>OZ007597.1:69709872-70388729 GCA_963931845.1 Maratus michaelseni | reverse complement strand
CCAAGAAAAAAATCCTTTATCGCCCCCTGAATAACATATCAATTTCATGGCAATCCGAGTATATTTACGCGAGTTAGAGCATGGACAGACAAACTGAATTCATAAAAACTTTTGAACTTTGTTGGGAAGTGTTAAAAAGAAAATGGGTGATTTGATACATAACTTAGCTTACATGACTTCATATGCTGATCCCAGTTTGATATTGTAAACATCCTAGAAAAGAAAGAAAAAAAGTTCAGTAAAGAAAGAAGACCAATAAATGCTGGAAATATTTTTTCTTTCCTTGTCTATTTTGATATTTTGGGAACTTTTGTCGAAACATGTCATAAAAACTAAAGTGCGGAAGCCTTTGTGAAAACTCAACAACGATGCTCTTGTATTGTTTGGCTGTCAACCGTGGAACATATTACGTGTAAGAAAAGGTAAAAATGTCATTTTTCAGTATTTTACTTACTTACTTCATTTTTACTTAAACAGAATTTCTGCTCTTCCGGAAAACTGGAAAAAAAAAAAGCCGGAAATTGGCACTAAAGGAGAATTTCGTAAAACATTATTGGAATATATTGTTTTGTTAAAGAATTTTTTTTTTCTTTGGAAGCCTGGAAATGTGGATAAAAATAATGATTAATCTGTTCTGCTAGGGAATAAAAACTGGAGAAAATTATTGCTAAACCTTTTATAACTTAATCATATGTTAATGAATATTTTTATAATATTTCTTTATTTAAAATAGATTATATGATTTTTATTTCTATTATGATGATTTTCGACGATATTCAAAGTAATGCGCAACTTCGCAGCATTTCATCGTTTAGAAAAACATTTAAATTTTTCTGAAACAATAACTTTTTAGATCTCAAGAAATGTTTAGAAGATTTTTTAAAAGGTCTCATCACATTAGCCAAACAATGGTTGCCATCACCAGAAATGGTTAAAGAAGATGTCTGTAGACGGATTTTGAAGTTTTTACGTTTTTGAGTATTTTAAAATTATTACACATTGATATTTATTTTAAGTTTTTACGTATTTATTATTTCCCTGTATTAATGTCGATATGTTACATATTTATATTTTCGGTGTACTTTGATGTATTTTTCATAGATATTTGGTCAAAAAAAACTATAACTCCATTTATATTTTGTCATATAACTTTTTTTTCTTTATTATTAGTTACTTAAAAATTATTGTAAGTAGTACTAAATTTACCGCAATCCAAAATTTGCCTTAGTGTATTTCTGAATCATTAGTTTAGCAACAATCTGTTCATTGGTGCGTTTAGATCAGCCATACTCAACCTGCGGCCCGGCGACCTTTTATGTACGGGCCCGAGACACATAATCATTAATCACTATTTATACAATTAATTGAGATGTGTATAAAAAGGTTTTTTTTTAATATTTTCACTGCTCTTTTATATATTTTCATGGGAAGACAATTTCTTGTTATTTATAATTAATAATTTAAAATTACCTTAAATTATCTTAAATGTCGTTTCCTTAGTCAAAATTCTTTTTACATATAGTTTTGCTTGTGCTACAGTAGTGTATGCATTTCTTAATCCTGAACACTAAACAAACATTATTCCAAATTAATTTAATTTACACTATATATTTCTACATTTAAAAAAAAAAAAAAGTTTTTGCATTGAGAAAAAAAATTGATTATTAGAAAAAATCCCTTTATTTATTTATTTATTTTTATTTTTTTGAGAATTTGGAATTGCTGCATTGTTATATTGTTAGGTTTTATACTTATCATATAGCTAATAAGGTTTATTGGGGTTAAATATTTATCGCAGAAAAAATTGGGCAGCAAAATGTTTTATACCACTATTTCAAAACAACAATGTTCGCGGCATTTGCTGTAGAAATTTATATTTTTTTACATTATTATACAAGTGTGTTGCGGCCCGCCTAACGTCACAAATATATGTTTGCTGCCCGCGAGAAAAAAAAGGTTGAGTACGGCTTGTTTAGATGATTCATAAATGAACATGCTATTTTCAAACCGTGCTTCAATGTGAAAGTACAGTTCAATTAAAGACAAACTTTGTATAGTTTTAAGGATTTTTGCCACACAATGAACAATTGCATTTATTTAGCATGCAAGGTATACAATTTAGCATTCAACGTGATGGCAAACTTTCATTTTTATCTAATTAAAAAAATCATGCGTCAAGCATAAATTATGTAACACTTTCGAACACATCAAAAATACTTTGACAAATCTTCACAGTTTAATAAGGTGAAAGATAATGTCTAAGTAAACAATTTGGAAAATGCATATCACATTAAATATTCCGATTTCACGGAGTTATCAATAATATTTGGAAAAAATATTAGAATTCTTTTGTGCAGCCCTGTATATGGTCTATAGATTTGTATACATACTACATAGCATGCCCAAATTTTGTTCAGTTAGGAAACGCATAACACAGTTTAAAATTCCATTTCTGGACTTTCCGTCAATAAACAGAAATGTACTCGGGATCTTTTGTGCTGCCCTGTATATGATCTATAGAATTTATACACACCAAGCAATAGGCAAAAAATGAGTTAAATTTTAAAACGCGTACCGCGACTGAAAACGCACTTCCAGCAATTATTATTAACAGACAGTACTTTTGTGTATCCCTGTAAATGGACGATGAATGCTATACACACATATTCCATAGTGAGCCTCTTGTAATGCACCTCACTGATATATACCAATTTCAATCTGTTTGAAATAGTACAACATCATTAAAATAAACCACAAATGATTCCCCCCCCCCCCCATAGACTGTAATGTAAATGAATTATTTTCAGTGTCCCTGTAAAGTAGGGGTGCACAACCTTTTTAAGCGAAGGGCCACTTACAAAATTGACTGGGTTGTCGAGGGCCACCATCAGAAAATTTTTGTTTCGAGGAGGTGTGACCGGGAGGGGGGGTGTCAGATTAAAAAAACAAATTTCGCAATGGCAATGATATATCAACAGTTTACGTTTGTATTTATACAAGATATATAGCTAAGATTATTTTCAAAGAGTGAAAATACTCCTTGACTTTATTTGAAGGAATAAATTTAGCTTTAAAGATTGCCAGTGATTAAAAAAAATTCTGCTTTCATGAATGAAGGTGGAGGAGGAGAAACATATATTATTCTAAATTGTACTTCTTAACATATTCAGTCATAAAATGTGGATATCAAAGGGGTGCATAACCTTTATAAGAGGAGGGGCAGTCACAAAAATGACTGGATTGTCGAGAGTCAACATCCATAGGGTGGGCAAAATTTTGTTTTGGGCAAGGAGGTGAGGGGGGGGGGGGGTCGGCCTAAAAGTTCATAAAAATGCTAATTTTTAAAGGAGGGATAGCTCCCTATACTCAACCACCTCCTTAGTCAGCATAACCCAATTCAGTTGGAAAGGATGGAAAACACGTGCTTTTTTTTCATGCGCGACAGACAATATTCATAGTTTTTTCCTAGTGATTGACGAAATTCACGATTATTACGCACACGTTCAGCGAAATTTGCGATTTATACGCACCCGATCGGCAAAATTTGCGATTTTTACGTGCCTAATCGGCGAAATTTGCAAATTTTTTCGCACACGATTGGCAAAATTCACAATTTTTACGTGCCGATCGGCGAAATTCGCGATTTTTACGTGCCCGACCGGCAAAATTCATGATTTTTACGCATCCGATCGGCGGAATTCGGAATTTTTACGCATCCGATCGGCGGAATTCGCGATTTTTACACAGACGATCGGCGAAATTTACAATTTACACGCACCCGATCGGCAAAATTCGCGACTTATATGCGGCCGATCGGCAAAATTCGCGATTTTTACGGGCCCGATAGGCAAAATTCACGATTTACACGCACCCGATCGGCAAAATTCACGATTTTTACGGGCCTGATCGGCAAAATTCGCGATTTATACGCAACCTATCGGCGGAATTCATGATTTTTACGCACCCAATCGGCGGAATTCGCGATTTTTACGCGACTAATCGGCAAAATTTGCAATTTTTACTCATCCGATCGGTAAAATTCGCGATTTTTACACAGACGATCGGCGAAATTTACAATTTACACGCACCTGATCGGCAAAATTCGCGATTTATACGCACCTGATTGGCAAAATTCACGATTTATACGCACCCTATCGGCAGAATTCGCGATTTATACGCACCCTATCGGCAGAATTCGCGATTTTTACGCGCGTAATTGGCAACATTTGCAATTTTTACGCATCTGATCTGCAAAATTTGCAATTCTTACGCAGATGATCGGCGAAATTTATAATTTACACGCACCCGATCGGCAAAATTCGCGATTTATATGCACCCGATCGGCAAAATTCGTGATATTTACGGGCCCGATCGGCAAAATTCACGATTTTTACACAGGCGATCGGCGAAATTTACGATTTATACGCACCCGATCGGCAAAATTCGAGATTTATATGCATTCGATCGGAAAAATTTGCGATTCTTACGCACCCGATGGGCGAAATTTGGCAAAATTCGCGATTTTTACGCAGGCGATCGGCGGAATTTACGATTTATACGCACCCGATATCGGCAAAATTTGCGATTCTTACGCACCCGATGGGCGAGATTTGGCAAAATTCGCGATTTCTACGCACATCATCGACGAAATTCGAGATTTTTTCGCGTCCGATCGACGAAATTGATCCGCGGGCCACCAGTAATCCGATCGCGGGCCACTTTTGGGCCGCGGGAAACAGGTTGTGCACCCCTACTGTAAAGTAACTATAAGTGCTATGCGCACCATATTTTATAGTAAGCCTGTTGTAGAACACCTCAGTGATATATATCAATTTCAATATGTTTGAAATAATGTAATATTAATATCATTAAAACACTAATGAATTTTCCCCGTAATGTTATGGAATTCGTTTGAGTATCCCTGTAGAAGAACTGTAAGTGCTACACACTTTATTTTCAATACCGAACATGCCAGTAAATAACATATATGACATTTTGAGTATATTTACGCGAGTTAGACGCGCGACGTTAGTTACGCGAGTACGGACAGACAGACAAACCGAAATCATAAACACTTTTTAACTATATTGGAAAGCGTTAAAAAATGATTTACTTAAATGTGCAACATAGAATTGATCTTAATCGTATAAAGAATTTTATTGTTTCTCTTTATGATTTATAATTGCATGGCGAAAATGAAGGGAAAATTTGCAACATTTGGTAAAGAAGAAAGATTTTCTAATTTGAAATCGTAGATGTATTGAATAATTTTTCTTGGACATTAAAATGCTTAATCACAACAATAGGCTTTCTACTTAATCTCGGTTATGCATTATTACGTAATATTCATCATAGTGGTTGAACCAATTTTTGTCTTTGAAAGCTATCTCTTTGAGGTGCCCTTGCTTTTCAAGTTTCAACCTACTTCTATTCGTTTTTTTTTTTTAAATACTGCTTCCTGCTTTTGGCGGGAATACTGCCAACAATTAGTGCCCTACCGTGACACCTAAAAACACATTTTAGCTCCTGTGAATCATCCTGTTACTCTATTTCTCTTTTGTTTGTGTTGGTGATTCTTAAATTATTCTGGTGGTTGATTTGTTTTCGAAAGAGAATTTGTTTTACTGCCACGGTCTGATTTCTACCTGCTTTGTAATTATCATATATAATCAAGTTTAATGTGGTTAATTCGTTAATTTGAAGCTTGAGTGTGTATGGCAGGTAGAGAAATTACATGGGTCTGCACCTGTTAGAGTAGGTAGAGAAACTACATGAGTCGGGTTTCGATAAAACGATTTTCGTTGGTTTGTAATTTGACCCTAGTCGGTAGCACTTTAACCCAAAACTAGTCCGAAACCAGGAATGAGATAAAATTTAAATGCAATTACGGAAGAATTTGTATAATCTACAGCCATACTTCTAATGTAAGTTTCATCTGTTATCAAGGTTTAATTTCTTTTTTAAAAAAAAGTACCGGAACTTTAATATTCTGAAGTAATAACAACCGTAGGGTATCTCTCCGTCCACTGCACCTTCATATTTATATTTCATACATTATTTGCAAAATTTAAAACAATTTCGTCTTCAGCAAAGCAAAAAAAAAAAAAAAAAAAAATATTTTGACTATATCTATTATGCATTTATCTTATATAATAAAATGTAAAGAACAGAGCAAAGTATTAAAATCAAGAGTGGGGAATTTTCCGAAAAGCAAAGAAACTTTCTTTAAGAAGAGTATACAGAAAAATAAAATGTTAAAAATATTGTTTTTCTGGTGAGAAAATTTTAAAAATATGAATTTATTCCAAGTTCATAGGATTAACATTGGAGGGGGGAAAGTTGCGGACTGACAGCTAAGCATAACTTTATGGATTACCAAATTATTCTCTTTTAACTTGCTAGAGTGTGAATTAGATGCAGTGTGATTACTTTTTGTACTGAGTGGCTTCGTTTGTTCACCTCGATTATTTCCGTGCAATATAAAATCTCTTAAATGGATTTCCTTCGTAACATTTTTGATAGGTATAGATGTATGATAATTGTTAATGTTTTTTTTTCTTTTTAATCTTTCTTTTTTCTTTTTTTTCTTCTATTTTTCGTCACAAATTAGATTGAAATTTAATCAAAGAACAAAAAATGAACTATAAAGAAGTGTATTTTATAAAATTGTTCACGGAATTCATTCTAGAATTTATAGTTATACATTTTTTTAAATCTATCAAACTAAGAACAATTAATATTTTTCTGCTTCAGTATGTAAATTTGTTGAAAAGCTCACCCCCCCCCCTCCCCCTCAAAAGAAAAGTGGCAAAGCAGGGCGGGAGAGGGGGGGGGGCGCATGTGCCACCCAAATTTTGTGCCGAAGTACATTTTTGTTGTTATTTAATACTTTATATATTTAGCACGCTAACAGCCTTCTGTGCATTGATTCCTAGCAAATATGGAGGCCATGATATGATGCGTTTTTTTTTAGTCAAAATGTGTGTACCAGAATTTTCGAACAGTAGGTCCTATCTTTATTTAATCACGGGATATCTGTGATTAAATAAAGAAAATATTTAATTAAAAGCAAAAGAACCTTCTGAATAGCACCATAAAAATTAAGAAATCTCGAATGCGTTTCAAAAGAATTTTTGTCTTTTTTCATTAACCACAAAGAAGACCTGCTACCACTTTTAAATCAGGAGTATTAGAATTTACTTTTTATTTAAAGTAGTAATTTTATTTAAAGTAGTAATACATCTTCCTTGCGTTGATGATGAAGGACAAAGTTCATTCAAAACGCGTTCTTCATTTTTAATTTTATGGTGTTATTAAGATTTTTTGCCTTTAATTGTGTGTCCCACCAATTTTTAATATTTTCAAAGATTGCTATTCGAAAATTCTAGTAGATAGTTGAAATAAAAAATGGGCTAAATCAGCAATACTAATTACGGCGTGTCGGCCATCGTATGGCGCATTCATTCAGAAATCAGAACGTAGGATGGCCGGCTTGTCGCATGGCTATTAAAGTGTTAAATTACTTTATCAAGATCTATGTAAATTATTTTTACCTTATCAAGATCTATTTAAATGATTTCTTAATCTCTTAAATATCTTAATTTCTTAAAACAAATATAATATAAATTGTTGTTACCACTCTTTATCATTTTTCAAGAATTCAATCTAAATATCCTCTTCTCACTCTTTGAGCAAACATTGGATTTGTAACCTTTTGAAGATTTCCATGCATATAAATCTCCCCACCCCTAAATGAAAATGTCGAAATACTGTTTCTGCCTGAAACATGTATTATATTCGTAATATTTTGTCATTTCAGTGAATTTAACAAAATTTGGGTCAGAACACCAGCCTTTAAAAATTAAACTTTTTTTTAAAGTGAACTTTTTCTATTAAAATGGAATTTTAAGGAATACTTTTTTCAACATAAATCTATACTAATATTATAAAGAAGAAACGTTTGTTTGTAAGGGGTAATCTCTGGAATTCCCGAGTAGAGTAAGACTACCAGAAACCGAAAATTCTATTTGAAGTCAACATGAACCGAACCCGATAAAAGAATTTCTTCGACCCGCAACCTCACAATATAATTTTAGGCGACCCGCAACCGAACCCGAAATGAAAGTAAATCACAATTTAATGCAATTATGAAAAGTAATCTACAATTATATCTCTAATGCCAATTTTGCGGAAGAATTGATGGAGAATTGCACTTTTTTTACCATTAAAAGCAAATAATCTCAAATATTCTAGGGGGGATATTTCTGTGCTCCGGGTGGGTGCCCCGCCCCCCTTCCCGGATCATTCCCTGAATTCAACACTGGCAGTTTCTTAAAACAAAATCTAAATTCTAAAAGGTGAAATGAGCCGTGTTCTAAAATTGCGATTTTTGTGATACTGTTTGGCTAGAAACTTGAAATTTGGCATGGCGGTTACTTTTAAGATGTTAATGCTCACGGAGAGCTTAAATGAACGGAAAAAAAAAAAAAAAAAAAAAAATATGAGCTAAAATGTGTTTAGTAACTACATGAATATCGAGAAATAAAATTAGGATTTCTCGAAAAGTTGAATGATGATACCATTATAATTATTAAAATAAAGCTATACCTATTATGTCTTTTTACATATTTACTCATATTGTGACAAGATAATCAAAATGGAAAATTTTTGTGGAGTATTAGATCATGCTGATTATATTGTGATCAAAAATGTTTTGTATATCTGTTTATGACTTTTTAATAATCACATTAACAATTAATACTTAAAAAAATAGTTTAATTCAAGTTTTTATAACATATCGTGTAAAGCGAAAATTTTTTTAATTATTTTTAAAATATCATTTAAAACAAAATGAATTAATTATATAAATTATTCTAGCGTTTACGTTTAAATAACCGACGTGTCTCGAACATTAATCACTTCAATTTTTAAATAAAAATATTGCCCGTAAATATAAATGGCCCGTGTACCTTATCTAAAATATATTCAAACTGCTTGGAAAAATGAAATGTACAATCTGAATATTTATTACAGACGATTAGATATTTAAATCAATAACTATTACACATTTGAATGAATTCAAATGGGTTCACGAAGAGTATAAATCTTGTCGTCAATTTGTTTTTTTATCGACAAGATAATTACGGAATCGATTTTTTTTTTTTTTCAGATTTAGAAAATGAGTACGTGGCATAGGATGTGTATTATGACGTTAGATGATTACTTGCGTTGACGAATTAAGATATTGATTTTTATTAATGAACTAGTATTTTCAAAGTAATAGCATTTTCTTATTTCGTGTTCAGGTATCGATCCAGGCAAAATTTGGTTCCTATTTAGAGGGTACCTTCACGAAAATCCGTTTATTAAAACAAACCCTTTCATGGAATTCCTCTTAATAAAATAGGATCCTTCACAAAATTACATTCCATAAAAACATACTCTTCATTAATTATTATTTTTTGCTAGGTTTTAAAATTTGTAATTTATATGCAAAACAAGTTCACCAGAATGAAAAAAAGGACTTAAAGAAGTCATTATTAATAAATGCTTGGTTCGAATTTGAGTAACTGGATTTTATTTTTCGTTGCTAAATGTTCTTTTTCACGAAATAATAAATTTCACAAAACTAACTTTTACTTTTCACAAAATGGGCCCCAAGGAAAACAAAAAACAACAACAACAACAACAACAAAAAAAACAACAACCCTGCTTTGACTTTTTGTGTTATTAGTTTTGAAATTCTCAGTTCAACTCGAACATATTTTCTTTTGCAGATTGTGGCGCTTGACCTCGCATAATTGATTATATAGATGCAACAAATATTTTGCTATTCTTCTGTAATTGGTCTTTATGATACCCCCCACCTAGAGTTGTGGGTTTTCTGGACAATTTTGAAACAGAAAATTTTCTGGGAAATTTTCCGAAATTTTTCCGGAAAATTTTCTAAGCTAATAAAATATTGTAAAATTAAACTCTCGTTCACTGGAGGCTGCAAGTAGACAAAACTGGAGTATTTTCATCAACTCTGGATGTGACGCACTATTGAGTTTCCCCCTTCCAACATAAAAAACAATAAGCAAAATTAAATAATTAACAAAGCATATAAATCGTGATTTATAAGTTTTTAATCATGTATAAAGCTGAAAAGTTAAAATATAATAATTCTTTAATAACTATTATGCATATATAATGTCTCAGTAATTAATTAAAAATACTACCATGTAGGACAAAATGTGTTATTTACTATATTGATGTATGAATATCTGAAATGAAAACAAAATATGTTCTAAAATAACTACATATTTCTCTATAAAAAATAAAATGAATTTTTTTTTATTAATGATGCTGACACATTTCATGAAAAGCTGAATTACTATAAAAAATGTGTTGAAAATCAAAACAAATGACCAAAGTTTATACATTCAAGAATTTGTGAAAAAAAAATCAAATATAATATGATTTTTATCGAAATTTTTCATACAAACACTTTTCTAACTCCGGAAACACAAAGATTCCATGACGTTGATGTCCTACCTTTCTGGGTCACTCTCAGAACTGTAGAGCATAGGGTGATCTAAATGAAAATTGCTGCTACTAAGTGAAGATTCTCTGTCTGTGTGTTCCTTTAATAGATCATGCTCAAAATCAGAATTTGAAAACATGACATTGTCATCGCGTATCAAATGAAGATTTTGTGAAACCGATACCAGCTTCGTGCGCTCATCTGCCAATCTATTTCTCTTTTTTTGTTTTTATGTTGCTAAATGCCTTCCAATTGTGTTCACATAAAGCAATTGTTGGGGGAATATTGAAAATTCTGACTGCAACCCTAGATAGTTAGTTCTCTTGTACTGCAATAACCTTTCCACCAAGTCGTTGGAGATATTTTACTGACAGCTTTCCAAATAATGTCTCTACTTCAGGAGTAAAGACATTATCTGGAAGCTTTTGTTTTGCGCAGTAATCTGCTATATCTGACATTTAAATTAATTTATAACAGGAATGTTTTTAGAAACTTCGATTTCAGTTTCAATAGCTGTGATTAAATCATCTTCTGACAAATGATGTCCACAGTATTATGGATCCAAAAGATTTGCAGCTAAGTGCACTGAGGGAAAACAGAAATCGTATCTGTTACTTAAAAACAATTTAACAGACTTTTCTTCTTCTTTGGTCAGGGGTGAAAAAAGGTAAGTGCTCGATTATTTTCACATCAAGTTTTTAAAATGTAACTGTAACTTCTGAAATAGCTGGTGCATCACCTTCTAACTTTTGTATTGCTGCAGAAATGGTTAAAGGCAGATTGTGTGCAGTCTGAACTTTCACCCAAAATACATCATTTTCCAGTATATGCTTTCGTACATTTGGAGGCAGTGATATTGTGTTATCTATAGCTGCACAATGTGTGCAGTTCTTTGTACACAGCAAACTGTCAAAGCATCTCATTGCTGAAACCCATCTAGTTTCTGCTGGCAAAATAATAGAACTTTCATCCCCTTGTTTTGCTTTCTGGATTACCTTCAATGTTTGATTGGCGATGTGGTGATTCTTAAACAATTTTATGGTGGTAATTTAACAATTGCCTTGCATTTTGACACTATTGTTTGAATTGAATTCAAACTTATTATATCCTTTGTCAAAAGGTTTAACCCATAAGCGAGGCAGCCAAATATTAAGTAAGTGAGGATATTTTTCCTGTTATATTTGGCAAGCTAATTTCATGTTCCCTTACATTGTCAGTTATCAGGGCTATTAATTTGGAAGGACCTACTCTTACAATCTCTGTTCTCAAAATGTCTGCTATGTATTCTCCAGTATGACAAGAAGATTTTGTATTCACTGCTTTTAAGAATATTGGCTGAGGTGTTGCACACATTATGTTCATCAAAGGATCAGTGGTGCCATCGTCTGACTTCTGCCATTACCTCATTACCTTGTTTATCAAATAACAAGAGAAATGGGCGATTCATTTTCTGTGAGTGCTCTTTTATTATGAAATAGGGTAAATTGACTTATTATGAGTTGCAAATTAAACAATGACAAATCTTAAGTAAAACAGAATCAAACTTAATTTTATTCATGTGGATTACAAAGTTATAATTATAGCCTGTAGCTTTTGTTTAAATGGTACAGAAATTGACTAATAAAAGAAAATATGGAATGTTCAAATATGTCCTATAAAAAATTTACTAAAAAATTGCCTGTTTGACATTTAAAATTTTCCGGAAAAACATAGTGGAAAATTTTCTGGAAATTTTTCCATTTTGGAAAATTTTCTGTGGAAATTTTTCCGCCCCACATCACTACCCCCACCCCTTCCCCGCGCGCTTTGCCGAATATCTGTGCTGCATATTGTTAGATGTGTGTCCAAGTAAATTAAAAAATATAATAATAACAATAAAATGCATTTAACAATATATTTATTGGAGGAGACTGCAAAAATATATTTTAGTGTATTATTAGAAAATCTGAACGATTCCATAATTTTAAGTTAAGTAATACATACAGTCGGTCTGTATATACACACATATTAATCGCAAAATAGACGCAGGGAAAAAAGAAAATATCCATTCGATCGGGAATTATGACTTCTTTAAACTTATGGTTAAAAATTTAGCTTAAGGGACCGGAGGCGCTGATAGCCAATTTGGGTCACAGGGATAAAGTTTCATAAAGGCCCCCATATATGTATTCTTATAAAATGGCTATGAATTTTAGAAAATATTAATTTATTAAATTAAATAATTTCAATTATTTTTAATAAAATTCATTTAAAAATTAAATTAACGTTTAATTAATAATTGTGCTTCCTACTATTTCTTTCTTTCTTTCTTTCTTTCACCCCCCCCCCCTTTCTGCGCGCGAATCAAGGGGACCTCTCCATATTGAAATTGTATTGACATTTGCAATACGAATACCTAATTTTAAAACCATGTTTGTTTGGATTCTCCAGTAAATTTTACCATAGGATACCCAACGGAAAATCATTTGGTAAAGAGGTTTAGGAATTATGCAGATTTAAAGAACTAATTCCTAATGTTAAATTCGTTTTTAACACGTGCAAAAGAAACTGCAATACGAGCAGTTTTTTAAGTATAACACAAAAATTACTTGGCTGAATGAGTTGAAATTTTAGATTGGCATCATATATGAAAATCATATTTAACAATGGTAATTAGTTCATATTTTATATCTAAAATGAATGTAAATTATAAGTATCTATTTTTACAATAATAATTTTTTTTAGTAATTTAATGCATCAAAATTTTAAGCATTTTTAAATATACTATTTAAAAAAAATTAAGTTTTAGTTAGTCTTTAATTTAATTTTTATTTTAAAGTTTGAACAAATACTTTATTCACTATTAAAATTATTATTTTTTTGATTTAGCATTTGGCCATTTCATTATCGTTTTGTAACCTAATTTCTTATTAGCTTTCGTCAGAACTAACCGAAATAAATGAAGCAGTTTTTAACCTTGGGGGTGGGGGTGGGGGGCTAAATATTTGAATTTGTAATTATTGTTGATCTTTCATTTTTTTTCTTATAAATTAACCTTAAAAGAAGGAAATATCTTGAATAAGACGTATAATTTAGAAATTTTCTTCTTTATTCACAAATTTCTGTGCTTCCCCCAAATTTTTTTAAAAATTAATTATCCAGCAAAAATATCAATTAACCATACATATAAAAATATGTTATTTTGAATGAAAACATAATGAAGTGCTAGTTTAGTGGTTAACTAGATTGTCGAGCTAACCACCTAGTAAAATAGCTCTAGAGAAAGCGCTAAAATGTAATAAAATAATAAATTTACTTATACACATTATTAACAAATTATATTTCAATAATTATATTCAAAATCCGCGTGTGTATAAATATTTTGACAGCATCTTAAAAGTGTAAACCAGGATCATTTAGTTTTATGACCACTGCAATTTTCTGAAAATTAATTATGGACCTCCCCCTCTCCCCGAATAGATTCAATATAAAATTTAACCATTTTGTATAAGTTTAAATATGGTATTATTTAAATTTCGTATAATATAAATTTTAATTATTTTATGAAAATTTAAATTTTTACATGTTGATACCTTCTATTAATCCTTCCAGAGACAAGTAATTGTGTTTCTATAATGTTGAATTCACACCAGAATTTTCGAAAATTTTTATTTTGAAATAACGAAATGCAATTTTACACCCCCCCCCCCCCCCCCCCCAAAGGCAAAAGAAAAATTTAATTCTCGCACAAAACTTTATTAAACTGAAGTATAAAAAATATCTCATTGCACTTCAAGGGGTTAAAATATTAGAAAAGTTAATATTTTATCATGCTTGTTCTATATATTCAGTTTACTCTGTATACATTTTTTTTTTTTTTTTTTTTTTTTTTTTATTACGCTGAGACCTGAAATAAGTTAGAATTTGAGAATGATTTAGTTTATGATGCGAGAGAACAATTATTAATATGAGATTAATTTGTTAATTTATTTATCGTTCGTTAATACATTTCTGATGTTGATTTGCATTAAATGTAAAATTTGGAATATGTATAGCAGAAAATTTGATTTTTATTATTGTAAAAGAACTTAGAACTTTTTAAAAAATGTTTTAAGTTATTAAAACTGAAATTTAAATAACTTTGACTTAAAAAAAAATATAATTCAGGATTTTATAAGCATTTTTTATTGTTTTTAAAATGAGTTGGCTAAAAATAGTTAACTTTGACGTCTTGTACGTAATGTTAATAATTAACTCCAGAAATCTTAATTGTCAATATTAACCTGTTCTTTTAACTACCAGGTGGCGCCACAGTGCACGATGTTCGACATTGTTATCAAGTTGTTGTCGTCCGTTGTTTATAGACAGGTTTTAAAATTGTCCGTTATGTTGAATATAACTTATTAAAAATTTAGTATTCATTTTCACTAGATTTTCGACCACTTTTTCAGTGATTACTACTTCAATGATTATGAATCCTCCTAAATCTTGTGACACTTTTGCCGTTTTACCTCCCGGCACTGAAGGTAACTGCGTAATTTTTGGAAAAAATTCTGACCGACCTTCAGATGAAGTACAAGAAGTTGTGTATGTTCCTGCATCAGATTATTCTGTACCTTGTCAATTGCAATGCACTTATATTGAAATTGATCAAGTACCTCATACTTATGCCACAATCTTGAGTAAACCGTCTTGGATGTGGGGAGCTGAAATGGGAGCCAATGAGCACAATGTTTGTATTGGTAATGAAGCAGTTTGGACAAAATTAAATGATGACAGTGATTCTTTTGAAAAACTTTTGGGCATGGATCTTTTAAGATTAGGTTTGGAAAGAGCTAAAACAGCGCTGGAGGCAGTGAATGTTATTGTATCTTTAATAGATGAATATGGGATGGGCGGGAACTGTTCTGATACTCTACAAGATTTTACTTATCATAATAGTTTCCTTATTGCTGATCCAGAAGAAGTATGGATTTTAGAATGTGCTGGCACTATATGGGCTGCAGAAAAACTAACAAATGGTGTGAGAAATATATCGAATGAACTTTCTATCGGAACAAAAATTGATCTCAAATGTGATAATTTAGAAGAATTTGCAAGAGAAAGAAGATTTTGGAATCGGTCACAGGGGCCGTTGAATTTCAAGGTCGCTTATGGTTTGGAAGATGACGAAGAAAGTTTCAGATATAAATGTGGAAAGAAATTACTGTTACAATTCTCTAAAAATGGGCATTTTAAAGAAACAGATATGTTTAATGTGCTGAGAGATAAACGAAGTGGTATATGCATGTCATCTGGTTCATTCGTATCTACAGGAAGCCAAGTATCTGTATTAAGAAAGCCAGAATCTGGCAAACCATCATGTCATTGGTTTACTGCTACACCTGATCCAATGCGTTCTATATTTAAACCATTTATTTTCTCTGCAGTTGATTTTCCCCCGGAAGTTGTATCCCCTATTTCTGGACACGGAAGGAATTTTGATAGAAGCCATGTTTTATACCGTATGCAGCAACAGTTTTGCCTCAAACCTCCTATTGGACCTGATCTATGGAGGTCTAAAATTAAAGATATGGAAGCGAAGTATATTCAGACTGTGAAAGACATTACAAGTAACACTGGTCCTCAAAATAATGATGAAGCTAGTAAATTATTCAAAATGGCTGTTGAAGAAGAAATGAATTGGTACATTAGTAATGGCATTCCAAATCCCAAAGATTCTGATAACCCCTAGATAACTGTGCACTAAATTAGCAGAAATATTTAGAATGGAGAAAAGGCTAACTCTTAACTTTCTGTGTAGATCCACTGTATCAGTAAGCTAATTCCTAAACTCTTTGAGAGGCAGATTAGCTTTTTTTTTTTTTTTTTTTTTTTTTTTATAAAATTTTACTTAATAATACACTTCATTATTTATATTTTTTTCTTGCATATCACAGGCTTAGTTATCAGTACCATCTCCTGGTGAATAGTTCATTAAAAATCAGTTTTGTCAGAAGTAAATTAGTTAAATCAGTATAGAGCAAATTGTCAAGTGTTTAAAATCTACAAATGCTCTCATATAACAAATAGGGCAATCAAGGTAATTTACCACATCAATTTAGTGTTAATACTACATCAATTTAGTGTTCCTTTGCTGTGTAAAAAAAGTCATAACCAATATCCATTCTAATGTTGACAATAAAGTATACTGTGAAGAAGGTTCAACCAAAAACGAAAGGAAACAAACTGTTCCAAAGCTACCCAATAGATTGTTCTCTATAAGATTTATGAATCAAATTGTGATTTTGTTTTAATCAGAACATGTCTGGCGATAAATCTGTAGAGAAATAAGTTCTGGCAAGCCTGCAAATCTTTTCTTGGAGAATAAACCTTTTTGTTTTCAGAAATTCTATAGTTACTAGTACTGATAAACTTGAAATATATTTAATTTTTTTGATAAAATTGTTCCGTCAAAGTAATGTGGAAAGTTCAGTTCAAAAATTCTTAATCAGGGTTCATATATATAGTGATATTTTCAAATATATCCATATTTTCAATCAACTTATTCATGATTATAAATAGTCTATTTTTAGACCTAATTTAAATTAGAAAAACTTAATAAAACAACATTCTAAATGTCTTTTTCTTTTTTCACGTAACAAAATAGTAAGATCAACTAGTTGAAAACAGACACAATTTGCTTTTTACACTCACCAAAAACAAACTATAGGATTTAGTATCAAATTTTAAGAAAATGTTGTGCTTTATACAACAAAATTTTAAATACAAACTAATTTTTATTGAAAAATTTGAATGTAATGCAGTAAGCTTGTCTGCTTTTTCAGTCTCTAACCTGTTGTGCAGTGTAAATTAAACAAAACCAAAATAAGATAATAATTTTTCTAATGAAGCTGAAAAGAACTTATTATTTGAAATAGACAGTTTATCTTTTAATGGTTGTTTTAAGTAAATATTGTCCCACATACTTATTGGTTCTGCATTTAAAAATTCAGCTTCAAACATAAAGCTCGGAAAAGATTTTGTTTTTTGTTGTGTGTGTGTGCAGGGGGGGGGGGGGAGGGGGGGGTTAAAAGTCACTATAAAAGCAAAAATTCTTTATTTACAGAATGACACAGCTAATAACAGTTAAAAAAATCATGGTACTTACGTATTATCCGTGCCAGGAGATTGAGCGCCAAAAATGGTTGCCAAGTACCAATCTTGTTTATCGTTGCCAATCATGTTTTCAAACACAGTAATTTAACATTATCAAATAACATTGTTAAAAATGGTTATTATATAATAAATAAAATTTAATACATGTTTATTAAATTTATAACATTGTTAAAAATAGTAAATAACATTATTTTAATAAAATTAATAAATGGTAAATAGCATAGTAAATAAGAAATAATAATATTATAGATTATTCCCAGGCATGTACCATGTAGCAAGAAAAAAATATATAAGGGTTATTATAATTAGCAATATTGGCTCCCTGCCTGGCGCAGTTGGCTTAAAACTGGCACGGATAATACGTAAGTACCAAAATCATTTACACTTGTTTGGACTGAAAATATCATATGCAGTATTTGAAAATAAATATCAGATATGTGAAAATATCAAACTTCATGGTATTTTTAAAATAAATATCGGATATATATTGTACTGTTCTCTAAAAAAAACCCAATTTTTTGAATTTTTCTCTATATAAAGTCTAATAAAGAATTTGAAAAACATGGCTAAATTTTTACAGCTTGTTCTGACTAAGATTTTAATGTTGAGCATTTTTAATTTTATTACTTTATTACAAAGTGGCAGCCAACTAAGCGAGAATTTGCAAAAAAAACCACTTTTCAGAAAAATAACCCATGTTACCTAAAAAAAAAACCCACAGTTGTCGTAATCAGCTGAAAATGATGCATTTTATTACATATTAATGTTTTAACATAAAAACAATTAAAAATTTATGTAGATATTCTAAAATTTTATTATAACAAGATAATCTGTAAAAATCGAGCTCATGTTTTGTCAGAATTCTGCAATTGTTAGTTTAAATTATTTTAAAACTAAATAAGCACACCTTAGGTATTTCTAACTATTTTTATTATTCTAAATGGTGCATAAAAACAGAACAAAACAAAAAAAATTGACTTTAGTGAAATATTTGATGTAGTACTAGGTTTTTTTTTTTTTAGGGAGCATTTCACTGTGGGTTTTTTTAGAGGACAGTACAATATCATGATAAATATCAAGATATTTATCCATTGTTATATATCACCGAACCCTATTCTTAATATTTCCTTCCTTCAATAGAATTAAATAAATGCAGCATATAAATGACTTTTCATTAATTATAAATGCCAGCTCTCTTGCTTATGAAAACAAACCTCTAAAATTTTATAAATAAAATTTGATTGCACTAAGATTACTGATTTTTTTTATTTTTATTTTTTTATGAAATGTTTTATGAGCATATTATTAAAAATATTTGTAGTTTTATACGTGTTATTTTGTAACCAACACATCTTATCTATTGTACAGTGATTATTGTGTTCTGATTATGCATTAAACTTCTAGAATTTTTTCCTATTTTAAAACCAGAATTCTTGTTTTTCTCATATATAACATTTACATGCACCGAATCTTAAAAATCGAGATGAATCTCTTATAAATCTTAAAAATTAAAATTTAATAGTTTCTATTCTATAAATGACTTTCATGAGTGTAGGAAATAAAGAGTGTATATCGGGTCATTTCTGTCCACTGTAATTTTTTAACAGTTGATTTCAAAGTAAAATAAAAAAGTATAAATGAGTGTTATAAGCTAATATTTTCTAAACTTTAAATCCAGTTATACTTTTAGTTGTTTATACTTAGCTATCTACCCGTTTGAATTATATTTGCATTATGAATGATTGATATCAGTGTTAAATTCAAGGGGTGGCCCAGGTGGGACATTCTCCTCCCCAGAACACCGAAGTGTTCCCCCCGTAATATTTGAGATTTCATGCTTTTAATGGTTAAAAAGTACAAATTCCCCCCCCCCCCCCTCCCTGTGGGTTTTTTTAGAGGACAGTACAATATCATGATAAATATCAAGATTTTTATCCATTGATATATATCATCGAATCCCGTTCTTAATATTTCCTTCCTTCAATAGAATGAAATAAATGCAGCATATAAATGACTTTTCATTAATTATAAATGCCAGCTCTCTTGCTTTATTCTTACTTATGAAAACAATCCTCTAAAAATTTATAAATAAAATTTGATTGCACTAAGATTACTGATTTTTTATTTTTTATTTTTTTATGTAATGTTTTATGAGTATATTATTAAAAATATTTGTTGTTTTATACGTGTTATTTTGTGAACAACACATCTTATTTATTGTACATTCATTATTGTGTTCTGATTATGCATTAAACTTCTAGAATTTTTTTCCTATTTTAAAACCAAAATTCCTGTTTTTGTCATATATAACATTTACATGCACCGAATCTTCAAAATCGAGATAAATCTCTTATAAATCTTAAAAATTAAAATTTAATAGTTTCTATTTTATAAATGACTTTCATGAGTGTAGGAAATAAGGAGTGTATATCGGGTCATTTCGGTCCACTGTAATTTTTTAACAGTTGATTTCGAAGTAAAATAAAAAAGTATAAATGAGTGTTATAAGCTTATATTTTCTAAATCTAAACTTTAAATCAAGTTATACTTTTAGTTCTGTGTTTATACTTAGCTATCTACCAGTTTGAATTATATTTGCATTATGAATGATTGATATCAGTGTTGAATTCAAGGGGTGGCCCAGGTGGGACATCCCCCCCCCCCCCTTGTATAGGTGAAAACTGGGAAATTTAGTTGGTAGACTCAGCTTCATTAGTGGCCATTTTTTAAAGTTAGTAGCCACTTATGTTTCAAACTTTCTTGACATCTAGATAAATTATATATAAACATATATATACGTTGTATATAAACATATTTTTCTATAAGAGTTTTATACCTATTGAGTGTATTTCACATGATTAAACAGTATTTCTTAAAGAAAAATAATCCAACTGGTGAGCATGTGGCAGGAGTCAAAATATTGAAAATACTGAAATGTCCTTAAAACCCGCTTGTATCCGGTGAGAAAAAAAGAATAAATTACTTGAAATAAATGCATGTGGAATCAAAGCTGATGAATATATTTTGCAGAATAAAACTGTACTTCTTGAAAAAATAATCCAACTAAAGAGTAATCATAACATGCACTTGTAATAGCACATGAGAAAAAGCCGAAATATTGAAAATACAGCTAAGTCGTTGAAATCTGTTTGCATCTGGTAGGAAAAATCTAGTTCTCTAATTAGATGTAATCAATGTAGAGATGCATATTTCCATGAAAAATGGTATATTTCACTTGGCGATTGATAAGATTTTTTTTTGTGGTGACCGATGGCTGATTTTTTAATCGCCACGTGGCGAGTAGCGACCGCTAATTTTCACCTATACCCCCCTCCCCCCTGGGAGCAACAGAAATCCCTCTTGGAGAAAAGTGTCTGAATTCAACAATGATTGATATAGTACAATACTATTTTAACTTTTTTTTAAATGTAATTCTAATACTTTAAATTATTATTTTTTAAGGGGGCAAAATATCTGTCTCCCTCTTATTTCCTTCCCTACAACAAATACTTCAGATATTTTTAGATGCATTCATAATCACTCTTGATTGTATGCTTGCTAATTGTGCAAAGTATTAATATTATCCATTAGTATTATTTTGGTATGGAAAGATATTGAATCATTTATTTTAAATTGTACACTAACATGGCATAACTTTGCTGCTTGTTTTGGTTTAATTTGTATGTTGTTCATTATTCAGTTTATAAACAACATTGATTGCTTTAATTTTTTTTTTTTTTTTTTTTTTAAATAGCTGAGATGTAAAATTCCTTTGCTTTGTTAAAATTACAAGCTTAAGACTTCCATAAAACATTTATAAATCAGTGCTGTTTAATATAGGGGAAAATAGGGATACTTGACCCAGTTGTTAGTTTAGGATTTTTAATTTCTTTTTTAGATTACTTATGGGTGTGAAAATGCTGTGTATATATACTTAATGAAGTATTACACAATATTTATTATTATTATTCCGAAGTATTAATTGTAAAAGTAGTAAAATAGGAATATTGAAAAACTTTCAATTTGGGTCAAGTATCCCAATGTATAGGGATACTTGACCCAAGTCATAAATTTGGGGTATGATTTAAAATTATAAATAAAACACTTTTACATAAGAACAAAATTAACATTAACGTTAATACTTTTATATTTTTGTCAAACAAAATTAATACTTTTAATTTTTATTGTAGGAATTTCAAAATATTAGCAGCCTGAAAGTTCATTATGTGCCTAAACAAGTTCCAGAATAAGAAAATAACAATTTAATCAATTCCTTATATAAAGTCACATTTAAACACAGAACTTGTAATTCTATCATTTTGTATTGAAAACTAAGGTGGATGAAGAATAGCCTCGATTTGGTCAGGATCAACTTTTGATATATCATTCATTTCAAGCCATTTAAATCGTGTGCCCCCTTTTTCCTTTTATATTTTTGGGACATCTATACGAAAAAAATAAATAAAATAAAACATGCTAAATGCATTTGAATAGTACTAATCCCTTGGATCAAGTATCCCTAGGTGACTTGGGTCAAGTGTCCCTAGTTGTATATTTACTACATAACCCTAAAATGCAGCCATTTGCTAATAAGTAAATTAATAGGGATGCACCGAATAGTGGTTTTGGCCGAATACCGAATATTCATCCGACAAGTAAACCGAATACTGAATATTCGGCTGAATATTTTTAGGTAGATTTCGTAAGAAATACTACCTATTACATTCTCCCCTAAGTTGGAATTTTTGAAAAATTTTTGCAGATCTACGCCGATCATGACTCCCAGAACCCAAAACCACCCCCAGTTCAAAACTTATTCTATCTATGTTACTTTTTTACTTTTTTATGGACATGATAACTTTAAAAATTCTGCATCAATCTCTTCCAAACTTATACATAAAATCTCGGTCAAGTCCGTTAATGGGCAAAATCGAACCGGGGGGGGGGGGGGCTTTTTGTGAAAACAGAAAAAAACCCATAATTTCTTAATTATGATACGTATCGAATCCGTTTAAAGTTATTATTACTTCTAGGAAAAGGGCCGAAAATTTATGTATGACAGATTTTTGATATCATTAAAAATGGCCGAAGGGGGTTTTAGAAGAAAAAATCATAACTTCGTCAATTCACAAGATATCAAATCCGCTTAAATTTATTATTAATTCTCTTAATATTATCTAAAACTTTTATATTGACAAGTTTTTTATAGGACCAACACTTATAGCAAAAAAATTAAAAACAAAAAAATCCCTGTCTGCTCCGCCTGCAAACAAGTTAGGTTTCGAAGTGGGCGGTTCCCATCTGCTGTATCATGGCAAAAAGGTCATTTCTTTTGCAATTCCCAACAAACAGGCGCCCCACGGTCTGCATCTTCAAAATCTACCTGTGCCTGTAGGCCAAGCCGTCGGGGATTTGTTATATTTCAGAGTTTAAAAGTATTAAAAGTTAAATTATAAAAGAATTTTACATAATATTTAACACAGATACTACTATTTTATGAACTAGAACTTTTTACAAGAAACCTTTACATAAAAAATCTGTGCTTTGAGTTATAACTTAAAAGATGATAGTCTTAAAACGTTTTTATTTAATTAATAAAGTTTTAAACTTCGTAGCTTCTTTTGTGAATTAAAATAAATTTATAAAATGTTCTTATATTCTATAACAAATACTTTAAATGAATTAGAAGAAACATTTTGCAGTGTTTATTTGTCAGGAAGGGATAGATAAAGTAAAACAATACAATATATTAAAATGCTGGCAAATAAGCAAGAATAACTTTCCTGCTCCTTTTGATTTGGCAAGGAAGTTTTTAAATGAACCAGAGAGCAGGTGTCTGGAATGGGCAATCATATTCAGAGGTTGAACATACAGAGTGTTCAGTTCACCCATCTTGGGACAGCAAGAAACATTATCTCAATTCACTTATTCCATCAAAAATACAATACATTCAATCAAAAACACAGAGTATGTCACCGCAAGCTGAAACTAAATTTTTGTTTAAAACTTTAACAACAATGAAGATATTTTAGCAATATTTGCATCGTATTAATTTTGATTGTAGAAAATATGATACTATTGGAAGTGGCTGAATTTTGGCCAGTGACACAGTATAAGTAGTACTGTCAGCTGCACTCTGAATAAATGAATATCTAGCTGAATGTTGTTTAGATATGAATGGTGGAAATTTCTAGTACTTATCGTGATTCACAGAAATCAAAGTAATTATGTTGAAAATATAGTTACAATATCTTCAATATTATTAAAGTAACAAATGAAAATTAAAATTTGACCTGAAGTGAGATGCACTTTATTTTTTATTGAATAAGTGTGTTGCGATTCTGGTTTCCTGGACAAAAATTATCTGTCTTGATGTCTATTATCCCCTGTGAAAGTTTTTTTCCCATTTTGTTTAGAAACATGATGTTTGCGAAAAAGCAATAAACATATTATTTACTAGACAATATTCAGGAACTTGCATTTATTTGTACATCATTAATTCGTATGAAGGTCATAATTAATGGTTAATTTTCTTAAGTGACACTTTTCAAACAGAAAATAAATAATGTAAAAGCATACTCTTTCATTGAAATATGATTTTATTTCTAATTTTTTTCAATATCTTTAATAATTGACAGTTAAAAGTAGAAATTTTGGGTTTTAAAAAATAGGGTTGGCACGTTTTTGCCAAAGGTGGTAAAAACCATGGAAAAAACCGGTAAAAACCGTCCTGGCAAAAATACATTTTTGCCACTTTTTGCCAAAGTGGCAAAAATAGGTATGTTTTATTTACAGCGATGTAATTATATTTTAATTTTTAATAATTTCAACTCTAATAATACGTAATTTAATTTTTTTATTTACCTTAGAATATTCAATGCATCATTAAAACAGTCTAAGTAGATTGTATTTTTTAGTAAAATACTTTAGTAATCAGTTTTACTTTCAAGTAAATAACTTACTGGCTTTGGTTTAAACTCTCATAATTATTAAACAATCAATCCTTATGCTTCAGTTAATTTTGTAGCAAAGTCTGAGAGAGAAATAACACTTACCAATTTTGCTATGCTATGAGAACAACAGTTATTTGAAGTTACAAAGTAAAAAAAAAAACCTTTTGCAAGATAATTCATTCTCATTTCCTATGATCAAATCAAAATTCAAGTCTGTAGCATGTATAATGACAATGAAGAAAATGGTAAGAAAAATTACCTAAAAGATTAATTTGCCTATATTTGTTGTAACATTAAATAATCAATTAAAATCATTGTACCCTCCCCTCTCTTTACATATTAATTTCATCCAATCCATGTGCATTTTTTTATAACCTCCCCCTCAAAAAAAAAAAAAAAAAAGTTGTAGGAATTTTAAAAGTTTACTTGGTACTACTTGATTATCCCGTCGACCAAAAAACTATCGTCAAACTATAAGATTAAATGCCAATTATGGATCATTGTAAATGTCATTTTCACTTGACATTAAACACATACATGTGTTTGTTACATCATCATATGTGAATTTTAATTTATATTTGAATTTTTATTAAGGTTTTACTAATTTGTTTTTTCTTTCGTTATTTAAAATGAAAATTATGTCAATAAATGATTACCTCATGATATTAAAAGAAAAAATATATAACAGATAAGTTTCAACTGGCGTCACAAATTTTTGTCCACAAAATATTTTTATTTTTCTATATTTACTTCAAGCCTATATCTAATGTTTACATACATTTTATAGTTTTTTTTTCCTGCATTTTTTGACTAAATAAAGAGGATTGAATTTTTTACAATCTTCCGTTATCATTGATATTTATTATGTTCCTTAATAAATTTGATTATTACACTTAAAATATTTACAACTAATTGACAAATTCAATATCTTAAAAGTATCTGTTTGCTTATAGTTTATGTGTTTAAATGCAGAATTATTAAATTAAACTGTTCTTAGTATTATTTTGACAGAAGTAATCTGGTTAAATCAAATTTTATATTTGCTGTGTCGTTACGACATGAGTGAACTTTATCATTAAAGTAACGCTATTATTTAGATTTTTTTTTTAAAGTGAAATTCATTCATTTTCCTAACTTAAAATTTTAGAATGGCAATATTTTTTCATTTGTATAATTTGGTGAATAGTTTGGCGATTTGTTTAATTTGGCGAAATTGGTCGACGGGATAATCAAGTAGTACCATTTACTTCTATACAGTATTTGTAAAAGTTATACCTAAAGGTTCAAATAAAGATACAATGAAGATTGATTTAGCAAATGTTTATGCAATAATATTGTTTTTTATTATAGATTTTTTAAATGTAGAAACTGTTGATTTAAATTTTTTTTAAATATATATTCATTTTAAAGGTAACATTACTACATTAATTTGAGAAAAGTAAAAAGTTTTTACCTGTCACCATCACATAAATTTATCTACAAAATTGATTATGATTGATATTTTTTTTATTCATATTACCAATGAAAATTATTTTAATTAATCAAATTAACATTAGGGAAATATGTAATTAATATTCTGATTTAAGTCTCAATTATAATATATACAAAATTATATTATTTTATTATATTTATTAAATCCAGCCCTTTTTTGCCAATTTTTGCCGGTTTTTACCAGGTTTTTTCCAGTTTTTGCCACTGTCCTGGCAAAAATACCATTTTGCCGGCAAATTGCCCAACCCTATTAAAAAATATAGAAAAAAAAAGTTTTTTTAAGTATTCAGCTTGGCCGAATATTTTGATATTCGTCCTAACCGAATATTCAGTAATATGGCCGAATACCAAATAGATACCGAATATTCGGTGCATCCCTATAAATTAATACTATTATACATGTTATTGTAGCTAAAAACATGTACAAAACAAATTACAGATTAAAAAAGTTTTACCTTTAAACAAAAAAAAAAAAAAATGCAACATCAGAGTTTACAGCACAAAAAAATTACTTTTGGAGCATGAAAATGTATTTTGTCTGATAGTTTAAAAACTTATGAAATGATTCAGTTGTTATTTTCACCATATGGTCAGCAACCTGAAAGAAAAGAAATGATGCCACTTCCAACTTGCAAAACTTTCCCAATTCTGAGAAAAAGGCCTTGGGTCAAGTATCCTAAGTTCCCCCTATGTCAATCTTTCTACCGAAAAGTATTGAAAATTCTTGATTTAAAGAATGTCAACTATAAAATGTATTATTTTTATTTTGGTCAAAGTCATATGTATAAGTAAACAGTTTGGAACCACTGCTGTAAAACATTACAAGGTAAACCTACAAAAGAAATATAATTTAGTGTGATCTTTACATCATTTGCTGTGCATTTAAAATCAACTTTTTAATGTTTTTTTATTTTAATTCTTTTAGATTTGTAATCTCTTTGATACCTACAGAGCAAAAAGGAAGTATATCACTATACTTAGGGAACGAGCAAGTTGACAGTACAGAATATACTGGGAGCTTTATACCTCCGCGACAAAAAATAGTGCGCTGCCTATTTTAATAAAATATCTCTCTGTAGCTGATTTTTTTTTATCTTTAAATACAGAAACAATTGACCGCTTAAATGAAACTGATTTAAGTTGAAATGTGCCACTGTTATGATATATATGTATTAATATTTCGTAAAGATGTATCTTTTCGCTTGGCGGAATTTTGGCGAAAAACAGGGACACGTTGAAGAGAAACTGCAAACCTAATAATGATAATTCCACCCCACTTCCGTCCGTGACTTCCTTTTTCCCCAAAAAATTTCAACCCGAAAAAAGAGAGGGGACTTTAGGGATCTTTTACAAATCAAAATACGGATCCGAGATAAGGAGTGTCACACCCATTCATGCGTGCATAACCCTCTTCGCGGGTTCAGGGGTCAAAAAGGTTACTGAAGCGGTCTGGTAGCAATTAAGGTTATAGTCCTTTTTTGACCATTGTCCAAAAAATGAGTATAGAAGCAAAGAACTTCAGCGAGCAAAAATGTGTTTATTTTACTTTTGTTTGTCGCAAAATATACCTAACATCCAAAGAAATGTATTGTTTCAAATAAAGATATGAATGGATGTTAATAAAGCTGGGAATAAGTAAACTGTGTGTGCGTGCGTGGTCAATCAATGACGATATCTCATTTTACAACAAATACTGTAAATATAAATATTGTAGAAAATAAAATAGGAAAAGGTTTCCGAATTAGTAATCTTCTTAAATTTATTAATATTTGTGGAAATTTTCAGAAAATATCTCAATAATTTTCTCTGTATAGTAAAAAAAAAAAAAAAAAAAAAAGCAGCTGATGCTGATGCCGCTTTAATTAAATATTTTGTGATTGGAGGTGGCTTATATTAAGAAAACTATTGCATATACAGGTTTAGTAGTTTGCTAAAAGAAAATTGGTAGATAGAAATAAAAATGTTGAAGCAGGTATTTTTTAAATCGAAGAATTCTTTTAAGCGCAATGTTGAAGTCGATCGAAGAATTCTTTTAAGCGCAATGTTGAAGTCGATCAAAATAATTCCTGTAAAAAAGAGATGCGTTAACTTGCCCCCCCCCCCCACTTTCGAAAATTTAAATTTCAAAGATACCAGGCATTAGCTCTCAATTAGCTCTAATTTGCTCTCTAATATTAGAATTTGCTCTGGTTATGGTACCGCGATATTCCAATTAGAATGGGTGGGGGGGGGGGGGGGGGGTAAGTTAACGCCCCCTCCACTTTCGAATATCGAAATTTCAAATGTGCCAAAATTTAGCTCTCAATTAGCTCTAATTTGCTCTCTAATATTAGAATTTGCTCTGGTTATGGTACCGCGATATTCCAGTTAGAATGGTAGGGGGGCTAAGTTAACGCCCCCCCCACTTTCGAATATCGAAATTTCAAATATGCCAAAATTTAGCTCTCAATTAGCTCTAATTTGCTCTCTAATATTAGAATTTGCTCTGCTTCTGATGTCGAGATATTTCAGTTACAAGAAGGGGCCGAGCGTTAATTTAGCTCCCCCCACCCCCTTCACTTTCGAATATCGCAATAAGTAAAATCACCGTTTTTAAAAAATTAACTTTAAACATCAAATTTCCACTTGATCATTTAAAAAGAGTTCATATTCATTTGCACACAACTTCTCTATGAAAACAAATTTTTGCAGGGGAGTTCTTAAGTTTCGTAAGTACTTTTAGCATTCCTAGCAATTACATTCATGATAGAAATCTAGGCATTTATGCATTCAACCTCTTTTTTTGGAGCCCAAACCCAATGACTCTAAATGCGAACCCGAGTCCGACAGTAGGCAGCAGGTATTTACTTCAAGCCTATATCTAATGTTTACATACATTTTATAGTTTTTTTTTCCTGCATTTTTTGACTAAATAAAGAGGATTGAATTTTTTACAATCTTCCGTTATCATTGATATTTATTATGTTCCTTAATAAATTTGATTATTACACTTAAAATATTTACAACTAATTGACAAATTCAATATCTTAAAAGTATCTGTTTGCTTATAGTTTATGTGTTTAAATGCAGAATTATTAAATTAAACTGTTCTTAGTATTATTTTGACAGAAGTAATCTGGTTAAATCAAATTTTATATTTGCTGTGTCGTTACGACATGAGTGAACTTTATCATTAAAGTAACGCTATTATTTAGATTTTTTTTTTAAAGTGAAATTCATTCATTTTCCTAACTTAAAATTTTAGAATGGCAATATTTTTTCATTTGTATAATTTGGTGAATAGTTTGGCGATTTGTTTAATTTGGCGAAATTGGTCGACGGGATAATCAAGTAGTACCATTTACTTCTATACAGTATTTGTAAAAGTTATACCTAAAGGTTCAAATAAAGATACAATGAAGATTGATTTAGCAAATGTTTATGCAATAATATTGTTTTTTATTATAGATTTTTTAAATGTAGAAACTGTTGATTTAAATTTTTTTTAAATATATATTCATTTTAAAGGTAACATTACTACATTAATTTGAGAAAAGTAAAAAGTTTTTACCTGTCACCATCACATAAATTTATCTACAAAATTGATTATGATTGATATTTTTTTTATTCATATTACCAATGAAAATTATTTTAATTAATCAAATTAACATTAGGGAAATATGTAATTAATATTCTGATTTAAGTCTCAATTATAATATATACAAAATTATATTATTTTATTATATTTATTAAATCCAGCCCTTTTTTGCCAATTTTTGCCGGTTTTTACCAGGTTTTTTCCAGTTTTTGCCACTGTCCTGGCAAAAATACCATTTTGCCGGCAAATTGCCCAACCCTATTAAAAAATATAGAAAAAAAAAGTTTTTTTAAGTATTCAGCTTGGCCGAATATTTTGATATTCGTCCTAACCGAATATTCAGTAATATGGCCGAATACCAAATAGATACCGAATATTCGGTGCATCCCTATAAATTAATACTATTATACATGTTATTGTAGCTAAAAACATGTACAAAACAAATTACAGATTAAAAAAGTTTTACCTTTAAACAAAAAAAAAAAAAAATGCAACATCAGAGTTTACAGCACAAAAAAATTACTTTTGGAGCATGAAAATGTATTTTGTCTGATAGTTTAAAAACTTATGAAATGATTCAGTTGTTATTTTCACCATATGGTCAGCAACCTGAAAGAAAAGAAATGATGCCACTTCCAACTTGCAAAACTTTCCCAATTCTGAGAAAAAGGCCTTGGGTCAAGTATCCTAAGTTCCCCCTATGTCAATCTTTCTACCGAAAAGTATTGAAAATTCTTGATTTAAAGAATGTCAACTATAAAATGTATTATTTTTATTTTGGTCAAAGTCATATGTATAAGTAAACAGTTTGGAACCACTGCTGTAAAACATTACAAGGTAAACCTACAAAAGAAATATAATTTAGTGTGATCTTTACATCATTTGCTGTGCATTTAAAATCAACTTTTTAATGTTTTTTTATTTTAATTCTTTTAGATTTGTAATCTCTTTGATACCTACAGAGCAAAAAGGAAGTATATCACTATACTTAGGGAACGAGCAAGTTGACAGTACAGAATATACTGGGAGCTTTATACCTCCGCGACAAAAAATAGTGCGCTGCCTATTTTAATAAAATATCTCTCTGTAGCTGATTTTTTTTTATCTTTAAATACAGAAACAATTGACCGCTTAAATGAAACTGATTTAAGTTGAAATGTGCCACTGTTATGATATATATGTATTAATATTTCGTAAAGATGTATCTTTTCGCTTGGCGGAATTTTGGCGAAAAACAGGGACACGTTGAAGAGAAACTGCAAACCTAATAATGATAATTCCACCCCACTTCCGTCCGTGACTTCCTTTTTCCCCAAAAAATTTCAACCCGAAAAAAGAGAGGGGACTTTAGGGATCTTTTACAAATCAAAATACGGATCCGAGATAAGGAGTGTCACACCCATTCATGCGTGCATAACCCTCTTCGCGGGTTCAGGGGTCAAAAAGGTTACTGAAGCGGTCTGGTAGCAATTAAGGTTATAGTCCTTTTTTGACCATTGTCCAAAAAATGAGTATAGAAGCAAAGAACTTCAGCGAGCAAAAATGTGTTTATTTTACTTTTGTTTGTCGCAAAATATACCTAACATCCAAAGAAATGTATTGTTTCAAATAAAGATATGAATGGATGTTAATAAAGCTGGGAATAAGTAAACTGTGTGTGCGTGCGTGGTCAATCAATGACGATATCTCATTTTACAACAAATACTGTAAATATAAATATTGTAGAAAATAAAATAGGAAAAGGTTTCCGAATTAGTAATCTTCTTAAATTTATTAATATTTGTGGAAATTTTCAGAAAATATCTCAATAATTTTCTCTGTATAGTAAAAAAAAAAAAAAAAAAAAAAGCAGCTGATGCTGATGCCGCTTTAATTAAATATTTTGTGATTGGAGGTGGCTTATATTAAGAAAACTATTGCATATACAGGTTTAGTAGTTTGCTAAAAGAAAATTGGTAGATAGAAATAAAAATGTTGAAGCAGGTATTTTTTAAATCGAAGAATTCTTTTAAGCGCAATGTTGAAGTCGATCGAAGAATTCTTTTAAGCGCAATGTTGAAGTCGATCAAAATAATTCCTGTAAAAAAGAGATGCGTTAACTTGCCCCCCCCCCCCACTTTCGAAAATTTAAATTTCAAAGATACCAGGCATTAGCTCTCAATTAGCTCTAATTTGCTCTCTAATATTAGAATTTGCTCTGGTTATGGTACCGCGATATTCCAATTAGAATGGGTGGGGGGGGGGGGGGGTAAGTTAACGCCCCCTCCACTTTCGAATATCGAAATTTCAAATGTGCCAAAATTTAGCTCTCAATTAGCTCTAATTTGCTCTCTAATATTAGAATTTGCTCTGGTTATGGTACCGCGATATTCCAGTTAGAATGGTAGGGGGGCTAAGTTAACGCCCCCCCCACTTTCGAATATCGAAATTTCAAATATGCCAAAATTTAGCTCTCAATTAGCTCTAATTTGCTCTCTAATATTAGAATTTGCTCTGCTTCTGATGTCGAGATATTTCAGTTACAAGAAGGGGCCGAGCGTTAATTTAGCTCCCCCCACCCCCTTCACTTTCGAATATCGCAATAAGTAAAATCACCGTTTTTAAAAAATTAACTTTAAACATCAAATTTCCACTTGATCATTTAAAAAGAGTTCATATTCATTTGCACACAACTTCTCTATGAAAACAAATTTTTGCAGGGGAGTTCTTAAGTTTCGTAAGTACTTTTAGCATTCCTAGCAATTACATTCATGATAGAAATCTAGGCATTTATGCATTCAACCTCTTTTTTTGGAGCCCAAACCCAATGACTCTAAATGCGAACCCGAGTCCGACAGTAGGCAGCAGAAAATCATTAATAAAATTTTAAAATTGTTACATATTTATTTTGTTATTTATATATATATATATACATAAAAATAAATATTAATCCTAAATACGCTTCCACGTTTCGTGATTTTTCATATTCCTGAAAATCTGTTTAAAATAACAAATTTGTTATTTATACCCAACTTCTGGCAGAAATTAAAATTCTTATATTATTCTTTTTAATATAATTGTACAACTATGGCAAAAAGGCGTGAATTATGTTTCCCAGTAAATTTGGAAAAGGATTTCAAACAGAAAGAGACGATAGACAAAGGATATCCCACGTCTTTTTTATGTTATTAACACTGACCATGCACAGGCTTCAAAATCAGATAGAATATTTCCCCCTTTGTCCCATCAATAACAACTCAATTCCATTTCAAACAAATTTTTAAATGAATTTAAAACACCTTAAGAAACTTAGAGTACATTCTTGTCTCTCTAATAGCAAGTGTTTTTGTCACTCATTTCAATTTGTGATAAAATAAAATAAAATATTTTATCTTGAACTCACCCGAGCCCGAAAACTGGCATAAAATTTATAGACCTAACCCGTTTCGTGCCCAAACTCGGATTCCAACTGATCCCGCTTCATATCTAATGCATGCTTTATAAAAGGAAAAAAAAAAAGTACAAATTTTCAACGTTCTGTAAAATGGTAAATCGATCATTTATTCATACATATGTGTAGATGTTTGAAGATTTTGCTCAACAACACAAAATTTTCTGACACATTCATGCACATTAGTCCGTTTTAAATATAAATATTACTGAAAACATTTGAAATCGAATATTTTCATTTTTTGATAAATGCATGGATTAAATATTGAGTCATAAACGATTTTGTCTCATGACGATGCATTTTGGACTATCGCATGCCTAAAATCTATTCAAAAATCCAACTTTGATATACATAAAATAAGTTTTTAGCATTCAGTCAATTGATAAATCCATATGTGTTTGTGATTAACTTTTTTTTTTTAATTCATAAACTTAGCATAAATCTAAAATTATAATTTCTTTAAATTTAAGATTTTACTAAGTTAATATTATCATTTTTGCGAATTTTTGCTTTTTTCCTTTATTCTTAAGAAGGTGTTTTTAAAATTTCATAACTGCTTATTATTTATATTTACTATTATTAAAAGGGAAAATTTATGCCTAGGAATTTAATATTTTGAAATAGCTTTGTCTTTGATTATTAATCTTTACATATCTTTATGTCATTAGCAAGGGCTTCAAATAACAAACATTTCAATTCAGAACAGAATGTTTTGCGGAAATATGGATGTTAGGTACATTATTTATCAAATATTGTCAATGTAAAAAAAAATTCAAAATAAATACATTTATTTTATTTAACATTTTCTTAATTCCTTTTTTTTTTTCTAATTTTTGGAAAAATAACTTTTACGTTTACAAAATTTAAAGTAGTGACAAAAATTAAATTTTATCAAAGTTTAACGAACATATCATTTACTGAAATCAAGTTAATTGCAGTTGGCCATTTTACAAGTTGAAATGGCTTATCAAAAATATTTTTAAGGGAACAAAAAAACATTTTATAAACGTTTATGCCATTATCGGTTAATAGAATAAATAGAAGGTAAAAAAGCAATAATTCTCGTAATTATTAAAAAATAATTTTATTTTCAAACCATAACCATCTTCTGTTATGACGTCACATTTTTATAACAATCAGTATAAAACATTTTATGTTGAAAAAAAAAGCATTCAGTAGTTATCCTTAGAGTCCATTCAGAGTAGCATCCTTAGTAATACTCTCACTAACTACATTTTTTTTTTATTGTATCAAAAAATATATACATTTAATGATTAAATATTCTAAAAGTAATGATATTGTGATATTTTCCCATATCCCAGCTGAGTTACGTTACTATTGACCTCAGGAGTTGTCGGGTCAGATCAAACGAAACGATCGATTCCCGATGCTGAATGGCGGGGACATTTTAAGAACAATAACCGAGACTGCCTGGCACCTAGTCCGACACTAACGGATTGATTACTCTCCTTGTGAGGACGCAGATGGAGAGATTCCCAGAGACTTTCGGACGCCAAGGGAAGTCCTTTAAAATCTGGGAATGAGAACCAGAGATCCACTACGATAGGCTGCCGTAAGTTTAAGAGGCCGGGATGAACCTCCCCCCGCCCCCCTTTTTTCGGAGGCTAGAGAAAGAAGAGAAGACGAGAGGGAGATGGGTTTTTCGGAGGCAAAAGGGTAGGACGTGACCCTGAAAAGCGGAGTCTGGCAGTGAAGCGAGACCGAAGTGAAACGGAGGGAGTACAGACGGCCAGGTCTGTGAGAGGAAAACTCGAAGGAGCTATCCGTCTCGATCACCCAAGGACACCCTGTCCTGTTTAATTAGTATCACCGAATACAGAGAACGGAAATTAAGTTTAGAACGAGACTGTCTGGTGTAGAGACCTAAGGAGAAATTAGAGGACTTTATGGAACTCGTTTATAATCACCTGCACCTACGCATTTCATCTTATTTTATTTTGTTCTATTTTATTTAAATAATGAAACTTGTAGAAGGAATGCTCTGTACTTCGAGCTTCGAATAAAGAAACTTTTCTTTCTACAAATCAACTTGAGTAATTACTCCGGTTAGCCACAGCTACCAGTTCGAATTTTATAAATCCCGCCGGAGTTTTTACAATATGTATGTAAAACATTTCTAAATATCATGACTAACTTTTTAGTTCTCTTCTTCATTAAAACCCTCTTCAATTATGAATCAAATTGATTTATGATTATTTTAATTCTGAATTGGAAGTGGCAATAATGCTAATAATTTTATTTTTAAACTAAAGTTTATCAATAGCAAAATCTTCAAACATACACACACATGCATGAATAAATGATTGATTTACCATTTTACAAAACGTTGAAAATTTGTGCGTAATTTTTTTCTTCTTTTATTAACCATGCATTAGATATGAAAAGGGATCAGTTCGAATCAGAGTTTGAGCGCGAAACTAGTTAGGTCTGTAAATTTTATGCCAGTCCACAGGCTCGGGCGGATTCAAGATAAAAAAATTTAATTTATTTTATCACACATTGATAAGAGCGAAAAAAACTTGCTATTTGAGAAACAAGAATGTACTCTAAGTTTCTTAAAGTGTTTTAAATAAATTTAAAAATTTGTTTGAAATGGAATTGAGTTGTTATTGATGGGACAAAAGGAGAAATATTCTACCTGATTTTGAAGCCTGTGCATGGTCAGTGTTAATAACATAAAAAAGACGTGGGATATCCTTTGTCTATCGTTTCTTTCTGTTTGAAGCCCTTTTCCAAAATAATTGAGAAACATAATTCACGCCTTTTTGCCATAGTTGTACAATTATATTAAAAAAAATAACATAAGAATTTTGATTTCTGCCAATGGTTGGGTATAAATAACAAATTTGTTATTTTAAACCGATTATCAGGGACATGAAAAATCACGAAACGTGAAAGCGTATTTAGGATTAATATATATTTCTATGTAACGAGATATATTTAAATAACAAAATAAATCTTTAAACAATTTTAAAATCTTATTAATGATTTTCTGCTGCCTACTGTCGGACTCGGGTTCGCATTTAGAGTCACTGGGTTTGGGCTCCAAAAAAAGAGGTTGAATGCATGAATGCCTAGATTTCTATCATGCTTGTATTTGCTAGGAATGCTAAAAGTACTTACGAAACTAAAAAAAACCCATGCAAAAATTCGTTTTCGTAGACAAGTTGTGTGCAAATAAATGAATATGAACTCTTTTTAAATGATCAAATGGAAATTTGATTTTTAAAGTTAATTTTATAAAAACGGTGATTTTGTTCATTGCAATATTCGAAAGTGGAGGGGGGGGATCCCCTCGGCCCCCTTAACGCTCGGCCTCTTCTTGTAACTGAAATATCTCGATACCAGAAGCAGAGCAAATTCTAATATTCGAGAGCAAATTAGAGCTAATTGAGAGCTAAATTTTGGCATATTTGAAATTTCGATATTCGGAAGTGGGGGGGGGGGGGGGGGCTAGCGTTAACTTAGTCCTCCCCCCCCCCCACCCACAACATTCTAATTGGAATATCGCGGTACATAACCAGAGCAAATTTTAATATTAGAGAGCAAATTAGAGCTAATTGAGAGCTAATTCCTGGTAACTTTGAAATTTAAATTTTCGAAAGTGTGTGTGTGTGTGTGGGGGGGGGGGGGTCAAATTAACGTATCTGTAAAAAAGTTTTATAGAATCAGAAACTATGCATAGACATTTAACCATCTTTCATAGACACATACTTGATTATTTTTTAGTAATAAATAATCGTTGTATATCGCAAATTTGTTATTTTTTAGCGAATTTATAAAGCGCACTACCATTGTGACTGACACAAAGCTGAACTGTGGCCAAAATCAGACCTTGTAATAATCCTACAAAGAAAATAAGAAAGAAAGAAAGAAAATCCCTGGGAAGATACTTTTCACAGAATTTCTAGTTGTTTTTGCCTTAATACCATTTTATTGGTCAGTGGACATGAAACATCAAATAATACTAAACCTTGCTCAGAAAAGCAATAAAACGATAAATTTTACTCCAACAAGTTCACCGACAGCTCTCGCCGCAGGCTTCTTTCGCGTACCTTCTAAACCCCTCTTTCTAAACCCCTTCCATAGCAATAAACCTGTGAGGGTGGGGTTCGTATTTGTCCATTTCAGACCTGGAAGATGACAGTATGAGAGTCCTACACAACCCCCTGTATTTCACTGTCTTAATTGCTTTCCACTGGTAAGGAATTTGACTAGAATGGAACAAACCCTTCCGTCAAGTTATAGATAATTACATTAAGGATTGTGGTTTTAAATGCACAATATATGTTTTTTATCTTTGAAACTATTAAAGATACAGCAAAAATGTTTGTGGATTTGAACTTTTCGAGAAATTTTATCTGAAATACATACCAAGTATGCCAAAAATATATTTAAAATAACAAAACAAAAATAAACTTTTGAAAATTAAATGAAATGTGTTTAAGAAATGCTGTGGTTGTAATTAAAAAACAAACAAACAACAACAAAAATCTTTCATTATACAGAAACATGGGCAAGGACATATGCAGGAGGGGGGGGGGGTGCCAATAACATTTAAGACTGTTCTCAAATCCAAATTGGCTACTTTATGACATATTTTTTAATTTTTTTTTATTCGGAAACGTATGAAATTGGCAGGTGTTCTTATTCAGAAACTTTGTAATGGAAAGACGTTTTCCATTTTTTGGTAAAGGCAGAAGATCTTTCAGAAAATACTGTCAAAGTCGGTGTTTAAAACCGAATTACCAACACAGCATCTCGAGAAAGGGAAAAACGTGTCGTCACGTGACAGGAATCGCTTGTAACTCAATAAGTAATTTATTTAAAAAAAAAAAAAAAAAAAAAAAAAAAAAAAAGTGGTCGGTTGGTTGGTGTGGTCGTATATATATATTGAATCATCGTATTTTTAAATATTTTTTAATATAATTTATTAAAGTCAATTATTACATTACAAATTATATCTGACTCAGCGAGTGTATTTTTTTTAAAAATGTGGGTGGGGGAGGGGTAGGAGAGGAGAAAAAGGAAGAAATATTGGAATATATATATATATATATATATATATATATATATATATATATATATATATATATATATATATATATATACATAGTTAGAGAAAATCCCCGGTAGGTTTTATTTATTAAGATGTTATATATATGTCTGCATGTGTATAAATATAACTGGAGATATCCATTTCGTATTTTAAGGATGTTTAGAAATGAGTTTCTACCTTTTTTCTTCCAATGTGACAATAGTCACCAATAGACAACAATAGGCTGTAATGCAACTTTACGACCGCCACATGTGTTAAACATCATGTGTATGCCTTATGTGTAAAACCACCTGATTTCTAATTTTAAACCTGTTTCCCATAACTATACTATTAGCTTAACTCTTCAGTCGTGTGAAAAGTGGATATCAGAGTAAAATTTTACCTGTTACCTATTTCGCATTCTACCTTTCCTTTTTGGCTGATTAAAGATAATAGATTTTAAAATTTGTTTTCTCATTTTAAATTAAGATTACTTTACATAAAAATATAAATGGGAATTAATCAAGATTACGCCTGTCACCTACATATCAGTTTAAAACTGATTAGAAATATATTTGTATTACTTAAAAATAAATTCTGAACGAAAAAAATATATTATGCTTTAAAAAAATAAGAAAAAAGTTATATATATGATGTTAAATTGCAATAATATTATTTTTTTTTCTCCTTTCAATACTCAAGATTACTTTCTGAGGTCAAAAGATCTTGAAAATTGACGCATGTTATTTTAATTTAAGTAATGTGCATTTGTGATAGATTGTAAATGAAATAACTAATTAAATTCAATTAAAAAAAAAAACACACACAATAAAACATCCCTGAAATAAGGTTTCTGGAAACGCAGACCTAAAATAATTTTATGCCGTCGAAATGAGTGCTATGTCGCCCGATATGGCAACCAAATTAAGCCAAGGGTGTTAACAGGCTACCCCAGCCTTGTACACACTATCTTCTTAACCTTTCCCAAAGTATAGGCCCAGCATTGCTAAGTGCACTATGTATAAGCATTTTTAAATGTTTAGCTTAATATGTAAACAAAAAACTTAAAATTGCTGTTTTCGTTGAGATAGTTTTATTTTTTATTGCTCTTTTTAAGTTCTAAAAGACAAACCACATTATAATGGAAAAATAAGTGCAGAAAAATTAAGACATTTTTAAAAGAAAATTTTACAATTTATTCAATTTTTATATTATTCTACAACAGGCTTTAAACAATGTTTTTGCATTTTACGGAAAAATTTTGTATTTTGCAAAAATATTTTCACTTTAAACAAAATTAAGAGTTAAAAAAAGCGACAAAAAACAAAGTCTATTTTTTGTAAAAGCTTAAGAATTGTTTACAACTTTGTTGCAAGTGCATTCTATTTTTACTTTACAGTTTTTTTGCAAGGCAAGAATAGGGATATAGTTCTAGGATTCAATACTAGATGGCACTACCGCACAAGCCATTAAAATATCGGCAGCGTATGTAATTATGGAACATCGTTTCCAGAATTTCTTTATATCCATCTTATTCCTTGAAAATATTAAGGAAAAAATCCATTCCCCCTTAAACCTTTCAGGAACGTTTTTATATTTTTGGGAAAAATAAAAGTAGCCATCCAAATCATTAAGGTTTGCCGAAATTTAACGAATATGTTTATTTTGCGTTCTATTAATGTGACAATTGGCTAAGAAAAGAATTTTTCAAGACGTGTGGAAAATGTTAAATTACAACAGTAATAAATATATATATTTTTTAATAACTCCAATTTACACTTAACAACTTTCCAGTGTTTTATACTTTTTTTTATCATAACTTATTGGTTCGGAATAGTAGCATCTATTTTAAATTTGAAGAATGAAAAATGTTTAAAATAAAATAATCACCAACACTGCAAAGGGCTTTAAGCAAACGTTTTATTTTTGTTTTATTACTAAATACTGAAACATAAATGAAGTGATAATAAAGTGTGTATAGACACACACTATCATTACTACATGCAGATAGCAACAAAAATAACTAAGACAAAAGAAAAACAATTTAAATTGACCGGTACTTTTAACTAACGAGGTTAAAATATGTGTAATATTTTGTATACGTATAATATACAAAATATATATGTGTGTGTTGCTAGAGATTTGGAAAAAAAAAATTCTTAAAACGTTTTAGTAATACAACTGTAATTAACGTTACATTTATTGCCAGTATTGATATTATATTTACAGTCAATGAGAAACTTTAACCATTTCTTGTAGTAAAATATGATGGATCCTGATATCAAAAGTTAAAGTTTTAAGAACTACGTCTAAGATAAAATTTATGAATACATAGAACAATAATTAAGTAATGAATAAATGAACTTAGTGTTATAATTCAATATTGTCTCTGATGTGTATAGCACGGCCTACTTTATTCGTAGTTTGGTCAGTTTATACAAACGTTCAAATGAAATACTGTTACACCAATCTATTAATTTCGTGTTTTAATCATAAGCTCACCCCCCACCCCTTAAAAAAAAAAAAAAAAAAAAAAAAAAAAAAAAAAAAAAAAAGGGGCTCTTTTAAATTTTTAGATGTATGTGTAAAATTATTTAGAGACATTGTAAGACAGGTCGAACATCTTTAAAAATAATTCTCTTTGACACTTAACTTTCTTTAATCTATATTTATTTAAATTATTTTGAAACCAAATAACTTATGTTATTATTAGAATATATGTTAAGAAAATTTGTATTTTTTTTTTTTTTTTTTTGAGAAACATTGTGAAAAAAAAATATTTTTATTTTATTATTCTTACTCTCTTCGAAAAGACTCGGAAGATTTAGTGCTGCCATCTATACTACTGATTCCAAGCTAATTGAATTTACCATCACGCATTATGATACTAATAATGAAAAAATTCTACTCATGCATATCGGTCTATTAATGTTACAGAAATGTTGCGATTATATTTGGCTATTTGCAGCGGAGTGATAATATTATAAAATTATTAGAAATTAGTATTGAAACCCGTTCTTCGCATGATGAAAACAATATATTAAAATTTTTTTTACACTATTTCCAGTTTTAATTGTTGTTTAAAGTAGCATTTTTGTTTAAATATGGTTTTAAATTAAAATGATTTACATTTTTTAATTAAAAAGTATACATATGTAATATATAAAATATTTTAGTGCTGAAATTTTATGTGTACGATTCCTGAAAATATTCTGTCGCTGTATTAATGGCAGCCTATCCTCTATAATTTCATCATAACATTTTTAATCAACATGTTTGATTAAGGATAGAGGAATTATTTTTATTTAGTAATTTTCTAGCACTAACGCTTATCTTTGCTTGCAAATTGGATTTACAATAAACTCTATATAAGGTGGACTATGCCTGTCTTACCCGGAAAGCTTTTCTGATAATTCCGCTCATTATTTTATTCAATATAATTTTGTAACAAAATATTTCTTTGGTTTGTTAAAAATCAAAATGTTTCTATTTACGAAGGGGAAAAATCTCTTCTAAATTGATATTTAGCGAGGGTTCGTAAATTTATATACAATAACCAAAATATCAGGTTATTTCCAAAAATATAAAAAACATCCAGGGCTTGAATTTCAGGGCGGGATTCGCGCCGAAAATTTTGAAATCCCGCCCAAAAAAATATCGTGGGTGGCAGCCTCCCGCCCAAAAAATTTCACCATTTTTCGGAGAAATTTGCGTTATTTAATTACCTGCAACCAAACAATAAATTTCGTGATTTTTTTTTCCCGCAACTGATCGACGAACTTTGCTTTTTTTTGCCGCGAATGATTGACAAACCTTGCGTCTTTTCCGTGACTGATCAACGAACTTTGAGTTTTTTCCGCGACTAATCGACGAACTTAGCGTATTTTTTTGGCGACTGATCGACGAACCTTGCGTTTTTTCTGCGACTGATCGACGAACTTTGTTTTTCCGCGATCGATCGACGAACTTTGTGTTTTTCCGCGATCGATCGGCGAAATGCGCGTTTTTTCCACGATCGATCGACGAACTTTGTGTTTTCCGCGATCGATCGACGAACTTTGCGTTTTTTCTGCGATCGATCGGCGAAATGCGCGTTTTTTCCACGATCGATCGACGAACTTTGTGTTTTTCCGCGATCGATCGACGAACTTTGCGTTTTTTCTGCGATCGATCGGCGAAATGCGCGTTTTTTCCACGATCGATCGACGAAATTCGCGTTTTTTCCGCGATCGATCGACGAAATTTGCGTAAATTCTCGTTTTTTTTCTTTCGACAGATTGACGAAGTTCGTGATTTTTTTTTTCTGTATCCGACGGACAAATATAGATTTTCTTCTCTGCGTTCGACTTATGAATTTCACAATATTTTTTCTGCGACAGATTGATGAATTTCGCGATATTTTCTGTCGAGCAATCGACGAAATTCGCAATATTTTTCTGTCGAGCAATCGACGAAATTCGCGATATTTTCTGTCGAGCAATCGATGACATTCGCGATATTTTCTGTCGAGCAATCAACGAACTTCACATTTTTTTTCCTTGACAAACTGACGAACTTTGCGAATTTTTCCGTAACCAATTAGTGAATTATTCGGTTTCTTCTGGCGACAGATTGATGAAATTCACTTTTTTTTTCTCGCGCCTCGCGGAAAAATTTCGAGATTTTTCCACAACTGACTGACGAATTTCACATTATTTTCTTGCGACCGATTGGCAAACTTTGCCGTTTTTTCCTGCGATTGATCAACTAATTTAGCGATTTTTTTTCTATGAACATAGACATAGATAAGGACTTCTAATAAAATAGCCTTTCGAAGAAGAAAATCGTTTCTCGAAAAATGTTTCAAATACAATGTCTGTGTAGGACAGTTGTATTATCTCGCCTATTTCTTCAAATCGTCTGCTTGACAGGCATCGTCTGGTAGGTATAATAGATATAGATTTATTCTATGGTATTTATCCATACTGTTGTTTGTAGGTGGCGTTACCTTAGCACAGTTGTACATTAGCTGCCATGTAGTTCCAAGGCACTAATTATTTTACTGGAGGTGGGCAAGAAGGGTACAAATTATTTTTATGAGGGGCAAATAGGGTGCTATTTTGTAAACCAAAGGGCAGGCAGGGTGCAGCACCCTTCTGAAACTGTCTGGGGTGGGGGGGGGGGGAGAACTTAGTATGTCTCACATGATTATTTGTTCTGAATTTAAAAATTCAGCTTCAAACAGCAGCTTCAATGTTTGTTTGTTTTTTTTGTTGTGGTGGAATGGGGGTTGGGTGTTTAAAAGTTACAGAGGCAAAAATGTGCTTTATCCCGTCAATAACAGCTGAAACATTTCCTTACGCCTGTTTTGATTGAAAAAAAAAAATGTATCATACACATTGATATTTTGAAAATAAATAACCAAATACAGGGTGTGTCAGAAAAACTGTTTAACGGGTCTTATCTTTCTGATTTTTAGCTCACAGGCTATCAAAGCCTGAGAGCTTATGTGCCCGCCCGTTCTGTATGTATATGTATGTACGTACGTAACGCGATAACTCTTGACAGAAATAACCGTTTTGCTTCCAATTTTGTTTATAGGTTCCTTGTGATAAGGCGCTTCCCTGATTAGTTTTGGGGATTGATTGTTTAACTATAAAGGGGGGAACGGGGGGGCTAACCCCCCTTAATTAAGATAAATGGTTTTTTCATGCAGAATTGTCCAATTTTCTTCAAATTTTGTATATAGGTTCATTGTGATAAGGTTCTTTCCTGATTAGTTTTGGGGGTTCATAGGTTAAGCTTAAAGGGGGTAACGGGGGGGGGGTTAATCCTCCCCCCCTTATTTTAGATAAATTATTTTTTTCATGCAGAGTTATCCGATTTTTTTCAAATTTTGTATATAGGTTCATTGTGATAAGATTATTTCCTGATTAGTTTTGAGGGTTCATAGGTTAAGTATAAAGGGGGTAACGGGAGGGTTAATCCTCCCCCCTTATTTTAGATAAATGATTTTTTTCATGCAGAGTTATCCGATTTTCTTCAAACTTTCTATATGGGCTCATTGTGGTAAGGGGCTTCCCTGATTAGTTTTGGGGGTTCATTGGTGAAGTGTAAAGGAGGGAAACGGGGGATACCCCCCCCCCTTAATTTTGATAAATGTGTTTTTCATGCAGAATTATCCAATTTACTCCAAATTTTGTATATAGGCTCATTGTGGTAAGGCACTTCCCTGATTAGTTTTGGGGGTTCACTGGTAAAGTATAAAGGGGGGAACGGGGGGGGGGACTAACCCCCTTAATATAGATAAATGGGTTTTTTAAGCAGAATTATCCGATTATCTTCAAATTTTATATATATGTTCATTGTGATAAGGCGCTTCTCTGATTAGTTTTGGGGGTTCTTTGGTTAAGTATAAAGGGGGGACGGGGGATGGTTCCCCCTCTTAATATATTGTCGATTTCTTCATTTTTCGAGGGCTTATTTCAAATTCTTTGAAATAAGAATATAATTTACAGTTAGTGTGAATAGCCTGTGAGCTCAATGCCGTCAGTTTAACGGGTCTTATCTTTCTGATTTTTCTTTCTGTTTTTTCAAAGTGTAATTAATTGGAAATAATGAGTGGAACAAGATTAACTTTTGAGAAAAGGAAATTTATCTTAAAATGCTATTGGGAGTATGAAAATGTAGCAGAAGTACAAAAACAATATCACAGGGAGTTTCAGGCAGACCCACCTATGCGACTTACAATTCATCGGAAAAAGATAAGGATGTTCATAGACAACGTCCCGGAACCGCAATTCAACAAGAATGCGCCACAACATTAAATGTTGGTTGAACCTGATTAAATGTTTGTTAACCTAAAATTTATTTTGATATTCATTTTTTTTTTTTTTTTGGGGGGTGGGGAGGGGCTTAAAAGGCGTATAGTCATCATAGTGAAAAAGTATCCAAGCCGGGACTCGAACCCGGGTCATCAGTATAGCGCACTCACTTTCTACCAACTGTACCAGTTGGGAACGATACTCAGCCTGGAACTTTCTCACTGTAACATGCTGGCAAGGCTACAACCGCAGCACAAGATGGAATATTTTCCGTGAGCCACCAACCCTGGGGCAAACACGAAACCAAAGAAAATCCAGCAACTTTTTCACTATGTTGACTATGTCTTTTAAACAACCCCCCCCCCCCCCCCCAAAAAAAAAAAAAAAAAAAAAAAATGAATATTTTGAATGCAAGGCGTGAGAAATTGTCTATAAAAATTTTTACAAGTATTAAATATAGGCTTATTTTGATTCCTGAACTCCAACAAAATATGTTTTGCATATACCATAAAGCGTATCATGTCTAACACTCAGTCAGAGTAAATGTATCTAGAATTTAGATAACCAGAAAGATAAGTAGTTTATTAGAAGGTCTATGGTTTCACATCTAAATCTAAACAAGTTACTTTTTCTATACGAATTACAAAAGATTGTATTCGTATGTATGTTTCGCAAATAAAAATCTATATTCGTATATAGAAAAAGGATATTTTAAAGAAGATTATCAAAAATCTATTTTCGTAGGTAGCACATAAATATGTGATAAGTATATCGACAAAAATTACAGAAAATCTATATTCGTTAATAGCAAATATCAGTAATGAATATGTCAAGAAATATTGCCTGAAATTTATATTCAAATGTACACGTACTTTACACTGAAAAAAAAAAAAAAATGTGCGTGGTAGCGTATTACTGTTTATTACTGTTAATTTTACGGTATAATACTGGCAGCTGGAATGCCAGTATTACACTGTAAAATCGACATTTTTTGTTTTTTGCAGTGTATTATAAACGTAAATTTATTGTAACTCAGCTTATTAAAAAGCTCTCCACATTTGTAATCTGCAGGCAGAATTTAACGTAATCGAAACCATTAATCCTGTTCTTTGATTTCTCGTCTTCTTTCATTTGTAAACATGTTTTTCAGAAAACTTTTGCGCCACAATAATAAAATAGCACTGCTCAACAGATATTTGGTAACATGGATTATTATTATTATTTTAACATTTTCAATAGCATTTTGTTTTCATTGAATTTAGATATCCATGTGAGAAACTTCACGCATATCTCCCGTCATTTTTTCTTTTATTTTTTTTTTCTTTAAAAGGAAACTTGCTACCCTTTAAATGACTTTTACATCGAAAATGTGATTTTTTTAAAACATTAATTTGGGGGGGGGGGGGGGGGTTGTAATGTATTCCGAAGACAATTTGTTTAAAATTGTAAAAATCTTTAAAAAATGAACAAGAAACATATTCTTTTACTTACATTTTCAACAAATTTTCTTTTTAATGTATTGTAAAATTCCTCTATAGTACTATTACTAAAAATTGTATGATAGTCATTCAAAAATGATTGGCCAAATGTTTTGAATTTTAGCGCTTTAAAGTCAGTTTTTATCCCCGCGCTGCTGTAATTGTTGAATAACAATTTAAAAAAATGTATACATTAGAAAGCAAGAACATATTTGTGTGTATCACTGACGTCATAATGACGGTGGCAACAACTGATGATTAAATTTCGTCGTTAATGCAATTTTTTTAAAACTTCTAAACATAGCTCAGTTTCAATTTTTACACAGTCCAATAAAAATAAAATAAAATAAAATATTTTTTTCAAATGTAATTTGTTTGAAAACTATCGCAACTTACTGAATTTGTATGGTTTTTAGAATAATTTTCAAGCATGATTTATTGATTCTTTAAAAAATTATCTCTAACGCGTGCAGCCCGATTAAGAAAGATTAACCCGTTTGCACTTAAAACACTATAAATAGAACGAATTTGTTTTCGGCCAATATTCCATATAACGAGATTAAAACTTCACCAATAAATAAACAAAATTGTAAAATCTATACTAATAAAAGAAAGTTCCGCTCTGTGTACGTGACTGTCTGTCTGTTCGTCCGTTGGCGAATGCTAGCGAAATTTACCGCGCGCAGAGGTCATGAAAATTTGTATGAGGATAGTCCAAGGCAGGTCCTGATGCACCCGAGGCTCAGATTTTTATTAATAATTAGCCGAAATATTAAAAACTCGTGGGGAAAAAAAAAAACTTTTTTTGCAAAATCAGCTACGCGCATGCTCAGTCCCTGCTGTCTGGAACACGTAGAAGGAAAGAACCAAATGAGCTTTTGTTTCAGCCGAATGTCTTAACGCCCATGGGCCGAACCGTTTGGGATACGGAAAAACGGAAGACATATTCTTGAATTTTGTATTTTTATGTCTTATAAACGCCGCAATCAGTGCGAAAAAATATTGTTGTTAACCCTTTGAATCTCTTTGGGTTGAGGCACTTGATATCGTAAGATATCTGTAAGGGGAGGGTGGATTTTGTCTTCTGATATCGTTATCATTTTTTATCCAAACAAAATTTTCTCTTTTTACATCAAAATATTTTGTTATCTTTTTCTTTTTAGTCTGTTGTATTTTTTTTTTTTTTTTTTTTTTTTTTGTGAAAATATAAAGTTATTATTAAAGCCATTAAAAGGTTGTGAAATAATTTCATTCCAAAATATAGAATGCCCCAACATTCGGCATTCTAGTTGTTCTGCCATATACGCATATAATCCGCTGTTGGAGAAACCAGGGTGCTAAGTACGTTTGAAATGCTACTTGTTGTGTTTACTAATGAAGAAAAGAGTAAGATTGTTGTCCACCTGTTTTGTTGATAAGAAGTTCTTTCCTTTTTAGCTCACAGGCTATCAAAGCCTGAGAGCTTATATGCCCGCCCGTTCTGTATGTATGTATGTATGTATGTATGTACGTACGTAACGCGATAACTCTTGACAGAAATAACCGTTTTGCTTCCAATTTTGTTTATAGGTTCCTTGTGATAAGGCGCTTCCCTGATTAGTTTTGGGGATTGATTGGTTAACTATAAAGGGGGGGGACGGGGGGCTAACCCCCCTTAATTTGGATAAATGGTTTTTTCATGCAGAATTATCCAATTTTCTTCAAATTTTGTATATAGGTTCATTGTGATAAGGTTCTTTCCTGATTAGTTTTGGGGGTTCATAGGTTAAGTATAAAGGGGGTAACGGGGGGGTTAATCCTCCCCCCTTATTTTAGATAAATGATTTTTTTCATGCAGAGTTATCCGATTTTCTTCAAACTTTCTATATGGGCTCATTGTGGTAAGGGGCTTCCCTGATTAGTTTTGGGGGTTCATTGGTGAAGTGTAAAGGAGGGAAACGGGGGCTACTCCCCCCCCCCCCTTAATTTTGATAAATGGGTTTTTCATGCAGAATTATCCAATTTACTCCAAATTTTGTATATAGGCTCATTGTGGTAAGGCACTTCCCTGATTAGTTTTGGGGGTTCACTGGTAAGGTATAAAGGGGGGAACGGGGGGAACTAACCCCCTTGATATAGATAAATGGGTTTTTTAAGCAGAATTATCCGATTTTCTTCAAATTTTATATATATGTTCATTGTGATAAGGCGCTTCTCTGATTAGTTTTGGGGGTTCTTTGGTTAAGTATAAAGGGGGGACGGGGGGCTAACCCCCCCCCCTTAATTTAGATAAATGGATTTTTCATGCAGAATTATCCGATTTTTTCAAATTTTGTATATAGGTTCATTGTGGTAAGGCGCTTCTCTGATTAGTTTTATGGGTTCATTGGTTAATTGGTTAATTATAAGAAGGAGAAACGGGGGATGGTTCCCCCCTCTTAATATATTGTCGATTTCTTCATTTTTCGAGGGCTTATTTCAAATTCTTTGAAATAAGAATATAATTTACAGTTAGTGTGAATAGCCTGTGAGCTCAATGCCGTCAGTTTAACTGGGCAGTTTTCTTTTATTATCCTTCTGGGGAAAGTGCAAGAAGACAATGCTACAATTTAATGCATTATGTAGCAAAAAGCTATTATTAAATACTTTCAAATAAAAACTATCTCTTTTAGGTATTATTTGACATAAAGTTTAGATATTTTATTGACTTCTTCTCTTCAATTGAATCAGCAAAGTATGCGAATAGTAAATGTGTAACCATATCTGTATATCACTGCAAACGTATTAAAAATAAATAAATAAAATTAAATAATAATTTTTAGAGATTGATAACGTTAGCATTAAAGGGAGGTTCGAGGAATGATAACGTATATCGTAAGGGGGGGAAGGGGGTCCTAAATTACCAAAAAGTTGATAACGTTATTAAAAAAAAATAGTTTTTAATAATAATAATAAATTTTTAACCTAATATTCTGTAATTCGGGAAGCCCGGGTAGGATCCCCTAGTAAATACACTAATGCAAAGTAATAACTTTGTACCTAAAATGTGCTAAGTTTCCTCGCTGAATTCGCTTTATAATGTATCCCAATCCTTTAATTTTCATTAAAAATTTCCTATACTAAATTATTTAAATGTCAGCTAATATATATAATCGATAACTGATTCCAAAAAACTGAATTTCTTGATTTATTATAAATCTATTCTTTATAATTCAGCAGCAATAGCAGCAATCCTTCTACGCTATTTATTACTATTATTTTTTATATGCACTTAGCTATTTATAAAGCTGTGTATGTAACAGGTAAAATGCTTACGTGTGAGTATGAAAATCGGAGAAAAAAGGTGCAGATCATGATTAAGAAAAACCTTACGTGGTGGGTATTTTTTGAGCTCATACCTGTAATCAGTACCTCTAATTTAGTAAAAATCCAGAGATTGATTCGTGTTATGAGATAACAGTTGAAATTTGTTCGCCAGCGAACCTTTCATACATTCATGCATACAATTTTGAACTATTCTAATTCACATTAAAGATAGTGGACCTTTTTAAAACTTACTAATAACAGCTATATATTTCTGGATGTAGTCATTTATTAGGCTCCAATTCCCAGGTTTGAAACGGTGTTTTTGGCAGTATTTTATGAAAGAATGTATTTATATTAAGTAAATACCCCCCCCCCCCCTCCAAATAAATAAATAATAAACAAGTTGGAAATTGTACGTCAAACGTTACAAACGAGGTGCGTTCGTAGGCACGTTTTAGAATTAAATTCATGATATCCCGTGCGTAGAACGGGTTAAACAGCTAGTTAAGTATATATTTTATGACACTGTTCATACAAATATCTTAACTTAGTTATATAAATATTCAGATATATATGTATCAGCTAGTTATATAAATATTCAGATCTTGATGATTTTTAATTCTGTGAAATGAATTATATCGTCTGCAGATTAATTTCTGTCATAAAATAAGTATCTCGGTCGCTTGACGATTAAACTTCGGAAGCTCCTATAACAAGAAAGCACCGATTTAAAAAAAAAAAATTCAAATTTCTTAATAAATATTTTTATTAATAAATATTTTTATTAATATCTCCTTATGTTTTGATTCGATTTTAATAAAATTTGAAATGTCTCGACAAAATTCTGCAAAGATAATATATTTTAAATTGCAAACCATTTGGTTGGGTAGTTTTTGCGTTGTTATATGCGGACAGACAGACAGACGGACGGACCAAACGACGACTATAGGTGCTACGTATTTATATAATTACGAACGCACCTAAAAATAAGTCAAAGCTTAAAAAAAGTCGAAGCTTTTATCATAAATGCACCGAATATTCGGTATTCGGCCATACTACAGAATGTTCGATTTGGATGAATATCAAACTTCGGTTTGCCAAATACCAAATTAGTCGACAAAGCCGAACTTATTTTAAAATCTTGTCAAGAGATCACTGCAGAATAATTAAGAAGTATAATCATATTATTTAAATGAAAGAGATTGCTTTTAACAGTATTTATTTTGTTGCTTGAATAGTGACACTTATGAGAACTAATTTTATTAATGACGGTGTTCATAGGAATTAATGATGTTTAAAAAGATGGGCTTTTAAAAAAAAAAAAAACATTTGGCAATAATTCAACAAAGGCAATTGATGAATAAATTTAAGATCCTGACTATTCCCTAATCTGTTTCTTGCTTTTTACTTACCCATCATACGTAGTATAGGGTAAGTCTTGTAATCGTTTTGAAAATCGAAAAATTTTTTTTGACGGATTTACACGTTTCAGACATTGGAGATTCCGAAAAACATATTTTTAGAAAAAAAATTTTGCCGTCCGTCTGTGTGTCTGTGTGTGTGTCTGTAAACGCTCTATCTTCTGAAAAAATTGAGATAGAGACTTGCAATTTGGTATGTACTTAGTATGTAATAATGGGAAGAAGCCTATTTCATTTCAATAACCTCGATTAACCGGAACTATTTTTTTCGGACTCTCGAAATATTCGTTCTGATGAAAGGTATATAAAAATTTTCGAAATTGTTTATTTTAAGAAATGAATATAAAAGACAATAAAAAAACATAAATTTTGCATAAAGCATGAAGTCGATCGGATAATTAGTTGTCGAGATATTTGGAATCCTATTTTCCACACTCTTCGATTTTTCATGACCCTGTATTTCATCCAAATTTCACTTCAAAGATATATTTTAATTGGAAATTTGACGCTTAATCAGATGCAATAAACCGCTAGTTAATAGGATTATTATTTTTGGAGTTATAAGGATGTTTCTTTCAAGCAATTCAGTAATCGAGCCTTTAAAGTTTGTGACGTCATCGAGCCACGATTTTATTTGAATTGAAATGCACTTTATAAGTAGTTTACACATTTTTATTTTAATATTTTACATTATGCATATCCATGATGGGTAAGTATTACGGTGGCCCCCAACGACTAGTTTCACTTACAACAAAACAATCAAACTTTTCTTGCCCGAACAGTTCGGGCAAGAAGAGTTTGCTGTTTCGTTACTAAAAGGTTTTGGGCACCACTAATTTTTAATTGCAATCTTCGCTTTGTTATTTGGCAGACATTTTTCTAAATTTCTTTTCATCCCATTTCTTAACTTTTCATCTATCCTTTACATTCATTTTTCATGTAGTTAATACTACATCTTAACCTTATTCCAACGGCTCAATTTTTACAAGACACTATACTTATTTATAGCCTGGGCGTAAAGTTGATTGCAACTCGGAAGCCCCTTAACCGACATCAACTGTTCGGTAACTGTTCGATTATATAAAACAAATATTTTAATACGGAAAAAGTGGTGTATCGTTCCTATTTTTAACCCTTTCCAACCTAGTTGAAAAGTGTTTGACTTCGGTTTATCTGCCGTCTGGCCGTCTGTCCGTGCTCTATCTCCCGTAAATATGCTCAGATTGCCTTGCAATTTTTATATGTTATTGTCGTTATCTATAGCATGTTCCCTATTTCAACTGAAGTGTGTAGCACTTATAGTTTTTTTACAGGGGCACTCAAAAGAATTCAGTTACATTACGGTCTATGGGGAAAAATCATTTGCGGTTTATTTTAATGATGTTACACAATTTCAAACACATTGTAATTTATATATATCACTAAAGTGCATTACAAGAAGCTTAATATGGAATAGTGTGTGCATAGCACTTATAGTTACTTTACAGGGACAGTCAAAAGAATTCCGTTACATTTACGTCTATGGAGAAAAATCGTTTGCGGTTTAATTAAATAATGTTTCACTGTTTTAAACGCATTGAAATTTATATCATAGAAACTCGACAGAGTTTCTCGCCAAGCATAAGAAACAGCAATGCATTGAACCGTAAATGAAAGGAATTTCCGCCAATGGATGCCAAACGATTTTAGAATTTTTTTTTTTTTAACTCTGTCTAGTTTATATTTTGCGGACGGGACAAAACGGGTTTTTGACACATCTATATCTCGCGTTCTATTTATGATAGAAACAAAATTCTTGATTCTATGGAATGGGGCGTGCCAAGGGACTAAGAATTCAAAAGTAAAGCAAAATCTGACGAATAGGTTTTCAGTAAATGCGATTTTAAAAGTACTGTTTTTTGCACTTTTTAAATCTTGTTCAGACCAAAAACTTGACAGGGCTACAGCAATGTGTAATTATCGGATTTTTACGCGGTTTACGTTATTTGAATCGTTTTTATGAGTAGTTCGGACCTTTTGTAAGTTTCATGTAAAAATATTAATTAGTTTTTGATTTATATCAGTTTAAAGTTATTGATTCCTATACTTAACATAGAGCAAAAAACTGTTGACAGGGCTACAGCAATGTGTAACTATCGGATTTTTACGCGGTTTACGTTATTTGAATCGTTTTTATTTGTAAGTTTCATGTAAAAATCTATACTATTAAAAACCGTTCGCGTATCTATCTATGTAACCTCAAAAACTCGAAAACCGCAGGGCGCAGGGCTACGAAATTTTGCACACGGGTAGCTGGTAGGGCGGTCATGAACGATCGGAACAAAAAATTCGAAATTTTTAAATATATTTTTGATAGATTAAATATGAATTAAAATCCATCCACAAAGAGATCACATCAAAAATCCGCTTTTTTTCATTGGTTGGTTGGTTATATATCTCCACAGAAGTCATTAAATAAATCAAGGTAGCATTTGCAACTGCGATTCGAGTGTTTAAATTCAATTCAGAGATTATATGATATGTAGACAATCAACTTAATTATTAACCGTTGCCAAATGCTAAAAACTTAACTTTAAAGGATTGTATCGACTTAATGAATGATAATTAGCTGGGTTAAGGGTTTTTTTTTGCATGACATATATTAGTATGATAGAGATTATTAATACAGAAAACTTTATTTAACAGATTATTTGTTAAATTTGCGGGGATGGAAAGGGGGGGGGGGTAAGCGACTTTTATAAAATAAAAAAATTATTTTACTTGACCGCGCGCCACCTGGCAGCGGCTTTTTCATTAATTGACCCTCCTTATTAATAAATCCAAATCTACTGCTCTGATTTCAACAGAACTAATTACATTTAACAAATTTAACTTTTTTAGCTGAACTCGTAACGTTTAATCGCTGTTTTATATAGATAATACCACTATTTTAGAATAACAGTTTTTATAAAAATTGAATTTATGTTCCTAATAAAAGTACAGAGCCCGTATTCAGTTGATGCATACCAACACTCAAAATTAGTGATTTGTTGTTGAGCACTTGACCGCGCGCCTCCTCGAAGACCATCCCTCAAGGTTTTTTCTCTAACTGTGCTTTATTTTCAGAACTTAGATAATTATGTTCCTAACTTCTCCAAACCAGTTCCATTTTGCTAAATTATCATAAAAATCAGCATTCATAGCTTCAGCGTGTATTTCTAGAAAACAGCTACCAGTATTTCCGAATAATAGTCTAAGCCAAATTTCAAATTTACTTCCTAGCTTAACCAAATGAATCAATCTTTAAAGATGCATATAGCGGTTCTCCTAATTTATCATTTGCTGAAAGGCACTTAAACATCCGTTCCCGCTCCGGCCCCTCCCTCAAGGTTTTTTGTCTAACTTTACACTGTTTCCATATCTCAGCAACTAATTTTTCGATTTCAGTCAACTGATTCCAAACATCATATTTAACTTAATAATCAACGTCTATATCATTAAAATAAATTTATGAGCAGCGGGTACCCCTATTTCCGAATAACAGTCTAAGACAAATTTCTAATAAAGTTCCTAGCTTAACCAAAAGAACGAATCTTTAAAGATGCATAGTGGTCCTCCTAATTGGTTATTTACTGAAGTGAACTTGAACATCCACTCCTCCCCGGCACATCCTTCAAGGTTTTTCTCTAACTATGTCCCGTTTCCATAACTCAGCAACAATCATTCCGATTTCAACGCAAGTGATTCCAAACATTGTAATTTACCTAATAGTCACCCTCTATAACATTAAAGTAAATTTATGAGTAGCAGTTACCACTTTTTCTGAATAATAGTTTAAGCCAATGCGCAATTAAGTTCCTAGCTTAACCAAACGAACGAATTTTTTAAGATGTATTAGTGGTCCTCTTAATTAGTCACTTTCTGAAGGACACTTGAACATCCCCTCCTCCCTGACCACCTCTTTCAAGGTTCTTTTCTCTAACTATGCCCCGTTTCCACAACTCAGCAACTATCTTTCCGATTTCAACGCAACTGATTACAAACATTATAATTAACTTAATAGTTACCCTCTATAACATCTTTTCAATCTATAACATTAAAGTAAATTTATGAGTAGAGTTACCACTATTTCCGAATAATAGTTTAAGCCAAATTTGTAATTAAGTTCCTAACTTAACCAAACGAACGAATTTTTAAGGATGCACAGTGGTCCTCCTAATTAGTCATTTTCTGAAAAGGACACTTGAACATCCCTTCCCCCCCACACCCCAGCAAGGTTATTTTCTCTAACTGTGCTTATTTCATTAACTCGGCTAATAATGTCCCCATCTTCTCCAAACCAGCTCACTTTTGTAGCACGTCTACTATACGGTGTCGTAGGCAGCGGAAACCTGTGTCAGAATTTCGTTCGGAAAAAGGTTTGTTTAGAAAAGAATGCTCCCCTGGCGGTGGAAGGTGGAAATAAAAGATTTTCCTGACCGTACGAGCATGTCCGTTATACGGTGCCGAAGACATCGGAGACCCGAGTCAGAGTTTCGTTTTTTAAGAGATTTACGTTTATTACACGGACCCGGGCAACACCGAGCGGATCAGCTAGAATAATCTACTCTATTAAAAACCATGCGCGTATATAAATCTATGTAACCTCAAAAACTCGAGGGCTCAGGGGTACGAAATTTGGCACACGGGTTGCTGGTACGGGGCCCATGAACCATTGGGTAAAAAAATTTCGAAAATTTTAAATAGATTTTTTTTTAATTTTATATATTTGACGAATTTTTGTCATTTTTTATGTTTAACCCGTAATCACGCGAGTTCTAACCAGTTCTAAATGTTTACTGCAATGTGAGATATGCATATTATGGGCGCCAAATGCAGTACTAAGAAACTGTAGCGGGTATTACAATTATTCTTTTACCTCGCATGGAAATAATTAGAGATTATTTAATTGCGCTTAACTATTACCTTTTTTTAAAAAATAAAGAAAAACATTTCATCACTCATCAACAAAACTTTTTATTTCAAAGATATCGTTTTATCGTCTGCTGCCATAGCAACATGATAAATTAAGTTTCATTTAAAAAAATGCACAGAGTAGAACAATATTTTTCTAAATCGTATATTTATTGAACAACTCAACACTTTAACAGGGGGGATTAAATTCATTTTATTCACATATTAGAATTATTTTCATGAACTCCCGTGCGTAGAACGGGTTAAACAGCTAGTATTAATTAGTTTTTGATTTATATCAGTTTAAAGTTATGGATTCCTATACTTAACATAGAGCAAAAAACTGTTGACAGGGCTACAGCAATGTGTAACTATCGGATTTTTACGCAGTTTACGTTATTTGAATCGTTTTTATGAGTAGTTCAAACCTTTGTAAGTTTCATGTAAAAATATTAATTAGTTTTTGATTTATATCAGTTTAAAGTTATTGATTCCTATACTTAACATAGAGCAAAAAAATAATAAATGACCCAACTCTTTTAGGAATGGTCGTATACACATAATATTAAGATATGTTATTACACTCAACCCAAGTAAGCTTCCTATTATAAAAAATTGTAACATTTAAGGTTCGTTTACAGGGTCTCACAAAAGATCTTTTGATATAGGGCTAAAGAGTTGTGTAATTATCCGATTTTTACGCGGTTTGCAGCATTTGAATTGTTTTTATGAGTAGTTCAAATGTTTAATATTTCGTGTAAAAATATTAATTAGTTTTTTTATGTACACCACTTTAAAGTGATTTATTCCTATACTTAAAATGAAGCAAAAAAAGTATTAAATGGTCTAACTCTTTTAAAAAAGAACGTATGCGCATGATGTTAAAATATGTTACTACGAACGACCTAAGTTAGCTTCCTATTGTAAAACAGAATTGTAGAATTTACTGTTCGTTTACAGGGTCACTCAAAAGATTTTTTAATAAGACTAAAAAGTTGTGTAATTAGCGAATTTTTACGTTGAAGTACATGATTCCTGTACTTAACACAGAGGAAAAACAATAGTAAATTGCATAACTTTTATCAAATTGGCTATATACACAAGATATTCAAATATGTTACTACATCCTCTCTATTGTATAAAGCGGCATTGAAGCATATACGTTTCGTTTACAGAGTCTGTTAGAAGATTTTGATTACATTACAACCGATGTATATTTACTGAGTGAGATGTATTTTAATGATTTTACACTGTTTCAATCTCTGTAAGGTTTCATTATCTTGCTTTAAAATTTAATATGAGTTCATTTTGTCCGTCTGAAATCTCGTCGATGTTAAGCTCTAAATCTATTAAAATATAGTATTTTCATCGATTAAAAAAAACTGTGTTTATTTATAAATATATAATTCTAGCGTATCAGGAATTGATTGAAACAGCGATTACAAAATTCCAACTTCACGTTCATGCGCTGAGTAATAGAATGTAAAAATGTTGCTACCCCAAGATTACAAGTTTTGCGTTTAAATATTTGCCGTTCATCGAATCATCTACAAAATGGTGAAAATGCTTTTTCTGTAAAATGCACTAAAATTGAGTTATTTCAGAAAAATCAAAAAAGTGCCGAAAAATATTGGTTTTTTCAATATTGTGAAAAACGCACAAGGTCTAGAAGATCGAAAACTTGGTTTTTTTATTAGAGGGTCAACCTACAATAAATGAAACTATCGACTATCTCATGCTCTAAAAAGTTGATTATGACAATTTTGTTTCTAAAAGGCACTAAAAGGGGGTTATTAAGCAAAAACTAACGTCATTTGTGGATTTTTACATTTTATCCAAATTTAACCCTTTTCCCTACTCCGTATCTTACCCCCTATTTGGACAATTTACAAACATGAATACTGCATGTTGTAGAGAATTTTATGTTCTACAAAATGGTAAAAGTGCTTTTGTCTCTAAAACGCACTAAAAGTAGGTTATTAAGCAAAAACTAACGTCTTTAGTGGATTTTTACATTTTTTGCAAATTTTACCCTATTTTCCCGGCTCCGTATCTTACTCCCTATTTGGACAATTTACAAACCTGAATACTGCATGTTGTAGAGAATTTTATGCTCTACAAAATGGTAACAGTGCTTTTTTCTTTTAAATGCAATAAAATTGAGTTATTTAAGAAAAATTGAAAAAAGTGCCGAAAAATATTGGTTTTTTTTTTCAATATTGTGAAAAACGCACAAGGTCTAGAAGGTCGAAAACTTGGTTTTTTACTTTCTTCTATCTTTACAAGAAGAAAGTATTGGATTCATGAAAATTTTCGACTTCCGGTTTTCGACGGATTTATACGTTTTAGAAGGTCCTGAACATGATTTGACTATTTTTAGAAAATGTCTGTCTGTGACTGTCTGTCTGTCTGTCTGTCTGTATGTGACAAAAATTTTGTGGGCGCTCTATCTCAAGAACTAATGCTCAGAATTTAATAAAACTTTAGATTCAGTTAGTCCCTAATATAAATTGGTGCTGATTAGTTTTTGGTAAAAATCGTCCTGCAGGTGGCGCTGCTATGCAGCATTTTTCGCGATTTCTGCAATAGCTCTATCTCAAGAACTAATGCTCGGAATTAAATAAAACTTTATATTCAGTTAGTCTCTGATATAAATTGGTGCTGATTAGTTTTTGGTAAAAATCACCCAGCAGGTGGCGCTGCTATGCAGCATTTTGAAGGATTTACACGATTTTGGCGATAGTCATATCTCAAGAAATACTGCACGGAATTTAATAAAACTTGAGCTTCAGTTAGATAGTGATATAAATGGGTGCTGATTCTTTTTAGTGTATGCGAAACCTGTGTGAGATAGAAGAAAGTTTTGGGATTGACACATCCGACTAGTTTATTAGAGGGATTAGAGGGTCAACCTTTACAACATACCCAAAAATCAGAACTACCCGAATTTTTGTATGGTAAAATGCTATTTCTACTGGACTATTGTACACTGTTAAAAATTTGCAGCAAACTGTCCAGTTATTCGACCGTTTTTATAGAAAACGGTTACATAACCGTAATTTAACTTTCTGATCATAATATGGTCAGATACGCTTAATAATATTGTCAAATCACCGTTATAATTAAAAAAGGTCGAATGAATGGACAGTTGGCTGCAAATTTTTAACAGTGTAGGAATCGCAATACTTAAGACTAAGGGTGGATTAACTATTTATGTTCCGATGGTACTTTAAAATATCATTTTGTCAGCACCACTATAACAATGATTTTTTCGCACATCAACAGTGCAGCTTAGGATGAATTAGGATTCTTTAGTTTGTCATGCTTAAAAAACATTGTTGATTCTACAAAGCAAAAAATAAAATACAGGGTGACTTTTAATTAACCTACAACTTTAAACTGAAATAACTTCTCCGAGCCTCACTAGATGGCTGTACGAATATGTGCAGTGAGAGAGGGCATAAAAGGAATTTGTTTAGTGTCAGTTCCACGCAATTCTCCCAAAGCGTCTGTCATAATGCCAATGTCTTCAAAAGCGTTATATTCAACTGAATATCGTAGTTTTATTGTTTAAAATTGGTATTCCTGTGGTGAAAATGCAACACTATTTCTACGGAAGTGATCTTCAACATTCAGAAACCGACCTAAGCCTTCTAGAGCAATGGCAAGAGATCTGATAAAAAAAATTGGCCACCTTATTCACCAGATATGAATCCACGTGATTTCTATCTTTGGGGGTCATATGAAAGATTTGGTTTACAAGAAGAAGCCGACAGACCTCATTACACCTCAAAAGTTCCATAACTGACTCATTTTCAAGCATAAAAAAAGAAAAGCTCGATTTTGTTACTGACAACTTTGTGACTAAGTTCCACTATTGTACCACCTCTGAAAGTTCTTCTTTTGAAAACCTTATCCATTAAATTCCTTTTCCACGTTCTTTTCAAAAAAAAAAAAAAAATGTAGTGTTATCTGCAACGACTCAAAAATTATTTCAGTTAAAAGTTGTTTGTAAATTAAAAGTCGCCCTGTAAATGGGTAAAATTCTATTCGTTTATGACTGTATAGCTTTCTTGCTATTGAAAAACGTCGAATGAAAAGTTTTAAGTTTTGAAAAATCTAGATCTTGTATGTAAAATCACTGTTATATATAGTTTATTTTTCTAAAAGATTTCAGAAATAATATTTAATAAAATAGATTTGAGAAATGTTTTATATATTTCATGAATAATGACAGTTTAATTAGTTAACTTTAATTCATGCAACATTTCTAAATTTTGCGTACTTATTGTATACATCTTCTGATATATTTTTAGAAATAAAGTAAAATGCTTTGGGAGTGGAAATTTTCATTCATTCATAATTTGGACATAAAGGATTGAAATTGTTGAAGCGTGCTGCTGTTTTTATGATGTGCAGATATTTATAAAAAGTTTTATTTAATGGAGTTTTTACACCCGTTTAATTATTTTAATTGCCAAAAATTATTCGGTCGAAAATTTGTTCGTTCATGACTCTGGGCAGTTTCCGTACAGTTTTTCAGGTTTTATGCCAAATCTCTCCAATTAACCAACCAACAGTGCAATTTATCTCACTAGAAAAGAAGCATTTTAAGGGAGGGTCGTAGGACTTTCAAACGTCGAAAAGTGAGAAAAAAATACCATTTTTGTCATTTTATATCTTAAAAAAGTATACATTACAAAAACACAATTTTTGAAGGTAGTTTCATATTGTTTTCAGATAATGAGGAAAATTAGTTGTTACATGGGTTTATAAATTTGTCGAGCCAAAAATTAGAATCGCAGGTTACGAGTATGATTATAAAATAATTTCTGAATGTAAAGCAAAAAGTTTGGTTTATAATTATACTTTAGAGTCTTGTGTTTACGCTGAACCTAAAGAAAGTGTTTATTATAGCATTTTAATGTTTTAAAAACAAAACTGTAGCTTGCTTATATAAAATTTTCAAAAGTTTAGCAAAATAACACAAAGATAAAATGTTTTCAACAACAACAACAAAAAAAGACAGAAATTTAGGTTCACTTTATAGATCCTTAGCATGCACTAAAATGTCAAATTTCATAAAAAAATATCAAAAAGTTTTTTTAACTACCTTGCACGCAATGCCCCAAAATCACATTTTGAGGAAAATGACTTTAAGTTCTCCATTTAACAGCTAATAAAAGCGTCATTCAGTTTGTTTTAAAGTGTTCAGAAAAGATTACTCTTTAATATATAGATTTATTTATTTAAAGATTGGTTGTTTTGAAGGTTTAAAAGTCATTCGACCCATTAAAAAAATAAACAGACTTCTTCATTATGTCCACTCTCCTTAAAAATCTCCAAACGTATGAGAGGAAAGCTGTTAATGTATATGGAAACTATAATGCGTAAGCATAAAGCAAGTTGCGCGAAGAAATTTCAGAAAAGAAGGAAATTCTACTTACATCAGCTTAAAATACTTTGTATCCTTTTTTAGCATTTCCCCCCAAAAATTCTGTTTTTCTTGGAAAACAATGAACGTTTTGTCCTTTTACTAAAGCGCGGCTTGTAAGTGCGGAAAAATCACGTTATCGCTCTCGTGTAGTTGAATACACTCATATCCTCTTCCGATGACGTCACACCGGGCTCTCCTTCACCGGAATTTGATCTTAGCGATTTAATTAAAACTTCGTCTATTAGTTGGAGACACTCTCCCAGAATATTGTGGACTAAATTGTGGCTTCCTTATCTATAATTTGCGGACTTCTCTTTAAAACATCAGTTTGGTAAGGAAATGTTTTGTCATTGTTAAATTTTATGTTATATTGTTATTTTGTGGTAATCTCATCGTCCTGAATCTCGTTGTTTACTATTTTAGAATGTATTTGTAATGATTTGTTATTTAAAAAAAAAAAAAAAAAAAGTCCTGCATAGGTCGAAATAACCTGATATCACCGGAACTTGATTTCGAACTTAACTATCCCAAATTAACCCTTCAGGGGCCGCTTCACTAATTATTAAATTTTTGTTCTAGCAAAATTTCAGCACAACGATACAATTTTAAAATCGCGATATCATATACATATATGTTAACATTTCATAATGTTAACATATGTTAGCATTAGTGTTGCAGAAAATTTTAGAAGATCAACAAACAAGGAGGGGGAGGTGGGGGTGAAAAAGTTGAAGGAACTAAAAAAAACTGTTTTGGAATAAGATACAGTTCCAATTCTTTTTCTCCCTCCTTTTTTCATAAATCAGTATACTTCAGCAGTCAATATTTCGTAAGTGATAGTAACTGTTATTATATATTAAACATTCGATCATGTGGTGTAGAATGAAATTTTCTGTAGCTGTTGTATTGACAGAAGATAAAGACTCGTTTGCTGTTGTAGCTCACTTGTTAAAACTTGAAGAATTAAAAAAAGTCCGAATAAAAATAATAGTATTATCCTAAATTAAAAAATAAAACACGATTTTAACGAAATTAATTTTTTCCTTTTATGGAAAGTGAACGGTTTGTTTAATTCTAATGCAAAGCTCTTCATAACTTTTTAAATCTGTTTTAACCCCCTCCCCCCCCTTTTTTAGAGTATTTGAAGTGTGCTTAAAATTAGTATTTTCAATAATTTTGGTTGGGGATATTAAAAACTGTTCAAACTCGGGAAAGAATACGTTTTTTCTTTTGTTCATTAAAGCATTATATCTCAGTTAATATATATTCACTTTAAATTATATATTGGCTGCCGCCTCTTATCGTTGTTCAATAGCTAATTAGCTATTAATAATTCCATAGGTACATGCATAGAATAATTCCATGGGAATTAATTCCCATGGAATTATTCTATGCATGTACCTATGGAACTATTCTATGGGTGTAGTATACCCTCCCAATTGCAAAAATGTTTCAAATGTCATCATACGAGAAGCCATTTACGTGAAAATAGTTATTTTACTAAGAGTTACGAAAAAACGATTTAAAATTTAAATTTTTATGTTTTTTAAAGAGTATTTGGAAATTGCTTGAAATTGATACTCTCTATCTTTACGGAAAGGACAGTTGAAAATTGCTACAACTACATTTTTTTAAAAAATAAATTTAGTTCATTAAAGGTTATATCCATTTTAAGTATGATTATTTTTCAGTTAATCTACGTTCATATTCAAATAAAAGGATTTATAAAAGAAGAAAAAAACTCTCTCGTTTTTCGTGCTATTAATTCAGAATGTGTAAAATCGCAAAAAAGTGTAAAAAAATACTCGAGTAAATGTCATAAATGTACACTGATCGGCGAAGTTTCTGTTTATTAACAAATAGGCCTTGCTCTTAAAAAGCTTTATTTTATTTCTTAATTTTGCCTATTAAAAAATAAAAAGTATCGTCATAAATTTTAAAGTTGAAGTAATCTCCTTTAATTTTAACGAAACTTTTATTTTTATTTTTTTTGAAAGTAAAACAGCGTATATAAAATAGTTTAAATGAGCAAGTTCTATGCAAAGTTCTTAAAAAAATATATATATATCATAATTTAAATTTCTTTTTTTCTTTTTAGCATAATTGAAAATTGTTTAAAATTAAATATTTATTGTTATTTCAGGAATAACCGATAAAAATTGCTCGAACTACAAAATTTTAAAACTATTATACTCATCAGATATTATATTAACTTATCATTATATCATCATATATTAACTCATCATCATAACTCATCATATATTAATAGAGACCTGAAGTTTAGCTAATACTAGAAATACGCATTCATTTCTTTTGCACACAATGACACAATAGATGGCAGAAAGAGTACTTTTTCTGAAATTGGTACTTTAGGGCAGAGGTTCCCAAAGTGTGCTCCGCGGAGCCCTTGGGGCTCCGCCTATACTTTTCAGGGGCTCCGCGGTGTTCCAAGAAAATAAACAAAACATGAAAGAAATTAGCATATTGCAAGGGAAAATTTTTCGAAGGTATGTAGGAATTTTTGTGTATGTGTGTGTGTCAAAAATAATTACATCTATCACTGGGTTGAAAAATACTATAATGTATTTTTAAAAATCTTATAAAATTTGCATTATACATGTATCCATTTTCTATATAATTGTCTGAGTGCAACGAAGACTCATACACAGCGCAGTATTACTTTGCCCCATATATAGCTACGATGGATATTAAAACCTTTCGTCAAGCATAACTCAAAAAATATTTAACGGATTTCGTTCAAATTTTTACAGCAGGTACCTATAAAGGCGACAACGACGTCTATTTATTACCAAAAATAAATGTCAAACCGTTTGGAAATTATATTAAAAAAATAGATAAAAAAGCACAATTAAAGTACATACGTCACAAAAATTTAGTACATACGTCATTTTCATCGTCTGATATTTTCGTAAATAATAAGATTTTAAAAGTTCATGGAGTAACATGGAGCAAAAAAATATGCACACACAGTACAATACAATATTAGTACAATAAAACATATTTCCATTTAATAAAAATGGAAAATTAATCCTGAATTTTTTCTGTTTGAAAGAAAAAAACCCGCAATAACTTAGTATTAGAGATTTGGCGCAAATTTCACCATTAGCAGCTTTTTTATTTCGCGTGTGTAAATTAGAAACAATTCTTTAAAGTTTACATAAAAGGTTTTGATTTGTGGCATTATTTATTCTTATTTTCTTTTCCTTTTTAGTATTTTAAATGGAATTAGTGAAAGGCATGTATTTTAAATTAAATGAGTGGAATACATGTATTTTTAATGTATGTATTTCAAATGAAATGAGTGAAAGGTTTATAGTTAAATGCAATTAATGCAATATGAATATGTTATGAGAACAATATTTGGCGATTTATCAACTGCGCCAAGTTAACATAAAAATACCAATATATATGCGAAATTTTTCCCCCGCCAATTTGGCGAAAACTTTGTTTTTGAATGTTAGTTACAAATAGCATGCAATAATATCACGTGCTTTTTTATTTCAATATAAAAATAAAATGACGTAATAAATAAAATAGCTTCTATTACTTTAAAAAAGGAAATAAAAATAAATGAATAGTAGCTTGATATAAATAATATTGATATACATATAAAAATAATCTATAGAATTAAAATAAAAAATAAAAGTAAATAAACACAATAAACAGTTTTCTCCAAATTGGCGAGGGAAAAAATCGCGCCAACGTGGTGAGTATGTGACATCTGTGCCGGGATTTTTACTCTTTTATCTGTGCTTTCGGAAATATCAAAAAAAAAAAAAAAAAAACTTATAATAGGCGTATAATGTTTTGCACTTTTATACGGACCACTTCTCCATTTTAAGATTTTAAATGTTATTTATACCAGATATTTCTTTCCTGAGATACCCACAAGTTATTTTCGGTAATTTTTTAGTTCGCTTATTAATTGTTTATAATTTGCCCCCCTGACAATAACAATTATTTATCACAAAAATGTCTCTTAGTTTTGTTAAATATGTTTGTTATCTATTTTCATTACTTGTTAAAATATCGAAAATGGCAATAAAATTTTATTTGTACTTAATTTTTTAAGATGGCGCAAAAACATGGTTTAATAAACGTATATTTGTAAATATTTGAAAAACAAGTTTTTCCGCACTCTAAAAAAATTTGTTAAGATGCTAAAATTGCCTTTTAGCACCATTTTTAATTTTTTCGCCAATCGCGTCAACCAGCACATGATACGGAACTTTTTCCCATTCAGATACACAGAAAAGGTTGATCTCAAACAAGAGTAATGCTAGCAACAATATTGTTTTAACTCTATAAGAGTTACAAACAATAATGATTTTAAATTCTCCGATTTGCTTTGGGTCCGATTACGGAAGTTTCTCCTAGAAAAAAAACTGTAGAAGAAGTCTTTTACATTAGTTTCGAATGAAGTTCTGTCAACAAAGTATTAATTAATAATACAAACAACACTAATCTTAACAGGGAGGCAAAAGTTTGAATTTAAGTATAAATATTTGAAACCTTTCCCCCCCTCACCCCCCCCCCCCCTAAAGAGAAAAAGAAAGTTATAGAAATGAATTTAAAATGGCGTTACGCCACGCTTTCTGACATAAGCAATTGGCTGCGAACCCGATTAGGAAACTTTCACTTAACTTAATAAAATGTATTTAATATCCCTGAGGGTACTTTCCCTTCACAGTTATACGGACTTAGGGGCTTTTTTTTAAAAGCTTGACGCAGTTCGGGTTTAAGAAGTTGAGATTTACTGCCAAATGACATAAACTACTATGAAAATAAACCTGATGAATTATTATGCTGGTTTATGTATGTATTTTAAAAAATCTGATTACACTTATTTGATCTCCTGTTTGCATTTAATGAACGGCTTCTATATACTAAATTGTTTAAATATTGGGAAGATGTGGCGAGAGGTAGAGAGACGTGTAAACAAACTGGTAGACAGACGGGTAGTGAGATGGGTAGAGAGACGGGTAGCGAAACGAATAGACAGACGGGTAGCGAGACGAGTAGCGAGACTAATTAGACAGACATGTAGAGGGAAAGGTTGCGAGACGGGTAACGTGATGGATAGAGAGACGAGTACAGAGACGAGTTGACAGACGGCTAGAGAGAGGGGTATATAGACAGACAGACGTGTCAAGAGACGGGTAGTGAAACGGGAAGCGAAACAGTTAAAGCCACGGATAGACAAATGGGTAGCGAGACGGTTAAAGAGTCGGGTAGTAAGTCAGACGGCATAGTGAGACGGGTATACAGACGAGTAGGGAGACATAGACAGATGGGTACGGAGAGAGACACGGTATAAAGACACGGCTAGACATACGAGTAGTTAGACGGGTAGACAGACGGTTAGAGAAACAGATAGTTGGGTAGCGAGACCAATAGAGAAATATACAGACATGTAGCGAGACGTGTAGAGAGACAGTCAATCGGGTAGAAGAACGGATAGGGAAACAAACAGATTGTAGAGAGAGACAGACAGACAGGCAGAAGAAATGTCTGGGGTTTGAAGCAGTAAAGGCGCAGGGGGGAGAGCCTCCTCGAAAATAATCAAGAAGTATTTATTATCTTTGAAATATATATATATTTTTCAATTTCGCCGGTATGGAGATTTAATGTAAAATTTATGTTTACAGAAGTCATCGAAAGATTTTTTGGAATTTAGACTACAGTTTCGTAATCAGGTTTGTAGCAAACCATGTTATCAATGTGGTTTGAAGCGTACGAGTTTCTATATAGTTATACAAACAAACAAGGAGGAAATTTTTTAAATTCAAATGTAAATATTTGTCACAAAGAAAATGGTGCAACAATAAAATTAAATTTCCGTTAAACTACGCTTGCTAAAATACGCTCTTGCCTGAAAATCCGATTACGTAACTTTAAAAAGCTTGGCGTTTTAAAAAATCCGCCACTTTTTAGTTTTGAGCAAAGCTTGCTTAAGGGGACAGGGGACTTCCAAAATTACGAAATTTGACTAAAAAATTGATTTTTTATTTGGAGAATTATGAAACTAGACGCTCAAATTTATATGATGCAAAAAGAATTTTTCAATTATTACGCTTCTTCACAGAGATATAAGCTTTTATATTTGAAAAGCTCTATATATTCATACAGTTTTTATTATTTAAATGCTGTTTTCTCAAAATTTAAAATTTCGCACATTTCTAAATTTTGAAACTCTTTACATGCATTCCTAATGATCAGATTCTTTTAAAATTTGTACTGTATATAGGCTATACCATAATAAATTAATGTTAGCTAAAAAAGTTGCATTTCAGGGGGTTTTTTAGTGTTAAAAGTTGTATGCATATGGAAATATATAGCTATATTTTTAGAAAAAACAAGGCATAATTATTAAAAAAAAAAAAAAAAAAAAAAAAAAAAAATCTGCTTTTGTATTCAGCGAACTTTTACAATTCATCCCAACTTTCATTCTAATATATAAAATATATCTCATAAATAAATAATGTCATATTTTATGTAAAAGAAATGCGCATGGCACATTTTAAAATATGACAATCATTCGTTATTTAAAAAAATTAAAAACTGAATAATTTAAATTTTTAAAATTATTTTAACACTAAATTTTGAATATAACTATTTGCGCTTACCATTAATATGTCTACCAATTTTCATATGAATTCATTGAAAATTAAAGGATTTCGTTTTTAATGTCCGCTGTCCCCTTAAAAAAATGAGATTCTTTGCCAAATGTTATAAAAAAAATATATATATGAAAACATAACAGTATATATGAATTTATATATGATATTTTGTAATTCTATCATTTAATTTGCTCTTTTTCATATATTGTATCTTCTTTATATCATAATTCTTAATCTCCTACGTTCTTAGCAATATCACTCAGACTAATCCCTTTGAGGGAAGTCCTAGTATTTTTGGTTTGGACTACTTTATTTTATGTTTCTGCATTTAATGCGTTTTAACAATTCGATTCAAAATAAGCTACAATAAATAGTATTCTGAATCGAATGCACAACGTGAATCGAAAGAGCAAAGACGCTGTTTATGTTATTTGTATTAATTTTTAGTTATTTAAATTTTCTACACTGTTTTTTATAGTAAAACAATGTTTGTCGCTTAAAACATCCTTTTTATAACATCTTGTATCATTTAAAACCCCTCATTAGATTCATTTTACATTTGTGTATATTGTGTATATATATTTCTTTTTTTTATAACTTTAATTTCTTTAATCTGTTTATGTTATTTGTATATTTAAATTTTCTATACTGTTTTTCGAAGTAAAACAATGTTTGGCGATTAAAACGCCTCTTTTTTGTAACATCTTGTATCATTTAATAAACCCTTCATTAGATTCATTTAATATTTGTATACGTTGTGTATATAGTTTTCTTTTTCTAGTAATTCTTAGTTATTTAAATTTTCTATGCTGTTTTGTATAATTGTACTTAATTTTTAAAGCAATGTATGTTGGTGAAAACGCATTTTTTTTAACATCATGTATCACTTTACAACCCCTCTTTAAAATTTTGTTTTAATTGCTCTCGGCATAAGCTAAGATCTTATGTTATGATGCCACATTTTCCTATTAGAAATACGGTGGTAGCAATTTAAAAAAAATATATTGGTTCTTTACATTTGTCATCACACTAACAATCTAAACTTTTGCTCAGCTCCACCCCTTGCTTAGACTTTTCGTCAATGAGTACTCGCCCTGATATAAACTTAACCACACCCATATATCCCGTTTTGTTAGTAAAGTTTTTCTACTAGTTGCAGTTCTTTTAACATGTGTAGTTTTTAACCGTATATCTATTTTGAGGCAAAAACAATGGAGAAAGAAAGTTTCCTTCAAAACTATAACTAATAGCTAAATACTTCAAATAAAACATCCAAAAAAGTGAGCGATGCTGCACCTAACAATACAAGTTATAGATTTTGCCCCACCCACTTAAACACTAAAGCGATGATCTGCTTCTAAATATATTTTTAAAAAACGGCTCAAAAGAAAAAGCTCAGAGGCGATTCGTTTTCGTTGCATCTTTAGAAGTACTAGAAACTTAAAGAAGAACGAAAAAAGTATCCGTAATCGCATGATTCTATTACGGGTGGTCGGGACTAGCGAAAACATGTTATATGGGCGACTGGGCCTACGCATTTTCTTTCTTTTCGCGAGTAGCCTATTGGGATTATACAGAAGGCTCTCTTTGTAAACGAAAACTGTACAACTTACCTTTTTTTTTCTGTGTGTGTGTGATTTTCGTCATAAATAATATAATTTTCACGAAGCCCCAATTCAATGCATGACCCAGGCAGGGTTACCATTTTGGATCTTTAATTCCGAGTTCATACTGGAAATCCCGAAAGAATATTTTTTATTTTAAAAATGTATGTAATTAACCCCTTAACACTACTGCTCGAATATCGCTCGGGTACATACGCTCGGGAATGTCGCTCGGGATAAGCTACGGCTGCCGAAGGCAGTCGTACTCCACTGCCGAGTCCAGATTCTCGTGAATCCATGCGAGATCACCACCAAAGAAGGGCCGGTTTACCCGGTGACCTCCAAGGTGGGCTCTTCGGCCGTGGGAGAGACGGGTGCGTGAGCCTCCTGCGCCTCTCTACACTTTCCCAAATGAATGACGGCAGAGGTCGATGCGACATGCGGTGGTGTCCAAAGACAGAGGACACCACCCCACAACACTTGGGCGGCGCTGAGACGATCCGACGGCTTCGTACCCGGAACCCCAAAGAGGGAACCGGGTCCTAGGCCAATGCCGAACCACCCCAGCGACCCATTACTGTACCGCAACTTCCGAATATCGAGTCCTAGGGAGGGAGGAATGTCGCTCTGGTAAGAAGAGTTTGTTTTCTTCGTTACAAAAAGCTTTCAGAAACCACAAATTTTTAACAATAATTTTTGCTGTATTTGGCGAACATATCTTAATTATACTAGGCAGATATTTTAATAGAAAAAAGTGGTTTCTAGTCCTAATTTTTAATTTATTGTGTCCAATAATAGTAATATTAAATAAAACTGTTAAGGGAATAATAGAATTAATAATAGAAAATTTGATTTTCAAAATTTCTAGTATGAATTCAGAATTTCTGTATCAAGAAAAGGGCCAAACTGAGAGCCTCGGCCCCATGTTGGAACCTACTGGTTCGGATTCTTATCCAGCAGATCTTTCTCGGCTCCATAGGCATAAAAAACATTAATTTGTAAACCATAGAGTACCGTAGGGTTAAGGGGCTCCTACTTAGAAATTCTTCCCAAAAAGGGCTCCGCGAGTCCAAAAGTTTGGGAACCACTGCTTTAGGGTATTGGTAATTTAGGTTCTCAAATATGGATTTAGCCCCCTTAAAATATCTATTTATCAATACAAACCTAAATTTCCGCAATAACAAATTTAAGGGCTTTAAATAAGAGATTGATGTAAAACTCCTCAATTTTATTTATTTATTTTATTGTAAAGTGTTTAAGTTAAATTATGAATTTTTTTTCTTTCTCGAAGACATTTTGCAAACTCAGATGAAAATAACGTTTATTTTATGAGGAAATAAGCACTTAGTGCTGTCAATTATTGTTTTTGTTTAAAAAAAAAAAAAAAAAAAAAAATCAGCTATATAATTTATATTTTTAACAAACTGCCTACCATTCTTTTTCTTTCTTTCTTTTTTAAATTCAGTGAATCACATTTTTTTTTTGTTAGTTGAATATATTATTTCTAATATTTTTTAAACAGTAAAAATGTAAAAAAAAAAAAAATCCCTGACGGCGCGGCCTACAGGCACAGGTAGATTTCGAAGACACAGACCGTGGGGCGCCTGTTTGTTGGGAATTGCGGAAGAAATGATCTTTTTGCCATGATGTCGTAGTTGGGACCGCCTGCTTCGAAAACTAACTTGTTTGCAGGCGGAGCCGGCAGGGATTAAAAAAAAAATTTTTTTTTTTGCTATAAGGGTTGGTTCTATAAAAAACTTGTCAATATAAAAGTTTTAGATAATATTAAGATGATTTATAATAAAACCAAGCGGATTTGATATATTTTGAATTGACGAAGTTAGGATTTTTTTCTTCTACCCCCCCCCCCCCCTCCTTTGGGGCCATTTTTAAGGATATCAAAAATCTGTCATACATAAATTTTCGGCCCTTTTCTTAGAAGTAATAATAACTTCAAACGGATTCGATACATATCATAATTAAGAAGCTATGGGTTTTTTTCTGTTTGTACCCTTTTCTGAACGTTCGGAGTTTTCGTGGTTTTCTTCGAGACGTGGATTTATCCATGCGTAAATACGGGTTACGTTCCCTTAGAAAGACCCCCACGAAGGGCACTCCCCCCGGGCCTATATCCCAAATGTAGATAATTGGCCGTCAATAATCAACCCAACCCAACCCAACCCAACCCTTTTCTGAAATTGATACTTTAGGGCAGGCCTGTATACCTGTCAGCTATCAGGGGCGCATCTCAGCTGTTGGCAAACAAGGAAGGGCGCCATTATTCACATGGCTGGAAAAAAAAAACATACATTATTATCTCACTCTGATAGTGTTAAGAACACACAAGCGTCTTTTGCGTTGCACATACATTTCTCAGTAATAACTATACTCATGTAAAAATAAACTGCAGCAAAAATATAAATAATAGTAAATTTAGAGTTTCATTTCGCTGAGAGGAGCTTATCTCAAAACATTTGTGGGATAAGTGGGCAAAAAACTTAATGCTTCCTACAATATAAAAGCATGCAAATGTTAATGGTTTAAAAATAACATTTTTTTAAAGGAATTTTTATATACTTTTTTTAATTGTTAAAAGGTGTAAAATAAAGAGTTATAAACAATAAAATAACTTTTATTCGATTGTTGACATGTTTCGGCTCACTCCGAGCCGTTATCAAAACAAATGAGACTATTTTCATTTGTCTCGAATTTCTCTCACTGTTTATAACTTTTTTATTTTACAACCTTTTAGCAATTAAAAAAAAAGTACATTATTACAAGAAATTTTTATATTTAAAAAAAAAAGCTAGTAACATGAAGCATTCGAAAGGCACACGCACGTCTTGTACAATACACACACATCTCATAGTGATAGTCATGCCCATTTAAATACCGATTGCAGAACAAAATATAAAATCATATTAAATTTAGAATTTTCTCATCTGAAGCACTTTGCTAGGATAAAGAGTCAAAAACCGTGACTCTGCTTACATTGTAAAAAGCACGTAAACATCAATGATTTAGAATTTTAAAAAAAATCAACCATTTTTTAAAAATGGATTTTATATTTTAAAACGCTAGTTACAGAAAACTTGCTAAAGGGCGCCAAGAAATCCTTCAAGGGGCGAAAAGGCGTCCGCGAGCGCCGGGTTGGACAGCCCTGCTTTAGGGTATTGGTAATTTAGGTTCTCAAATATGGATTTATAATAACGCCCCTTAAAATATCAATTTATTTATCAATACAAACCTAAATTCCCGCAATGACAAATTTAAGGGCTTTAAATAAGAGATTGATATAAAAATCCTCAATTTTATTTATTTATTTTATTGTAAAGTGTTTAAGTTAAACTATTATGAAAATTTGTTTCTTTCTTGAAGACATTTTGCAAACTCAGATGAAAATAACATTTATTTTATGAGGAAATAAGCATTAGTGCTGTCATTTATTGTTTTTGTTTAAATAAATAAAAAATCAGCTATATAATTTATATTTTTAACAAACTGCCTACCATTCTTTTTCTTTCTTTCTTTTTTAAATTCAATGAATCACATTTTTTGTTAGTTAAATATATTATTTTTAATACTTTCTAAATAGTAAAACAGTTTAAAAGAAGAGAGATTTACAATTGTGTACCTCAAGTATGAAGATGTTAACCCCTTAGGGACGAGCGACACGTATACGTGACGCATAAGATGTTCAGAATCCTCGATTATTCCCACCAGTTATTTTTTATTGCAAGCTTTACCTCATTAAATCTTAGCATTTTTGGGATTCAATTAGGCGAAAATTTCTTTTTGAAAAACCGGTGGTAAAAGATTAAAAATTCTGTAAAAGACGCTCGTCGTGAAGGGGTTAAGGATGGTCATTTCTCAGTTAATTTGTGTTCGCAGTGTGTACTCAGTTGCCATATTTTATCGAACATGGTTTGGTGCATAATTAACTCGATTGTTGTCAGAAACAGTTGTAAAAGTAAAGATTATTTGGCGATTTATCATCTGCGCCCGGCTAACGGAAAAAAACCTTAAAATTAACTTAGTATTCTTTTTAGGTAGATTTCGTAAGAAATACTACCTATTACATTCTCACCTAAGTTGGAAATTTTGAAAAATTTTTGCAGATCTACGCCGATCATGACTCCCAGAACCCAAAACCACCCCCAGTTCAAAACTTTATCTATCTATCTATCTATCTATCTATCTATCTATCTATGTCACTTTTTTCTGACCACGATAACTGGAAAAATTCTGCATAAATCTCTTCCCAACTGATACATAAAATCAAGGGTCATAAAATCTCGGTCAAGTTCGTTAATGGGCAAAATCGAACCAAGGGGGGGGGGGAATGGGGGGGGCTTTTTGTTAAAACAGAAAAACCCTCATAATTTCTTTATTTTTATACGTATCGAATCCGTTTAAAGTTATTATTACTTCTAGGAAAAGGGCCGAAAATTTATGTATGACAGATTTTTGATATCATTAAAAATGGCCCCAAGGGGGGGGGGGGGTAAAGGGGGGTTTTAGAAAAAAAAAATCATAGCTTCGTCAATTCACAAGATATCAAATCCGCGTAAATTTATTATTAATCCTCTTAGTATTATCTAAAACTTTTATATTGACAAGTTTTTTATAGGACCAACCGTTATAGCAAAAAATAATTAAAAACAAAAAAAAATCCCTGCCGGCTCCGCCTGCAAACAAGTTATTTTTCGAAGTAGGCGGTTCCAACTCCCGCATCTTTTTGATACTGATACATAAAATCAAGGGACATAAAATCGCGGTCAAGTTTGTTAATGGGCAAAATCGAACCAAGGGGGGGATAGGGGGGGGGGGCTTTTTGTGAAAACAGAAAGAAACCCATAATTTCTTAATTATGATACGTATCGAATCCGTTTAAAGTTATTATTACTTCTAGGAACAGGGTCAAAAGCTTATGTATGACAGATTTTTGATATAATTAAAAATTGCCTTAAGGGGGGGGGGGGGGTTCAGAAGAAAAAAATTCATAACTTCGTCAATTCCCAAGATTTCAAATCCGCTTAAATTTATTATAAATCCTCTTAATATTATCTAAAACTTTTATACTGACATGTTTTTTATAAGACCAACTCTTATAGCAAAAAAAAAAAAAAAAAAAAAAACTTTCTGGCTCCGCCTGCAAACAAGTTTGGTTTCGAAGTAGGCGGTTCCAACTGCAACATCATCGCAAAAAGGTCATTTCTTCCGCAATTCCCGACAAACAGGCGCCCCAAAGTCTGCGTCTTCGAAATCTACCTGTGCCTGTAGGCCGAGCCGTCAGGGATTTTTTTTCTTTAATTACATTTCCTCGCGTATTTTTCGTACTTTTTTCTATTTTATACATTCAGAATTAAGAGTTTGTATTCAATACTCAATTTTTTTCGAAACCAACACTTGAAGTAAAAGTACTGGTTTGTGATCTAGTATTCTTCCTTAATCCCATCGCGATGAGCGTCGCGCATGCGTGGCGCATAAAATGCTCAGGATCCTTGATTATATTCCTACTAGTAATTTTTAATTAAAAATTGTGCTTTATTTAATTAAAGGGATTGTGCTATTAAATTAGGCAAGAAATGTTCTTTTGTGAAACCGGGGATAAAAGCTTAAAAGTTCTGTAAAGGACACTCGTCGCGAAGGGGTTAACTAAATCTTTGTGCTTTTAAAAAGTTTTACTTTAATCTTTTTTATTGATTGTAAAATTATTGTCATTCTCTCTCTCTTTTTCTTTAAACATATCGTTGTTATTATTTTAGTTCATTAAAGCATTATACCCATCTTGAAAAAAATCATTTCTTAGTCAATTTATACTCTGTTTGTGTGTAGTTTAAAGTATAAAAGATGTATCTCTATTTAACGAATTTTCCATATGTTTTTTTTATTGCTGGATTTAGCGACTTCGTTAAATAGACTTCCGACTGTAATTAAAATATTGATAATTAAAGTGTTGGTGAAATTAATAAGTTTGAACGATTAATTATCCTCATTAATAATTTCTTAATTATTTATAATCTTCTTAATTGTTCAATTTATTTGAAAATGACTGCTTAAGACCCTCCCATAAAATTTTATTGGTACGCTCCTGAAATTCAAGTATTTTTCGCATCCTCAATATTTTTGCGTAAAACACTACGAAAAAAAGCGCGAAAAATAGGAACAAATGTGATAAATGCACCATGATTGATGGTATTTCTGTTCTTCATTAACTGAAACATTGTGCTGCTAGAAAGATTATTTTATTTCTTTTTACTGACTGTAAAATGATTCTCACACTTTCTTTTTTTTCTGATATTTGAGGATTGCCCTTATTTCTCTTTTTAGATCTTTCTTCTTTTTAAATTTTTCCGTTTTCAGTGCATGCGTTAGTATTCCTCCATGTGTTTTGTTTTAAGCGCTTAAAAAAATTTGAAACCACGTGACTGAGTGTGGGGTTGGGTTTGTTTATTAGTTGGAATTCTTAATGTCTGGAGCATTGCCAACTACGGAATGTGAAGTTTGGTTTTTTAGCTTTGTGAGCTATGTAAATTGGATTTGATTTTATAACCTCTTGACTAAAATATTTTTAAGTGTAATTTATTTTGTTTCCCTACATGCTTCTCAGTTTAAAAAAAGAGTTCCAGGTTACAGATTTAGACACTGATTTTCTAGATGTTTTTGTAAGAAATCTGTAATGAACAAGGCCTGTTGTATGAATCTTGAGGTCCAATTCAAAAATTATCACGGAGTTTATTTATAGCAGAAAAAATACATTTAATGTCTATACAAGAATATAACTTTCATTACAAAATACATATAAGTAAATCAGATTTTTTGAAAATAAAATACAATAAAAATACAGTAAAACGGAACCTGTTTATAGCGGACAATGTTAATGGTAGTACAGAGGTCGGATAGACGCTGGCGGGGATTGAACCAGCGACCTCATGAACATTAGGTGAGTTACATAGCGTCAAGCAAAAGATCAAGTCAGTTACTTTAAGCTACTAACTCTCTCTATATCATATATTCTAATTCGAGCAAATCTTGTGTGTGTATATATATATATGCAGATCCATTACAAATTGTAAATAGTTCTAACGCTAAAATTAATGTATTTTTCTGTAAAGCTTACAACATTATTTATTCGATAAACTGCAATATTTGTAAGATGGAATATATTGGTCAATCATGTAATCCATTGCACTACAGAATCAATCAACATAGACAGGATATTATTAAAAATAATTCTATAAATGTTGAGCACATGCACTTTAGACAACATGACTTTAAAGATATTACAATAAAAATCTTAAGTATGCACAAAAATTTCACTGATAGACTACTTTATGAATCAATTTTTATCAAATCTCGTAACTCATTATATCCTTATGGTCTTAATTCTAAATTATTTAATCGTACAAACCTTGTTTATACTAATACTACTAAACATGAACATTACAGTAGCACTTATGCTATATTAAATCATACAGCAAATACAAAAACTACACGTACAAAAAGGGGTAAAAATTGTAATAGTTCACAGTATATCTCTAGTAATGATATTGAACGGCAATTATCTAATTTGGAATATGAATTCAATAATTCTTACAAATGGCTTGATATTAGGAAAAATATTTTTTCGATCAAAAAGAAAAATCTTTACAAGTATTATAAAGTTTTTTTATCATTAAATCTATCGCCACATTTTAGTGATGTTTATTTTGATCTTTTATTATTTAGAATTAATCAACTTAATGTAAAAATTTCAAAAAACACTTACAAAAAAACTAACAACACTCTACTTATAATTACTTTTTCCAATATTGTACTTAATAAAATAAATATACACAATGTAATTAATAACATTGAGAACAAATTCCCCATAAAAAATTTTACAATACATAAATCATACAAATACAACGTTACATTAGGACGTAGGATTTTCAATTACAATAAATTTGCAAAATTTCTAACATCAAATGATAAACCTCCTTGCTTATGTAATAATCCTAATTATAGCAATTATGTAGATAAGGTACATGGTCACATTATTACAGGGGATATTAATATTGTAGAGAATGATTACTTGCGTAATCTTATGACTAATGGGACTAAATTTCGATTACCTTCATGTTATACAATTTTTTCTATTTTAAAACAATTTAATCTGGATCTTGACCTTTTTATTTATAAAATATCAATAGATTATAATAAACCTCTTGAATTTTTTAATGAATGGAAATTAAATGTTTTAAGTAATTTAAATGCTGAACTTCATAGGAATTTGGACATATATAATTTTAATTTTAAACAACTAAATAGTGAAATAACGAATTTACAAAACAAATTTATTATTACATATGTTGATAAATCACCAAACAATTATGCTTTCATCTGCAAATATTATTATTCGCAGTTAATAACTAAAGCTATAAATACAAATTTAAACTTTAAAATAACTAATCTAGATAAAATCATTAATAATCGACATATATTTCAATTTTATAAATTACTAAAAATTAAAAACTATAACTTTAATTATCCATACATAGTTGTTATACCTAAATTCCACAAAACTCCTTTAAAATTTAGAACTGTAACAATCGGTTGTAATACTTATAACAATAATGCAAGCAAATTTTTATTAAGTATTCTCACTAAATTGTTTGAACTTACAAAACAAAAAGATAATTTGTATAGCATAAAAAATAGTTTTCAACTTGTCAATAATATTAAAAATTTAAATAACATAAAATACATGAAGACGTTTGATTTTAATGACTTATTTAATAACATTGATATTAACGATATGTTCAAGATATTAAATTTATTATATAAGGAATACAAGGATTCTATTAAATTAAAAAATAAAATTTCGTTAAATTACTTTAAAACATTAACTAAATTTATTCTCCATTATAATTATATTGTTTTTAATGATACTATATATATACAAAGCTGTGGACTCCCTCAAGGTGGCATTGTTTCTTCAATTCTTGCAGAATTGTATTTATATTATTATGAACGTAACTCTAATATTGCTAATTGTAAAATATACCGTTATATAGATGACATTATTGTCTTCTATTTTAATAGTAATTCAAATTATTTATTACCTATAAAATATCATAAAAATTTAACTTATAGTTTCAATGTTATGGCAAATAATGAAATTAATTTTCTTGATCTTAAGATAATTCTTAAAGATAATAAACTTTTGTTTGACATTTATGACAAGCGAAATGATTTTACTTTTAAGGTTAACTTATTTACTAACTATTTGTCATGTATACATAAATCAGTATTTGTAAATATTTTACTAAATTTCGCACATAGAATTAATAATCTTTGTTCAAATAACTTTAAAAATCAAAATTTAAAACATATCCTTCAAATTGCACAAGTTTATGGATATCCTTACTATTTAGTTAAATCAATTTTACACATATAAATATAGATTTAATTTGGGTTAAATGTCTGTATTTTTTTTTTTTTTTTTTTTTTTTTGTGAAAATCTCCTTGATAAAAATGATAATCAACTTTTGATTGTTGATATATTTGGCTAAACTATGAATCCTATTGTGTGCGTTGCTGCATAGGATTATCCTAGTTTAATGTCATTCATATTTTAAAATTTAACGTTAATTTTCAACTGATGACTGTTGATATATTTCGCTAAATTATAACTCATATTAAGAGCATGTGCTGCATAGGATCATCTTAGTTAAAAGTCATTCATAAATTAAAATTTACATGTGGGCAAATTCTATAATTGTTGTTATGATTATATGGAGTTAATATTATTGGGGTTGTAACAAAAGTTAAAATTATCAAGGATGTTACAATGGGTTAATCAATACAATATAATATTAATATGTTAAACATATTTAATTTTAGTAAATATTAAATATTTATTAAATATAGTACACTAATAAACATATCTCTTAGTTTTATATTATTTATTTTATTTTATTATTAGATCATTTAATTTAATTAATATTTATGTTTTATATATATTTTTTTCATGGTAGATATTATTTAAATAGCTGGATTTAAATTATAATAAGTGCATTACCATATTGAATAATCTATGTTATTTCTAAGTATAATACTAATTTATAAAATGAAAGCATCATATGGATTCTACATTAATGTTTGGGTTAAATTAAGATATATTTTAAATGGGTTAGTTAAAATATAAATTATATTATACTAGTAACTCTTATTCTCTATATATATCATTAATATTAACTAGTAAAATTAATATATTTACACTACATTACAGCTGCATATAAGTAATTATACATACAATATTAAAGTTTTAGTAGAATATCTGTACACCAGATGTCAGCAGCAATGTATTTGATAGTATGCTAAAATAGTCTAATATTTTTACAATAGATAGCAGTAGTATAGCTTATTTAAAATATTAAAACTTGGAAATTTAGTATGGAGGTAATAATATCTATGAAATACTTTCAAATTATCAAGTAATATTATATATTTTAATTTATTAAATTAAAATTAAAATAAAATAATTAATGGTTTTTATTTATATGTATATCATAATTTTTTTTTCTACATTTTTTAAAATGTTGTAATCTATTTAGTTAAATAAAAATAACTGTAATTGTAGGTTACAATTTATGATCTGAAGGATTCTCTATTTAACTGTGAATTTAACCTCTTCTTTTGGATACAACTTTGTACATGTGCTCACAATATACTAAATATCTTGGGATATTATTAATATAAGTAATATATATATTTTTTAATTTTTTTTTAAATTCTTTTTCACACTCCTTTTCAAATTGTATGTATAATTTATAATATTCCATTGTAAAGGTCTTGTTATTCAATATTGTTTCAGCGAATGTTCGGGCAAGATATGGCACTATATTTAGCAAAAGCTGGTGTCATATACAGAAAACAATCGTTCTTTGCTTATAAATGTGATTTTCTTGCCCTTGAAAAAGTAAATTACTTTATAAGCTTTTATTTGTGTATATACTCGTGTGGTTTATATTTCATTCCTTATTTTCTATTCATTTAATTTTTTTTTTTTCTTCTTCTTAATTTGAATTAATAATGTTACTTTTATTAGGACTACAATTTTAATTTGTAAATTGACAGGGCTCTTTGGTATCGGGATTTCAGTGTATGTGGTAAGTTTCTTATGTTTCAATGGTTAAATTTTGCTTAAAGTTTTATATATATATGCAAATTTTATCTTAAAAACGGCTCTAACGATTTTGACGATATTTCGTATCCTACCGTTTTGGGGCACCAGAAAACCATTGGGCTAGGTCACATGTTCGAGAAAATTCGATTAGTGGGTCATTTTGGGTCATGGTCTAGCTAATTGTATCTAAAAAACGGTTCAAACGATTTTGACGAAATTTTGTATCCGACTATTTTCGGGCACGAGAAGACTATTGGGCTGGGTCACATGTTCAAAACATTCGATTAGTGGGTCATTTTTGGGTCAACGCGGGTCAAATTAATTTTATCTAAAAAACAGCTCTAACGATTTTGATTAAATTTTGTGTCCTACGAGTTTCGAGCACGATAAAATCATTGGACTAGGTCACATGTCCGAGAAAATTCGATTAGTGGGTTATTTCTGGGTCATTGTGGGTCAAGATCTAAAAAGCGGCTCAATTTACACTAAATTTTGCATCCAATGGTTTTCGGGCACGAGAAGACTGTTGGGCTAGGTCACATGTTCGAGAAAATTCAATTAGTGGGTCATTTTGGGTCATAGTCAAGCTAATTGTATCTAAAAAACGGTTCAAACGATTTTGACGAAATTTTGTATCCGACTATTTTCGGGCACGAGAAGACTATTGGGCTGGGTCACATGTTCGAGAACTTTCGAGTAGTGGGTCATTTTTGGGTCAAAGCGGGTCAAATTAATTTTATCTAAAAAACGGCTCTAACGATTTTGATTAAATTTTGTATTTTACGAATTTCGGGCACGCGAAAATCATTGGGCTAGGTTACATGTTCGAGAAAATTCGATTAGTGGGTCATTTCTGGGTCATTGTGGGTCAAGATCTAAAAAGCGGCTCAATTTACACTAAATTTTGCATCCAATGGTTTTCGAGCACGAGAAGACTGTTGGGCTAGGTCACATGTTCGCGAAAATTTAATTAGTGGGTCATTTTGGTCATTGGTCATTATGGGTCAAGCTATTTTATCTTAAAAACGGTTCAGAGGATTTGAAATAAATTTAGCACCCTACAGGTTTAGGGAACAAGAAGACTATTAGGTTAGGTCACATGTTCGAGAAATTTCGATTAGTGGGTCATTTTGGTCATCGGTCATTATGGGTTAACCTATTTTATCTTAAAAACGGCTCAGACTATTTACACTAAATTTTGCATCCTATGGTTTTCGGGCACGAGAAGACTGTTGGGCTAAGTCACATGTTCGAGAAAATTCAATTAGTGGGTCATTTTAGTTATGGGTCATGATATTTGAACTCAAATTTAATTTTGACCGAGCATAGCTCGGTTCTCCCTGCTCGTACTGTTAAGGTGAGATGGCATCGCTACAGTAGCAACAGAAGGAATATCATGCCATTATTTATATTTGTTAAGACAGGGACTTGCATAAAACTGAATTTTCCCCTTTCCATGGCAATTTTGTTTTTACAGGTTTCATTGTAAGAGAAACGGGCCAAAATTTTCGGACCCGGTCTCGTCCAAACGAAACCTTCGCATTTTATTGCCCGGCCCATGGAAGAATCAATAAAATTTGAACAGACTCCATTTATTTAAAAAAAAAAAAAACAAAAAAAACAAAAAAAACCCGGCATTTTAAACATTGAATTAAGATTCTTTTAACGAATTCTATATACATCTGTATTTGAGCGTAAAATGTTCAGCATATTTCAGATTATATGTCCGCAAGTCGTGAAACACAGAATAGCAGCATTATGATAACGTGGATTATTACATTCCATTCCAATAAAGACATTAGAAAAATGAATGTAATTCAAAATAAAAGAAATATGGATTAAAAAATTAAAAACAATTTGTTTAAAAATTTCTAATGTATAAAAATTCTAATATTAATTATAACAAAAAAGTAGATTTTTAAAATAATTTCTCTGTAATTTATTAAACTAAAATAAATTTTCGTAGATTCCGTTGTTTAGAGGGGGGGGGGGGGGGGGGGGGTTGCCGAATTTTAGCCAGGCGAAAAAAAGCCGGCATGTTTTCTACTAAAAAAAATTATAGACTTCTATTAAACGTATAAATAAGTCTTTATGACTGTTAGAAGGCAACTATGAAGGGATGTACTGTCTAAAAGAAAAATATAATACAGATTAAGAAGAATGAATTTAAATTAGACTTCAGGATGGTGGTTTGAAACTCTATATACATAGTTCCACATATACTTTACATTTTAAAGGTTGTAATTAATTAAACAAAGTCAAATGATCACACACGAAATAGTAAAAAAAATAGTAAATTCTTACATATTTTTAAAATTGATTAAAACTAAGTAATTTGTATGTATTTAATAAATGAAATTATCTGAAATAATACTTGAGAACATCGCTATTTAGTTAGTAAACAGTACGTTCTGATGACTTTTAAAAATGATATATGTTTAAAAGTTTTTCTACTATTAACCGATTTCGTAACTTATTCCAGATAGTTCAGTATGAAGAGATTAAATTGTAGAATTATCAATGTTGAAAGATGAATTAGGATAGATAATATTTGAGGAGATTTTAGTACATATAAGTGTAAAATAATAACAAAAAAAATATCAAAATAAAATTTAAAAAGCTTGTTGCTATTCAAAAGAGTTATTCTTGCACATGTTATTCATAATGCTGTTTTCAACAGTGAAAAATAGTATTTTTCTTTTTTATAAAATTGCGATTTTAAATATCTAACAATAAATAAATAAATAAAAATAGACTATTACACATCAACAGCCAGCCCTTAAAATTAATTAAATAATAAAATGTATAAGTAAGAAACTATTGTCCTAAAAATAAACTATATAACTATTTAAAACAGTAAAATAGTAATAATAATAAACTTTAAAGGCCAGTATAAACCAAGTAAAGCAATTGGTATGCCATTTTAAAATTTAACTGACTCATTTGCAATTTTCACTACAACTCACTAGCAGCTTCATCTATGCCATCCGACATTGTTTTCATTATTGAGAAATTGTGTTATTTCTTAAATTCTAGTTCACTAAAATGTCTTTAAAATTAATTAAAAAGTACTTTAAAATATGCAGTTAATTAAAATATTTCATTGTATATAAGTGAATAAAAAAAAAAGTTAAAATAATAAAAGTAACCGACGCGGTTTTCTTTTAAATTTTAGTTTTTTCCAATCCTAAGGGACACCAATTTGAAACTTTAAAATAAAATAAGTTTTTTTTCTTATCATTTTCCGATAGCTTATAGTGTTTAGAATATAGCCCAAAAGCGATTTTTTGAAATTCGAATTATTACAAAAATTACAGGTTACAGCGACAAATATGCCGCTGCAACGAATTTCTGCTAAAGCAAACTTAAAACGCCTTTTTTTTTTCCAAAACACTTTACTCTCCAAATATAATATATTGCACCCGCCCCCCAACAGTGTGCGTTGTTATTGAAACCCACAAAAAATTCCTAAAGTATGACGTTTATTTGCACGTTCAGACTGGTACCCCCCTTCTTGTTAAACAAATGTGCAATATAATTATTATCCCCCCCCCCCCAAAAAAAAAAAAAAAAAAAAAAAAATCCCCTGCTTGACACAGCCTGGAAAAAGTATAAGCGCGGCCCTTTCCAAATCTGCTTAAAATAAATTAAACCCGGTCCGAGAGTAATGAAACAAAATTTGTCCGAACCCGTGTAGATCTCTAATGTGGCAATTTCTAACTCGCTAACGCTCGCCAACCCCCGGTGAATTGCAAGGCAATTCACATTGAGACCGCTACGCGGTCACAGCTCGCTTTGCTCGCTCGCCTCATTTTATTTTTCTAGTAATTCTAGCCGGAATAAGTACTACAATAAATCATTTGAATATATGAAATTGACAATTTTTTTAATGTAAAAAAGTACCGTAATTTCGCGCGTATGCGCCGCACCTTAGTTAAGTCTTTTTCAAACCGGAAATTTTATTGAAAATAAGAAGTCAAATAAGTGCTAAGCAGAAGTAAGTAACATTTTATTTAAAATCAATTCTGGTAGGAAATCGAATTGTCTGAGGTGCGGCGTATACGCGCGAAATTACGGTATACTTGAAAACTCCGTTGAAAACACAACTAAAAATGCATTTAGTTGATGCTACTAATGGACATATAAATAATTTAAATACTATGAAAAGAGGATCTTGGAAACATAATTAGCACCTATAATATTGTACAGCACGGCTTAAATTCATAAAAAAAAACACTACATAGTAGGAAGATAGTTTATCATCAATGATTGTTTAAATTTCGTTCAACATTTTATTATTCTAATTGATTATAGATTTCTGCAAAAGAAATTATTTTTACTTCAATAAAATGACAACAGATGGCAGCAGGGCATTCTAGAAATTCGTAAATAAATTCTAAATGAATTCATTTGAAAAAAATGAATTCATTTGAAATTAACACTAGTTCTCATAATTAAAATGAGGAATCATCTCAGACGCTTTGGATTACGTTCATGTTATTTTATTTTTAATAACTTCTAGCTTCAGTTTCACTGCTCTGACACTTTCCGCCAGGAGGCGGGTCTAACACAATCTTGTCTGTTCATTGGTCTGAGCTCTGGGAACTACGATTGTTGCCAACGGTAAGGTAGAAATTCAGCCCTATTTCCGCGCCACGTAAGACAAATATATATATAGATTCTTCTTATTTTAACTTAAAAAAAGTATCCAGTTTAAATTACTTTCAATTGACGCTATTGCCCACAATTTTAACCTGACGATATTATTAAGTGCCGATAAAGAAAGGCAATTCATTGTTAAATATTGTAATAATTCTCGTATTTACTCAAAACTTATTTTAACTATACGAGGGCTGATTGATAAGAACCTGGCCTTGACAAGAAAAAAAAAACATTCTTATGTGGATTTTTTATTTCAACATAATTTCTTTTTAGTTCGATACACTTAGTCCAACGTTTTTTTATCTTTTGTATCCATTCTAAAAAATACGATTTCTCCGACTCTTCAAAATAGACGTTTGTTTCAGCAATCACCCCATTGTTTGTGATATATATATATTTTTTTTCACAGAGCCATTTTTTCATACTTGGAAATAGAAAATAATCGCTGGGTGCTAAATCAGGCGCATATTGTGGGTGCGGAAGCAGTTCGTATCCTAACTCGTACAATTTTGCCATTGCGACGACACAGATATGCATGCTTGCATTGTCTTGATGAAAGAGAATTCCCCCCGCCCCCTTCGTGAAATGCGGAATTTTTCTTTTACAGCATGGTTGAAACGATACAATAAGTTGGCATAATACCCTCGATTAATCGTTAAGTTGACAAACGTGTGTGTTCATTGTCAGTTGTGAGCAATCGCGGCACCCATCTTGCGGAAAGCTTTCATATCTAAATGAGTTGCTAAAATATTATGCATAAATTTAATTGAGATGCCCAGAGTCTCAGCAATTTTACGCACTTTCACTCTCCGATCGTTTATCACTATGTCGTGTATTTTTTCAATCATTTCTGATGTGACTAACCCCAATTTGACGACATGGGCGTTCTTCATCAAAAATGCTTGTACAACCGCCTTTTGATTAAGCTTTCAAATATTTTATCGTTGATAACGAAGGTGCAGTGTCCCCATAAACTTCACTGATTTCCGCTTTAATCTCATCATTTGTTTTCTTTTTCAAAAACAGGTATTTCATCACTGCTCAATATTCATTTTTTTCTATTGTTGTATAATCATAAAAGTTGTTCTATTCAAATGGCTTTCACTCCCAAACGAAACTACGCAGCAACTTAAAAGTTTGCCAGAATTGTTGTAAAAGGTTATATATTCACAAAAAAATATAATTTTTTAAATACTAGTACTGCCATCTCCTCTGGCCAAGGCCAAGTACTTATCATACAACCCTCGTATGTATTGAAATTATTATACATCCACGGTTTATCTTCGAGCGTAGGGTCCTATTCGGTCGAATATGCTAATAGACTGTCCCAGAGTAATGAAAAAAAAATTGACCCGAGCCCGTGTAATTTCTAATGTGGCAATTTTAAAGAAAATTTAAATATTTACTCTCTTATTTTAACGTCAGAAAAGTATCCAGTTCAATTTATATCATTGTGTTACTTTCAATTAACGTTATTCCCACAGTTTTAACCTGACAATATTATTAAGTGCCGTTAAAGAAAGGCACTTCATTGTTAAACATTGTAACAATCCTCATATTTACTCAAAACTTATTTTAATTATATTTATTGAAATTACTATACATCCAAGGTTTATCTTCGAGCTTCGGGTCCTATTCGGTGGAATGTGGTAATAGCCGGCCCAGGTAATGCATATATTTGTTATACTGTGAACTATTGTAATTAAATATACAGTCGACTCTCAAATCCACAACTGTAAAATGTCTATAATGTCCATTTTTTTAAAAAAACTTAAAAACAGTAAAATAAAATACGAAGTTTTTGACCAAGAAATAATTGGGAAGGTAGGCCAAGTTCCTGTAGAATTTACAATTTTTTTAAAATGAATAATTATAATTATATTCACATATTTAATACATTATGTACTTCAAGTGTATGTGCATCTTTAATTTTTATCTAAAGCTGTGAATTTTTATTTATTTATTGTCAACAAATAACTGTGCTTTTTAATCTTATGTATATTTATCAAATTTAATCATGACCTCCGACGAGATTCCTGGACGATTTCAGCTTTCAAATTTCAGCGTAAATCGCGTAATTGATGCATTTAGGGATTGAATTACTATTCCTGTTGCTTATTTTGCTTCCAAATAAATCTATTCAGGATTTGATGTCGAATCCTTAAGATATACATGGTGGTCCAAAAGTAGGTATATAATAATTCGTGCACTTGGCCTTACGCCAATAGATGTCTTTTAATGGAACGTAGTAAAAAATAAGGTTTTTGGGAGAAACCTCCAAACAGTGGACCAAATGAAGGAGTTCATGATAGAAACATTTAATGTCATTGGTGCAGAGCGAAATCTGTGTCAGGCTGTCTCGAATAGATCGGATTCATATTGTAAGTTGACGGAGGATAATTCGAACACTTAAAGGATCGGTACAATGAAAACTGTGTAAGTTGACCACTAGCGTTGCAACCATTTTCTGGTCAACTTAATCAGGTGTACAACTTATAAAATCAAATTAATTCAATATACTCTTAAAGTGGTCAATTTAGACAGTGGACAACATACAAAGATGGCCCACTTAGCAGGTTTTACTGTATCTGTAATGTACAATTATCCTATCACACTTACTATGCACCTACTTACACACATTGTATAATTTTTCGGCCACTCTATGCAAATTTTATAAAATAAAACCGGGTTCAAATTCTTAGTAATTGAGGAGTAACCCCTAATTAATTCTTTCAGACTTTTTACTACGTATGAGTTATTTTACAATTTTGAAAAACATTAATTTTGGTAAAAGCTACTTCAACTAACTTAGGTTACTTTTTCCTTAACTTTCTAAGTGATTTTTCTTAACAGGTGTGTCGAAAACGTCTAAGTAAGCGTCACAAGAGTTCGCACTGATCTGGTATCTTTATCTCACTTCTGCGTAGCACAATTGCCGTTAATTTTTTTGTTTCTGTGTTCCATTTTTCTTCGCCAACAACTTCAGCTGCGTATTGTCCCTTAATTAACCCCACCGTGCCAAAACTTCTTTTGTTGTGACGGACCATTTTACCTCATTGAACCCGATCCAAATTTTCGTCTTGGGGACTAAATTGTCTGTGATGTTAATGGAGGTCTCATTTGCAACTTTTTTTTCTGTCCCTAATGAATTAATGGCGTGACAGACTGTCACATCTACTAATGAATGTTATTTATTGTCTCGTCTGATATCATCCTTTATCCGTTACTAAAAGTACTATTTGTTACTGAGTGCGCTTATTACTTTTTATAAGCAGCTAAGTTCTAAATGATGAAAATAATTGACCCCTAAGGTGTAACATTTAGCGTAAAACAAATGTTGTTGCAAACAAAAATAAAATAATGAAAGTTTAAAAAAAAAAAAATTATAAGAAAGAAGGGCGTTTCGATGGAATAAATCCTTTTTGAAACTGGGAAACAGTTTGAAATAAAAAAGACTGATCTACTTTTGTAATGATTTATCTGAAGTAGTAAAATTCCTTTGTTTTCTGTACCTGTTTCCTGAAGTAGAAGGATCCACTTGTTTTCCATACTTGAAGTAGAAAGATTCCCTTGTTTTATGTTCTCTTTATATTTTACCTGACGTAGAAGGATCCACTTGTTTCCCATACCTGAAGTTGAAGGATCAACTTGTTTCTCATACTGAAGTAGAAGGACCCATTTGTTTCTCATACTGAAGTAGAAGGACCCATTTGTTTCCCATACCTGAAGTAGAAGGATCCACTTGTTTTCCCATAATTTGAAGTAAAAGGATCCACGTACTTCCCTTACCTGAATTAGAAGAATGGTATCGTCATTTTCTTTTTTAGGACGATACCTTGCACTATATTAACATAGTTGTAGTAGAAATGTTCAACTCTTCATTTCTGACAAATCATTATTCCCTTGTATCAAGAACCTTTTTTTCTTTTATAACTTTAAATTGCTTTAGATTCATCATTTAAATGCTATAGTTATAGCTCGGATGAATGACATTAGCGCTGCAGTTCACAGCCTTGTCCAACAAATAAGAGTGAAATATGCCAGTCCAGGATATCGTCGGGATAGCTCAGTAGGGAGAGCGTTGGTACGGCAAACCAAAGTACCCAGGTTAGAGTCCTGGTCCTGGCATACTTTCACTCAGTTGGGGAAAAAAAAAAAACTCAACTATGATACTCCAACCATTGGATATGCACTGTTTTCTTTCCGGATTTTTCGCAACTACACACCTGAAGTTATCTCGCGGCGCATTAACGTGCAGCTACACACTAGGAATGCACCAAATAGCGACTTGAGCCGAATACCGAATATTCGGCACACAGGTGAACCGAATATCACCGAATATTTGGCCAGCTGAATAGTAACTATTTGGCCGAATACCGAATATTCGGCTAGCCGAAAACTCTTATATTTCAGTGTTTAAAAGTTTTGAAAAGTTAAATTTTAAAATAGTTTTACATCATATTTAACACAAAGATTATTTTGATGAACAAAAAAAATTTCATTATTAAACTTTACAATAAAAAAGAAAATCTATGCTTTGAATTATTATTTAAGAAGGATAGTTTTAAAACTTTCTTAATTAAAAAATTTAACTCCACGACTTCTTTTGTGAAGTAAAATAAATGAATAAAATTTTCTTATATTCTAAAACCAATATTTTAAAGGCAAAAAGAAATTTATTGCAACTTAGCAAGAAAGTTTTTTAATATACCAGAGGATCTAAAGTGAAACGATGTCTAAAATGAACGATTATTTTCAGAGGTTGGAAATATACAGGGTGTTCCTAAAATTTTAAAACAAACTTTCAAGGAAGATAATGCGGCCAAGACAAACGTTTTCTATACAAGAAACGAGCATCGCCATCCATTTATTTAATCAAAAATACACGGTGTTTCACTACAAGCTGAACCTGTATTTTTGTTCACCTTTAACACTAATACGATATTTTAGTAAGATGTCTAAAACAATGGAGGGCGATTCCACCGTTACGTGTGTGTTTTTCCAAATTGAGACAAATTTGGAAGTGAAATTATTTAGATAACGTTTTACTTTTTTTATTGCTGTTACATGACACACACATACAGAATCATTTTTGTAGTGACACTTTTAGTCTAAAGTAATAACAATTAAAAAAAAAAAATAGTAAAGTCGTTGTTACGTGTGTGACTCGGAAAAGTCACACACGTAACAACGACTTTACTATTTAAAAAAAAATAATAAATATTATTCTAGACTAAAGGTGTCACCACAAAAATGATTCTGTATGTGTCCTGTAATAGCAATAAAAAAAAGTAAAAGGTTATCTAAATAATTTCACTTCCAAATTGTCTCAATTTGCAAAAAGACACTCTCTAAAAGTCACACACATAACGGTGGAATCGCCCTGGAGCCTGGAGCACACTTTCAGGGGTGATAATGCGCGTCAAGACAAAAAAAAAAAAAAAAAAAAAAAAAAAATGTGCAGGAAACCACGGTCGCAATCCTCGCATTCAGTCAAAAGTATACAGGGTGTCTCACTAAAGCTGAATCTAAATTTTTATTTAAACTTTAAAAGTAATGAAGATATTATAGCGAGATTTCCCTCATATTAACTTTGCTTTGAATGAAATGTGATGAAATCATTGGAAGTAACTGGATTTTAGTCTGTGACACAGTATATGACTGTCAGCTGCATTCTGAATAATGGAATGTCTAGCTTAGTGTTGTTTGCACTGCAATGGTTTAGTACGTCTTGTCATATTTCTCAAAAAGCATAACTCTGATGTTTAAATATATATCGTTATAATATGTTCATTATTGTTGAAGTTAAATGAAAATAAAAATTTGACTTTGAGTGAGATACACTGTATTTTTTAATAAGTGTATTGCGATACAAAAACTGTTTTCTTTAGGAATTCGATTTGGCCGAATATCTATATATTCGGCAGACCGAATAGTTTGATGTTCGGCCTAACCGAATATTTAGCAAACCGAATAGTTTGACATTCGGCGTAACCGAATATTCGATAGTATAGCCGGATACATACCGAATGTTCAGTGCATCCCTACTACACACCGGTTGAAGACCACTGGTACAAATAATATTTTCATTGATAATCGATTTTATTTATACTTATTTCTAAAAGTTTTATCTAAAACTATATTTAACAAAGAGTTAAATTGCATAAATTAAATCTTTAGAAACACGTTGCCATTTTCATTACAAATGCAAAATAACGGTTTTACTGACGTAAAGTGAATATGCCTCAATTGATAAATCATGTAGGGAATATCCATTTCCCTAATCAAATAAGGACCATAATTTTTATGACCTAATTATGAAAGGTTCACTGAATTTCTTAATCTCTTCTACCTTTTGCTGACGGAAAACAATCTTTTGCTTTTTACTATTTCAGCTGCCTTCATAGCAGCTGTTGTGATGAAAGGCGTGAAAATATTTTATGTTGTAAACCGCGTCTTTAACTATGGCCTACGCATATTTTATTTTTCAGTATTGTCGTAGGTAGAACGACTGGGTAATCACATCGCGAGCATTGGGCATAACTAAATCTCCTACGCGCATTTCTAACACCCACTCTCTATTGATTAACCGTGCCGATCTCTTCTTTTCAGAAACGGGACACTATAACTCTACACAAACTATCACGTCACTGATAATTTGGACCCACACATGATTTGCGTATTTTGTTGATAAAATTTCGTTCGGTGATACGGAACTTCTATCAATATTATGTAAGCTTATCAACAACAGAATTCCTGTCCAAAAGCTTTTAGAATCCAAACTTGCGGCTTTCATGTGATTATAAACTAAAGCAAAGAAAAGGATAATTAGCAAGCGTAAATATAGTTTACAATGTTTCAGACTTCCAAATAAGAGTAAAGTTGTCTTTTTCATATAGCAAAATGATCGGAGGGAGGTAGAGCAACCTTAACAGCAGCGGTACATGTGCTCAATGTGATTCTCATATTCCCTGCTCAACAACGCGAAACTTTCTGACACATTTTCCGATTTATTTTTAAACATAAAGGCATAAAATTGACAGACTTGCTGATTGAAGCGCTTTGTAATGGAATGTTGTTTTCCATTTTTTGATAAATAAATTACTTGCGCTGTCGCGCCCGGAAATTCGGCTCAAAACGCCAACTTTGGCAGTATTTTCTAAAAGATCTTCTGCCTTTAGCAAAACATGGAATACACCATTCGATTACACAGTTTCTGAATGAGAATACTTGCAAATTTGATGCGTTTCCGAACAAAAATGAATTCAGAAATGTGTCAGAAACTAGCTCCTTTAAAATTTGAGATGCAAGAAATCAAATGGCGAAAGCCTTTCTCTATGTAAATGGGCAATCTGCTTCACTCTTCAAAATTTCAATTTTTAACTGTAAAATATAGCATAACGAAAGATAAGTTTATATACATTTAATATTTAAACCTCTCTTTCATGAAAGGTATTATGTAATTAAAATTGTATTTATTAGGAATGTACCGAATATATTCGGTATATATTCGGTCTTATATCGAATATCAAAATATTCGGCCAAACCGAATGCTTAAAAAACCTTTTAAAAATATTTTTAAGAACTTTATGTAACTTCAAATTTTAAATGTCAGTAAATAAAGATATTCGGAATAATCAAATAGAACCATGTTAAATAAAAGAGATTGCTTTTACATTAGCTGTTTGGAAGGTACTTAAGAAAATTAAATATTAGTGACGACATTCATAAGAATTAATGATGTATAAATGTAAGTTCCTGAATATTGTTTGGTAATAATGTTTTTCTTAATTTTTCACAAACAGGGTGTTTCTAAATAAAATGTAACAAATTTTCAGAAGTGATACTAGGCTTCAAGACAAACAGTTTTTGTATAGAAAACCAGGATTACAATACACTTATACAGGGAAAAATACATTGTATATCACTCCAAGCCGAATTTGGATTTTTGTTTGTAACTTTAACAATAATGAAGATATTGTAACGATATTTTCAACAAACTTATTTTGCTTTCTGTGAAATAGGATGGCATGGCTGGAAATGACAACCATTGACATCGAAACAACACTGAGCTAGACATTCAATTATTTAGAATGCAGCTGGCAGTATATATACTCTGTCACTGACCAAAAACCAGGAATTTCCAATGATATCATCACATTCCAAAGACAGAACAAAGTTTATAGAATGAAAATCTTGCTAAAACATCATATTAGTGTTAAAGGTGAACAAAAATTTGTATTCAGCTTGTAGTGAGATATCTTGCATTTTTCACTGAATTAGTAGATTGCGATACTGGGTTCCTGTACAAAAAATATTTGTCTTGACCGCATTATCTCCCCTGAAAGTTTGTTCCAAAATTTTAGGAAACACCCTGTAGGTTTCCAACCTGTGAAAATAATCGCTTACTCCAGACACTGCTATCTGGTGCATTTAACAATTTCCTTGCTAAATAATAATAATTTAAAAAACAGCAGGAAATTTATTCTTGCTAACTTGTCACCATTAGAATATATATATAATAAAAATTTTGTAAATAATAACTGTTAAACCACATAAATAATCGACAAAAGATAAACCGATAATTACAATACTATACATAAATATATCCAAAAATTTAAGATTCTCAAAATTAAAATGAATGAGAAAAATACTTAAAGATCTGTAGAGAAAAAATCCAATATGCAGAAAGTGAAAATTATTACAAGAGCAATTCGAAACTTATATAGTGGAACACTTTTGAAGAGCAATATTCCTCTAATATAAGTAAAATATAATTGATATCTGAGTTAATAGCTATGAGCTTAGTTTTTTAACTCAAATTTGCCCAATCAAGTACCAAATGAAATTTAAAGAGAATTTAATAAAAATGGACAAATATTGAGTACCTGAACATATAATGGATGCAAAATAAATTTATATTGAGCATTATTTAAATTCAATAACATAATTAAAAAGGAATCTTTAGACAAAAAGAGAAATTGCAGTAAAACAAACCCCAACATCAATATTTTAGCTTTTCAGAAGCTGCAAAATTAATATATATTTTAACTTTAGTTCTTTACTGACAAGTAAATACTATATGACTGTAAAATTTCCCTCCTAATTCCTTCAAAATTTCTCATAGTTTTTAAAATATTTGTTTTAGAACATGAGAATTTTATTCATATATTTTAATACACAGAATAAGCCAAGAAAAACCTTCACTGACAAAAAAAAAAAAAAAAAAAAAAAAAAAATGATTTTACAGTATAATATTGGCACCCCAGCTGCCAGTATTATACCGTAAAATTAATAGTAATACGCTACCACGGTAGCGTATTACTACTTATTTTACTGTTTATTACTGTTAATTTTACGGTATAATACTGGCAGCTGGGGTGCCAGTATTATACTGTAAAATCAACATTTTTTCAGTGTACCCGTTGATTCCATTTCTCTTCCATATATTTGAATAAAATTCCATCATTCTTTGCACTGATCAAGGTACACTAAATGCTGCCAAAACTAGTTTGCGATAGAATGCAAAATTCTGGTGCTAAAAACATTGTTTTAACTGCTTATATTGTTTTGCGCCAAGTATCTCAATTGTTAATAATCGTAGGTATTGAAATATTTAAAAAAATTATTACATATCTAATTTTATATAAAAAGTGAAGCAAACTAAATCACATTAAACAAAATAAATTTAAAATTTTTATTTAGACTCAAAACGATTAAGACAATTTCATAGTTTATTCTGCATCAGATCAGACTTTGAAAATAATCTTTCTACTCATGAAACGTTTGCACAACCATTTATCAGGTGAATTATGAAATCTACAAATTCTAAATCAATATTTTTCAGTTTTTTTTTATCACTGCCCACCAAATGTCGTAATGTATTTTTTAGAAAAATAAGATTGAAGAAATACACGTTTCTGTTTGAAATACTTTTACATAACACCCCCCCCCCCCCCCTCCAAGAAAATAAATAAATAAAATAAAATAAAATAAATAAATAAAAATAAGAATAAAATAAAATAATATAATAAATAAATAAATAAAGTAAAATAAATAAATAAAAATAAGAAAAAATAAATAAATACAAAATAAATAAATAAATACAAAATAAAACTAATAATAAAATAAATAAAAATGAAAAATGAAATTCATATTTAATAATTATTAAAGTATTAATAAAATTAATTATTATTAAATATAATATATATGACATTAATATTCCCATAAATATGCAGTTTGAGCAATTTATGTAAGCTAACGTTATTTAATAGAGTTTCGACCACTTTTGACGGGTTAAAACAAATTTCGACCAGTTTTAGACGGTTAAAACTAGTTTTGGTCACTGTCCTGGTTAAAATTAGTTTTGACCGTTCAAAATTACAGCACTGGATGACAATCTAGGTGGTGCAATATGATCCTTGATAATCCTCCATTTGTGCTTAGCATATTCTAGTCTTAATGGGAATTTTTGTTTTGCTTATTCTCATGATTTTCTGCTAATTTTAATTTGTATGCATATAATCTCGATCTCTGATTTCATCTGATAACAGAAAACAAAAAATTAGATATCATCATTATAAATCTTAGAATGGTAATTTGAAGTAAAATATATTGCGTCGTATATTTCAAATAGTCACATGTCATTTATAAGATCTCTTATGAGAGCATTATAAAAGCTCCATGGAATTAAAATATAAACATGTTTTTCTTATAGTATGGCGTCACTATTTGTTGGTTTGGCATCATTATTAATAAAAAAGTTTTCAATGTAATTATTTTTTATTATTAACTTTTCTATCTATCCGGACATTTTAAAGCTGAATGATTGGATTTTATGGGAATTTTAATTTGTATGCTTATAATCTCGATCTCAGATTTCATCTGAGAACAAAAACCAAAAAATTAGATCTCATCATTATAAATCTTATAGAATGGTAATTTGAAGTTAAATGTATGGCGTCATATTTTTTAAAATAGTCATCAAATAACATCACATGATTTCGATCCTGAAAAGTTTCATTATTTCCGGCAATAAATTAGACACACGTCATTTATAAGAGCTCTTATGAGAGCATCATAAAAGCTCCAAGGAATTAAAATATAAACATGTTTTTCTTATAGTAAATGACGTCACTCTTTGTTGGTTTGGCGTCATTATTAATAAAAAAAATTTTCAATGTAATTATTTTTTAATTAACTTTTCTATGTATCCGGACGTTTTAAAGCTGAGTGATTAGATTTTATATGAATTTTAATTTGTATGCGTGTAATCTCTGTCTCGGATTTCAGTCGAAAACAAATATAAAAATTTAGATTCTATTATTATAAATCTTCGAATGGTAATTTAAAATAAAATTAACTATATTGCGTCGTACATTTGAAAATAGTCATCAAACAACATCATATGATTTCAATCCCAAGGAGTTTCAATTGTTTTCAGCAATAAATTAAACTTAGATGTATGTCTGATAACTTTAGGCATCTTTTAAAGCATTGCAGTTTCCTATAGTAAATTACTCATTATAATTTTTTTTCCTATGTAGAAAAAAAATCTTGAAATATATTTTTTTAAGTGGAAGAATTGCTTATATCTTTCAATCGCTTGAAAAACGTCAGGTCGTTTATGATAAAATCAGTCAATTAAATTACAGAATATGCAGCTCATTGTCACGAAAATAACAGAAGAGACTTACTTTATCTCAGAATGAATTTTTTCTAGATTTGTCATATTTAAATCTATATATTTCATTAATTAATTTTTTTAAATGAAGTTTGGGCACTTTGTACAGTGTTTTTCAGTTATATGTTCTTAAAATTTTCTTCGGGATTTTTATTTTTGTGAGAAAATTTGGAAAATATGATTCTTATAGTACTCATAATAAAAATAAATTTTTTGTATTAAAAATTATATATATTTTTGAAAATAAATATTTTTGCAAATCCTGAAGACAAATTAATATGTTTTCCTTTTTGTACTTAAAAATGAAGAAAGTACAATAATAATAATAATAATAATAATAATAATAATAATAATAATATTGTTTAAAAAAATATATCAAATTAAAACACAATTTGATTTTTTTTATTTTTAAAGTTTAGATTTTACATTTGAAAAAAAGAATTTACATTTGAAAAGAAATATATAAATATATATACATTTCAAGTGAAAAAATGAGCAAAAAATATTTATTAATAAACAAGAACGAAAAATCATGCGTCAAGCATAGATTATGTAACACTTTCCAACACTTCCAAAATAATTTTACAAATCATACCGTTTAATAAGCTAAAAGATGACATCTAAGTAAACAATTTGGAAAACGCATAATATATTTAAAAACATAATTTCAGGAATTTCCAACATATACAATATTCAGAAAAATATCCGAATACTTTTATTCAGCCCTGTATAGGATCTATAGATCTGTATATATACTACATAGGATGCTAAATTTTAGTTCAGTTAGGAAACGCGTAACACAGTTTAAAATTCTCCGTCTGGAGTTTGTCACTAAACGGAAATGTGTCCGCGAACTTTTGTGCTTCCCTGTATAGGATCTACAGAATTTATACACATCACGTAATAGACAAAAAGCGAGTTAAAATCGTGTTCAGTAACTTAAAACGCACTTCCAGGAATTATTGTTAACAGACAGTTGAGAATTCTTTTGTGTGTCCCTGTAAATGAACGATGACTGCTATACACACAATATTCTGTTGTAAGCCTCTTGTAATGCACCTTAGTGAAATATATAAATTTCAATGCGTTTAAAATAGTGAAACATTATTTAAATAAACCGCAGACGATTTTTCTCCATTAGATGTAATGTAACGGAACTCTTTTGACTGTCCCTGTAAAGTAACTATAAGTTCTATGCACACCCTATTCCATATTAAGCTTCGTCTAATGCACCTTAGTGATATACATAAATTTCAATGCGTTTAAAATAGTGAAACATTATTTAAATAAACCGCAAATGATTTTTCCCCATAGACCGCAATGTAACGGAATTCTTTTGAGCGTCCCTGTAAAAAATCTATAAGTGCTACACACTTCCTTTGAAATAGGGAACATGCTATAGATAACGACAATAACATATAAAAATTGCAGAGCAATCCGAGCATATTTACGGGAGTTAGAGCACGGACAGACGGCAGACGGCCAGACAAACCGAAGTCATAAACACTTTTCAACTAGGTTGGAAAGTGTTAAAAAAGAAGTAAAATTTTATGTTCCGGGCCACCTTCACATTAAACTAATACTAACAAAAAATAAAATTTTTAAAAACTTAATAACAGATTTTATTTTTCCCTTGAGCAGGGTCTGATCAACCCTATGTGGTACCTGGGGCGCACAGGTCATGTACAGGTCCCCTTTCTAAAAAAAAAAACATAATAAACATGACAAAGAGTTTTACGTGCTGTTTAAATTTTAAACCATAGTTTTATGAAAAAAAATTATATGTTATAGACAGACCTAAAAATGTCTTCAAAATTATGAGAAGGTAAAATATTTTGCACTATATGCTATTTAAAATAAATAAAACTCTAAACCTAAGGGATTGAATGAAATATATTTGATGCCATATATGTTGTTTTCATAATTTTGAAGTTTGGTTTGAAGAAGGTTGCATTTCATTGTCATTAGTGAAACACACTGAGATAGTTTAGTTTACGTGAATGAGAAAAATTCTTTTTTTTTCCCTATAAATTATAAATTGTAATTTGCATTAATTTTTATCTTCAGAGAGAGGATAAAATGCCTTTTGGGACCCTCTGAAAATGAGGGCCCGGGGCATATGCCCCTGTTATGATCAGGCCCTTCCCTTGAACTATTATTCCCTTTAATGTTTCTCTAATATTTTTACATTTTACTATTTCATATTGTAACAATTCAGTAACAGGGTACATGAAAGGAAATGGAATAGATTCTTTCACAAATTCGAAACCGCGATCGGATAGCCCTTCCCGCATCAAAATCGAACGTCACGGGACCTTGCCCACACTTCTCTTCCTTTTAAGGACCTTTAAATGTTAGCCGAGGCCCACGGGTGACCTCGACCCGCGTTTACGAACGACCCCGTCAGAAACGCAATCGCAACGCTTTCCGTTCATCCGTCTGAGAAGTTGTCTTGTCTTTCTAATATTCTTTTCGACAGTGTCACATCATCTCTTGGAATATTTTCGGGATCCGAAATCGGAAAAAAAAAGAAGAGCGATATAATCGGAATGGCCACCTCCACCTTGCCTCACGCCGTAGCGCAGTCGTACGGTCTATTCAGGAAGGAATCGCCCCCACCTGGTTGTAAGTGACTTTTCAGGTTTTTTTGTGTTTTTATTTGCAAAATTTATTCATTTTCGCCTTCGCTGTTTAAAAGCTTCCCGTTGCGTATTCATATTATCGAAGCCGATCATGTTGATGAGTACGAAATTAGTTCGCATGTACGCGAGCTCCAGAGGTACAGATTTGCCTTATTATTATTTTTTTTAATGTTCTAATAATTAATTATTTTTTTAATTTGAACTGCTAAAATTGATTATGACAAATGATCTTTGAAAATTCCGAGATAATCTGCTAATCAAAACATATCTCCCCTCCCCCCCAATGCTGAATGGGGGGTCTGCATTCATCCTGAGAGGGAGGGGGGGTAAGAAATCTTGTTTTACAGTTATTACTTACCCATCATACGTAGTATAGGGTAAATCTTGTAATCGTTTTAAAAATAGAAAAAAAAAAATGACGGATTTACACGTTTCAGACACTGGAGATTCCGAAAAACATATTTTTAGAATTAAAAAAAATTGCCGACCGTCTGTACGTCTGTAAACGCTCTATCTCCCGAACAAATTGAGATAGAGACTTGAAATTTAGTAACTTAGTATGTAATAATGGGAAGAAGCTTATTGAATTTCAGTAACTTCGATTATCCGAAACTATTTTATTCGGACTCTCGAAATATTCGTTCTGATAAAAGGTATATAAAATTTTTTTGAAATTGTTCATTTTAAGGATTGAATATAAAAGACAATAAAGAAACATAACTTTTGCATAAAGAATGAAGTCGGTCAGATAATTAGCTGTCGAAATATTTGTAATCCTATTTCCACACTCTTCGATTTTTCATGACCCTGTATTTCATCCAAATTTCAATTCAAAGATATATTTTAATTAGAAATGAGACGCTTAAACCGACGCACTTAACCGTTAGTTAATATGATTATTATTTTTGGAGTTATAAGGATGTTTCTTTAACGCAATTCAGTAATAGGAGCCTTTAAAGTTTATGACGTCATCAAGCCACGATTTTATTCGAATTGCAATGCATTTTATAAGTAGTTTACACATGTTTTATTTTCATATTTTATATTATGCATATCCGTGATGGGTAAGTATTACGGTGGCCCCCAACGACTAGTTTTTTATTTCTGGTATTTTTTCCACACGCACACTTTACTTACAGTAAAAAAAAGTAAAGGGTGAAATTTTTCTGAATATTAAAAATCAAATTGGAAGCAGGTTCATTTAACTATTTCAAAATGTTAGCATTGAATTTTTCTATAGGGAGACGTTTTTACACTAGTTATTATTCTGTATTTTATCTATTTAGGAAAGAATCGCACCCGCCTGGTTGTAAATGACTTTTTTTTTTCTTTTTAAAAAATTATTAATCATTTTTGCGTTCGTTTGTAAAAAAAATTATAACACGGGTATTCAAGTTATTCATATTATTACACTTATAAAACGCGTATTTATATTTTCGAAAACCATCATGTTGATGAGTACGAAATTATTTCGCATGTACACAGCTTGAGATGTACCGATTTGTCTTATTAGTTAATGTGTTTTTGTTTGAATAGTTATTTTTTTTTTGTATAATTAATGAGTTGATATGAATTCGTTTAGCTATTGAACTAGCCTTGAAACTCCAAAAGTGTCTAAAAAGGATTATTTTTAGTAGCAACGGTTTTATAGGTCTTACTATTTTTCAAAAGGCAAGTGTGATCTTCAAAAAGAAATCCATTTTGCTTAACAGGACGTCTTTATATTTGGGGTGCACGTATGTCTTGCCCGAGAAAAAGCTGCAAGATGGAAAAGAGCTGCAAAATTATTTCTCTGGAAACCATTTGCCTTTTTTAACATTTTTAGAGCTTCTAGACGTCTTGCTTTATTATTGTTTTCTTTTCTTTTTTTTTTTCCTCCGGTATTTTTCTTAACAAACATGTTTTCATTTTAATTAATGATAGTAATACAGGGCTGCGACTGGCGACTATTTTTTAATTCTATCTCGCACCACTTTCTCAAAACAAAATTTTTTTCACATACACTTTGGCAACTTGTGCAAGAGAAATATACTACAAAATTAATTTTTTTTAAATAGCGGTGCGAGTAGAATATAAAAATAGTCGCCATTGTCAGCCGCGTAATAATAAAAAGTTTCTCTGAAAATAAAAACCAAAATAAAAACAGTACCTGATTTTCTTGTGTTTTATTTGTAATATTCTCTATTTAAGAAGGACGCGCCCCCCACCGAGTTTTGATTTTTCAGACCTTTTTATTTACAAAATTTATTTATTTTTCCATTCATTTGTAAAAAACCTATACTACGCGTATTCATATTATTGAAGCTGATCATGTTGATGAGTACGAAATTATGTCGCATGTCTTCAGCTTCAGAAGTACCGATTTGTCTTAATCAGTTAATGTATTTTTGTTTGAATAGTTATTTTTGAATAACTGATAAATTCAACTGCGTTTAGCTATGGAACTAGTCTTGAAACTCCAAAAGTGCTTAAAAAAAGATTAGTTTCAGTAACAACATTTTTATAGTTCTTACTATTTTTCAAAGGATATGTGTAATCTTCAAAAAGAAGAATCCATTTCTGCCTAACAGACCCTTATTTATATTTTGAAGGGATTGCACGAGAAAAAGCTGCAATTGGAAAATAGCTCCAAAATTATTACTCTCGAAACTTTTTGCTTTTTAAAACATTTCTGGAGTTTTAAGAAATCTCGCTTTACAGTATTTTTTGCCTACAGAATTTTTCTTATCAAACATGTTTAGATTTTAAATCATGATAGTAATTATTAAAAAATTGTCTGAAAATAAATACCAAATTTAATACAGCATCTGACCATCCCAATATCATGAAAATTTTTCATACGGAGCGAAGATATTTTCAATATAATTGTTTTCCTATACAGTGGAACTTCCATTTAACGAAGTCTCATCGTTACACTTAAAAACTTCGTTATGAAGAAAATTCGTTAAATAGAAATTAACTTAAATTTATGAAATTTTTTCATGAGATATGGCAAACAGGTATTGGATTCAGAAGCATTTGATTCAGTTTTAATTATGAAGCCGGAAGCCGTCTTTTACAAAACAGTTGTGTACGGTCAATGAAATCACATCACATTCTCAAGCTTTGGCCCAAGCTTTCATCAGCTCTGATACACAGAATCTCAAACTAATGTTTTCACTACATCGGTTTTTTTCTGTCTTTTTCGATAATGTACTTCAAGATTTTTTATTATTCCTTAGACTAATGACTAAAGTTTAGCTGCATTGGCAGGAACAAAAACAACTTTGATGTTCTTCGATTTGTATTTTGAAGCACGTTCTTTTGGATGTACAAAGCAATTGTCTATCAGCAATGGAGGGTCAGAATGGTAACTGTCTGACTCTAATAGATATTTTTTGTTTCAATGCATCTGACGCCATTGCGACACCTCATCTTCTATATCATTGAAGGTAAAAAGGGGATTTTGATTTCCCCAACTGTCAGCGCTGGAGTCTCGGAGTGGAAGAATAGTACAACAAGTGTTTTTCTTAGTGTGAAAAAAAATTGTTTTATTTAGCACCAAGCAGAATGGAAATTATTTAAATGTGTTCATTTTCATACAATCAAATCCGCTGAAATAAATTTGCATATCCTTCGAACAGCAATTGCTTAATTTGAATTCTGTACGCGTACCAAAGTGGAATAAACTTCGTTATATAGAATATATTTTTCGTAATGTAGAGATTAATTTACATGCTAATGGTGTTCAAAGTCAAAGTTCTGCAGAAAATTTCGTTAAGTAGAAAACTTCGTTAAATAGGGACTTCGTTAAAGGGAAGTTCCACTGTATTTTATTTGTGATATGCTCTAATGGAATAGCTGTCATCTAGTTTTGATTTTTCCGACCTTCTTTTTTGTGTTTTTAATTTCAAATATGAAAAAAACTACCTGAGTACCAGTGCTTATAGGCAAAAGTTTTTAAAACGTTTCGCTCGAAATTTAGGATTTTAGTTTTCTTTCGCCTTTTGTTGTTTTGTTCACACTCGACTCTATAAATCTTCTTCTCATTGTGCAATTGAGTTTCAACTCCTCGTTAGTGTTTTCATTGTTTTTTCTCTTGCATTGTTGAAGATGTCAAACTTTATTAGAGCAACATATACATTTATCTGCCGCTTTCTAAGGTCAAACTCGTCTGTTAAATTTTGCAGCCATTCTTCTTACTTATTATAATACTAAGCAGTAAACCCGTTCTTCGCACGGAGAAAATAAAAAACAAGTTGGAAATTGTACGTCAAACGTTACAAACGAGGTGCGTTCGTACGCACGTTTTAGAATTAAATTCATGATATCCCGTGCGTAGAACGGGTTAAACAGCTAGTTAAGTATATATTTTATGACACTGTTCATACAAATATCTTAACTAGTTATATAAATATTCAGATATATATGTATCAGCTAGTTATATAAATATTCAGATCTTGATGATTTTTAATTCTGTGAAATGAATTATATCGTCTGCAGATTAATTTGTGTATTAAAATACAGTGTCTCACATAAGTGATGGGACACTTGTGCTTTACAAAAGGAAACTAATCAAATAAATTAAAAAAACATGTACACATTTTTTTTGTGGGTGTGTTTCATACTTAAATTTAGTAAAGATTATTACATAACATACATTTTGTCAAAATATTAAAATATTAATTTAATAAAAATACAAATGTTTAGAACGGAGCAAAAAATAGCTCACATAAGTGATGGGACACCATTATATATGCAACAAAAATCGTCTGAAATAAGCAATAAAAATATTTTTTGGGGTTTTATTTTTACTTAAAAGCAATTGGCAATAATTTATAAAATCGTCTGCAGTATTTCTCTCCAGTTTGTTTTGGAATTTTTGTGTTTTTTAGCTCTGTGTAGTCATGAATGCTAAACGAAAAGAAACTTCGCCTGAAATTCGAAAATTAGTTATTAATTTGCATATTGAACGTGGAAAATCTATTAGAAAAACTGCTGAAACAGTTAACTTGAGTCGTTCAACAGTTTTCAATATCATTAAACGATATAAAAAGAATCATATGATTCAGGATAAAAGAAGACCTGGCTGACCATCAAAGCTATCCAATGGAATAAAGCGAATTATCGTTCGAAATATTAAAAAAAATCCAAGAATTAGTGCTTCAAAAGTTGCTGCTGATTTACAAGCATTATATGGAATAATTGTTAATCCTGAAACTATTAGAAGGGTAATTCGATCTGCTGGATATCACGGTAGAGTAGCCAGGAAAAAATTCTTCGTAAGTGAAAAGAATAGAAAACTCAGACTAGCTTTCGCAAAATCCAACATAAATAAGAATTCTGATTACTGGAATAAAGTTATATTTGCTGATGAGAGTAAATTTAATATATTTGGTTCTGACGGTAGAATCTTGGTGTGGAGAAAACCCAGGGAAGAACTTCGCAAACAGAACTTGGTACCAACAGTAAAACATGGTGGAGGAGGAGTTATGGTATGGGGGTGTATGTCGTCCGCTGGAGTTGGTAATCTTGTTTTTATTGACAGTATAATGGATCAGTACAAGTATATTGATATTTTAAAGCAAAATTTGAAATCTTCAGCACGAAAATTGAACCTTCATAACGATTTTAAATTCTACCAGGACAATGACCCCAAGCACACTGCTCTGAACGTTAGACTCTGGCTGCTATATAACTGTCCTGAAATAATAAAAACACCACCACAATCTCCAGACTTAAATCCCATAGAGAATATTTGGCAAGAATTGGAATCAAGAATTCGCAAACACACCATTTCTTCAAAACAACAACTAAAATCGGTGCTTCAAGAAGAATGGGGTAAAATCACTCCAGAAATCACAAAAAAATAGTCGAATCCATCCCAAAAAGATTAAATCATGTTTTAAAAGTAAAAGGAAATCCAACAAAATATTAAAACCTTTTAAAAAGTAAAATTTTTGGATAAATATTTGATGGAAAAGTAAGTGTCCCATCACTTATGTGAGCCATTTTTTGCTCCGTTCTGAACAATTGTATTTTTACTAAATTAATATTTTAATATTTTGACAAAATGTATGTTATGTAATAATTGTTACTAACTTTAAATATGAAACACACCCAAAAAATTTTTGCACATGTTTGTTTATTTATTTTATTGCAGTTTCTTTTTATAAAGCACAAGTGTCCCATCACTTTTGTGAGACACTGTAAGTATCTCGCTCGCTTGACGATTTAACATCCATCGGAAGCTCCTATAACAAAAAAGCACCGATTTAAAAAAAAAAAATTCAAATTTCTTAATAAATATTTTTATTAATATCTCCTAAAGTTTTGATTCGATTTTAATAAAATTGGAAATGTCTCGACAAAATTCTGCAAAGATAATATATTTTAAATTGCAAACCATTTGGTTGGGTAGTTTTTGCGTTGTTATATGCGGACGGACGGACAGACAGACGGACGGACAGACAGACGGACGGACAGACGGACGGACCAAGCGACGACTATAGGTGCTACGTATTTATATAATTACGAACGCACCTAAAAAGAAAAAAAAATTATCAACTGTAAACATAGAAAGAGGCAACACTTTCATCGATGAATGTGACCTATGTAAAAGTATATTGGCCATTTCATCCCCCAGTTACAATGACTGTTTAAAAGAGATTGCATTTTTCACTTTTATTTTCAGCCCAGATTAAGATTGAAGTCCGACATCATAAACGTAACTTATTAATCATTGGGTAAATGGTTGTTTTTTTCGGTCGAGAATGGACCTCTTGACGTCGTCACTTTATTTTTTTAAGCGTTTTTAACGAATTTCTGTAACTTTAGAAGATTTTTTTCTTTGAATATAGGCAATAGAAATGCATAAAATCGTTACAAAAATGTTAAAGTTACAAAAAGGATAGATGCAAATTATCAGATATGAAAAATAAAGTAGAAATTTGGTACTTTCGTGTTATAGCGGCCCCTAAGGATGAAATATTTTTGTTTCTGTTTTCCTTAATATATTGTAAATTTGGTACTTTCGTGTTATAGCGGCCCCCTAGGATAAATCGCCAAGCGACCAAGATTTATCGCCAAATTATAAAGCATGTATGACATTATAATAATATGATATATATATATATATATATATATATATAACATTTCTTGATGTATGTGGCCAAGTTATAGTCATATATGATGTATATATATATGACATGTGTATATGATGTATATACGACATATAAGACGTAAATAATACGTGTATAATGACGTATATGGCACATATAGGAGTGTTTGAAATATATATATATATAATGCGTATATAGGATGCATATATAAGATTTGCGATGATCTTGGAGAAATCATAACTGCAACCTTGGCACAATCATAATTGTGGGGGCCGCTGTAACACGAAAGTACTTTTTTTAAGCTTTCGGAACATTTTTCCAATGGTTATTGTAATTTGTTAAATTATAATAATTTTTTTTTTAAATTTTCACGAATAAGCCAAGCAGTGAAATTATTAAAGGGGCTAATTGGCAAAAATTCGTCATTGAAACTGTCATTTTTAAAAGAAAACATGTATTTTCATACATGAATGTGAAGCATTTTACTTACGACTGCGCAAAAATGAGGCATTTTCCCTTAAGCCTCAGAATTCTTACTATAAGTTGAAAATTGAGATTTTTTTTTATTATCTTCTTTTTTACGCTTCTTCAAAACAATTTCGCTACATTTTATAAAAATCTACAGCTATAATAGAAATTACATTTTGTTTATTTTTTTACATTACTCGGTTTAACCGGTTAAAATGCCTAATGCGTTTTTCAGTTTATTTCCATGTAAATTTTCATCGTCATATAGAAATGTTTCAAATATTAACATATTCTCGCCTGAAAAAAGACAAAAGATGAAAGTGATCTACCGTTTAGCAGAATATGTGCATTTTTATCCTTCATACCAAAATATTATTGACAGTTGAAATAAAAATAACGCAATTTTCCTTCAATTTGGATAACGCATGTACTGACATTAAGGTATTAAAATGTAAATTTAAATTTAAAATTTAAATTTAAATTAACCTGACAATGTAACAGAAACAAGTTGTTTAAAATTTTGGCCAAATCTTTCTGGATATTGCTAAAATGTCTGGATTTTGTCACAAAGCCTAAATTTTAGGTCGATTAAAAGAAAAAATATTTTTTATCAAATAAGGGGTGGGGGGAAATCCCCAGTAATCGATAAATTTCGCTAGAGATTTGAAACAAATATTTATATTATAAAGCAGAAATGTACGCGTCAGTAACACTGACATTATCTGGTTGACGCTAGGAACAACGTAATTAAAACTAACTAAACTGTTAAGAATGAAAAATGTAAATTTTTAGGTACAAGATTTATTATATTTTTAACCCTTTCCAATATAGTTGAAAAGTGTTTATGAATGCGGCTTATTTGTCTGTCTGTCCGTGCTCTAACTCGCGTAAATATACTCGGATTGCTATGTTAATTCGATATATGTTATTGATATTTACTATGGCATGTTTGTTACTGAAAATGAAGGGCGTGACATTTATAGTTCATTTACAGGGACGCTCAAAAGAATTCCGTTACATTACGGTCTGTGGGGAAAAATCGCTTGTGGTGTATTTTAATGATGTTACACTATTTCAAACGTATTGAAACTTGTATATATCCCTGAGGTGCACTACAATAGGCTTACTATAGAATAGGACATAGCATTCGATCTTCATTTACGATACAGAAAAGAATTCGGTTACCGTAGTGTCTATGAACATCAATTTCTGGAAGTGCGTTTTGAGTTGTACGCTTTTATTTTTAAATTTAACTAATTTTTTTATATATATGACTTGGTGTGTACAAATGCTATAGATCGTATACAGGACAGCACAGAAGATATCGAATACATTTCGGTTAGTTGACGGAAATTGCTGAATAGAAATTTTTAACTGTGCTCTGCCTTTCCTAACTGAACTAAAGTTTAGCATACTATGCAGTACATATACAAACCTATAGATCATATACAGGGCTGTACAAAAAAAATTCAGATATTTTTCCGACTATTGATGGCAATTGCTGAAAACGGGTGTTCAAATTTTTTATGCGTTTTCCAAATTGTTTACTTAGACTGTGTGGGGCTAGTTGAGCTTAAGACGAAAGGTAGGCCTCCCCACCTGGTTTGACCTTAACCTTGTTTTCTTAGACATCAACTTTCACCTTATTAATCGGTAAAGTTTTGTTAAAGTATTCTGGAAGTGTTGGAAAGTATTTCGTATAATTTATGCTTGACGCATGAATTTTCGTTCTTGATGTTTTTTTAGTTTTGTTCTGCTCAAACTCGTCTCTATAAATCTTGTTATCATTGTTCATCTCAACTTCAACTCCCTTGTTAGCTTTCTCTCATTCATTCTTCTCTTGCATCGTTGAAGATGTCAAACTTTATTAAAGCAACAGGTACATTTATCTGCCTCTTTCCAAGGTCAAATTCGTCTGTTACATTTTGCAACCGTTCTGCTTACTTATTATATATGTTTCTTACAATCATCTTGTGTCTCTCCAACAGCCTCTGAAAATAGAGACATGTGGAAGTTGGCAAGAATTGGCAGCTCACCAATATGCACGAACACCGCCATTTCGGATTCTTACACGTTACCGTTACAGTTGTGGTTTTCGATCAAAGTGGTTCTTTTTCCGAATTTTTTCAGCTCTAATTACTCCGCTACAAACACCTCCATTATTTCTATTTTCAGTGGTGTGACTTAGATTTCAATGTTGTTAGCTTCCTGCCAGCCGGGAGACCTCATGGGACGATTACTCAAATTTATGTCGCGGGATTTAATCGCCCTGTTTCCATTTATTCCGACACCCCTTGAGAATATCCGATAGTTCCCTGAAATAAATATCCTGCAAGGTAAACCAATAGGAGGCTTTTTTTTTTTTTTTTTTTTAAGAAATTGTAAATTCTGTGATTCTTACACATTGTCTACAAAGTTGTAAAAATAGTGGCTAAAAAATAAAACAATTTGTTCGGGAATTATGTTCAAGTGACTATATTAAACTTCTTACCTATTGTATGTATACATAAATTTCGAACCAGGTACTATTTAATCTGTCTACAGGGCATCACAGGAAAGATGGAAATAACTTTAACACAGATGACAGAACACTTATTTTTTTTTTTTGTATAGGAATATTGCGACTCATGTAAGCTTTTGAAGCGTAAATACAGTGGAACTTCCCTTTAACGAAGTCCCTATTTAACGAAGTTTTCTACTTAACGAAATTTTCTGCAGAACTTTGACTTTGAACACCATTAACATGTAAATTAATCTCCATTTTACGAAAGAGATAGTCTATATAACGAAGTTTATTGCACTTTTGTACGGGTACAGAATTCAAACGAAGAGGTTGCTGCTGCGATGGATATGCACATTTATTTCAGTGGAATGTATGAAAATGAACACATTAAAAAAAATTCTATTCTGATTGGTGCTAAACAGAACGATTTTTTTTTTTCGCACTAAGAAGAACACTTACTATCACCACTCTCCCACACCGAGATTCCAGAGCTGACAGTTAGGGGAAGTCAAAATCCCCTTTTTACATTCAATGATATAGAGGATGCAGAGACGCAATGACGCCAGATGCATTGGACCAAAAAATATCAATTAAGAGTCACACATTTACCATTCTGACCTTCCACTGCTGATAGACAATTAATTGCTTTGTACATCCACAAGAATGTGCTAAAAAATGCAAATCGAAGAACATCAAAGTTATTTTGGTTCCTGCCAATACAACTTCTAACCTTCAGCCATTAGTCTAAGGAATAATACAAAATCTTGACGTACATTATAAAAAAAGACAATGTTGTGAAAACATTAGTTTGAAAATCTGGGTATCAGAGCTGATGAAAGTTTGGGAATATGACGTGATTTCATCAACCGTACACAACTGTTTTATAAAAGACGGCTTCAAAATTGAAACTGAATCCAATGCTTCTGAATCCATTACTTTTTTGCCATATTTGAAGGAAAAATTTCCTGAATTTAAGTTGATTTCTATTTAACGAATTTTCTTCATAACGAAGTTTTTAAGTGTAACGATGAGACTTCGTTAAATGGGTTGGGTTGATGGGTTGATTATTGACGGCCAATTATCTACACTTGGGATATAGGCCCGGGGGGAGTGCCCTCCGTGGGGGTCTTTCTAAGGGAACCTAACCCGTATTTACGCATGGATAAATCCACGGCTCGAAGAAAACCACGAAAACTCCGAACGATTAGGCCGACGGGCGCGATTGGGATCGAACCCAGCACCTCCCGTCTACCAGCTTCGAGAGCACAACCTCTCAGCCACTGGTGGGGCCTTCGTTAAATGGAAGTTTCACTGTACATGTTTTTCACTCACTCTTGGTTATTTGTTATAATATAAAATTTTCTACCACATTATAAAATTTAATATCTCTATTGCATCAACATGCATTTGGGTGATTCCATAATATGGAAAGACAAGTGCAGACATGCACTTATATACTAATAGCAACAAATTTCTACACTTGTTATGTTGTTACTTCATTCATCTTGGGAATATGGGGCACAGTAAGCAGAGGGTGGAAGTGGAGGGCTACACTCTCTTCCTAAATCTTTAAAAATGTAAGAATTTTGGCCAATTTAAACCATTTTGCACCCTTTTAACAAAAATCCTCATTAAGCTCAGAGGGGCGACCTCTCAAATGGGGAGCCCAGGACAGCTGCCCCGCATGCTCCTGCATAAGTCAAGCCCTGCAAGTGAATTATTTCCATAATCTTCTTAAAAAGTCGAAGCATATGTACCTCTATCAACTACATAAACTTCCATTTTTACTTTCTTCTATCTATAACACAAGAAAGTATCGTAATCTGATTTTTTTTCGACGGATTTACACGTTTTAGGGATGAGAGATCTCGAAAAACACGTTTTTACAAAATGTATGTCTGTCTGTGTATCCTCTTTGTATCATCGAAAAGTGTATGAAGATATGCATAAGAATTGAATCAATTTTTAAATATGTTTTTGACTATGGCCGTCAGGTCCCAGTTGAAATTGGGGATATTTCTCCCGGAAGGGGGCGCTGTGATAGTGATTTTTCTCTTGTATCATTGGAAAGTGTATGAAGTCATGGATAGAATTAACTCTTTCTGGTCCGGCGACTCTTACAAAAATTTTATTCGGTTGGAACCACTTTTTTAAAAGAAGTTTCCTTCAACTGCACAATTTCGGAAATGCTCTATTTAAATAAGGCAAATTTTATTTTCCTTTATTACTGGTGCTAAAAACAAATTTTGCAAAGGAAAATGATCCCGAGTCAGACTCGGGGTTGGACCGCAAAGTGTTAAACCAAACTTCATATATACTTTTTTGAGTATGGGCATCAGGTCCCAGTTGAAAATGGGGATATCTCCCCAGAAGGAGGCGCTGGTATAGCGATCTTTGCGTTATTTTCTCGATTTTTTGTAGTTGTGTTGTACACCGGCTGCTCGTGCAGTGAAGGGTGCTTCACATCCAGGTAACCCGGCGATTCGCAAGCAGCTGACGTACAACAGAATTACGAAAAATATTGATTAAAGATTGATGGAGATTGACTCGTATTTACTCCGATTAATAAAATGAGGCAAAAAAATTAAGATTAAAATCAAAGTCTGTGTACAGTAGCGTAGCCAGGGTGGGGTCCAGATGCTCTTGATACCACTAATTTTGTAAAGTTTTCTTTGCCTTATGTAATCTGAGAACTTTTTGAGATAATCAAGGTGGAAGAAAACTTTACAATTTTATTGGTATCCAGAGCGTTTGGACCCCCTCTCTGGCTACGCCACTGTCTGTGTAGTTGTGTTTTGCACTCGATGCTCGTGCAGGGACGCACACTTTGGCATATTTGTTTCTAAAATCCCATAATTAAAATAAAATTACATTTTTTGAAGCATTAAACATATATGAGATAGAAGAAAGTTTGGGATTGGCACATCCGACTACTTTCTATTTTTAGTCGTGTGATTTAGATTTTACCTGTCAAGGGACTTAATGTAAATATTCATGTCATGTTTATCTCATTAAAATGAATCGCCATGTTTTTGTTTATACCGACACCCCTTGGATGTATTCGAGCTTACTGAAATAAATATCATACAAGGTTAAACGAAAGATTTTTTTTTTTTTTTTTGAGTAATTATTCCGATGTTTTAACACACTGCGTACAACATAACGTGTAAATAAAGTGGTTGGGGGGGGGGGGGGGAAGAAAGAAAGAAAAAGAAAAACACGTGAAACAATCATTACGTATCATTTTGAATGTATAATATCAAATCTGCTAAGATAGAATCGCAAGCCAAAACACATTGCAATGTGGGTAGTTTTTAAGGCATAACTCAATAACTACTTGGTGGAATGAGCTGTAATTTTAGATTCGCATATTTGAAGCTTCTAGAAATCGATTTCTTTTTAAAAATTATAGATTAAGTTACAATTAATATTTTTCTTCGAAAAAAAAAATCGAAATTTATTTTTAAAAGAAAAAAAAAATGAATGAAAAAAAAAGTATTTTGATTTTACAGTATAATACTGGTATCCCAGCTGCCAGTATTATACCGTAAAATTAACCGAAATAAGCAGTAATACGCTGCCGCGCATAAACTTTTTTTTTTTTTTTTTTTTTTTTTTTTTCCTGCTAAAAATATATGAATCCGAAATTACAATTCATTTCGGCAAATAGTTTTTGAGTTATCTTTTGCGAGGATTAAAAATGAATTTAACATTAGGAGTTCCAAACTTCAAACCTGCCTTATTCCTAAACTACTTGACCGAATAACTTCCCGTTTGGTATCCGAAAATAAAATTCACGGAAGAATCCAAACAGGATGTCAAAATTAGGTATTAGTATTGAAAATTCTAAAGTTTTATTATAATTTGTATATGTAGACAAGCCCCTAAGTAAAATTTAAGTATAGAGGCGTGTCTGTTGTCGGAGTTCTCATACGTTGTATAGTATGTCTCATACGTCTGGAAGTACGACATAGTTCACAGGTTAAAATACATGTCTATTTTCAAAAGTTAAAAGAAATAACAAATACTGAAAAGAAATGTAACACTTTCACTTTTATTTTTATTTTCTATAAAGTAAGATAGTACATCCAACAAATTAAAAAATAAATAAAAATAAAAATAAAGAATACAACAAACTAGGAAGATTTTGAACAAAACAAGGGGTGGAAAAAAAAAAGCTAGATATGCGAACTCCCGCACACTTAAGGTTGTGCGAATGAAAGTACATATGAGCCGTGCCTTCCTCCTCACGCGCATGCGCGGTAGCGTATTACTGCTTATTTTACTGTTTATTACTGTTAATTTTACGGTATAATACTGGCATTCCATCTGCCAGTATTATACCGTAAAATCAACAATTTTATTTTCCAGTGTAGATAGAGATCATCTTTCACTTTATGAAACCGGGAAGTTTTGTTACAGTATTCTGAATGTGTTGGAAAGTGCTTCATGATCTGTGCTTAACCATTGATTTTTCGTTCTTGTTTTTGATATGTTGTTAGTTTCTTACCAGTCGAGAAGAACTAATGGGAAGCTTCATGTCATGTTTATGTCACGGGAATTAGTCGCCGTATCGCTATTCATTTCTACACCTCTTGGAAATATCCGACTTAAATAAGTATCCTTCAAGGTAAAGCGACATGATTTTTTTTTCTACTTTTTAGCGACAAAGTCCTATTTATTTTATTACTAACTTTTTCGTCGTCGTCAAAAAGTTTTTATAGCTCATACGAAAATTCTAAATATCACATAATTTTAATTTTCACATCATCGGTTAGCGAAAAAAAAAGGGGTACTTTTCGGTTAGCCGGGCGCCAGTGATATATATATATATTCATACATATATATATGTGTAGATATATATGTATATATATGGTGTGTATGTATACATGTATATATATCACTGGCGCCCGGCTAACCGAAAAGTACCAAAAAAAGTACTTTCACAGGAAATTTATTGTAAAATTGTCAATTTAGTGACCTTTTTATACCGTTTAAAAATATTTTTTAATCTCAACAAACAATAGTTGTTTGCTACAATAAAGTTCATAATAATGTTGCTAGAATAATGTAAAGTAATTTGTAGCTGGTTACAATAATTGGGAGTTGAAAAGCACATAGCAAATTAGCTAAAGAAGAAAACTTTCTCTCTTTTTTTTTTCTATATTTCATTAATTTTCCGTAATTGAGTCCATTTCCAAGCCTTCTCAGCATGACTACGATGTCGTTTAAAGTGAATGTGAATACACTTAAAGATTTGAAAAAAAAAAAAAAAAAAAAAAAAAACCCACTTTTGTGTCAAATCTTATTTGCTCAAACTAAACTATTTGGCTACGGACTTGATTACGAAAGATTAACTATAATTATACCCCACTTTGGCACTAAACCGAAATCTGTTGACGGAATGACAGTTTGTTTTATTTTATTATATTTTTTTCCTTTAAGGTATTTTCTTTCATTCTCAGACATAATATTTATAATGTGTAAATAAAGTGGATGGAAATAAATTGAACTTGAAACCATGATTTCTTAAAATTTTAAAAGTATTTGAAGTAAGCGACTAGTTCCAAGACCATTGGTTTCATATTCTTCTTCAACAGACGAAGTTCATGCGCAGTCATTTAAATGTGCTACAAACATTTAAATTCTTTTTATTTCCAGTTATGTGACTTAGATTTTAGTGTTGTTCATTTCGTAAAATCATGTCACGAAAATTAATCGCTGTGTTTTCATTTATTCGTTCCCCCTTTAAAAAAAAATATCATGTAAAAATATTAAAGTGAAGCGATACATTTTTTTTTTTTAAATACACGTATATTTTCTAAAAAAAAATATGTGGTTTTTTTATTATTGTTAAATGTAATGTCTGTAATGTGTGAATAAGGTATTGCGTCCGAATAAAACTTCAAACAATGCATTTACAGGAGTTATCCAACACGTTGCAGTTGAAGTGTCTCTTAGTTGTCTCTTAGCGCAGTTTAGTATATCAGAAATTCGAGTATCACTCGAATTTCATAGTATTATGAAACTACTTGGTTTTGCTTATAATAATGAAAAATAAGTGTAAGAAATGCTCTTTCAACTTTCATTACTACATTTAATAAATTACTGCCTCCCCCCCCCATCCCCCATATATAATTTTATTATGTACACATATCAGGAGAGAATCAAAAGTTGGGGCCTATTTAGGTTTGCAAAAATCATTTAGTAGAACAGGGTCCTTCGCAAAATTCTTCTTAATTAAAAGAGGTTCCTTCACAAAATTCCATTTCATAAAAACATACTTTCCATTAATTATTTTTATTTTGTTAGGTTTTAAAGTATGTAATTTGATAACAAAACAAGTTCACCAGAAAGGCAAACTTTAGTAGAAATACTTTAAAAAGTTTATTATTAATAAAACGTTTGATTTAAATTTGGGTTACTGTATTTCATTTTTCGTTACAATTTTTTTTTTTTTTTTTGTTCCACAAAAATATAATAAATTTTACAAAACTAACTTTTTTATTTTTCACAAAATGGATCCTAAGAAGAAGAAGAAGAAAAAAATGTATCGATCCATGTATATTATACAATACATGTAAAAAATTCTTTTTAGTGAACGTTGAAATTTCTTTTTCTTTGTCGGAGTACATGTATATTTCAAAAGACGTTCATCACATTGGTTTAAATTTAAAAAAAAAAAAAAATTGCAAAATAGAACAGAGTTTTTTTAATGCCTTTGTACGACATGTGAATGAATAAGTATAACTGAACTACAGGAATTTTTTATTATGTCATTACTCTTGGGGGGAAAAATGAAATTGTGTCACTAGTGGGAGGTAGAAAAAATTATCTTTGACGTTTAGAAACATTTTTAGTATGTTGTTCTATAAACGGTCCCCCTCATCTTCGTCTGTATTGTGTTACGTACTCATTTCGTAAGTTGCTTAAATACCAAGAAAACCGGCACATTAATTATAATTGGCCGAATGCCACTGAAAAAGAGCACCTAGACTGATTTTCGTGATAAGAACAAATGTGTTCTTTCAAAACACGCCTTGTTTTCGTAGACGTTTATGAAAACTTCCGCCTCTCTCTCTGTTTATTTAACTTTGGCATCAGGTAGTGAGTGCTACTGACAATATTTGAGTTTCTTGTGAATTATATAACACACACACACAGATCACTATATGCTTTGAATATAGTGATCAATATCAGGCTGCCACTGGCGACTATTTTTTTTATCTGCCACTATTTTTGAACAATAATAATCTATCTTGAAAATACTTGAAATTTACCACAATATTTTTACAATAGATTTAAAACAGAGTTCGTGATTTTATTTTAATTAAAAAAATCAAAACAATCTGAATTTTTTAAATTTTAAATCGGATTTTTTGATTTAAATCGTTTTTTAATTTCACACAATATTATTATTTTATGACTTTTTTTTAATTTATAAAATAAAAGTTATGCACACACACACATGCATGCTATAAGTATTACCAGTATTTATTAATATTATTACATAATTTACATAAATGATTAAAATGCAACATTTTGGGCTATCCAAAAATATTTTATTACACAAAATGCATGGAAAACTATAAATCAGATGTCAAATCAATTTAACCGTAAGTAATTTAGTTAAAATAACTGCAGCACATACAAATTTTAAATAATTTTGAAAACAAATCAAGATGTTAACTTTTCATTTTTGTTAAAGTGATGGTACAGAAAAATGAATTTAGCAGCTTTATCAGTTCCTAAGCGATTCCTAATTTTTGAATGTACCAAACCAAAAGCAGAAAACAATCGTTCTACTGAAGCTATTGCAGTAAAAAGCTGGTTGATCATGAAAGCTATAAGTTTTTTAGTATCATCATTTTTGATAACTCTAGCACGTGCTTTCCACCATTCTAAAGGGCATATTAGATTCAAACAAAAAAATCATTGAATGGTTCAGATTTTGTTTCAAACTTTAATATAATAGGCATCACCAAAGTAGAGTATTTATTTCTCTTTAGCAAACAATGTAGCTGACATTTTCTCAGAGCTTGTTAATTTCTCTCCTACATCACCGGTCATCCAAAAGATGGGAAATTTTTTTTTGTTGGGCTCAATGCTTGCTTGTAATGAGCATTGAAAGCTTTTACCCATTGAATGCTATTTTTTTTCTCCAGATCTTTACATAAATGAACTCAATTGCAATATTGAACCATTTATTATTTACATGTGCACAAGGACGTAATGAGATCTCTACACAAATATCAATCTATATGAATTAATCTTTTAACATTTTTCAGCTGAAATTCTCTATTTTTAAATTAGTAGGATTTTTATTTTAAAGTGTTGATACTTGATTTAAGTAAAATTCAAAAAGCATGGATTTTGAGTTCTCAGTCTCTCCCACTCTTTAAATTTACAGTGTATTTTTGTCAAAACATATTTATTACAAAATATCTTGACCTAAATTTGAAATAAAATTTTTTAAAAAGTTGATTTAAATCAATGATTTTTTAAACCAGTTGATTTTAATCATGATTAAAAGCAAGCTGATTTAAATCAACGAATCCTGATTTAAAATAATCGGCTTTACGAAAATTGCATACCAAATTTGGCGTCTTCCAAAGTCTCCAGGACCAAAACTCGGTTGGCGCATACTTTTAATCAGACACTGATTTAGAGCTCGATTGTAAAGAAAATCAAATAGATCAATCGAAAGAAAAAATGTAAATATTATTTGGACATTTGAGAACAGATTTTATCCACCACTGCCTAACGTATCAATTAAAGATGTAGGAACTAAATTCCATAAAATGTTAAACAATCATGTGAAACGTTCCCTTTTTAGTTCCTACACAGTTAAACAGATATAAAAACGGAAGAATCCATAAAATTTTAAATAATCACGTTAAACATTTTTTTTCTGCTTAAAAAACCCTCTTTAAAAAAACAAACTAAAAAAAAAAAAAAAATAAAAAAAAAAACTAAATCGCTTAAAAAATCACTTTCCCCCCAGAAAATAATTGTGTTTTTATTTCTGTGTAACACAATGTATGGTTTTGTGGAATGTTTTTTGCCCAAGGTGTCGATACGTCCTCTAATCTCCTTGTACCCATACTTGCTATGCATAGTGTTTTTGATTAAAAGGTAGATAAGGACTGGCATTAACTTGAATCAAAAATCTACAGTCGAAATAAAAAGAGAAAAAAAAAATTATTGCATACATTTTAATCTCCAAACTGTCACATGGGGGGGGGGGGGGGAGGATTTTTTTTTAAATACATACACCTAATTTTAACGTTATGTTTTGCTTTTTAGGTTTTTTTTTCTTTTTTATGTTACCTTAGAAGTTATTCGGTCAAGTAATGAAGGTTTGAAGTTTGGAACTCCTAATGTTAAATTTTCATTTGTAATCGTTGTAAAACCGATTGCAATGAGGGTAGTTTTTTTAAGCATAACTCAATAACTACTTGACGGAATGAGCTGTAAATAACTAGAAAGCGATTTCTGTTAAAAAATTCAAAGGTTGCAATTCATAATGTTTAAAAAAAATCGAAATTTTCGGAAAAAAATATGAATTGTAACCTATGAATTTTGTAATCAGAAATCGATTTCTAGAAGCTTAATAGGACAATATGAAATATCACCTCATTCCGCCATGTAGGTTTTGCACGCTCAAAACACTACCCTCATTGCAATCGATTTTGAAATGATTACAAATGAATTTAACATTAGGACTTTCAAACTTCATAATTCCTAAACTACTTGGCTGAATGACTGTTTGATATCCTAGGGGGTAAAATTTACCGAAAAAGTCAAATAGGATGTCAGAATTAAGTATTCGTGTTGAAAATTTCAGACTTTGGTTAAATTTTAGTATGAAGACGACCCCTAAGTTTATTTATTTTTTAACATAAGTTGGAAGAAAATATAATTTCCAGTCGAATGGCTATTTCCGGTTATTTTTTTTTCTTCTGTGACAATTTGGAGATTAAAATGTATGGGGTGCTCTGTTTCTTTTTCTTTCTTTCTTTTTTTTTTTTTTTTCACCGACTGTGTGTGTTTCTTTATTTGTATTTAATGTGTAATATCTACCCTATATATAAAAAATCCTAATGAAACAAATTTGTGAAACGATTTTATGAAACGAATTTATGAAACGAATTTATGAAACGATTTTATGAAACGACTGATTAAACGACTGATTATGTTTCAGGGATATCTACCCTATATATATAAAATCCTAATGAAACAAATTTGTGAAACGATTTTATGAAACGAATTTATGAAACGAATTTATGAAACGATTTTATTAAACGACTGATTAAACGACTGATTATGTTTCAGGGATATTTTTAATAAAATATTAAACGCTTGATGGGGAAATTAATACCAATTGTCCATAAAAATCCGCGGATGTCAAAACTGGTAATAGAATTTTGAAATTGGAATTAATTTTCGAGATATTAATTTTTTTCTAATTTTAATGACATTTCTGTAATGATGGCAACTAATTACTCAGTTCTTTTGTGACAAAAAATGGAAAAAATTGAAAAGGATCCCGATAGGGATTATTGTTTTTTTTTATTCGTCATTTTCAAATTGAAATTGAATTTATCTTTTATTTCAATCGATAATGAAGATAAGATTGTGATTAAATTATGTTTTTCAGGAAAATTTGAAAAAAAAAATCACATTTCTATCGTCAGGATTCAATCGTCTGTCAGCATTTAATTTAATTTTTAAACTGAAAATATTTTGAATAAATTCGTCCAAATGACGTCATTTCTGTAAACGCAAAAGAAAGGAGCAAAAACATATTTATACAATTTGTTTAGCGTAAAATGTCATTTATCCTATTTTATATATAATCAGAAGTAATTTGTATAGAAAAAACAATAATAATATACGTATAATTAAAATATGCATATAAACAAAAAAATCGTCGAATTTGTTTCCATGGCCGTTTATTTCATTTGGCACCAAATCTCACTTTCTGATGCCCGAATTGCGCCAATCTTTTTAAAAAAGCGTCAAGACCCCTATAACGGAAAAGCACCAAAAGCTCATTGTGTTTGTTTTCATAACTTTTGGCAACAAATCTATGTATATTAACGAATCTATCCCTTTTTGAAGCTCGAATTACGCCAAACCTAAAAGCAAAGGATCCTATACTGGAAAAGTACCCGATTTTCTTATGGACAGTATTCAAGTGACATAACAAGGAGTAAAATTATCGCGGATAGCAAATTTGTTTAAATATCTCATCAATTGATGCCGAATAAATGCAGGCATGCATGCACAAAATATTTAATTAATTTTGTATGATAAATAATTATTAGAAAATTCGTATATACATATTACTTAAAATAAATAATTTACATATTTAAAATAACATGAAAATATGCATGATGGTGCACTAAAATAGAGATACAATTAAAACCGGTTACTAAAAATGTCTATAACATAGTACTTTTCAATACCGTGGTTTTTAATGTTATTCACAAGCAGATGAAATTTTTCTCATCCTTAAACGCAAAGGAAGAATAGAATACAGGTCGTTGTTATAAAAGTCCGAGAGGCAGCCACAATTTAAACCTAACCATTTTATACAAGCTGGTTTTCAAGTTGTAATTGATTTTACTTATCAATCCCGAAAACAGTCGTCAGTTGTCGCAACAGCTGTGTATGAGACCATGATAATCAAAAAATGCCCCATTAAAACGCTAAAAGCATGGCAACCCAATTACAGATTTACCAATATTTTTAAAACAAAGCACGCTGTCATGTTTTTAGAAGCCTGGAAGTCTGAGCGGGGGTTGGCGAGCGTAGATCGCAGGGGGTAGGCCCCCTAGTTTAATTATATTTCTTTATTCTTGTTGTAACTGATTTTCAATGTTGCGAATTTAGTCATTAAAATTTTTCATTCAACACTGGCACGTTTTTGTTTGTGCTTTCAATATTGATTAACCGTTTGCATCACCCTGTTGCATATCTGCAACGTACCCCAAAATCAATGTTATTATTTCCAAAGTGAGCTTTAAAATACGATTTTATCGATTGCTGCTATCTTCCAAAACTACAGTTAATATAAATCGTTCGTGGAATCTGATAATGGCTAAGTAGAATCAGCAAATGGGGATACGGAGTTAATTTTTTTTATATCAAAGTTTAATTTATCACTTGTGCTGTTTCACGTTGTTATTGCTAAAATAAACTTTATGAATTTAGTGAAATTAAAAAAGCTGGATACGTCCAGAAATAGATTTTTCATAAAAGTACAATATTTATGAGAAATATGTAGTTTTCTTTTTGTTGCAGCTATGAAACAAGCACCTTTTTGTCAATATATATTTTTATTTTTATGTTATATATTTGTTTTGTTTTTTTACGTGTTTGAAATGATCTAATCTAACATTTGAGTAAATATTTTTCAAATCGTAGTTGTTGAGCTACAAAGGGTTAAATATTTTTTTATTAAAAAAATAAATTAGTAATGATTGAAATTATTATGTGTCCACTATTTACTTTATTCCTTTATTTCAGAAAATTCGTTCCCTTTTAGCTCTTTCTTGAACAACTAACTTTTTTTTTTCTATTTGATTAATTAGCAACTCTTCTTATTTAGTAAGATTTCACTCTGTTAAATGCTATATAATTCCGTTTATCCATTTCAAGTCCTCTGAATTAATTTATCTGTAAATACTGTCACCCTAAATTACTTTGATCGAAATATTCTAAAAAATATATATTATATATTTTCTGGAAATTTCGCTTTGTAGAAACTTAAATGTGTTCCAGTAACCAAAGAGTTGTTGCCCCCGGGTCACTTCGATTGAAAAAATCCAAAAAGCTGCTTTCTTCTGGCTTAAAATAACCTGTATGTAAAGGAACCTTATTTAAAAAAAGTTAACTTTTACATTTTCCCCTTTAAATTGGAAAAAAAAAAAAAAAACTTATTGGTTGTTGCTGAACGCTTTTAACACTTTCAACCTCTCATCAACAACATCCATGCAGACGTGTTAACTTAAATCTCCTGAGTGAAGAAAACTGCTGTCGTGGCCCTTTCATCAAAATAGACAGAAACGTGAGAAATAATTACGGTTCTGAGAAACCGCATGTTACATTTGTATAACATTAAAAGTATTTTTAAAAATCGTTAAATAAACGTTTCTTGTATCAAATCTGCCACACTGAAGTGCTTTTTGGTATCAAAGTCTTTAACCTTTAATGCTTCGATGGAGATTTAAAATGTCATTAAAAATTTAATATATATATATATTAATATCTCTATTTTAATAGAAGTAGATTTTATGTTTACAAAAGACCTTGTTTAGAAAAAGACCTTGTTCATTTTACGAAGTCAAATATTTAAAAACAGTTTTTTGAACCAATTACCGTATAGGTGGCTTTTATGCTGTTGAATCGTTATGTTCGAAACGAATATTCCAAGAATACACAAATACAAAATTACATTTAAACGTAATAAAAAGAAGCTAGTAAATATGCACATTTCAGCAATGTGTTTAGTAACTTAACAAACTGAATAGGGGTTTAAGAAGAAAAAAATTCATAACTTTGTCCATTCACAAGATATCAAATCCGCTTAAATTTATTATAAATTCTCTTAATATTATCTACAACTTTTATATTGATAAGTTTTTTTATAGGACCAACCCTTACATAAAAAAAAAAAATTAAACAAAAAAATCCCGGCTGTCTCAACTGTCGCATCATGGCAAAAAGGTTATTTCTTCTGCAATTTCCAATAAACAGGCGCCCCACGGTCTGCGTCTTCAAAATCTACCTGTGCCTGTAGGCCAAGCCATCAGGGATTTTTTTTTTTTTTTAACACTGCTCTTTACACATTTTCCATAGCTTCACATATTTTGAATTTCATCTAAATACAGGTATAATTTTATATAAAAATGTCAATATTTGTAATGCATGTATAAGTTATTTAATTATTTTCGTGTTCTTTCTATTTGCACTACGTTTTTTCGATATTGCACATATCACCAGGAACTATTTGTAACAAAGCAGATAAGAAAAATAAAGAAAATGAAATCTTTCGTTTCTCCACTTAGGAATTATCAGGGAAATACTTAAACTTTTTACTGCTTATCTTATAAAAAGGAAATTTCTTTTTAGTATTTTTATTGAAAAGAAAAGCGCATGCAACTATTTTTTAGCCTCGTTTTTGTTGGTAAGGCTATATTTTTGTATGTAGTGTGTTCCTGATAAATTACATAATTTCCATAAATATTTTTTAATATATTACTTTATTCGTATTGGATATTCGTATTGAATTTTGACAAGACTTTTTGACATAATCATTCAAGTTAATCAAATAGGTAAGTTTTTTGTTATTGATTCAGAAGATTTAAAAACATTTTTTTTTCTTTTAAGTTTTTCTCTGTAATCACGCTGAATTAAAATTTCAAGGAGAAAAATCTTCTTAACTTCTTTAAAAAGTTTTATTTTTACTATTTTGATGAATCGTGATTGATTTCCTGCTTCTAGTACTATATACTATACAGCAATGCAGCCATTTTTTAAACTTATGATGTTTAATTTATTGTCTATTCTTGTTTTATTTATTGTTAGGAATGACCGAATGTATTTTTTACACTAACGATTCCACGGTTCAACAGACTTAAATATCATTGATTACTTGAACAAGTATGGTTAGTGAATTTAAAAAATTCACCTTTAAAAAAAAAAAAACAGAAAAGACGCTAAAAACACATTAAAATAGCCCCAAAATTTTTGGAGGCTTAATGGTTTCGCATGGCTCTATTTAGCTATGGAAATTCTTCAAATTTTAATTTTAGCAATTCGCGATATAATTTACGCATCATTGTCAGTACATGTAGACGTTGAATGTAATATGTTTGGGTTTTTACGTAGTACTGTCTTTTGTTTAACTTTATATATATATATACTCTCATAACTTGTTTAATATCATAAAACTAACCTTAAACACATTGTCCGCTAATGGATTATTAAAAAGGTAAGTCATTAAATTAATTGCACTTGATAGAAAATTGCATTATTAAAGTAAACTCTTAGGCAAAACAGAAGCATTAATAAATCTGTTTTAGTTCATTTTCGAACAAAATTTTCAGAAGAAAAAAAAATCATAACTTTGTCAATTCACAAGATATCAAATCCTCTTAAATTTATTATAAATCATCTTAATATTATCTACAACTTTTATATTGACAAGTTTTTTATAGGTCCAACCCTTACAGTAAAAAAAATAAATAAATAAAACATTGCCGGCTCCGTCTACTGGACACAGGTAGATTTCGAACTGGGCGGTTTCAACTGCCGAATCATGGCAAAAAGGTAATTTCTTCTGCAATTCCCAATAAACAGGCGCCCCCACGGTCTGCGTCTTCGAAATCTACCTGTCCCTGTAGGCCGAGCCGTCAGGGATTTCTTTTTCAATTGTGTCACATTTCTTGCGGGTGAGTGGTATGATGAGGACATATGTTGAAAAGTGAGTTGTTTATCCCGCCCACGAGATATAGGCTATGCTTATATAATCATAGTATTTCTTATGCTTTGAATTTGATAATTTGAATAATGTTTCTTTCGCTGTCTCTCACAATTTTATTTTCTCTTTTTTTTTTCTGCTAATTAAACTGGTCTTTTAAATTTAAATATTGCTACTTCTGTTAACATATCTCAATTGTAAATATTTAAAGAAACAGAATTATTGACTTAGCCTAGAAAATTGTTAGCTACCAAGATAATTATAAAAGAAGAAATTCGTCATGTAATTGATGGGGTCGGGACAAGAGAGTGCCAAGCCACATTTTTGAACTTATGAGATATTTCAATTTGATCAAATACTCAAATCAAGATATATAACCTAAATTTTTTTCGCCAATGTCTTAGTAACATTTGAGATATTCTGAGTAACAATATGTCATTATACTTTAATGATATTACTATTACATTTTTTGTAAATTAGCTATCTTCATTGGGGCATAAACATCTGGGGCAAAAACGAAACCTGTCACGTACGTATGCTGTCACCAAGTGACATTAGAAACAAATTATATGTTGGATATTATAATTTACAGTATTAAGCAACAGATTACAGTTAGATTTATTTCACCAAAAGTGTGGCTTGGCACTTTCTCGCGCCGACCCCCTCAATTGTATTATCAAATGATTTATAACCCCTTCTTTTGAAATGAGAATAGTTAAATGATGCATCTAATTTAAACTAGGTTTCGAGTCTGGTAACTACTCTACATTCATATATATATATTACGATTCTCTTTACGAGTTTCATTTCTGCCAGCATTCTTCCAATCCGCCCGATCTCATTACCCAAATCGCTATTGACTCATTGCGTTTGCTTTCATCCAGAAACTTACAAGATAAACACATCTTCTTGTCACTTGCATAGTATTACGCCCTCATTGCGTGCGGCACTAAGTTAAATGAACTAGCCCAGGTTAAAATATCCTTTGGCAAACCCTTTTGGCTCGAATCCACTGCAAAGACCAAAGCGGATGTCCCCGTCAACTTTTATTAGAATGGTTGTGTTTTTCTATGTATGTAAATCGGGTAGAGTGGACATTTGATGAAGTATTTAAACTTTTAAGTCTTCGATATTTCTAGACTTTCCAAAGTAAGGATTTAAGTTATGGGTTGAGATAAATTCGAAAATCTCTGAGCTAGGATGAATGCGTGGCGCGTAAAAATCTAAAAATTAAACACAGACATAAAAAATGAAAAAGTACATGAGCGGAAATCTCATAAGTGTGATTTTCGGCTGCTCATTTTCTGCTGATATCTGATTTTTAAGTGTCCCATATTATGCTCAATTTGAATTTTTAATAGCCATTGATATATTTCAGAATAATAATTAGTAGATGGTCACAAACTTTATTGAAAAATAAATATGATATGGCAGTTTTTATTAGACAAAACACAAATTGTAAGGGGACAGTAGTGACATTTTTTGCGATTTTGCCACTTTACATGTGCTCCCAACAAATGAAGTACACAACTTTAAATCCAGCAAAAACAAATATTACACATTTCACTCACTATAAAAATTATTGATCCATGAGATTCATACTTATAATAAATTCATTGGTTTTTCAAAAAAATTTAATAATTATTGTTTATTGAAGTTTTAATGATCAAGTTGTAGGCTGAGGACAGGAGACAATAGTGACATTTGAGATATTTAAATTCTCAAAATTCTGAAGAGAATTTTCTCTTCATATGGACTTATCTGGACTAGTTGCAAAACCGCTTAGAAGCAGAAATATATATCAATAATGACGACTTACAAAAAACCCACTGTTTGGTAAATATGGTTGATTTTTAGTATTGACAAATAATTTTATTAAAATAATAGGCACGTCTAAATTATTTTGCTTTAATTAATATAAAAAGTAAAATAGCAATATGTAAATAATGGCCGTTTTTTAAGTCAAATTATTTTTTCCTTATTGAAGTGTAGTTGGCACTGATTAATTATATATAATCTTTAAAATGTATACTATATCTAGAGGTATGTAATATAGACTTTCAAAATAACATGTTGGTGTCTGACTTAATACATCTTCCTCGATATATTTTCCTTCGAATATATACGATGTGTATATATTTTTCATTTAGACATATTGGATTTGTAGTATTTTGCTAGTAAACATATATATTTAATTTACTGGATAATTTTTAATGGAAGTTTATAAACTTGTTAGTAAAAAACATTAATGTGTGCATAAAAAATAAAGTAATCTAAATTTAGTGTGTATTGGCTGTAAGCTATCTATTTCTTAGTAAAAGCCGGCTTTCTTAAAATTAAAACCAGCCGGGTTTTTTTTTGGTCTGGCTAAAATCCGGCAACCCTGGACGAGACCCAAACACGACCAGCGTGTCGAGTCATTTTAAAGCAAAATCTAGCACAGAGGTCGACTTGACTTAGTGATTAAGTTTTGCGCCAAATTAATATCTGGTATTCGACTCTGGTATCCGCACTTTTACTGATTTAGTGACGACAGGAATAACTGTAAAACAAGTTTTACCACAACAAGCATTGCAATACTGAAAAGAAAGCAACTTCGAATATTTCGTAACAATATGTATAGAAGAAACTTATTCGAAAGTTCCCCTTAAAATAAAAAATTAAAATTGTTATATTTTGTCATTTTTATTTCATTTGGTGAAATATAAGAAACAAAAATAGCTCAATAATTAAAGCAAAATAATTTAATTTTTATCGCGGGTTTTTCTCATGGTTGGCAGTAAAAAGATTCAGACAGTATGGATTGGATTCTAGGTTCAGGGCTAGTATGTGTTAGAGATAGATGAGACGGGTTTCTCTCGGGTACAATTTTTATACCACTCCTCGGGCTCAAAGTGAAAATTTCAATTATTCACATACTGAAAAAAAAAAGGTAGGGGGAGAAACTATCTATCACTTTTACTGATTTAGTGACGATATGAATAACTGTAAAACAAGTTTTACCACAACAAGTATTGCAATACGGGAAAGATAGCAACTTCGAATATTTTGTAACAATATGTATAGAAGAAACTTATTCGAAAATTCCTCTTAAAATAAAAAATTAAAATTGTTATATTTTGCCATTTTTATTTCATTTGATCAAATATAAGAGACAAAAATAGCTCAATAATTCAAGCAAAATAATTTAATAATTAAAGCAAAATAATTTAATTTTTATCGCGGGTTTTTCACATGGTTGGCAGTAAAAAGATTAAGACAGTATGGCTCCTAGGTTCAGGGCTAGTATGTGTTAGAGGTAGATGAGACATCATCTCGGGCACGATTTTTATACCAGTCTTCTGGCTCGGGCTCAAAGTAAAAATTTCAATTATTCACATACTGAAAAAAAATTATAAAAAAAACTCTTTATTAGAAAAACAAGAATGTTTTCTAATTTTCTTAAAATGGTTTACAATCCTTTAAAAAATCAGTTTTAAATGGAATTGTGTTGTTATTTATGGGATATAGGAGAAATATACTTATTCTGAAGTCTTTTGCATGGTAAGTGTTAGTAACATTAAAGAAGTTTTGTCGCATCCCTTGTCTATCACAGCTTTCTGTTTGGAGTCCTTTTCCTACATTACTGGAACACAGAACTCGTGTCTTTCTGCCATAGTTGTACAGTGATATTTTAAACGAATAAGAATTGACTTTTGCAGCAGATTTTAAGGGACATGATAATCACGAAACGTTTCATGAGGGAATATTTAAGATTAAAACTTATTTCGATGCTAGAAGATATTTTTTAAATAAAAAGAATAATTTTCAAACATTTTAAAAATGTCATTAACAGTTTTCTACTGCGTACTTTCGGTATCGGGCTCAGGCTCCGAAAAGAAAAGCCCGAACTATGTGTAGATTTAAGGAAAGTTTTTACAAAAAAAAAAATTGTTGCTTAATGGGGGCAACAGCACTTACGAAATTCTATAGAGACCAGCTGATATTAACGTACATTTTTCTTGGGAGGTATTGAAGCAATTTCAATATATATTTCATATTCTTTAGCTATTTTATGGCTAATATGAAGATGAAAACACACATTTGTGACAATTTAGGCAGTTGGGACCTGAAGATTCTGTCTAAATTCCACAAATTTCCATTATTCCATTTATGTTATTTAATTTCTGCCTTTTTTTTTCTTTTAAATACTATGTTTTTGGTATCTATGTTCAGTTTGTTGGGGGGGGGGGGGAGGGGGAGGGGGCTGTTTTGTTGTCAACTAGTTATTTTAATTTTATTCATAATTTCACAGTTTTTGATGGTGGTTATAACGTTCATTTGATGGTTATATATATATATTTGTGTTGAAAGTAGTTAAACTATAAATTGATCGTTCGGCAAGAAACAAAATGCAATAGTCGCGCGTCTAAAATTTAGGAAATTAAAAAAAAAAAAAATTACGTTACTGAAAAGGATTAGATTTTTCAAAAAATAAATTTAAAAAAAATCGAAATATAGCTAATTATAATATAAACAAAACAAATTTATACATTAAAATCGCTTCAGTAGTTTCCGAGAAAAATATACTACCAGCCGTTTTATGTATGGTTTCGGAACTGTTGTTGCCTCTTAAAAATTTAACAGCAAAATACCTTTTGAATTTCAAGAAACTGTTTTGATATTAAATTCTTATGTGTTGTAGTAATATGCTTGTTGTTTTTGAAATACAAAACATGAGTAATTTTTAGCATTGATAGAGTATGAAAATAATTTTCGTAGCTCTCGATTACACTTTCTTATCATTCTTAGCACTGTTTTCCTTGTTTTCATGATCCAGTTTAGAATATAAATAAGAATTTCAATTATAAATATTCATATCACGATTTGACGCCCACTATGAAAGACAGCAGGCTTACTGCTTGATATCAAATAAAAACTAGTTTGGGAATTAATTCTGAATACGAAACTCGGCGCTAAAAGTAGTATTTTCTTTGAGTGACATATCAGCAAATATAAGTTTTAAGCATTGTGATTTTTGCTATTGAGATACTTTCGATTTGAAAGGAAGCATTTTTAAAGAAATATGGATATATATATATATATATATATATATATATAAATCTTAATTTCTTAATGTAATAATGTAGTGTAATATTTGTTTATTTTTAAGATATAATATGAGAGGCAGAGATAATTTCTTCGCATAACTCTGTCTTGTAACTTATAATTTTAATTTCATAAGTTTTCGTGTAGGAAAAGAATGAAGATATTATTAAATTTTGGCTAGTTTTGAATCTATTGATATGGAAGAATGCCTTTAATCTCAAGAGTCTGACTTTTCTTACAGAAAAATATTTTGAATTTAATCATTAAGGTCTTTCTCTAAGTTTTAAGACAAATTTATTCATTCATCAAATCTAATGACAATGCTGCGGGTAATTCATTAAGGAATATAGTAATTAAAAATAAAAATTTTAAATGTCACTTCTGGTGTTGCATTAATGCAATGATAGTCTAACATGGTAGACTTTCGCAGGGAAAATTAACCAAATTCTAGCTTTTGTAAAAGGAAAACCCTAAGAACGTTATCTGCTATCCATTTTAATAGAAAGAAGCCTGAAATAAAAGAAAATTAATACCATAGTAAATAGGAAAATTAATACCATCTTAAAGTCAATTATGTGGGTTCTGCGGTTGGGGTCTACCATGGAAAAAGGATACCTTGTTCGATGGGTTCTACAGTGACTTTATTGACTCATTATCTGTCATCATTTGATACTGCTTTGTGACTTATCAGTCACAATATTTCTATATTTTTACTTAGTAGTTTTACTTGTTTATATTCTTCTGCAATTGACTGATAATTGCTGTTGTGTTTTCGCCTTCATTTTTCTGACGAAGGTGCATGGCCTGATTATCCAAAAGGCACGTGAAGCACATGCTTCTCCTCTAAAATTTAAAAGGGCCCCAAAATGACTGTGAAAAGAGCCCTCTAATTTCCAGTTTAATTTTTTTTACATTGTATTTTAACTGTTTTTCGGAAAAGAAAGTTTGCTTAATCCAAGAGTAAATCCACGAAACTTATTTAACAGGGAAATTATGAATGTCATCAATAGGATGTTAATTAATCATAAAACATCCTAATGTGCCTGTTAAAAACCACCCGGGAAATTGAGCATACAGCTGTATGTACTAAATATAATTGAAGTATATACAACAGGGGACCAAACAAAGCTGTTTAATGAAATATATGTGACCTTTGGATAAGCTACTTCCAGGAATGATATTAGTATCATCGGTGAGTTTTTAGGAATGAAGAATTAAGAAAACTTTTGTCAAATGTAAGAGGGCCCCAAAATGATACCATGTTTCCCCTAGATTCAGAGGTTAATCAGGCCCTGCGAAGGTGACGTTGCTTCGTATTTCGGTAAAGACAAATCCCGCTGTCAGAATCAGTCTCTGTTGATCACGTCTCTATAATTCTTCCTTTCCCATCTCTGCTGTAGCAAATGTTTGCCATTATAACTTCTCTTTCTGCGTGGGTGTACCTGCCGCCATATTTGGAACTGGCATCATTCGATATGTCTGAGCGATACGTCACTGCTTCACGTGCATAAACATTTAGTTCACAAGTTCCAAGTCTAGATGTTTTATTACTCTATCTTCTTTTCTCGGAAACTATCACCTACTTTTTTAAAATCTAGCTATCTTGTTATCTTAATTTTCTTTTACATTTCGTTCGGGTGATAAATTTTTCAAACGGGTCATCGTTAACTTTCTTATTCTACGTGAAATTTATGATGGGAATGGTCCACTGAACTTGTGATGCTTGTTTACACTTTACCTGACTTGTGTATATTTCTGGAATTCCTTTGGGATGATATAATTATATTAATAGAAATGTTATTTCTTTACGCTTTGCTCGTCTTCTACATTTTTAATAGAAATGTTATTTTCTCTCCCCCCTCCCCCACCTCAATAATATATGCCCTGCCTGCACATTTGTATATCCATTAAATATTGCTAGTTATTTAAAAATTCATATATTGAATGTCTCTCCCTGTAGACCTAACTAGCCATATGCCAAAACTGGTCGATTTTTATATTTTTAGGGTTTCGTTCATCTCACGAAATCCTATTACTCTCGCTCCGTTGTCTGTCCGTCACAGAGCCATTCTCAAAAACTATGTAACTTACAGAGTAGAAACTTTGTGTATAAATCTGAATACCAGCTGTGAAGAGCTCAAAATATTAAAATTTGAAAAATTCGTATTATTTTAATAAATAGAGATAAAAAACCAAAATTCTAACAGCCTTTTCCTATTAAATTTAAACATTTTTCGTTGTAGCAAATGCCAAAAATTAAAAATCCACGATGAAATTCTTTCTACAATAATTAATTTTCTTTCAGACGATTTCCACGTGAAAAATGAAATTGAAATAAAAAGTTTCACCAATTGAAAAAAAAAAAATATTTATATGAAATAAAAATGATTGACGTCATAGTGGTAATATAAAGAAATTTTCAAAGATTTCTCAATACTACAAGGACTATGAGTATGTGTATGCACACAAAGCAGATTAATATCACGTCATTAGAGAATTAAAAAGAAAATCTGACGTCATATTGGAAGTTTAACGGATTTTTCAAGTGTTTGAGAATAATACAAAGCGCGTATCAATATGAGTAACGGAGGATAGTAAATATATGAGTTTGAGAAACATATTGAATCATGATAAAAATCCGATTATGGAAATATTAGCTTATTTTAACATTTTGAAGGTGTACAACATGTTTAATTTTGAAATTATTTTTTTAAATATCGCATTTAGTCCACATGACAGATATCCCCGATAGCGGGCTTAACCCGCTATCGGGCTGGTTTTAGATATTCGAAAAAAGAAAAAAATAGACCGGTAATTTTTTACTTTATAAAAAACATAACTTTTTTTTTTTTTTTTTGCTAAATGAAATTTATTTAGATTTATTAAAGAAAGGATAAAGTGTTTTGCGATCTTCGATCGTACCTACCCACTTGTTAATACTTTCCTCAGAAGTGAAAATTTTAATATTGATTAGTTATTACTATCTATACGTAGCAATTCAAAAGTTATGGGGAGAGCTCAAGTCCTCATTTTCAAATGAATTGGACAATTAAGATTATTAATAATTAATAAAAATATGAGAATAATTAATTGTTCAGTTTCATTATTAATTTCATTCATTATTACAAAATCAACATTTTAATTAATTTAGATATGAGATTTACGATACGGCTTTCATGTTATTATCATATCTCATCTTATTATTACCTCTTATTATTCTCGTTAATTATCAAATTAACTAGATAACGAGGGAGTTCAGGGAGACTATGCTACATATTGCAAGACTTAATTTTTTCTGAAACTACTTAGTAATACTATTATCATTATGAAAGAAATAAAACTAGTTAAAAATGAAAATACGACTTGCGGAGTTGATGTTGAGCTTGGCGAGCATACTTTTGTCTTTTTTGCACCTTCTGGTTAATATTAAATTATTAAAATGTAATTTTTTGTATGTGGAAGAAAAGGGGGGGGGGGGGGAGAAATGAAAAAAAAAATTCTGAATGACTGCAACTTATTGAATTTCAAACAACTTGCATGTACGAATATTCCAGTGTTTCATCCCCCCTCCCTTCTTACTGTTAATTAATTAAGTTGATAATTCTAATTTATCTTGAATTTAATTTCCAACGTTTTACTTCTGAAATACGATGAGCGACAGCGTATTCCTCAATCACCTCTTCACCTTTGTGTTGCAACGAAAGTCAGTCTTGGTTTTGCATCATTGCATAACCCATTGCAACCGTGGAGTAAATAGTATCGATGCACATTTGAACAGTTGCCCAACATCGTTAGCGACGGAAATTGTTACTCTTGATTTCGGCTGTCTTTTTTTGAAAGGCACTAAAGAAAGATGTGTTTTAACGGAGTGATCATTGTTACTCGCACTTGCTAAGCGTTCGCAGGCTTATCCATCAGTTGCGGAAATGCTTGTGAGAATTAATTCTTTTTGAATTGCGTGTTAGAAAACTATTTACAGAGTCAAATCTTGGTCCCCAGTCTCCCCCCCCCTCACCCTTTGGAATTGATTGTACATAAATTAAGAAATAAATCATTTGATATTTTCTTTAAAAAAAAAAAAATCAGAAAGAAAAGGTTAGAAACCTGATAAGCAAATTAATGATTTTTATTTTTTTTACTTCATTTGACTGGCTCTTTTATTAAAAATGCAATTTACAAAATTAAACATTTCATTCGTAGTTAATGCAATCGAGTTTCCGTTCCGAACTTCTTGTATAATACGATGAACAAAAGATTGTTTCTAAATCACCTCTTCACCCTTTTTGTTGTAGCAAAAGTCATTCTGGGTGTTGCATCATTGCAACCTTGGAGTAAATAGTATCGATGCATATTTGAACTTTTGCCCAGCATCGTTAGCAAGGGAAATTGTTACTCTTCATTTCGGCTGTCTTCTTTTGAAAGGACTAAAGAAAGATGTATTTCAACGCAACGATCAATTGTTACTCACATTAACCGAGCATTCGCTGGATTATCCATCAATTGTGGCAGTGTCTGTGAGAATTCTCTCTGAAACGCGTGTTAGAAAACTATTTAGAGATGTGTTATCTAGTTGTTAAGTGTTTTTCTTTTTTAGTGACAAAGTAGCGATTAGAAAAAAAACAAAAAAAAAAACAACGTTATAAAAATACAGATCACTCCGATTGTGGAAAACCCTCGGTTTACATGTATACTAAAATAATACCATCGGGTGGGGGGGGGGGGGGGTACATCTTAATTTACATTCATTTTATTTTTCTAAAAGTATTAACAGCGGAAGGATATAACAATCTTACAGTTAAAAAATGTAATCATATTTTATTCTTATTTGTACTTATTTTGTAAACTTCTGCTCTGAATGTAGGCTGTGTTTGAAATTCAACAACCCGTTGCCGACGACGTCGCAGTATTTAAAGTTGTTGCTTATTGTTGTAGTTTTTATTTTTGATAAGTTGTATAATTCATGTTTTCTTGTTTGAATGGAATGGGGTGGGGTAGGGTGGGAGAATTTAGTGCAGACCAAATACCCTTTTTTTGTTAGATTATATAGAGGGGTCGATGCAGGTTTTTTTTTTTCTTGGGGCCCATTTTGTGAAAGGTAAAGGTTATTTTTGTGAAATTTATTATATTTTTGTGAAAAATAACATTTTGTAACGAAAGTTGAAATCCAGTTACTCAAATTCAAAATTCGAAAAAAAGAAGCATTTGACAAAAACTTTTTAAAATCTTTTTGCTGAGGTTTTCTTCTCTGGTGAACTTGTTTGTTTTTACAAATTCACATTTGAAAAGTCACAAAATAACAAATAATTTTAATAGATAGTAAGTTTTTATGGAATTTTGTGAAAGGGCCTATTTTATTAAAAGGAATTTTGTGAAAGGGGATATTTTATCAAATTTATTTTTGTGAAAGGGTCCATTTTATTAAATTTATTTTTATGAAGGGGCCCTAAATAAGCCCCAAATTTTGCCTGGATCGACCCTTGATATATATATATGCACACACACACATATATATATATGTATTTTTAATAGTGCTGTTTTTTTTCAATAATCAATCGTAATTAAATACATGAGCTACAATGGACATATGATAAGTTAAAAATAGCCTAATAAGAAGTACAAATAGCTTGAAAATTTTACATATAGTTGTTTCAAAAGTTGATAAAATAATCCTTTCTCTATCTCCACTATTTCTTATATTTTGCATTTAAAAAAATGTTTCTTTAAAATACAATTGTTTGAAGGTTTTATAAATTTTCCTGGTTATTTGGGCTTTTCTGAATTTTAGTTTTTACACATCATACCTCATAGACTGATTGTATTATTATTATTGTTTTATCTGCTTTAAAATGTCTAGTAGTATTTGATTAAATAGTACTTATAATTTGATTTTTTTTTCCTGTTATAACTTAAATTTTTTCTTCTTTTCAGATGCTCTTTTGGCAGATTTGCAGAATCAAACACAACTGAACTTATCCTCTGCAACTTGCCCAACTGCTCCTAGCAGTAACAGTTACGCATCTATTATGTCTCGCCCAGTTAATAATACCACAGTAACAACAAAAACTGTGACAACAGAAAGGTATGAGTACCGAAATGGGACACCAGATGATCAGGTTAGTTGAGTTTACTTCTGATTTGTGATACTGTGTTTTATCTTAAGCTTCAGTAAATTTATCTTATCTTATTTTATTTTTCTTTCAAAATCTAAATTTCTTGCTTTCTAGCTTCTTTCTTATATATCTCTCTCTCTTTCATTTATTTATTTATTTCGAGAAATGCATTCTAAATTAATCTTTTAAAAATTTCAAATACTTGCCCCTTCCTGATTAAAAATAAACTAAAAATTCATGTTATTAATGCACATAAATACTGATTATAAATATATTACATTTTTTTATTGTAATATAAACACAGGGCTTTTGCTAGAAAATTCAGGCTATTAAAGCCAAGAAATTCGCCAAATTTGAAAATCATAAGCCAATATTCTAAATTCTAAAGTGTTAGCAAAAATTTACATTTTTTTTTTAAACTGTGCGTATTTATTTATTTTACTACATAAATTAAAATTTGAATTAAAAATAATTATGTGAACAATTTTTATGTTACATATCATTAAAATAATTTAAAGTTTTGGTAATTGATATTAAGTATGTGATTGAATATTTTTATTACTCAACTTCTACTTATTACTTAATTTATTATATGTCAAAAACACACCTGTTTCTAATTTCATGCTTCAACATTCAAAGGCCAGATCAAAATTAAATTTGTTTGTCTGGCCCTTCACTAGTTTAAAAGTAAAACACTAAGAATTTTTATTTTCTTATTACTCCTTAGAGCACCCTTTAAAATATTTTAATTGCTAGTCTCTTTTAATTTTGATAGCCATATTCTCTAAAATTGTGGTGATTTGTATTAGGAATATGTTTCAAATGGGGTTATTTGTTGCCACTGAATTCTTCTTCAGATCTTAGGTATAGTTTTTCTCCACATTTTTTTATAAGAAGAAAACAGACTTTAAATAAATTTTAGTGACATTGGTACCTAAATCTGAGTCAATCAGTGGCAAAATAACTATTCACAAAATGCTTGTCTAAAATTGATTTTTTATCACCATTTTCCACATTTCTTTATATTTGGTGAAGTGGAGAATGCTTAGCACGAGCCCTGCAATTCATTTCTTGCTCTGTGTTATTTTTCCATTTAATCGCTTCACTCCCAAATGAAAAAATAAAGCTAGAGCTTTTTTTTTTTAAATAAATAATTAAATGAATGAATACATACAACATGACATTGTAAGCTTTTAAATCGTAATAAGTTTTATACATATGTATCTATTTCTTTTTTTGTTCAGTATTCTTATTTGTAAAAGGCTGCTATAGAGTGTGCTTTTTTTATTTTGTCCAAGGCTTAATTTCTAACAATAAAATAAGATAAAATAAAATAAATAAAAAAACGCCAGAGCCCTAATATTCTTCAGACTACCCACCATTAGCATATTATCCTCTCTATTGCCCTGACATGTTTGTATTTCATACGTTATTTTCAAAACTTAATGCAAAAAATAATTAATGATTTTCTTCAGCCAAAGAAAAAAGATATTTTTTAAATGTATGGAATTTTGTAATAAAACATAATGAATATACAGTAGAAGATCTTTATAACGCAATTCTATGTAACGCAATTCTCCATATAACGCACAACTTCTCAGATGTAAACAATGAATTTTCAGTTAAGAAACACCTGAATTCCCACATTATAAATAGTTGCTATTCTCTAGAAGACTAAATTTGATACATTAGTTCAACTTTATCTCCTTAATTCAGAGCTAATTAAAGAAAAAATTGCTAATATTTGATACAGGTATGTTTGGACAATGTTTATAAAGTAAATTTAACAATGTGTGGAATGATGTATATTACGCAAAAAATTATAATCTGCACAACTCCTGGTAATAAAGAAGGCAATATAAAGATACTCTAATGTATTTTGGTATGTTTTACACATATTTGGCCATGTCTTACAAGCTAAATTTAATGATGTGTGAAATGTGATCTATAATATAACACACAACCTCATGTTTTTAGGTTTGCGTTATGAAGATCTTCTACTGTATATATAATAAAATCAAATGAAAAAAAAAAAAAGCTATAATGTTATATGTGTACATAAAGGTTATATTTGTACATGAATTACTTGCTCCATGAACAAACATTACTCTGACTCAAATTTGTTAGTAGAAGGGCAAACTACTCGGACAAATATTTGATTTGATGTTCTGTGAAGCCCGCTGTAAAGTACAAATTAAGTTCATAGTTGAAAACCCTTGTTCACACACAACACTTGACATAGGGATACAGTTAATTATTGAGAACAATTTTTTCAATTAACTTTTAATTTCTTTTCCAGAAAATTCCTTAAAAATTCTAAAGTCGAGTAATTTTTTCTATGAAAATGTCTTCATCATCTCCATATACGATCTCAGTTGATTCTGCATTATGCCAAATTTTCGAATTAAGAGTTTTTTCATTGATCCTTATAATCTGTTCAAATATTTCATGAAATCAGTGTTTGTTCTATTGAATTCTATTCAAGTGAGCTTTGGTGCATAGTATTTATGAGCTCTGGTGGGTTCCGACTAATAATTTAAATATTCACCGAAACAAAAGAAGCCCTGGTGAAGAAGAAACAATGAGCTCCAGTGCAAATTAAGCACTGATTTTCCTGTATTGATTTAAATTTTTTAAAGCCTAAATTAACATTTTCTTTTATGATTTGAATCTACCAATGGCTGAAATCTGCATAACTTCCAGTCCCAATCTGTGTGGACTTTTGACCCTCTGCTCTATTGCAGAAATTCTTTAGTTATACTCAACATTCACACAAATAATTTCATTCATATGAGTTGTAATTTATGACTGTGTGAAAAAGTATCCAAGCCAAGATTTGAAGTAGGGAGCTTTTGGCTTAAGCTGCCAACGCTCTACCAACTGAGTTATATTGGACAAATCTGGCAGACACCATTCACTCAGACAACCTTTTGATAATGACATATGGTCTGTTATCTGAAACAGCTCAACAGAATAAATTGCAAGTTAATGAAACCAAGTAAACATTGGATTCATAATTACACTACATTAATTTTAACCATTAACTGCTGTTAGTGGTCTCACAGACCACTGTCTTCAATTTTTGCGGTTTAACTTTAAATTTTCACTTTAACTGCAGATACTGGCAAAATTTTGTTTCATTTGGAGTCCTAGTATTGTTCCTAACTTCTGAATAAGTGAATTTTTATTATAATGGTTTTGTATATAATATTTAGTACAGAAACAGTATCCTATAAGTTTTTCAAGCCTTTTATTTATATTTTGATTAACCCCTTCGCGACGAGCATCCTTTACAGAATTTTTAATCTTTTACCACCGGTTTTTCAAAACTGAAATTTTTGCCTAATTGAATCGCAGAAATGAGGTCATTAAATAAGGCAAAGCTTACAATAAAAATTAACTGGTGGGAATAATCGAGTATTCTGAGCATTTTATGTGGCACGTGTACGGGTCGCTCGTCCCCAAGGGGTTAAGTGATCTTAGAGAGCTCTCACCGTAGCTATGTGACAATTTCTATCACAGCACTTAAGAGTTAACTCAATTATTACTTACCCATCATATGCAGTAAGGGTAAGTCTTGTAATCGTTTTGAAAAAAAAAAAAAAATAAAAAAAAATTGACGGATTTACATGTTTCAGACACTGGATAATCCGAAAAACATATTTTTAGAAAAAAAAATTTTGCCGTCCGTCTGTGTGTCTGTAAACGCTCTATATCCCGAAAAAATTGACATAGAGACTTGAAATTTGGTATGTACTTAATATGTAATAACGGGAAGAAGCTTATTGAATTTCCGTAACCTCGATTATCCGGAACTATTTTTTTTCGGAATCTCGAAATATTCGTTCGGATAAAAGGTATATAAAAATTTTCGAAATTGTTTATTTTAAGGAGTGAATATAAAAGACAATAAAACTTTGCATAAAGTATGAAGTCGATCGGATAATTAGTTGCCGAGATATTTGTACCTTTTTCCACACTCTTCGATATTTCATGACCCTGTATTTCATCCAAATTTCAATTCAAAGATATATTTTAATTGGAAATGAGATGCTTAATCAGATGCAATAAACCGCTAGTTAACAGGATTATTGTTTTTGGAGTTATAAGGATGTTTCTTTTACGCAATTCAGTAATCGAGCCTTTAAATTTTATGACGTCATCAAGCCACAATTTTATTTGAATTGCAATGCATTTTATAAGTAGTTTACACATTTTTTATTTTAATATTTTACAATATGCATATCCATGATGGGTAAGTATTATGGTGTCCCCCAACGACAAGTTTTAATTGTGTTAAAATTAATGTAGTGTAAGCTCATTCCTATTTTCCTTTTCTTATAAAGGCTATTTAAATTAATAATTCCTTTAAAATTTTGTTTGCATTTTATAGCATATTTGTAAAATTGCATTTATAGCATATATGGATTTATTTTTATTTTTTAGCCCATTTATCAAAACCAGACTGCCATTAAAAGTGCCATGAATGAAAGACCACCTGTCAAACCTGACTTTGCAAGCAATCTCTCGGAGCTAGATAGTCTGTTAGAAGATTTAAATTCAGCTCGCTATGCAAATTATCCTGCTAAAAAAGGTATATTTTATGTATTTGTTCTTTCTAATACATTTTGTTTATCGAAACTGCTTCATTATTATTGTACATTTTTAATAAAAACATTTTCTAAGAAAATTTTGAAGTTTTAATAATCTGATTAGTGTAGATATTAGTACATGTATCATTTGTAATGCACCAGTTTTTTTTTTTTTAAATTTGTATTACAAATGAATCTACTGAGTAATCAGTGTGCACAAACACTATCAGAAATGATAAGAATTGATATTTTTAGGATTATTTAAGTTATTTTGTGCTCAATTTGAACAAAATGTTAAAAATTAATTTGAGGGGGGAAAAAAAAAGAATAAAGGTAATTCCGTTGTTTGATATATCTAATACAGATATATATAGATATTTATATAGCAGTTGTCATTATAATATTTTCTTAGTCAAACATAGTCTGTTAGGGTGCTGTTAATTGTTTAATAATAATATATATTTTTTTTCTGCATGGCAGGATTTAAAAAAAATATATATTTCCTAAGAATATCAAAGTATTCTGTATCATACCTGCATTCAGAAAATTTCTTTCTTAACAATTTCAATGAAAACTGTATTTGAAATTTAATCTTTAGTATACCTGACAGTTTTATTCTCTTTTAAATTTGCCATACATTAAACTTTTTCCACCCATCTTTTTTCTTAGGAGAAAAAACAAACAAACAAACAAAAAAAAAAAAATATGAAGGTTATAAAGATTTTTAACTAGTAACATTTATGGTCAATAAAAAATTAAAAAATAATAATTATATATATCCTATTACCTAATCTAAAGACCTAAAAAAATTACATAAAATAATTTTACCAAGTCAAATAAATACTCAAAACAGTTTGTTTTTAAGTATATTTATCCATTTATAATGAGCTCCTTGAGTACTCAGTTAATGTGTATATTTTATATTATTTTTTTCTGTAAATCCAAATTATTTTTGCTTAAATGTAGAAAGCATTCTTGTGTTAACCTTAGAAAGTTGTTCTGCCCTGTCTGCTCTTTAACATTTCAATTGCACCTCATTGGCCCCAACAATCATCCTTGATATATATATTTTTTTTTTTTTTTGGGGGGGGGGAGGGGGGAGTTTTTTCAAGGAAGTGGTAGAAATTGACTAAAATAATAATAATAATAAATATCAAATTTAAAATGTATTATCTATATAAAATATTTACAGACAAAGCGTCATTCTGTCAAATTGTGTAGCATTATTAATCTAACTAGCAAAACCTTCGGCTTTGCACGTGTAGTTGTTGAAATAGGCCAAGTGGTATTTAAATGCTTATTTTTATATTAGAGGAAATTATACTGCCACAGATAATTCAAAAATTACTAATTAAGCCACATTTTAAGTAAACTTCATTCTTATATTACATTAGGTGAGCATGAGACTTAAATGAATGAGAAAATCTAAAATTAATTCCAAATAAATTGAAATTTAGAATGTATTTGGAAGTCTTTCCACTCATTTCTTTTTTATTTGAAAATTTCAATTTTTTAGAAACCATTTCTAGCGAGCATTTAAATTTTAAAAGTAATCACCATGCCAAATTCCAAGCTTCTGTATCAACTATATTGTAATTTTAGAATGTTTTTTGCTCCTGCACACTTTTAAATTTCGAAATTTTTAAAAACTTTTCTGTGGATGCTTTTATGTCTCTAAAAAGTAAGTCATTTCAAATTTCGAGTTTCTATCCCTAACAATTTCAGATAAATCATAGTTTAGAATATTTTTAGAACGTTTTCTGCTTATTTCACCCTTTTAAATTAAAAATTTTTTAGAAGCCATTTTTAGTGAGCATTTATATCCTGAAAATAAGTACCATGCCAAATTTCAAGCTCCTAGCCTCAAACGCATCACAAAAATTACAGTTTTAGAATGGTTTTTGCTTCTGCACATTTTTAACTTTTAAATTTTGTATAAGCTAATCTGTGTGAGCATTTACGTTGAAAAAATATTAAATAAACCCAAATTACAGCAAATATTGGACATTTTGTTATTTTTAAAATTAATTTTAGGAAATTTTAATATAGAAACTGCAATTGAAATAACCATTTAAACAGTTGAATAATATATTACAAAGAATGGTGTTTAGTTAAGCAAGGAAAGGTATTGTGATCATTTTGAAACTAAAAGAATAAAAGTTTTTTTTGTTTGTTTGTAATATATTCTTATAAAGTGAGTACATAAATTAAAAATTTTTTTAATATTTTATATTGTCTAAGAAAGTATTGTTCCATAGTTCCAAAAAAAGCTTTTTATTCTTAAAAAAAAAAAGTTGAGGAGAAAACTTTTTTAGAATTTCTCGAAGTTTTACATATTTACTCAAAAACAGATTTTAAAATGCTGTATTTTATTACTTAAGGGGCCGCTTCACTCAAACTCCCCGATCGCGAAATCCCATGTTAACCTATGGGAAAACTTCGAAGCGCGATAACTCATTATCTAATATAATTATTAAAATACGGTTTTCAACATCAGAAAGTAGACGCCCGATGCTGACGTTGTGCGTTTTTTAAAATTGTCTCTTTAAATTTTAACAATTTAAAAATTCCCTATAAACTTTGAAATTTCCACTTGATGAAATTTTATCATCTTCTTAGAGATACTTAAAATTAATGGAGACAAATTTTAAAAACGCACAACGTTGGCATCTGGCGTCTACTTTCTGATGGTGAAAACCGTATTTTAATAATTATATTAGTTAATGAGTTATCGTGCTTCAGAGTTTTCCCATAGGTTAACATGGGATTTCGCGATCGGGGAGTTTCAGTGAAGCGGCCCCTTAAGTTGGGAACCTCATATGAGGTAAATGAGAGAGTTAAATCTGGCTGTGCTTTCCAAAATTTTAAAGTTTGATGATAACTTAGAGATTTAGCATTCTGTATTTTGGCATCAGATATATATGTCAAGCCTTCATCAAATGAGGCATTCAAAACAAATGTAGATCAAATCCATTTTTTTCTTACTGAGTTAGCAATCCATTCTTGTTCTAAAGACAATAACAGGATTAGACAGTTTCAAGAGGCTGCTGCACCCTGTCTGCCCTTTGGTTTTAAAAAATAGCACCCTTCTTGGTCCTCATCCAAAAAATAACACTCTTCCTGCTTCTCAATAATAGTAAATAAAATTGACCTTACTGCCTTTTTTATTGAAAAATTTTCTTATATAGTAAAATCTAACTCATTGTTGTGTCTTGAAAAGGATGCCCTGACTTTTAAATATTAAATGTGCCTTTAAAATTGAAAAGATTGTTTTTAAATATAAAGCAGTGCCCATAAGAATCTAAAATGTGCCCTTTTCTCAACAGCAGCACCCTTTTTTAACCCTGGGGAATCGTTTGTTTGATGCTGTAATAAAGCAAACAATAGTCTCTTATGACTCTGAATAAAATGCAATTGAGCCCATTAATCATGCCTTCGAATGGCTCGGGATAATGTTTTATGGACTTTAAAACTGGATCAAATGTCTCAAGGGTTTAGTACAATGACTACTGGCATGTAAATATATTTAGGGAGAATTAAGAATATTTTTTAATCATCATATGCATGCAACATTTTATTACCTTATACGTCTTATCATTATATTACAATTGTTTACTCTTATATTAAGGTCCTGGACATCAATCTCCTTCATATAACATCTACAACAATGAGACTTCTCCAAATAAATTTTCTACTAATGGAACACCTGAACCTATTAGACCAACAGTTGATAGCCTTCTTGATGAGCTGCAAAGTGGACTGCCAGAAACTGCAAAACAGTAAGCATAGTTCATTTGAAACTTTTTTTTTTAGTTTTAGAGGTATACTTCTGGTAGAAAAAATATTTTTATTGTAGTTCTGCATTATATTAAAAGCCATTTATGCCAAAACAATTTATTATTATTATTATTATTATTATTATTTTGCAAAAGTAAGAAATTTGCATTTTTATATGCCCCGTGGTTCCTATAAATTATATTTAGAAAAATAAAAATATCCTCCATGCTTTAAAAGATGAAATAAAGAACTGAAATAAATCGGCTTTTGTATGACCAAAAAGTATCAAATTATGATAGTTTGTTTTATGAATTTTCAGCAAATTTTATATTAGGAATACCAAACAGGAAGTCGTTCATTCGATCAAGTAGTTTAGGATTTATGAAGGTTTAAAATTTGGAATTCTTAATGTTAAATTCATTTGTAATCATTTCAAAACCGATTGTAATTAGGGTAGTTTTATGAGCATACCTGAAAAGATATTTTAGAGGAGATATTTTAGATTTGCATATTTAAAGCTTCTAGAAATCTTGTTTCTGTTAAAGAATTCATAGATTACAATTCCTATTTTTATTCAAAAATTATTAAAAATAATATATATTTTAATTAATTTTTAAAAACAATATGATTTATAACCTACGAATTTTTTAACAGAAATAGATTTCTAGAAGGTTCAAATATGCATAACTCAAAGAGTACTTGGCAGAATGAACTGTAATTTTGGTTTTGCTTATTTGAAGCTTATAGAAATTTATTTCTATTAAAGAAGGGGTCCACAGCTCATCTTCAGGGAGTTCATGAAGGTATCGCATTCAACTTAAAAATGTTAAATTATCTAGAACCCGAGAAAAGTGATTAAAATGAAAGGGAAAATTGAGAATACTTATATAAATTAATTATACTGTAATTTTTAAATCTCAATTTTATATATATATATGTGTGTTTGATATTCTAAAGAATTTCAGTAATTTCAGTTTTAAATCCTGGGCATTTGTGAAGGCAGATGAAATACACAAAAGGGTCCATGGTAACTAAGAGATTAAAAATTACTGTTCTAAATCATTCCCACTATGATCCTCTAATCATTCTTTTATTATCTCATTATCACAGCTATTGTTATCAGATGTTATCTAATAAATAGTATATCTTCATTTTATAGATTTAACCATCTAATTTTAATTATCATTCTAACAACCTTCTCTATTTGTAAGTAACATTTTACATTATATTAGTCTTTAGTTTATTAGCTAAAGACTAAGAAATTAACTGAAAAATATACAATAAACAAAATGTCATTTAACTGAATGATTTATTGTTATGGTTTCTGCTCCTATTCTAGACAAGTTACAACCAGTGTCAAGTATAAGCAAAGTTACCATGCTCCAATAATTAGCACAGTGAGTTCCTATCCGCCTCATCCTCAGACTGTTGAATCTGCTGTCCCCGCTGCTTCTTCAGCTACCAAGGAATTAGATGATCTTATGGCATCACTTTCAGATTTTAAGGTACTTTACTTTAGATGAAAAAGTTTATTTTTCTTTGTCTTTTACTTCAAAAGAAAATTATCTACTTATTCATTAATAAAAAAAATATACTTTTCGTTTAAACATTGTGTAAAAGTGTGTGATAGATAACATACAGTATCTTATCATTGAACTTTGTGAGGACAGGTTGTTTGAAACGTTAAGGATGCATCTCCTTATTTAATATTAAATGTAAAAACATAGTAAAGAAAATTCTAATTATATTATTTAATTTTCTTACCCTTTGGCTCTTTATTTCTTATAGTACATCATGCCTACATTTAATTAAATGCATTATGCGAATAGTTTCTTGCCATCTTGATATTAAATCTTAACTTTTTTCTTTAACATCTTAATTATCGATATATCTTTCAGTCTGTTTTTCTTTATTTTTCTTTGTTGGTTGTGGTCTGTCATTTACAAAAGAACTTTTCATGTATATTGTCCAAATTTGTCTTAAAAGCTTTTATTTAACATCAAATCTTTATTGGATAATAAAGGAGAGGTTAACATTGTTTTTCAAATAAAAGTTCGTGAATAAAAATAGCTCTAAAAAATATGCCATTTAAGTCCAGAATTGCCTATAAAAGGTGATTTGTTTTAAGAGCAGTAAATTCTCTTCACCAGGCAAAGCATATGTATAATCACTGCATTGGTTTTTATTTTTTCTATGTATCTTCACAGTATTTGCATGATGAAGAGAATTGTAAAGTTGTTCTTGAAACTAGTAACTTTTTTTAAGCAAGCTTGGCATGTACAGTTAATTTTGCTGGTAGCTGTACCTTTTTACTGAAAACGTATTGGAGAGTAGAAACTTTTCATATTTGCCTATCTTCTTGTTATCTATAATCTTGCAATTTTTTCTGTTTTTTAATTAGTATGCGTGATTTTATATTTGCATTAACAATAGTAATACTTTGGGTGTGAATATTAAATTTAGAGATTGATTATTTTAGTAGAAGGAGATGTAAAATATTTTTGTTGATAACTTGTGTGTTTTTTTTATTATTAATTTAGTTTTTAAATTACATTGAACAATCATTTCTGTTAATTAAAATTTACTATATATGATTTTAGTTTACACAGTTGTAACTCGTACATTTCCTTAAAACTATTATAGTTTAAGAATTATTATTTTTCAAAGGTGTATTCTTTTTATACTATTTTTGAATTTAATTATCATGATAATGTTCATAAGGATTGTAATAAGATAGAGTAATTTATGTACATTAAAGTGAATGGATAATGAAAATATATGGCAATTGAGTCTTGATTCATTTAGAAATGTTTAGGATATAAATCCCATTTAAAAGGAAAAACAAAAACAAAAAAGTCAAATTTGATCAATTGCTCTATTAAAAAAAAAAAAAAAAAACCTAAATTTTGATCAAACTATAATTTTTTTTTCATTCTAAATGTGATCCCCCCCCCCCCCACCCTTCATCATCATCCATTTGTTTTATAATTATAATCTTGAATTAAATTTATTTTCATAGTTACTGTACAAAATAAGTTTGGTTCAAATTTGTATATATTTTTTTCTTTAAATAATAAATTCTATTTAGAATGAAAACATTTTTACATCAGCCTAAGAATTTACATAATGAGATATTGTTAATTAATTTTAATATTTTCTAGTTTTCTTTTATGAAAATTTGTTTGCTTAAGTTTTTGGATTTAAAACTAAAACTCACATAATAATTCATTTCCATTATTATAATAAACATTCAGTATATTTCACCCCTCTGCCCCAAAAACAATCAATAAAATATATATATGTAAGTTAGCAATGTTTTTTTTTTTTCTTGCGAAAATAATCATCCAAAAATCTGATGTTTGGTCTTTTTCTAGTCTGTTTAAAGCAAAACTATTTCTTAAAAATAAAAATAGCATACATTATATTTTTTTAAGGAATAAAATTATTAATTTCATATCTTATATTTAACATAATATGTTATACAATAGGAAGAAATTTTATATTCTGTAGTAAACTTTTGATCAAATTTAAGCTGCCTCTATTTTCTATTTATTTATAATTTATTTTTTAAATGTTTCTCCATCAGCCAAGTGGTTTACATATTTATGGAAACCTGGGTAGGGTGTTAGAGTGGGTGTGTTAGCACATGCTCTGTGTGCCAGGACCTGGTTCTTAAAAATAGCTCACCAACATGTGGCTAAGAAAGTGCTCCCTGTCAAGCCACCCACTCTGAGTCCTCAAAATAGCCCTCATCATACTTTGAGGAGTGATGTAGGGCACTTCCCTTAATTTGGGCTCTGTGTGCTCCCTGCCAATCCTGCCCTTTTCAGTCAACCTGTAACTGAACTTACCGAATCACAGCTCTCATACAGGGTGTTGATGGGAGGGTGATAAAGAAAAAAAAATTAAGAGTTTTCCCACAATTCTTGGGCAGGTCCTAGCATTTTCCCTTCTGCCTTCAATACATTTTTTTCTCATGCTACTACTGGAGTAGCAGCCACTTCAGTTAAATGTTTTTGCAATATCTTGTATGGTTTTTGGTGTGAAAAGTTTCTTCTTTGAAAAATTTCGTCTTAGAAATTGTGTTGATTTTTGCAGCATACCCAACCTCCTAAGACTCCTGAGGCACAATACGCAAAACCGAATAAGGTGAGTAAGTCACCTACAAGCACCTCTAAAGGTGTGGATCAGTTGGATTCTATGCTTGGTACTCTTCAATCAGATATGAGCAAGCAAGGTGTCAACACTAGCCCAAAAGGCCACTGCACTGCATGCAACAAGCCTATTGTTGGCCAGGTAAGTCAATTTGTTTTCATTGTTCTGATTCTATATATTGCTGATAAGTGTGATATATCTAAGAGTGTTTATTGATAATATGTTTATGTTTAAAATATTACATCACACAACTTTATTGAGCTATATGTTGATCAGAAAATTTTTAAATATCAGGTAAAATGTATTTTTTGATAATTGTCTATCAAGTAAAAAATAAGTGTAGATTGGAATATATAAAATGGATGAAGATTTTTTAAAGATTTTTTAACAAAGTCGAAAATTGAGTTATAAATGTTTGATAGACAGCTCTAAATTTTTATTATTGTTCATCATCACCTTTAAAATTAAACTCGCATATAACAGTAAATATACAGATAAAAACAAATTAATCTGTTTCGTCTTTGTATTTGAATATGCTGCTTTCATTCATGTTAAATTTTTATGCCGATTCCCCAATCTTCTTTCTGTTAACTTTTACAAATTTCTTTTTTTTTTTAACTAATTTTTTTCTGAGTTTGTGGATCTAATAACATGTAAGAAACAGATAAATAACACACTTTTGTTTAAAATTTATTTTGTATGAATTTTATTGAATATACCTCTTAGGGGACATATTAGATATTATTATTGATAAAAAATCGTGATTATAAATTTGATTATTAGTTTTTTGTACTAAACATCTCTTATTTAGAGAGTATTAATGGTTGATATTTGTTAAACAAACTTTTATTTATTTACTTTTTTACATATGTCATATTTTAAAGGTGAAACTATTGTCAGTATCTTTTGGTATTTTTATATGTTCAGTTTTTATTTGGATCCTCTCTCCCATTTGATAGCTATGTGACAAAAAATATCACTTAACTATCAAAAACTGCACCATTTTATATGATTTATCAGTCACTGTAGCTTGTCATATTTCATGTTACATAATTTTTAGTTATTTTTTGGTGCAAAATATAGCATGTGAAAATTATAATTTTGTGTGTGGAATCCATTAGAATTCGTTTTAGCTGGTTAGACAAAGTTATAATTTTAATATTTAAATAGTGTTGTATGATAATTTAAAAAAATGGAGTCGGATTTTTTTAAAAACGTTTTAAGTCACATTGTATAGCCATGTTGTAACATTGTATAGCCATTATTTATTATCATATACGTATATGGTACACAACGCCATGTTGTAACGTTGTATAGCCATTATTTATTTATGTAGTCAAATAAGAATTAATTTTTCATTTTCCAGCATAAAACCTTTTTTTTTTTTTTGTGTTAAAGTGATAGCATACTTGCAGTGCAACTTATTGAAACTAAAATAAAAATTATTTGAAATAAAAGCTTGCAGTTTTTATATTATTTTAAATGTAATTAATTATTAAAAATTACTCCTCATTTGAGAAAATTTCTAATCTGCAAGTAATAAAGATAATTATTCAGTCAATTATATAAAATTTATCATCCATATAAAGAAGAAAACAGTCAAATTCAACTTTTGCAACATTGCCTAGCAATTGAATCATAATAAAATCCACCATCCAAGCCTGTTGCCAACCAAAAAGAATGAAATTATGGAGTCGGGGAAGCTATAGGATGTTTTAAAGTTTGTATTATTTGGGCTGTGATTTTTAAGAAATAAAAACATAAATTAGTTAAGTTAGAAGAAATTATTTTATTTGGCTTATTTTAAAACATAACTCAATTAAAACCTATTGCCTTAAGAGAAAAAAAAAAAGATAGATATACAGATGATGGTTGTATATAGATACATTCAGTGTGCATATACAGATAGTATTAATCTCAAAACTGTTTTTAATTAATTTGTTTTTAATTTGGAAACATAAAAAAAAAATGAAAGAGTAGAACGTATAGTTTTTAAAATAACACTACTATTATAAATAACAGTACTATTTATCTTATACTTCTTTTCGTTTATAATTTTTAAAGGAATGAAGCTATAGGTTGGAAATGAGTAAATAGAATTCAGTTAGCTATGTATCTTATTCTGATAATTATTACCAATTGTTAATTTTAGTGTTCATTAGCTTTGTCATGACAAATAATATTTTTTCTGAAAATGTAATAAAAATAGAATCCCGATATTATTTATAAAAAAGTTTTAATTTTAATAAAGGTGTCATTGCTGTATGCAGAATGTTATATGATATATTTTTAAGAATTTTAATTTTATATATTTATTAAATTTTACTGTTATATTTCTAAACATTACTTTAATAGCTTAATATTGTTATAAATTTTATATTAGCTTTTTTAAAGTAAATAATTTTTTTTAATTATAAGCATTATTATGTAGAAATAGTTTCATTTATATATATTTTTTTTTATATATTAGAAATAATTTTGAAATCTGTTTAAAAAAAATATATAAATTGTAACCTATGAATTTAACAGAAATTCATTTTTAGAAGTTTTAAATATGCTGATCCAAAATTGCAGCTTATTCCGATAAGCAGTTTTTGAGTAATGCTTAAAATATTACCAACATTGCAATCTGTTTTGCAATGATTAAAAATTAATTTAACATTAAGAGTTCCAAACTCTAAACCTGAATAATTCCTAAACTACTTGTGGTATCCTAAGATAAAATTTACCGGAAAATCCAAATATGATGTAAAAATGAGGTGCTAGTATTGAAAAATTTTGGATTTGATACAATTTTTATATGTAGATGATTTTTGCATAACAAGATTAGATATGTAATTTTTTAAAAAGAATATTTATAATAAAAGAATTTTTAAAAATATATTTCTCTTATAACAGACTTTTAATTATATAAAGTATTTTTTTTTTTTAATGAATATAATATTTAAAAAAAAGTTAAATGAAGTATGTTGTAAGTCGAATATTTTTTATTGTTGTCTTTCTAGTATATATAAATAATAATATTCTTATTAAGTTATTTTTGAGCATTTTAAAGGTAAAAATAATATATATACAGGACTAATGAAAGAGCACTAATACTTTTTAAATTGTGTGTTAGTATATTAAACAGCTATATTTGCTATAGATTTTCCACAATGGAAATTGTCATCAGACATACACGTTGGTCCAATAATGGTTTACGTTTGGCTGGAAATGTAAAACTAGTCCACTGCCTTTGCCATATCAAATTCATTAAAAATTTGTCACAATTGATACTTAACTCCTTAGTAGGAAACCACTAGGTATTAAAACTGATCAGTTGCAAGCCAGAGTTATTCTATGAGTATTTTTTATTACATTTAATATAAATGTATTAAATATAATTTTAATACATTAAACAGCTAAATTTTAGACAATATTATTAGAAAAATTAGTTATTGCTGAAATATGTGTATTTTTATTAATTATTCAATAAGTTTTTTGTAATTACTTAAAAAAATTTTTATGTAACATGTTTTCAGAAATTTATACTGCTAATATCATTACTATGAGTAATTACAGGGCCAAAAGTAGTGTAGGAAGAAAGTAGGACACATGCCCTAGGCACCAAAAGAATATCTAGTTCGTTGTTTGGTACAAAAAACAAATAGCAAAATTTATGCAAAAATGTCATGGAATTGGGCAATCCAAAGTAAAGATGTTTTTTTTATACTCTTTGGTTTGAACAGGGCCGGTTTTTCCATTAGGTGGCCACATAGGAGCACCAGAACAATACTTGATTAACAAATTCAATACTTGCGAGATCAATACACTTCCCCGTTAGGTTTGAATTTGTTCAGTCTTTCGGAAATTATTGTGATGACAAGTTTTGCATGTTTAGTTTTGTATCCCCCTGTAAACAAACTATAAGATCTACATAACAAACTCATCCAAGATACTTGAAAGATCAGTACAATGTCCCAATTCAGTTCGAATTGGTTCATTATTTCAGATGTTATTATGACAAGATTTGCATCATATGTAGATAGATAGATATATATAAAAATGAAGTGATTGCAATAGATCGATTTCTAAAGAAACCAACCTAGAAATCTGAAGATTAATATACTTCCTAATAATTATTTCATATTTAAAATAAAAATGAAGGGAACGTATGGAAAACTTTTCTGCATAAATTTATTTTGGAAAGCAGGGGGGTGTGACAAAATTCATGCTTACCCCAGGTGAAAAAAAATCCTACTTTTGGCCCTGAGTAATTAAGGGGACTCTTCAGTCATGCAAAGGCACACACTCACTAATGTTAAACATATGGGCAAGTTCTTTTTTAATTTGAATATTTTTAAACTGCTAGGGGGCTCAGCCCCCTACTAGCTAACGCTCGCCAACCCCCGTGAATTGCGAAGCAATTCACATTTAGACCAATACGCGTTCCCAAGCAATTCTAGCTGGAAATGAGTACTACCATAAATCATTTTAACATATGAAATTGACAATTTGTTTTAAATGTAAATAAAAAAGTAATTGAAAACTTCGTTGAAAACACAATTAAAAATGCATTTATATTAGTGCTACTAATGGGCATAAATCATTTAAATACTATGAAAAAAGGATCTTGGAAAAACAATTAGTTTAAAACTCATTGTTCCTATAACATTATACAGCACGGCTTAAATTCATTTTTTAAAACACTACGTGATATTTTATTTATTTCATCAAGACAGCAACAGATGGCAGCAGGTGCAGTCTAGACAGTTGATATTTTTATTCTCTCCGGTTTTCATGTGAATGAAATTCGTAAATAAATTCTAAATATGAGTTGAGAATTCATTTGGAATTAATGATATTACTCATAATTAAAATGAGGAATCATCTCAAACGCTTTTGATTACATACATGGTATTTTATTTTTAATAATTGATAAGTTTCACTGCTCGTGCCAGGGTGATACAATGGCCGCCATATTGGAGCTGGAAACTACGATTGTTGCCAAACGATAATCTATTTTTATTGCATAGGATAGCTGAAGTCAATCTAATATGGCTATTTTTAATTTTTTCAATTTTGGTTGCAGATTTTTAATATATATATATAAAGGTACTTTCATTTTCAAAAGTGAAACCTCTTTGTGAAGGTGTCTCCTTATGGACATAAGTTTACTTTGGCTGAAAATGGTCTGTATAAAATTTCCAGCCCAAAACAGGAGATATTTGTAATGACATTGATCATCATATTTGTAGTATGTTGCCTATTTGTTGAGATGTTTTAGTAGTAAAACTTTAATTTAAATTCGAATATATTTTGATTTTTTTTCTTCGTCCTGTGTATTCTTTTGTTTTTATGGTGATTCATTCAAAATTTTATTATTTAATTGCGATTTAGCGCCAGTTTTTCAGTGCTGTTTCATCTATTCCACAGGGGTAAACTATCAAGATCTGACTTTGATCATTATATTTGTAGTATGTTGCCTATTTGTTGAGATGTTTTAGTAGTAAAACTTTAATTTAAATTCGAATATATTTTGATTTTTTTTTCTTTCCCAAAGCATGAATAAGTTCACAAACACAAATTAATGTATTTTCTGTATATTAATCTTCAATAGTAACTGCTATTTCATCCCATTAATGATGATTTAACATTGCTGCAGACAATATGCTGTTTGTAAAAAAAAAAAAAAAAAAAAAAAAAAAAATCCACTTTTCTATATAAAGCAAAACAAACTTAAAACTTTAAATTTGTTTTTAACTGAAAATAAACTTGCAGCATTTGGTTGAATTAATCTTTTCACTGTTCTAAATTATCTTATATTTCTCATGCAAAAAGTATCCATCTTTACTTTTATTTGCATCATATATCTTTCAAAAGTAGGGATTTTGAAAAGTATGTAGAGATGAAAATTACCAAAGTCGGTATACTCAAAAATTGTAAAAAAATAATCATAAACCTAAATCTTAATGGAATTTTATTGTTCAATGAATGAAACTTTGTTTTGAAAAAAGATTTTAGATATGTACCAACTTTTAAAGCATTAAATTTATTTGTTTATTTTTTTATTTGAGGTAGATTTTGTAAGAAATACTACCTATTACAATCTCCCCTAAGTTGGAATTTCTGGAAAATTTTTGCAGATCTACGCCGATCATGACTCTCAGAGTCCAAAACCACCCCCCAGTTTAAAACTTTATCTATCTATTTATATCATTTTTTTATGGACACGATAACTTCAATAATTGTGCACAAATCTCTTCCAAACTGATACATAAAATCAAGGGGCATAAAATCTCAGTCAAGTTCGTTAATGGGCAAAATTAAACCAGGGGGGGGGGGGGCTTTTTGTAAAAACAGAAAAAGCCCTATAACTTCTTAATTATGATACGTATCGAATCTGTTTAAAGTTTTTTTATTACTTCTAGCAAAAGGGTAAAAAATTTATGTATGACAGATTTTTGATATCATTAACCCTTTATCTACAGAATTATGAATCAACAAATTGTTCAATCTCAATAATTATCTTCCTTGATGTCTGAAGGTATATTAGACAATTTATATTATAATAATATGAAATTTAGATAAGGTTTTTCATTAAAACTGATTTAATAATGCGGTAGTAATAGTTCTTTTTGTGAAATATTTACAAGAATAATTAGATTAATTAACAGAGAATGCTGTTAAGGAAATATCACAATTCTTTATCGGAACAATGTAAATAAATGTATTGTGATCCTATCATTAAATAGAAAAGTTTTTATAGTTGCAAAATTTTCATATAACATGTTTTAAAAAGAGAAGATCTACACTTATGTAAAAGGTTGAGAAAAATACCACTTTATAAAATATTTAGCTTTCACTGTTTTGCTGTGCTTTCGAAATGTGATCCAGAAAAGTATTTTGTATAAAAACAAAACCTTATTATCATTATTAGACAGATTAAAGAAATTTTATACAAAGTTTTCTCTGGTGGTACTTAAAAGTACCGTCAGTAGATAAAGGGTTAAAAATGGCCTCAAGGGGCAAGGGGGGGGATAGGGGTTTTAGAAGAAAAAAATTCATAACTTTGTCAATTCACAAGATATCAAAGCCGCTTAAATTTATTATACATCCTCTTAATATTATCTACAACTTTTATATTGACAAGTTTTTTATAGTTTCAACCCTTACAGCAAAAAAAAAAAAAAAAAAAAAAAAAAAAAAAAATCCTTACTGGCTCCGCTTACAGACACATTTAGATTTCGAAGTAGGCAGTTCCAACTGCCGCATCATGGCAAAAAAGGTCATTTCTTCTGCAATTCCCAGTAAATAGGCGCCTCATGGTCCGTGCCTTCGAAATCTACTTGTGCCTGTAGGCCGAGCAGTCAGGGATTTTTTTTTATTATATGTTTGTTTACTAGGGGGCTCCTCTAATTTTATCTTTAGGACATAAAATTTCTTTTATCTAATTCAAAATTGATTGTTTTAGTACTGTTTGTAGAGAAGGTCATAAAAACATCTATAGTATATGTATCAGTGTCCAATTTTATTCATTGTTGTTAATTTATAAGCAGTGCTAAAATTTATGCTTGTACCTTTCTTTCTTTTCTTAAATTATATTAATCAGTGTTACTAAAAACAAGATTTTTACTTATTTTGTAGGCAGCTTAGTGTTAAAAATTGCTATACATTCTTTAGTATTTTAGAATTAAAGTAGATTTCTATGAAATTCAATCAATTAATAATAAATTGTTTGAATATTATTATATTTGTTTGAATATTATATTTGCTAGAAGAATGAAACATCTGTAAGAACCTGCTTTAATTTATATTTGATGTAAGAGATGTGAATTATGTATTGTTATCAGAATTGCAGCATTATTATTAGAAGTAATAGGTGCTTTTTTAATACTAAGATTTTTTCCTGTTAATTCAAAGTGAAAAATTATAAATTGCTACATTTTCTCACACAATTTTTGCAAAATTTATGAGGATGCATATTTATAGATTTTTTGGTCTCAACAAAAATGTAAAAATGAGTTTCTGCTAATTTTAAAATATCTGCTTATTTTTCTAAATTTTAATTTTATTCAAATTTATATTTTTCTTTTGTTATATATATTAATCTGTCTTTAACATTTACTTAAGTTTTTAATTAATGTTTTATTATTTTTTAAATGTCTTTTTCTAAGAATTCTGATGGCATATGCTGTATAATAATTTAATAAGTTGTTCAGCAATTATTTATGAGATGTGTTGGTATTGTAGAAGTTAGCTTGAAAAGCTAAATTAATTATTTGTGTTTGTATTTATGAGTGAAAATGATTTTCTTCAAAACCTAAGTAGATTAGTTTCTGCCAACCTTTATTACTACAGGGGTTGTTTTATACGATTACTGTTAGTTTTCTAAAAAAAATGTCTAGGCATGCCTTCAAGTTGATTCAAGAAAATGATTTGTCATGCTTTGTCATTTTGTCAGATATCTGAGAGACATGTTAATGCTAAAAAACATTCCATTCTTTAAAAAACAAACAAGGCTCATAGTGACTTTAAACATAAGCATCTTTGTTATCAATAAACTATACATAGATCTTATCCAATTGCATAAATATCTATAATATCTTTAAGCTGTGATTTAGTAAGAATTTAAAAACTTTATAAACTTTTTATTTAATTTCGTTAAATTCACAAAATGTTTAAGGATATGTGTATCCCTTTATATCCCCCCAGAAAACACACACACACACACCAGTGTTACCATTTACATAATGTAATCAAAGTCGCCAGGAATGGTTTGTTTCTACATGTTATCATAGTCATTCACATTGTTATCATCCTGATGAGTGAATTAATCTTTTATTTTTTATAAATAAGTGCAAATTCATTTTTTTCCTTGCTTTGTACAACAAAAATGGGACTGAATCAGTTAAATGATATTTTATATAATTTCGTTATTTAAACAAAACAACGAAAAATATAAAATGTCAGAAATCATTCCTGACTTGCAATATTTTTCAGTTGTAACATTCTTTTCTTAAATTACAAGTATCTTTAAATTTAGTACACTTCATTATTATACATTCCTGTCAGTTGATAAATAACTTATAGATATAGGATGAATTCCTAAATTTTATTAATGATTTATTATTAATAGTAATGCAATGTCTGCTGCATCTTTACATGGTATTATTATGCATTCATATCAGTTGATAAATGACTTGTGGATATGAGATGAATTTCTAAATTTTATTAAAGATTTATTATTATTGCTAAACAGGCTAAGATAATTTGTTTTTCATAGCATAGTGCTGTAAATGCAATATCATTAAGTGCTAATCTGTAATATAAAATTTATTCTGATTTTGTTGTTATTTTTGTGTAGAACAAGTTGAATCCCATTAAAAGAGAAATATTTGTTCTTATGCTATCCTCTTTTCCCAATTACATTATTCTTACAATACTTACTATTGAATCATTTTGTATTAAGAGACTGAATCACAATATATAATAAAAAACAACAGTCAAGATCATCCATTATTTTAAAATCTGACATTTTACTGCATTGAGTGGTTATCACTCAATGACTGAAACAGTATAAACACCATTTGGTATTAACCTAGTGAAGAAGCACAGATCCACTATTAACTCTGATCACTGCAATATCTACAAAAATCGTAAGGTTTTTTTTGCAAAAAAAAATATTTTATTGATCATTTGAATATGTTATCTCAAAAGGCAATTTCTTAAATTGTAGCATTCTTTTGTTAAATTAGCAGTATCTTTAAGTTTATATTTACTTATAACCAGAGTCAGCACGTGGATTTTCTGTAGTGTATGTAAAAAATTCTATGTCACTTTTTGAAAGAGAGAAGGGGGTGAGGGGGAGGATTTCTTATCTTAAACATGGATTGTGGAACATTTTCTAATCTTACATGCATATTTTATCCTGTGTTACTTTTTGTTATATGAAGCCATTTAAATTTTATGTCTCCTCTAAAAATTTAACTTAGATTGCATCAAACATTGCACGCATTTTAATTATTTGAAAAGGAATAATGAAATTTCTGCTAAAATTTTATGGAACCTTTGCTGCAAGTATATATCTGTAATATATCTGCAATTATTAAATTGATATAATATATACTAATGGACCTGCCTAGTGTTGAATGAATGATTTTATATTTTTAAATGAAAATCTTTCTAAATGATGTAGTTTTCATCATCTTTCTAAATGTTAAGGGACCGACTTCCATTGGCAGCGTACAACCTCGAATTTGTGTTATTTTACCTTTGTATATGAAAATCTGTCCAAACAAACCTAGAGTTATGGGCCTCAATGTCTCTGGCAGCATGTGTGCTACGCATACTCCGATCTGTTTTGATTATATATTTTTAAACTATTTCCAAACAAATCTAGTTAGAGGTAACGGTACCTCAAAAAGCAATTTAACATTATACAATTTTTATTTATTGATAAATTACACTATATATAAAAACTTTATTTTTAATTAATTAAAATATTGTGATTTTGTATCTGTGTTATGTATCTGTTATATTACATACAAATGTTGCTGAATGTATATTTTAATGTTAGAAACAAATATATAATGAATTACATCAGCAATTTCTAGAGTTATTATATTTTTTATCTTTAAAAATACTGAGTGTATTTTAGGCATAAATTGTCTATCTCGAGATTCATTTGCACATCTATTTGTGAATTGAGTTGGTGACTGTTGAAAGGAACTAAGTCCAAAATTTAACATTTCTCATTTTAAGATGATTTCAATGTTTTTTCATGTTTGTTGATCATTTTGTGAAGAAAGGAACTCAGTCCGGGTAACTACCTATGCATGTTTGGGAGGGAGGAATTTAAAAGTTGAGTATTGAAAGGCACTATATCCACGACTTGGGAAATTTCAAAACTAGACTTAGTTCTTTTCAACAGTCACTGATTCAATTATCCTGTATACTAGTTTATAATTTACTATTAAATATCATTTACATTAATATAATATTAAAACTTTCAATTTTTTTTTATACATCAGACTGCACAAGTTACATTATGCTATAGCAGAGTTTACTTTTTCAGTTTACAAATACAGAAACAAGTTTAGAATTTAAATTAATGATTTCCCCACACCTTTTCTCTAAAGTTGTTGCTTATTTATTTTAAAAATACATAAAGACAGAGAATATTCATTATATTTTACATCTTCATTTATTCATACTTTTTATTTATCATTTTTTTTTAGTTGTTCATTTATTTTTAATTGAAATCTGTAATTTGGTGTCTTATGATTATTTTTAAGAAAATCTAAGCTTGTTCATTTTTGAAAATCGAATTTGTGAAAACTAGAATAATTTAGGAGTTTCATTAAGTATTAGGGCATTTGAAAAAAAAAAAATATTAAGACACCAGAATATTAAATCAAAAACCAGGACTATCCCAGGAAAGTTGAGATGTCTTTTCATTTTCAAAATATGTTTAGATTTACATTTATTTAAATTCTTTGTGGATTTGTCAGGCTGATAGTTTACTAAGTTCTCTCTGCTTATGAGTGTCTTTCAACTGATGCTTCAGAGTTTAATTTATCTTAAGAGGAATGGGGGAGTCATCTGTGGTGGAGAAATTGTCGGATAGATGGCCCTGATCAAGAGATTTGGCATAAATAGAATTTTTAAACATGAAAAAAATAAATAAATGAGAGGGAGACATAAACATCCTAGAGCCAACAAAACTATTTAATTCCATTATTTTGGCATTTGTCACATTATTGTATTAAGCTATTTCTGGAAATACATTTAATCCTTGATGAAAACATTGATACATTAAAATTAATGACAAAATTATAGCAGCTAATTATTGATCATATTATTCTTGTTAAGTGAAAAAAAATTATTTGATAGAATCTTAAAATGTAACATGTTCGTATAAATTAAAACTTTTTTCTTTCCCCATCCCAGGTTGTTACAGCATTAGGTAAAACTTGGCATAAAGAGCATTTTGTGTGTCACCATTGTCAGCAAGAATTGGGTACTAAGAACTTCTTTGAAAGAGATGGTGTACCCTATTGTGAAACAGATTACCACAATATCTTCTCTCCAAAATGTGCATATTGTAATGCTGCCATTCTAGGAGTAAGTTTTATAGTTATTCATTTATTATTCTGTTCAAAACTTTGTGATATTGCTTTAGCATTAACTAATGAAATGTACATTTTTTTTGTATTGTTGACATTATTTGTTAATATTTTCAGATTTTAAGAAAAACAAAATGCTTTTTTTTTCTGTATGTTGTTATGTCACAGACATACATCTACTTTATTCTTTCTTTTTCAATTTTTAAAATTTGAACTTTTAAAATTTAATATTTATTTATTTCTAAATTTAAAATATTTTATTTTGCCTTTTTATTTAATTTCCGATAATTCCCATAAATCAAAATTTTAAACATCTATTTAATTATTCAAAATTCTCTTTCATTCTATTTTAGAAAATCCAAAATCTCTTTTTTTTCTTTTTTTCATTACATATGTGTTATGCATTTATTTTCTTTCGTTTTTTTTTTTCAACCCTATAAAATTTATTTTTAAAATCATGGTTTATGTTATACATGAGGAGTTTGAATCTGACTACATCCCTTTTCCTTCCTCCACTGCATTCAGATTGAAGAGACACTGCTTCATTGGTATTGCATGAAATCATTGGTTGACAATTTTGTATTTAAATTTACAAAATGATAAAGCAGTACTTTGTTAAAACTATGTAATTTTAATAATAACGATGGGAAGTGCTGCAGTTGGAAAAAAATATTTGTGGGAACTCACCTTTTCATAGAGTAGATAAGAAGTGAATTTTTCGCATCGGTCATGATGTTATTCATGCAGATGAATGCTCTTTCGCATTCAGACATTGAAATGGGTATAGTTTTCACAGTCTGGAGAAAAAAAAGGCTTGTGCTTGTACGCGTTATTTTTTTTACAGTAACAAACCAAATATTTCTGGGAACGGCGTTCCCATGTGTTCCCACCCAACTACAGCATTGACGATGGGATTTTAATAAAATAGAATATCTTTTTGAAATGTTTTTACCTCAAAGAAGCTTTTAAAATTGAGATTTGTATATTACAAAAGGAAGAGGGGGGGGGGGATATTTATTGTTGAGTTTTATGCTAAGATTGTTTTATTATAATTAGTAAAAACACATATACTCCTGGTCAGGATATTTTTCTTAGTACTCATACTTTAGTTATGTTATTTTTCTGTGTATTATCATATTGAAACTCTCTATGAAATACTATGTATAGAAATGGTTAAACTGAATTTCCCTATAGACTGATCAAAAATGGATCTTAATAACCCTTATCTTTTCAATATAAATTAATGTGTTCAATAACGAGTTATTTCTTCAGTAACTGTGAATTTACATCACATTCATATATTTATTATTATTTTTTTCTTTCTTTCAAGAAATGTATCACTGCTTTGGAGAAAACATGGCATCCTGAGCATTTTTTCTGTACACAATGTGGCAAACAGTTTGGAGAAGATGGTTTTCATGAAAAAGATGGCAAGCCTTTTTGCAGAGACGATTATTTGGAGATGTTTGCTCTCAAGTGTGCTGGTTGCAACAGGCCTATTACAGAAAACTATATATCTGCAATGAACAGTCAGTGGCATCCTGGATGTTTTGCATGTCGGGTAAGATTTATGCTTTATTTCCTTGTTTCTTACATTTAAAAAAAGAAAAAAAAAAGTGTCTACGTGAATGTATGGTCAGTAGTATCAAGTTTACCTAAGAAAGGAGATTTTTAAATAAATAAATACATGTTTTAAAATTTTTATTAATTTCATACAAAATACATTTTTTACCAGACTAGAAGACAAGACCAGACCTGAAAATAGATTATTTTTTCATGTTACAATGGAGAAATTTAGTTAACATGACTACAAATTGACTGATATTAATTGGTCTGTGTTGCATCTCAACTTTTGGCAGATTTAATTTATTTTTTAAGGTAATAACCAAAGTCAAAGACTAGCAAAACCTTATTTTTCATTAAATAATGCATTTATTTAATGTTAGCTACTTTTCCCCCACATCACAGATAGTTCTTCCAAGGTGACATGTCATCTTATCATATCCAGAGTATATTTTGGCTCGACTCTGATTTTGTGAATTAAGAATTTCAGACAATGCATTTTGAATTGTTGATTCATCTATCATATTTACATGGTTCAATGATAGACATACATCATATTTACATGGTTCAGACTGAAGTAAAGTTGGCATGGAATTAATGTTTTTTTAGGTAATAGAATTATAGTTTCTATAGATTGCTGGGAACACCAAAATTTTTTTTTGTAAGTTAGTTTGAATTAATTAAATTGTCTGAATAATAAAGCAAAGGAAATGTGTTATCTTGCAATGTGATTATGATTTAGATATTAATGCTTTTCACACCGCCTTCGTAGATTGGCTCGCTATTGGGCCAGCTGACTCTTGTAGGTAGTACTGCATAAATACTGTATGATTAACTTGCTGTTTATAGGGACTTATCTGTAATATAACCATTTTGCAAATATTTTTTTTCGATGGTTTCAAGTTATTACTTATTTGAAGAGAATCTCTCTACAATTCCTCTCAAACATAGTTTATATTATAATATTTTATTTATTTTTAATTTACAAAATGCAGTTTCTATGTTACAAAACACATACTTTAGTCAAATATTCTCTGTTGGGTAACTGTTATTAGTAATTTATATTAAATTTATATTTATAAAATTATAAGAAGCATAATTTTTAACTTTTTGAGATGAGAAGTGTGAGACATGTTATAAAAAAGAAAAATAAATGTTACAACTTATCTATTATCTGAATCTACAGTATAATTAATAATTGACAGAATTTGAAAATTTCTATTAAAATGCATAATTTTCATAGAGCATGGAACTTGATTTCTAAATTAAATTTTATTTATTTATTTATGATATTTTTAAAAAACATTTATGTGCAATAATGTAGTAATATAGATTTTCATACTTTATCTTTTAAAACAAATATTGAGTTTTAAGATTAAACTATTTTAGAGTAATTAAAGTTAATAATTGTGTTCATGTTTATATATTTGGTTTCTTTGATGTATCTTTTCTTCTTACCTCTGAATTACTTTTGCCCTAATGATATAAAATAAATTATTTTGCTCCTTTTCATATTTTCGAAAATGGCAATTTTACTAATAATTTTTTACCTTTTGAAATAAATAAATAAAATGCTTGATGTGAGGATAATACAGCAAAAGATATAAAAATTCGTATCAAACCTGTTACATTTTTAAAACTCTGTTAGTATTTTTAGCTTTGCATTGAAAGTAAATGTTTGATGTGAGGATTATACAGTGAAAGATATAAAAATTCATATAAACTCTGATATATATATTTAAAATCTAGGTAGTATGTTTAGCTTTATATTAATTCCATTTACATGGCTAAATATTTTTATTTTCTGCCATTACTCATAGCCTATGTCTTCAGTCTGTAATTGATCTTTGATACTAGAATATTAGTCACATTTTCTTAAGATGATTTGCAGCAGAGTTAGTAGGAGGGGGGGGGGGGATTCTCTCTCTCTTTTTTTAATGACTGTATATAACAAATAGCTTTTTTAAAAAGGTTGCAGGATGTCATACCACAAGAATTAATTTAATATTTAAAGTTTTGCATAGTATATTTATGATATATTAATGTTTTATGGTATTCTTTTGAGCCAAAACAAATAGTGGTTAATTTTTTATCTTTAGTAGTTGATGATAGAATGTGATTAATTTTTTAAGCATCAGCAATGAATTATCTAGTGGAGTATATGCTCTTGTGTTAATGCTTTTGACATAATTTCTTTTTGCTTATTTTTGTATAAGTGTAATCCTGTCTGTATACAAAATAGAAATTCCCTTTCCCGCTTTTTTATTTTGTCTGTGTGTGTGTGTGTTTAGTAGTTCATCCTCTTCTTTGTTATTTAATGTAATTGCTTGTAGTTGTTAGTTTATTTAAATGTAGAAAATTATTATAAACTTTATAAAAAAAAATTAGAATAATAGAAAATTCAAAGTGTAAATGTACAATTTTTTGCTACTCTAAAAGGAAAAGTATAAAGTTATGGTGTATATGGAGCATAACTTTGTCACATTCTCACCTTGAGCAATGATTTTAATAGTTGTGTATAAAGCAGGGGTTGAACAGCCTTTTTACTGTGTCACCGGCACATTTTATTTTATTTTTTATTTATTTTTTTTACACTATGGGCACCCCACCCTCACAAATTTATGTAGGGTACATAAGTTTTCATTTTGTGTTCTAGGCACAGATTACAAAAGCATGTGCAGTTCAATATTATATGAATATTGGATGTATATATACATTCATATTTACAGCAATTTTCAAATGTAAGAGATGACATTTTTTTTTTCAATGACCAAAGATATGAAAATTGAAAGAAGACCATTAAATGCAGTCAGTCTTGTGAATGAGTCTTTCAATATTTTGTCCACAATAGATTTTATTTTTAAAAAAGTGTTCTGATTTAAAAATCTGTTCTGTTTTTCAACCATTAAAGTTTCCTGTTGTACACTGTGAATTACATATATTTCTACATGTATCAGTTTATAAAGTATTAATATTTTATAGTACTCGCAAACAAAAGGAAATGGGATAGTTGATCAAATATACCTATGGGTACATGATTCACCATCAATGTTATAGAAGTTCAATTAGAGCATCTATTACCATCTTAGGCTCTTATTTTATTGCCGTTCACTAGATGAACATCCTTGCCTGGGTTCTCTCCATTATGAGAAAATGTCTTCAGAGTAACAAACTATAAAATAACTAGTAAATATGCATCATGTCATCTGGTTCAAAATTACTATGGAGTAGTTTGAGTGCATAACAATTAATTTCTTTCCATATCACATTTTGTTTTTAAATTTTTTTTTTATATCTATCCAATTAAGCTTTTGTCGTGTGATCTAAAAATACAGGCTCCAATTACTTCACCATAAACCTATAGTTTAATCATCTTATTATAGTGATGAGTGGTACTGGTAATCATCTTATTATAGTGATGAATTGGGGTTTGAAGGGTGGACAGCCCAGGTGTGATCTTCCCCATAAAGTTTGGAATTCAAAGATTAAATATGGTCTAGAAATAAAATTTTCCCCTTTTCTTCCCAAAATTTTACTATGTTCTTTCTGGAGCTGCAGAAATCCCTCCTGGGGAAAATGTGTCTGAATTCAACACTACCATATTGGATCATTATCTTGTCAAGTAACTAGTATTTTGCCAGTCAAGGATGATTGGAATGCAATGGCTTATTGGTATATTTATGTCTTTTTTAGGTAGAAAAGGATTTAATAGCTATAGTTAAAATCAATTTTTTTCTTACAGAGGCTGTTCAGACATTTGTCGAATTACTTTAATTAATTAGAAGGTTTATGTGTTATGTGTATGCTTTGATAGAATTTTATTTTTACAGCAATAAAATTGTGAAAGTATATGTTATTTTCTCTCTGCCAGTTTTATTTACTTTCAAAATTGTACTTTTAAGCAAACTATAGATGGAACACTATGTATGCACTCTTCCGAAATCAATTATGCTCATTCAGTTTTTCAAAAACATTCTAAAATCCACATTTCAGTATCTGAAACATATAACAATAATTTCAATATCGGAAACAATAACATCACCTATAAACCTTTGGATATGATGAATAATGTTATTAATCTATAAGGGAAAAAAAAAACATGAAAGTTGACTACAAGTGGAAAAATACTTTCAAACATATACCCAAAGATGAAAATGAAGTTTGCAAATATTTTTATCGTAAGATCTTTAATTTTAAAAGAGGATCTGTCAAAGTGAAGGACTATTACAAAGTTTTCCAATTATTTAATTTCAACTGTAAATAAAATAATTAACAATGATTTGAATGTTAAAACAACCAACAAATACAGTGATCTTCTATTTTTATGTATGTCACCGAATGCAAAATTTTGCATGAAAAGTATTTTGCTGTAGAAAAATTGGAAAAAGTTAAAACACTAGACAAGTGTTGGTGTATTTTAGCAACTGTTACAAAAAAGTTCAATTTGTTATCTTAAAAGAAAAGAAATCACATTAAAACTTGGTTCATAAAATCTAACAAAAATTTCTCTAAAGCACTTCTAATTGTTTCTGGTTTTGAATAAGATGGACAAAAATACAGTTTCACATACTATGAGGCCTATTTTATCCCCAAATATTCCAAGACTGAATATTATCTTTAAGTCCATTGAATCATAAATCAGTAGAGGTGCATTGTGATAAAGCAAGCAGCTATGCATCTAAACCTGTTCTTAAATTCTCGGAAAAAGACAGGATTAGAAGCTGATATCATATGAATAGTATACTTTATTAACGTTCTTGTTAAATATTCAAATGTTTCACTTATAGAGTTTATATTTTGGACTTTTAAGAAGAGTTTTATAAGAATGTTGACCAGAACTCATTCTTGAATTTTGCAAAGCAGTTGTACAAGAATGAGACAAAATATCATTTTTGTTTCTATAAAAGTTAATATTATCATAACAAATTAAGATTCGGTTTACTACAATAGCTATAAATATACTTTAGTTTATTTGCAATCCATCAAATAATTGAAAAAATGTTTGAAAAGCCTCAATAAAAGGATTTATGTGGATGTTTGAACAATAAAAGTTGCATTTAATCTGACTAAGCAGAATTCCACTGTGTTAAATTCATAAAATTCTTTTCCTATTTTCATGTTTGCTAGCATATAAGAGCACTTGTTTATGCAACATTTAACAGGTTTTCTTATGGAATTAATATATTTTTGGCAGAATCTATAGATACATAGATCTGAAGATGAAACGGAATCTGTAGAAATAATAATTGTCTTTTGATATGTATGTGTGACATGCCTCATTTACAGTTAATTTAGTTTAAAAAGTGCATCTTATTTGTTAGCAAATACAATGTTATGTAAACTTTTTAATAAGCTATATAATAACCATTGTGTTTCACTGCCATTATATAGCAAGAAAAAAAAGAGTGAGGTGCGAGTCATCCCTCTCAATATAAAGTGAGAAAACTGTCTTATTAGCATGCGAGAATGGTGTGTTAGATTCCACTATCTAGATTTACTGAACTACTCATAGAAAAATATCTAAATTGTTTTATGATGATGACTACTAATTTCTTAAAGTATTATTGAGAAAAAAAAATGAATATAAAGGCAGTGATATTCATATTAAATTTATACAAATAAGTATATTAATGAAATGTAGTTTAATAATAAAGCACCTCTAGTATTAATAGTAGTATATTATTTTAACTCTTTTACATATTAAAGCTTTTTTTTCTTAGATAGAAAAACTGTTGTTAAATTTTGAGTGATATAATTTGAAATGCTCTTTATAAAATGATTTTTTATTTTTTTTTATTTTGTGACTAACATTTTGATAATTTTTGTGATATTTTGACAAAATAAAAGTACTTTCTTTTTCTGACTTTTTTTTTTAATATCAGTAATTTTTTTTTTGTTTTTTGTTTTCTTATGTAATCCATATTTTTAATGGAATAAGTTAGAAAATTTAATTAGTTAAAAATATTACCATAAAACAAAATTTCCTAACAATTAAGTAACTTTAGATATTTAGCAATAGATTTAGTAGTGATGCTTCAAACTGTGTGAACTAAACTGGTCAGCATGTTCTATGAAAATTGAGGTTGCATGATAAATACATGCTTTTAAATAACACTGCTGTATTTAAAATACTAACATATATTTTTTGTAATTTTTGTGTATGCTTAATTTTGTAATATAGGTATCATAGTGCTATTTTATGTCAAAAATATTTGCTATCTATATACCATTCTTCACCGGTTCAGTTATTGAAACCAGCCATTTTTATTTTTAATAACTGACACATATTTTTGCCTTTAACTGTTATAGACTTTCGTAACACTGCTTAAAACTATTTTTTCTGTTGTTTACATATCAAATTATAGTAAAGATAAAATTTACTTTTAATATTTGTAAATTATTGTTATTATAATGATATGCTACAACTGTCTCATCCTATTTTCTTGTAAAAAATTTTACGTCCTTTTATCACGTTTCCAGTGACATAAAAGTTGTATTGGAATGTTTGAAGGACCTGCTGACCTTTATTGCAACAAATTCTCTCTATATTTGATTCAGAGTTCAGTGATATATATCTTAATATATATCCAATATTTATTTTCAAAATATCATGATTAGGGCTGGATTATTTATCAATATATCGGTCAAATATTGATATTTTTAAATTATTGCAATACCAATATCTAAGCTCTGATTCTGATGATGTATCCCAATAATGATAGCTAAGCTCTGACTCTACCCAATATCCCAATAACATTTTTTTCCCTGCAGCGTGCGTAACTTCGAAATCCTAAAAAAACGCCAAATATCCTGTCTTCCCATGCATTTATTCACTGCCCGCTTCATTCAACGCTGAATATCCCTTCTAATGATTATCTCTATTTCGTCATCATTCCAATATATCTGATACATTCTATGCTTTACTTTTTATTAAAACAAACTGCTTTTTCCTCTGTGCTTTCATTACTGAATAATACTGTTATCGTCTGTGTTTCAATACCGTCGCTGCTATTAGTCTAGACATATTGCAATATCTCACACATATTGATATGTCCTATGTCCTAACCAATAAAGAAGCACTAAAATATGTACGAGTTATTGTGGAGTTGATAATACTACCAGAGCTTGGCAGCTGGGAAGCTCAGTTCACAATCAACCAAACAGAGTGCGCTAATGATAAAATTCCGCTTTTCGCCACATTGGTGAGGCGAAGCCTCCCTGTTCTTTCACTGTGATTGGTTTTTTTGAGCGGAGCTTACTAGCTATTAACTTCCAGTATTGCAAACGCTGAATATCTGCCAATGTTTATTCCTGTTATCCTCTCTGTTCTTTTATCAATAGAGAGAGCATGAGTCAGAGTGAATTTAATATATGCTGTCTTGATATTTCAGCTTAAAATGAAGAAGAAGAAAAAAAACTTTAATTAGTATAAAACTATTCCAAAATGTTATTTGAATATTTATATTTCAAAAAAGATTTCAATGTTGTATTTATGTATAGTAAATAGATAGGAAGGTATAAATACAGTGAAATTTTTTTAATTGTTTTTCTATTAAGAATGCATTGATACCTTAGAGAAAGATTGAAAAACAACATTTCTAAAGCATCTGTCATCCATTGAAAGCTATTTAATTACAAGTATATTAGCATGACATGTGGCATTAAACCAATTTTAGTTTTTGCTGTTGTTTTTTACTTATTTTAATCATATTAAAATCAGCAACACCCTAAATTTAAGAATATTTTATTTTAGTTTCTTTTTTATAATATTCTCAGTTATACACGAGGATATTAAATAGTTAAAATAGTGCATAAAATAGGAAAAAATATGGAACATACTATTTTTAAAGAAAAACACTATTCAAGCAATGGTATAAGCCCAAATAGATATCAAACAATATGTACTTTTCCTAAAATATTTCTGTTTTATATAAATATGAAACTATAATATTTAAAAGAATTATGTGTGAGCAAATAGGTATAGAGAATTCATTCGTTGCTTTCCACACCTGTTTGTACTTAAATTGCTGCTACCATACCATTTATCTTTGGAAATTAACAATTTTTCTATTCCCACACACTTTAAGGTAGTTATCGCGATATATCACCAATATCAATATTAATTCATTGATATATTGTGATATTAAATTTCTGATATCGTCTAGCTCTAATCATGATGTTTAACATTTTCAATATTTTCATATATTTGATATTTATATTCAAAACATCATTGTGTATGATATTTTTTATACTTTCAGTTGAAACAAGTGTAAATGAATTTTTCAACTGTTATTGACTGTGTTGTTCTGTAAATAAAGATCTTTTGCTGTGATAGAGACTTTTTTGGCCCCCCCCAAAAAAAATCACATGTTTTACTTCAAATGTAAATCACTGAATTTTTAAATGTAGGATCACAATTTATACTGGACTATGTTTACTTTAAATAGCCATTGAAATATAAACTGTCTAATTTAGATAAATTATTTGTAGCTTCATTAGAAAGAATCTTTTCTGGGTTTGGTTTAGTTCAGTTTAAACTGCACAACAGGTTAAGGAAGGAAAAAGCAGAAAAGCTTATATTTATGTTCAAAATTTTCAATAAAAACACATTATTTCGTATTTAAAACTTTGTTGTATATAAAAAAAATTTCTTGATATTTGATACTAAATCTTATAGTTTTGTTTTTTGCGAGTGTAAAAAGTAAATTTTGTCAGTCTTAAATTTTGTTATGTAAGTAAAAAAGAAAAATACATTTAAAATATTGTTTTATTGAGTTTTCATCCTAAGTGCAATATGTTTTAGTTTCTAATTTATATTAAGTCTGTAAATATTTATAATCATAAATAAATTTACTATTTTTAAAATATCGTATATATGCATATATATATAATATTAGATATATATCAAAATATCAGATATTTTTTATATTTACAATTCCTATACCCCTTATGCATGCCCAGTTATCAATAGTAACCAATAATTCATTGACTCTTGACACTGTTAATTTCTAATAGTAAATAGTGTTAAACAGTGGGGTTTTTTTTTTTCCCTTCTGAAAGAAATACAAGCCTAAATGTTTTGTGAAATCTAACCTAAGAAAATAATAATTTTAAAATTTTCAAACTATCACTATCTTCAAAAGTACTGTGTCTATGTGTGCAATTTTTAAAGTTAAAATATATAATGTGTTAACAACAAAGGTGTTTATGTTTTAACTTTAATTCACTGTGAGAGTTGTTTGTCTTTTAAAGAATAGAGTGTTTTTGAGCATTAAACATTAGGTGAGCTGAAAAAAATTCAAAATTAATTTTGTACATTGGTAAACCAGCAATAAAATGTGAATTGGAGAGACAAAAGAAAATATAAAAAAAACTAAAATTTACTAATATCTTCAAATCATGCATAGGACTTAAAGTTCATGAAATTGAGCAAAGTTTTCAAATCATTGAGAATAATGGGGGAAAAATTGTCAAAATCAGACAACGCCTTCTGTTTGTGCATCAGTAATGAATTTATGCAAAATATTGAGGAATGAAGTTTATACACGTAGGCTTTGTGCTTTATCCCCTTCTTTCCCTTATCAGTCACTTCTTTAAGATGACAGTCGGTAGATTTTTAAAGATCATTTGCTACAATTTTGTTATGCTTTTGGGGTATATTATTATTGCATTGTAGAAAAGAATAACAAAACAGATATTTACATGTATTTAATATTCCAAAGACTTTATTTTAAATAACCTGACCAAGCAAGAAAACGGGATTTTGTGCTGTTTCAAGAAAAGTTATAAATTATCTCTAGATAACAACAGTAAGAGCATCAGTTTGTACAAAACTCGCACGATTAGTATGATTTGCAAAATAAGAGATCAGAATGATACCTCAGCCAAACATTTTATTCTGCGAATCACACTAATCATGTGAGTTTTTTACAAACGATGCTCTTATTGTTAACTAGAGATAATTTATAACTTTTCTTGAAACAACACCAAATCACATTTTCTTACTTGATAAGCTTGTTTATATAAAGTTGGTTGAGGACTCTGATAATCTGGGTGTCAATTCATACTATTGGCAGGGACTACATTTGATTGGTGGCTTGCTAGTAGTTCACCACAATTATTTGAGTCCTGTTTCATCTTTCTCTCTTTTTTTGAGAATACGACCATTGCAGCGGTTTCAGATTACAGAATCATGTACAATGACAGTTGTATATCTGAAATTAAAATAAAGCATCTCTCAAACAAAAACTTTGTTGGAGTTAAAGCAAATATCTGCGTTACTTTGTAATGTAGAATCCTGCAATTGTCCGACTATTGTGGTGTGTACAAAGTGCTGGATTTCTGTTGATATAGCATTGGTATAATTGTGACATAAATGAACATGAGGCTTGTTATCGAGCTAATTTCTGTTTACTTACAACAAAAATTAAGAGAAATAAATTCTTAAAAAAGATGAAATAAAAAATAAATAATTAAAACTGACTAAAAAATCTGGAAGGGAAACTCGTAACCTCAAATTTAACTACAGATGTCTGTATTTTCACAGTCAATGGTTGATGAATTCCAGATTGAAGACTGATGCCCTTCTGATGGAGATTAAGACACTGACAAGGATTTTAAGATAAGCCATCATCAAGGTCCCTAGAATTTGTAGATGAGAGTGAAATTAAAATCAACTGCATTTCTTAACAGATAATTACAGTATTTCTGATTGTGAAACTTCCACAATTGAATTAAGTTGTATTGTGGGTATTGTTAGCAAGATATTGGTCTAAATACCGATTCTAATTCATCGAATGAGACCAGAGACCCGAAAAAAAAAAAAAAAATTGCTAAGTTACACAGTAGATTTTCATTTTCACACTCATCTATCAAATGGTGGGAACTTGACAGCCCATCTTAAAGTTCTTATCAATATCTACATCAAAAATATATTAATCTTCATATTTTAGCTCAGCCATTCACCGTAGGAGTTTTCCTTCCGAACTTTTTAGTCAGTGATTTTGTTTCTTTTAGTCAATTTCTCTGAATTTTCCTTGTAACTAAACAAGCCCCAGCTTAATAACAGGCACAATAAAGTTGCTTAATTTTTTACAGTCACAATTTATACATTTCCACATCTACATAAACCACTGTACACTCAAAAACAAAGGGGCATTTGCAAGATGCTACACCAGAACAGTGATGGAACAGCTGCGCCAATTGCTCCAATTGCGCCAAAACGATAATGCTGCGCCATTCTGCGCCAAAACGATCATTTTTCAACAAAATTGCGCCCAACTGCGCCAATTCGATAATTTTCTTCTAGCAACATTTTGCCATAAGACAAGAAAAATTTCGTCATTCTTCGCGGTACGAAATCCCCTCTTTAAAGTGCCTGTTACGATTCGAAACGTGCTCGCGCGCGCCGATCAGTCGATCCTCTGATTGGATTGAGTTTCCTGCAAAGGAACCAACTATATATGACTAGAGCTTAGCAGCTAGGAAGCTCGGCTCGCGAGACACCAATCACAGTCTGCTACAGGTGTGATTCTGGTCCGAATTTTCCGAAAAATTAAGGCAGTGGTTTCCGAAAAAAAAAAAAAATATATATATATATATATCGGTCATAAATCCGAAAATTCGGACATAAAATGTATCGGTATTTCGGCAAATGATCGCCGAAAAAAATCAATCTCGTCATTCGTTCGAAGAAAAGTCGGCAATTTTGTCAAAGGATCGCGGGTAAAACATGACTTTCGTCAGAAAATCGCGAAAAAACGGCCAATTTCGTCAAAAACATTGCAAAAAGCGGCAAATTTCGTCAAAAGATCGCGAAAAAACGGCAAATTTTATCAACGGATCGCGGGAAAAACGTTACTTTCGTCAGAAAATCGAAAAAAACCGGCAAATTTCGTCAAAAACATTGCTAAAAACGGCAAATTTCGTCAAAAGATCGCGAAAAACCGGCAAATTTAGTCAAAGATTGCGAAAAACGGCAAATTTCGTCATAAACATTGCGAAAACGACAAATTTCGCCCAAAGATCGCGAAAAAATGACAAATTTTGTCAACAGATCACGGGAAAAACGTGACTTTTGTCAGAGCATCGCGAAAAAAGGCAAATTTCGTCAAAAACATTGCGAAAAACGGCAAATTTTTTCAAAAACATTACGAAAAATGGCAAATTTCGTCAAAGGATCGTGAAAAAACGGCAAATTTCGTCACAGGATAACGGAAAAACCGCTAATTTCGTCAAAGGATTGCGGAAAACCCGGAAATTTCATTAGAAGATCGCGAAAAAACGACAAATTTCGTCAAAGGATCGCGAAAAAACGACAAATTTCGTCAAAGGATCGCGAAAAAACGGCAAATTTTGTCAAAGGACCGCGAAAAAACGCCAAATTTCGTCAAAGGAACGCGAAAAAACACCAAATTTTGTCAAAGGATCGCGAAAAAACGCCAAATTTCGTCAAAGGATCGCGATAAAGCGGCAAATTTTGTTAAAAGATCGCGAAAAAACGGCAAATTTCGTCAAAAGATCACGAAAAAACGGCAAATTTCGTCAAAGGATCGTGAAAAAAAAAACGCCAAATTTCGTCAAAAGATCGTGAAAAAACGGTAAATTTCGTCAAAGGATCGTGAAAAAACGGCAAATTTCGTCACAGGATAACGAAAAAACTGCTAATTTCGTCAAAAGATCGTGGAAAATCTGCAGATTTCATCGAAGGATCGCGATAAAACGACAAATTTTGTTAAAAGATCGCGAAAAAACGCCAAATTTCGTCAAAGGATCGTGAAAAAAACGGCAAATTTCGTCAAAGGATCGCGGAAAAACGGCAAATTTCGTCAAAGGATCGAGGAAAAACCGCAAATTTTGTCAGTGGGGTGCGGAAAAAAATCATTGTGCCGGGAGTGGATTCCCCCTCCCCCGTCTCCCTTGTTGTAACCTTTCAGAAAATTTGTTATGAATTTCAGAATTTTTTTTTTTTTTACTCAGAATTACCCCTGAATCAGATGCCAGTTAGATTGTGGTGTAAATCGCCCAACAGGTGGCGCTATTGCACTTCATTTATCACGATTTCTGAAATAGCTATATCTCAAGAATTAATGCACGGAATTTCATCAAACTTCATATTATGTTAAACCTTGACATAAATATATTCTTATTAGATTTGGATGTATACTGACCAACAGGTGGTGCTGTTATTCTCTGTTTTTCAGAATTTCTGCGATAGCTCTATCTCAAGAACGAGTAGATTGTCATTTAATTTTGGTTACAAACGATTTGATTGATATAGAAAAAAGTTGTGTGATAGCTGTAACATAGTTTTTTTTTTTTTTTTGGTGTGTGTGTACGTTTTCTCTAAAAAGCTTTTTCATGCTTAAAAGAGAGGGATTTTGCAGCTCCATAATAGTTATTTTCTGCTGAAAAACCGTTTTGCTGCTCCGAAATGAGCGATTTGCTGCTCCGAAATGAGTCATTTGCTGCTCCAAAATGAGTAATTTGCTGCTCCAAAATGAGCGGTTTGCTGCTCCAAAATGGTGTTTTGCTGCTCCAAAATGATGATCCTGGTGTTCCATCACTGCCAGAAAACAAAGTAGATGGTTGCCACAATTCTTAGAGGTGCTTTGTTTGTTGTATGACATTCATAGTTTATTATATTTGTTATGCAATGCAATTATAAGTTGAATGATTCTGTAATGGGAAACTGTTAGGATCCATGCCATCAAAAAAACCTTTTATTTTGAGAATTGCTAATAACTACTGTAATTTAAAAAAAAAAAAAAAAAAAAAAAAAAAACTGATGCGCTTGCTGGTGGTTAGTTCTAAAACAAATTATACTTTTTCTTGAAAAAGCATCGAATCATATCTTCATGCATAGTAAGCTTATTTTATTTAAAGTATTTAAGAATATCAAATTCTGGACATTTCAAACACTTGTTTTGAGATTATTTTCTTCAGTGAGTCATAATATATGCCAAAAACATCATTGTGACTGCAAATGACCTGCTGACTTCCAACAGGATGAAGCAATGGATAAAGAAAGAAAGGAATAAGGCGCAAAGGATACGTATGCACGCAAACTTCATTCTTCAATATTTTGCTTAAATTCGCGGCTGATGTGCGATTAGCAAGTGATGTATAATATTAAAGATTTTTTTTCCTATTTTCTCAATGATTTCAGTACTTGGCAACCAAAGCTATAGCGTTCAGATCATATAAAGTTTAATTATGATTAAAATTAACAAAACATAGTAATATATTGGATTTTTGCTCCTTTGTATGAACTTTGTATGAGCCTATGAGTAATTGAAAGATCTTAATAAATTTCTTAGTTTTTTTTGTTTTTGTTTTTCAATTCTTAACTTTTCTGCAATATAGTGATGAAAAAAAAAATTATCTAGAATTTTTTTTACAGTCTACTTTATTCAACATGCCCCTGAATTTGCTTGCCTATCTTGTGATATTTTAAGTGCAGACAAATACAAATATGTCTACAGCCTCTCTGGGCTGAAATTGCTCATAGGCAGATTGTTAAAATGATGGTTTTCTTGAATCAAACTGAGAGTACGTCCAGTTTTTTTTTAAAAAGAAAAAAAAAACACTGGTATCAATAGACGGTTAATTTTCCTAAAATTTAAATTTTCAATTTAACATTCTAATAAGCTTATCTTTTAATTAAAAATTTTAATGAAAAAATGTGCTTTCAGTATCCATTTAAGCATGAACTTCGATTTTAAACATTGTTTTCCATTTCTAGAGAAATACTAGACAAATTGCCCTTCAACTTTTGCCATGTAAAGAACATGCTTTGAACTCACACTTTTTAGTGAAAATTTAATCAAATCCATTTAGGGAACCAAGAATAAATTGAAAACATTCCTGATTAATGTGCATCATAAGAAGCTGGAAATGATTTGTAACAATAGTTGCCCATAGCAAAATTTTACTTAGTATGTGTAATACTTATATATGCAGTTTTGCAAGAATAATGCGTACATTCATAAAGATTTCTTTTAAAAATTTAATTTATTTTTATCATGTTTTTTGTTTATAAGAATTTTCAACCAAATTTCACAAAACTTAGTGAAAACTTGATAGCACACAGGGGAAATATTATACTGAAATTTGAAATGAATATATTTAATATTCAATGGTACAGTATTTATAGATTTTTATATAGATTTTAAATAGAAAAATATTATTTTTTCTTTTATTATTTGATGTAAACTTTATTAGAAATCATATATAAATATTTCAGTTGAATATTGTGAAAGTTTAGAAGGATATTGGTGATATACAGAGAACTGCATTTAAGTTATTTTCTAAAACTAGTTTAATGATAAGGGATTGTTCATATGTTGTTTTTCTTAATATTAATAATTTTGAAAATGCAATTTATCCTATGAAAAATTATCTTATTTAAAAATATGTTTGTGTAATAGAAGGGATGTAGTGAAAGGTAAATGGTAGTATATGCTGTATACCTTCTGGATAACTCTGTGTATCTCCCATAAGTATAGCATACATTCTCTGGTGTATATCCTCTGTTTCTTTTATGACTACATGACTGGTAATTAATATATTTAAAACTTTTATGTTATTCAGTGTGACTATATTATGGTTTATGATAAACAAAGACAAATCACACGTCACATATAGATTATGAAACACTTTCCAACATTTTCAGAACATTTTAAAGGTACTTCATCTTATAGTATGGGGAAAGAAGAACATGTATAACACAGTTGAAAATTCACTGTCAGCAATTTCTGTCCAGAAACTGGTAATGTATTCGAATTATTTTTTGCAGAGCTCCATATGACCTATATATTTATTATACACACCATTCACTATGCTAAAATTTGATTCAACAATAAAAAGCATAAATAACTAAAAGCATGATGCACTCACCATCCATAGATGGCAATATATCCAAATTTCTTTTGCATAACCCTGTATATGAATTTAACTATACTATTTATCTGCTATATTCTAGAAACATCTTTTAATATGCTAAAATATAGTTTAGTTGGAAAATGTATAAGACTTTTTAAGCAACTCATGTCCATAGATTTTAATGCTTACAAATTCCTTTGTGCAGACCTGTATATGATCTATAAAATTTATACAAACCACACAATATATTACATTTAATTGAGCTGAAAACTCATACCTCAGTTTCAGCAGTTATTGCTCATAGACAGTATTGTAACCAAACTATTTTGTGTGTCCCTGTAAATGAATAATAAATGCTACACACTCCGTATTCTATAGAAAACATGTTGAAATATACCTCAGTAATGCTTTCAAATTTTAATGTGTTTGCAGTATTGTAACATCATTAAAAAACATTGCAAAAATATTTTTCCCATCAACTTCATAATGTTATGGAATTATTTTGTATGCCCCTGTAAACAAACTATAAATACTACACACTATCCTATGTCCTATAGTAAGACTCAATAACATATACCAATTTTTTGAATATCAAAGTATATTTATGAGAGTTAGAGTGCAGACAGACAGGCAGACAAACCAAAGTCATAAGTACTTTTCAACTATATGGAAAGTGTTAAAAATAACACTTTGTGGAAAATCTCTTTTTACTCCACTACTTCTAGAAAACAATTGAAATGTACTATATCTTCAATGCTTTTCTTCATTATTTCTTCATTTCATTATATTCAACTGAAATTTTTATATTTCCAGATACTGTTGGAAAGAAAGAAATCTTATATTTCTTGTATACATTTATAAATTATTTTCTGTAAATGCTCTTATCTCATAGAATATAATCATTGTGTATTAATTTCAAACTTTAAAAAAAATGTTCATATGTCATAATTTGAGTTTTATGAAGTTTGGTTTAAAACTCCCTGCATGATAAAAAAGAAAAGAAAACAAAACAAAACAAAAAAAATTAAAAGAAATGTTTATATTTTTGTCAATATAGCTACTATATTTATGAAAATGCATACAAATATTTCATATAGCAATTAATATCATCTATGAAAGTTTCGGATCATATTCCATTTACGATATAGGGTGATCACAAATAATTTTCTTCTTTTCAATTTGCTGTTGATCTCCTAAATGCACCTGTGACTGAATCTTCCTTGGAAAAGGGGAGTTTAAGCATGTTCTTTGGCTGAAAATGCAGTTAAAAAATTTTCTAAATTTGAAAGTGTTTTGGCAGTTGAGTACCTAACACATGAACATAACTCCCAACTTCTGATTTTTTTTCGCAAGTCAAATAAACATGCTTTGAACCAGAAAATGTATTTAATAAAATGTTTCTTATTTCTCAGAGGTACTTATTTGATTTTGTTTATTATGCAAAAATTGTAGTTCAAAAGATGTTTATTTGACTTGAGGGGGAGGATATTGGAAATTGGTTGCTATGTATGAGGTGCCATAATAAAGTAATTTTCCCTTTTAGGAAATATCTACAACTAAACCTATCAAATGGAATGAAATCAACTTCTATATTAAAACTTTTAAAAGCGTGTAGAGATAAACTCTGAAAGGGTGTAAACAATAATAAATGTAAATGATACTGAAAATTTTGGTACTTTTTTGAATCAAAAGGAGTGAAATATTTCCATTAAAAACACAGGTGAAATGAACTCTGCAGATTTGTTTGTGTATATATGACATTAAAAATCACACGCATACCATGAATTTTGTTTAAAAAATATTACAAACATTCTAGTATTTATTCAAAAACTGATGAATAATAATATCCAGTACGTACACTGGTGTACAATTGCTGAGCATGCATGACACTATCAACAATCAAGGTAACAGGCCACAAAATCGAAGGTAGCAGTATGTGGAAATTAGCATAAATGCAGGAAGCAATAAGAAACCTTATGCATTGCAAATTTTTGATTTTTTTCGCATTTTGGTCATATGGTAGCACTTATGGGTTTTAACAGATTTGGCATGTGTTGTCTATTGTGGTTAAAAGTGAAGTTTGAACACAAAAAATCAATTGATGGGTATGATTGGGTATGTTTTGTTGACATCATTCAGATGATTTTACACATGGCCATATTATTTGAAATCTTGGAGAAGGGTGACAAATAAGATGTTGCTAGGAATTTCAACATCTCCCACAGTGTTATTTCCCGGCTTGGAAGAGCATTTCAAAGAGCTGGGATGAATAATAGCCATCACAGTAGAGGTCATTGTCTTCACAATAAGAGTGTTGCAGAAGACAGGTGTATTGTCCTATTGACAAAAAGGGACTGATACACTGCAGCTAGTCAAGTGGTAAAATAGTTTCTTACTACCACAGGCAAGTGAGTTTCCCAAAAACTGTAGGCAGACATTTGTTACAAGAAGGGCTATATGCATGGAGACTTGTTATGTCCAATTGTCAAAAGTTCATCATAGTGCCTGTTTGCAATGGTGTCATCAGCACTGCAATTGGACTGACACTACAAATATCATATTGCTCTCTTTCATGGATATTTTCTAGTTGATAAACACTACCATTTTCATGCCAGATCAGTTATCATCTACGATCAAACTGAACCTACTTTAATTTGCAAAGATTCACATTCATGTTCTTGGTCCAATTGCGATGCTGACAACATCATTGAAAATGGCTGCTATGATAAGCTCTTGACAATGGGGGGGACACAACAGGTCTTCCGGTGTATAGTTCTCTTGGATGCAAACACCAATCTACAGTTTTTCAGGCTATTCGCTTTCCTGTGACAGAAAAAAAAAAAATTACCATTTGATTATCTTTGTATTTGATTTATATTTGATGTACAGTTTCTTTTTTGCTCATAGGACAAATATGCCTGTGGAATGGACATTATGATGTAAAAGAACATTTCAAACATTCTTGCAATTGGAAGTTATACTTTTAAAACTAATTCTTTAAGAATTAGCTATTGGTCAGCAATAAGAGGAAACATCCTGTTTATTGCAAACTGTTGTTTTGAAATGATTACTGCAACTACTATTATTGTTGTTATTAGATAGAGGCCACTTATCCTGCTGGAAAAAATAACTCTGGTCTCACTTATTTTTGCAAAATTTTAATAAAACTTTTTAGCTGTTTTTAATGCAATCTTCATCAATGCTAATATTCCTTTACTTATGATTCATTTAAATTTTTCAGGATTGCCGCCAGCCATTCAATGGTGGTAGTTTCTTCGATCATGAAGGTCAACCTTATTGTGAGCTTCATTACCATGCAAAGAGGGGTTCTCTTTGTGCTGGATGCCATAAGCCTATTAGTGGGCGATGTGTTACTGCTATGTCCCGCAAATTTCACCCTGAACATTTTGTGTGCTCTTTTTGTTTGAAACAGCTTAACAAGGGTACCTTCAAAGAACAGAATGACAAGCCTTACTGCCATCCTTGCTTCGAAAAACTGTTTGCCTGAAGGATTTCTAGCATTTAACATCAGCCAATAGCCAGCTTTTCGTCTGGGAACTTTATTACTCTTACGGTTTATTTTATTTTTTTAAATGTTAAAAGACTCGCTTTTAGTTGAGTTCAAGAAATACTCAAGGTTGTAAAAATTAAACTTGAAAACTTTTATTTTGCAAAGAATTGTGGAAATGGATACTTCATGAGCCCTACATTTAGGATAAACTTTGAAATTTGAAAAATATTAATCATAGCTCTGACACATCAGGAAGAAATATAGTAGAACACTGATTATCTGCAGCAATAAATGGTACAATTAATGTGGTTAATTGAAATTGAGAATATTCTACACATAAGGAAATTTTAAAGCTATGCAGTATACAGTGACTTTTACACTGTGTGGTATTACTACACACATAGTGTAAAAGCGATGTATTATTATTTTACAGTAAACACTGCATTGTTATTTTTATTAGACTTTATTATTACTTATTGTTATTTGTGAATTATTTCAAATTTGAGTGTAATGTAACAAATATAAATGTAATAGTCCAAATGTAAACATATAGAATATGATGTAAATTTTTGTGAAATCAGTTACTTGTCACTTCTTAGCTTCAAAACATTTTTCTTATATTTGTTTGCAATTTCACAAATTTTAACTTGTCACAATGTGAAGATTCCTTTTGCCCTTCCAGACATTCAAGTGCACAATTCAAACAATCTGCACTTTGGTTAATTCACTTGTAGATAATCAATGCTCTATTATATTTGCTTTATTTTATAAGTATTTGTATATGGCAATCATTTTATCGTATAAACAATAAATATTTTAGTGTAAAATGCTGAGAAAGTATCCCTTTTCATGTGATTGGAATTATTGTAAGTAGAGTGTTTATGTTATGTTTATATTAGCTATGGACTTCTATTTCTGTCATGGTCATCTGTCCATTATTTTATGTTTACATATCTGTCAGTTATGCTTTATTAATTGTATTTTTAAAACTGCTCAGATACTGTGACTTTATATGTCTATGAATAAGACATGCTTAAGTATCTGATTTTTGACAATAATGTGCCAAAACTAATGTTTTGAAATTTATCAATTTTGACACATTAGTTTTTGTAATTCTTTAGATGCATTTTGACAAATGAAAACCTTTGTTTTCAGACTGTTGTTTAGCCACCAGACAGTTGTTTGTATGTTTTCAAAGGTAAAAACTAATTTGAGATTTTTTTTTCTCAAAAATTCTTATTTATATTCTCTTGTAGCTTGTAGCTTATGGCATTATTGAAGAGATTGTTACTTCTATTTTTAACAATTATTCACAAAAACTCTTAAATTTTGGCTTTGCAATGTTTAGTTATGTTTTATTTTTGTGATAATTTTTGTTAAGTACATGGATTTAAATTTAGTATGTAAATTTTAACTTTAGTATTAAGTATGTTTAGAAAATGGTTTCTATTCCTTAATTTGAAACTACATGTATTAATTTAGCTAATCATTTAGATCATTGAAATGAAATTTAATAATTTAAAAAAAATAATATAAGTATTGTATTTGTTTTGAAATGCATTACATAATGTGAAAAAAAAGTTTTATGCAATTTCATTTTTTCACAAGCATGTGATTTAATAAATCAAATTTAAATAAAAAATAATTTTGGCAGCTATGGGTTCATGAAATCACTGCAGTTGATTTCTTATTTAAATTTTTGGGGCCTCAGTGTAAAATATAACTTATTTCTATTTCTTTCTTTTTTCTTTTTTTTTTTTTTTTTTTTTTTTTTTTTTTTTTTTGATAATGTACTAATTTAGATTTCCTTATGATTCTTTAATAAATTAATAAATAAGTTCAGTTAATGATCTTTTATAAATGTAAAACTTTTATGAGTTTTACCTTGTTTGAAGCCATTAGATTATAGGAAAGTGATTGTGTTTACATTCATTTGAATGTTCTGAAAAGTCCAGATTTCAGTTTTATGACTTATGTAGGCTAATATAATGTATGTAATACCTCATTAAAAAAAAAAAAAAATGAAATTTACGAAAATATATCAAAATTAATTGCAATAAGTTACTTTTTTTTTTCGATAGTTTAAATTTGATATAGATATGAAATCAAAATGTATAGGAGATTTTGTGCATTAGGCAGCTAAAAATAAATATTATATTTAGTTTTTATTGAGCGTTATAAAATATTAGCTTTTATTGAATATTATTATTATAAATGTATGATTTTTGTATTGTGTCAAATTTTTTTCATGCATTATTTCGTTATTAAAATTTATTTAAAAATGAATTAATTCATGTGTAATTATGTACTTTACATTTCTCTGTTTCTCTGTCTTTGTTTATTTTGCATTTATTGATTTAGTTTTAAAATATATTAGCATCCCCCCCTTTTTTTTGTTCTTTAAAACTTATTTAATAAAGTAGAATCCACTATAAAAATAATTTAGGGGGGAATTTTTATATGAGAAAATAGGAAAATATTTTCACTTATCAAACAGAAAAACTATTTATTTTTCCCAATGGGAATATTAATATTAGAATTTTACTATTATTTAAATGAAAAATAATAAGATGGTTGAATATCTATCTGAAGCTCTGACATTTTTTGAATAAAATATGTAGTTGATTTAAAAAAAAAAAAAAAAAAAAATACTAGAATATTTTTTAACACTTTTCTATTTGAACAATAAATTAGTTCCACCTCAGTTGGCAAATTGGCTTACAATTTTGTACTTACATGTAATTGAGGTTTTAATAAAAGCAAAATCTGTTATTAACTTTACTCAAGAAAATCTCTACCAAAAATAATTATTTCAAATGCAAAGTTGATTGGATATATGATGTGAAAACCAATATAAAGAAATGCAGAAATAATAAGAAAGAAGGTAGATTTTTTTTCAATTTCCTCCTCAAAAATATTTTCTTCAGTACAAAAAGGGAAAGAATAAAACACAGCAGTACACATACTTATTGTCTTTGTATATATGTTGTTTCTACTGCTTTCGTTTAAAGCTCCGAATTAGCTGTATGCTTTATTCTGATATAGGAAAGATATATTTCTGATATATTTATTTCTTACTACTTCTTTCTTTTGGTGTCTTGGGCTTTTCTTTATCTTGATTTTCATACCATATATTCATTGTATCTCATAATTTTTGTATTTATCCTACAGTTTGTTTTTCAATTTACTTTTTCAGCTGTATATGTGGTTTTGTTTGTAGAACATCTGTAAAATATTTGTTTTGTAAAGAAAGTTTCTTTTATCTCTTATTTTTCCTTTTTCCAAATAATTTCAATTTTGTACCTGCCTTCTTTCCTTAGTCTTCTTTTTTAAAAAAGAAAAACTTGCATTATCACTTTTAAATGCAAAGTAAATCTTTTTTCCTTTTCCTAATGGAGATCAAAATTGCTTAATGTTAAAATATTTTTTTCCCTGTTAGATGACAAATTGTTATGTCACATATTAACTCAAGCTTGTGCATATTGTTTGACCTGTAACCTACTGCTTTACTATGGTTGTTTTTATTCCTGTTGATCTCTTTTTAAGGAACTGTACTTTAACAAAATAAAGAAAATCTCTGTTTTAAGCATATCTCTTTATTAGTATATTAAATTTACATCAAAAGAACATAAAATTTTCTTCAACATCTTCAAAACTATTTGTTTAGTATAATTTGCATGAAAACCAGAAGGATCTTTCAAATTGATGCAGCGAAGGAAGGAAGGGGGGTGGGGAGTTTAACACCTTCCCACAGCTCTTAAAAACTGATAACATGCATTCAAAACCCCTTATGTAAAATAAATAGATGATGTGTTAAAACTAACGCAAAGAAAAGCATAACAAACTCCATTTTTTAAGCATGCTTCTGTTTCAAGGCTTCGTAATAGGAGTCCCTTTTCTGTGCAAATGAATGAAAAAGTGGGAGAATAGCAGCAAAGTATGTGTGTTTCTTTTCTTTCTTTCTTTTTTTTCCTTTTTGTATGAAGTTTGAAGAATGGACTTCTTCAATGAAGCCCTGAAATTGTCACATGTTAAATTTATTTTGGCTGCTTTGACTTTTCAATATATCAGTTTTTGCATGTCAAATGTTTAATAAAACTACTTTATGAACATGTAAAACAAAGAAACTGTTCATCTTATGAGCAATAAGGATTCAAAAGAAGATCCTAGATGTACCATAGATCTTTTTATATTCTGAAAATTTTTTGGCAATTACTCTCAATACAATAGCTATGCATTGAGTTTTATAAAACTTGTAGTACATTTTTTTTCATGTTGTAAACCTTTTCATACGAACTGAATTTTGATTGAAAAACATAAAATCTAAAATTTTTGTTTATTTATTGATGCAGAATTAAATGTTTATTGTTGTTTTGAGTGACACATTTTAACAGTGTATGCATTTAAAATGATCTCTTCAATGAATGCGACTGTGAAAATCAATTACTGCCAGTCATTCATTATTAGTTTGGCTGTGCATTAAGTTTTATAAAGCTTGTAATATAATTGCATTGTTTATTAAAAAGTTAATGTTATGAATGTTTGCTTTTTAATTTAATATTTTGTTTTATTTACTCATATCAAGCAGAAAATTGTATTTAAGAAATGCATATCCAATTTAAAAAGAAAAAAAGTCTAAAAACGCAAGAAACCACAATTAGGCTAATTAATATACAGTTTGTTTCTAAAAACTTTTTTTTTAATCAGGGTGTCTAGCCACCTGGAAAAAGTCAGGGAAATTTATATGCACTGGGAATGTCGGGGGAAAATCAGGATAATTTACCATTCCTGAGGAAGTCTTGAAAATTCTGAGAAAAAGTTACAGAAATTTAAAACATCCAAGAAAAAATCAGGAAAATTATTCTGATGTATGAGTTTCACACAATCATTAATTATGAAATAAATATCTTAAGTTTCAACATTTTATGAATTTTGCAAAAATTTGTTTAACAAATCAGTAGTTTGTGCTTCAGAATCAGTTGTGAAAGTTTTACTCTCAAATTCACAACTTTTAAGATTTTTTTTGTGTGTATAACATTACAAAATCTCAGCACCTGGATTTTTTTTTAATTATTATTATTGGTATGGAAAACCTGGAAAAGTGAGAGAAATTTGTTGCTGATCTGAAATAGACACACTGTTTAATGCAAAAACTGGGTAAATCAGTAAACTTCAATGTCTTGGTGCTTGAAAATTATTTTTAATCCATTTTTAAAGCACTGAACAGTAACATTTTTATTTGGAGCACACCTCAAGTTTAGAATATTTTATCCAAACTAGACTGCATGTCATTGTAAAGTTTAGAATATAAGATTACTTCAAAATATAGAATTTTCCTTATCTTAATGAACTAGCTTTATTACAAGCAGGGCTTTACAAATTTGATAAAATCTGGTAGCCAGCAAAAAATTCTAGAACCATTCGGAGTTTTCCGTGGTTTTCTTCTAACCTTGCTGTAAATACGGGTTAGGTTCCCTTAGAAAGACTCCCACGGAGGGCACTCGGCTCTAGGGCCTATATCCCTCGTGTTGGTAATTGGCCATAATAAATCAACCCAAAAAATTCTAGTCACCAATAAAAAAAATATTAATATTACCTCTCCTCCCCCCCTCTTAAATCTTATGTTATTATTCTTTTATGATTATTAGATAACAGGGGTCAATCCAGAAAAAATTTGGGGCCTATTTTGCTATTTATAATACTTGGTTTAAATTTAAGTAGCTGGATTTCATCTTTCATATCAAATGTTATTTTTCACAAAAAATATAAGTTTAACAAAAATATGATACATTTCACAAAAATAAGTTATTTTTCACAAAATGGGCCCCAAGAAAAAAAAAATAAAAACCCTGCATTGACCCCTGGATGATGATATTATCCTCAAAATGAATGTGATAGAATAACCAGTTTTAATTCTGAATGCAAAAATCTGTTTTGAAACTTACAAAAAAAATCTTGAGCATCATTTAGCATTGTATTCAATTTAGATGTCACAGCGGCTGGATTGGCACTATTTTTTCCTAATTTATTAAAACCTCCTCCCCTTCCACATTCTAATCACTTGACATGCTAGCTGGCTAGAGCGCAAAAGAATGGTGTTTTCTGTGCACGAGAGATAAATGCCTTTTAAACTTGATTCTTCCATTAAAAGTACAAGAGCAAAGGAAGATCACTTTTTGTCACACACAAGTACAAGTGGGGGAAAGAAAAAATGCTGTTTGTACCCATTTGATTTGATTTGATTGCCTAAGAGGGGCTGCTCAGACAAGGAAACCAAGTCTGTAGAACATAATATCCCTCCTGGTCCCTTTATTAAGGTCTTAGAAAAAAAAAAAGAGTTCAGCTGTAGCTGAAGCCGCCAGAAAATGCAACAATGAGTAGCAATTACATAAATACAAGTATGAAAGAAAATCGGCCTATGGCCAGCCCTGCCAGGAATTCTCCAATCCCAAGCAAGTGACAGAGACTGAGGGAGGCTTTACATTAGTGGTCCTTCACTGCCAGAAAACAGATTTTCCTTCGCGACACTGGGCAGCGAGGGGTATCAGTAGGCTGTGGAAGCTTTTGGGTGGGCCAGAGAAATGCCCTTGCAGCAGGTGCGAGATTCTCTGCCAGAGCTCCACGCATGACAGAACCAACAGACAGGCTCCCTAAGTTAAATTAGACAGGTAAGTTAGATGGTTATATATGTTTTTTTAGTTTCCACTTAAGAAGTGGGCGTGTGAGGATATTTGTAAGCCAATGTTTAAGAGGATTTTGGGTATACCTGAGATGCCATTGGCTTGTCAGTGTGCAATGAAAATCTGGATGTGATGCTGTGCCTTGTTCACCGCACTCACATCGGTCTGAAGATGCACATTTGAATTTGTGTAGGTACTGGCGGAAGGGTCCATGACCAGTAAGAAAAGCTGTAGTGTGTGGGGTGAGGTAAAATAGTGTGTAGGAGACTTTGGGGATTAGCGTATGAGTATATCGGACTTTTGTTGAATTCTTGTTTCAAATTTTGTATATATATATATATATATATATATATATATAAACAGATTATAAACAACCTGGTTGCCAGATAAAAACAAAAATTGTCGCCAGTAGCAACCTCATTTGCCAAGCCCTGATTACAAGTATATGTTCCTTTCAAGCATAGTGCTGAAAATATTTCATAATTTTCTTAATATGTAAGTGGCTATTTTTTTTTTTTTTTTTTTTAATGTAGGTATAAAACTTTTAAATTATTATGATATTCAAATTATAAAGATGCTCTCAAAATTTTTGGTGCTCAGTAATGAGAATTTTTCTTGATTTTATTATTATTATTATTTTGTGTGGAAATGCATGAATTTCCAGGCATTACTATTCCAGTGCGTGACTCTAATAATTTGTTTTATTTTCTCGAAATTGAGATACATCTTTTATTAAAATTTTTCATTTCCTGATGACTGTGTGTCTCTGTAGTAATCAGGTTCTGATGTAACAATTTCATTAAAGTAGTAACAATTAAATCTTGAAATTCTCGTAGAAATCTTCAAATGGTCATTATTCTGTTAAAATTTTGACTATATTCATTTATGTATCCATTTCTTTGTTAGAAAACGCGAAATATTACACTTGCTAGCAAAAATATTATAATAAATATATGATGCAGTATTTGCTTTCCTTAAATATGGGAATTTTAAGTGACCTAATTTCTGAAACAAAACATGAAAAATAAAATGTTATTTAGAATATTATGACCCTATGTTATTATTTTGAACATACATGTATATCAAGAAAAAATCTTGCCTCCCTTAATGAACAATTAAAATTAATTACATATAAGCATTTTAATGTTTTTAAATAGAATAATCTTGAATATCTTATTAATATTAATTTTCAAAAACATAATAATTTGAATTCATTTTAATGTTTTACATTAGAAAAATATTATATTTAAAAATCAAGGATATTTTTTTAACACTTGGAAATTGTTTTAGATCATCAGGCCACTTTAACCATGGTAACCCATGTTGGATTGCCTAGTGATTAAAATAATTTTGTTTTGTGCTTAATACATTTTTCACTTTTTACGCTCATGCTAATTATGGTTACAATACTTTTTAGCCTGTTTTTTTGTGTTTACGTTTGTTATCCTCATTGATAAAGGCCAGTAAGCATAGAAAGTCTCTGAGAAGTGATTCTAAATCACTTATATGTAAAAGATTCTGCGATCAAGAGGTAGAAAATTGTGACGTTTTATTTCATGTTAATAGTACAAAGAAATGAGCAAGTGAGATTGATATGGGGATTTGAAATCTTTAAGTGGCTGCCAATTTGAAAAAGTTTTCTTTGATCTACTAATCTTCTTTAATTGGGTTCACAGCCAAAAATGGTGTCAAACAACCGTGATTCTGGCAATAATGTGGTTTCAAGTGTATGAGAGTTGTAATAATGGTTAGGAAAAAATGAATTCTATAATATACCAATTTACATTTACTAAAATATTTCAAATGTCTGTAGATTTGATCATGGAACTCCCCCCCCCCCCCAATCCCCTTTGATAAACTTATATATATATATACCCCTTCATTTAATTTAAAAAATAAAATAATGCAAATATTTAAATTTATTAATTGTGAAAATTTTTATTTAAAACCATTTAGGAAACAAATAATTTATTAAAATCAAAACCTCACGCAACATAAAAACTCCCTCTTAATCTCTTTATCACAAATATTTTAACACTTTTTCTTGAAGTCTGCACATGCGCAGATGCAGACATGATCACATCAAACGTTGTACAAACTATAGTTACTTTGTATTGTCATATATATATATATGTACGAGTATTCTATTGTATATCCTTTCTTGTGTATTTATTTTTACCATTTTTAAATTAAGTTCATGTGTGCCAGCAGAACAAAATTCAGGGAGGGGCAAAAACTTATTAACAGATGTTTTTGTTTTTCACAGCTGAGCCCGCTTTTCCGTTTAACGAAAAATAATTCTATGAAATAAGTTAAAATAAGAATTTTTTGTTTTTGTTTTTGTAAGAATTCTCGTCAAAGACAAATTTTAAAAATATCACCATAAAAATGAATACATCGATGTAACAATTAAGATATAATACAAAAGCTAAAAGTATACTTCGACCAGCGTTTTTCAAAATGGAAAATTGAAACAGTGCTTTGCTCTTTTTCGTCAAAGAGTGGGACATCCCCATTGAATCCCCTGTTTAAGATAAATTTTAAACAAAGAAACGTAAAAAGAATAATAGAACTAAACAGTATTTCTTACAAGGGGGTTCAGGGGACAGCGCTCCCTAATGAAAAATCGTTAGTTCTTTTCTCAATTTAGTTAATTAAATTTCAAAATCCGTGGAAAACCAATGAACTTTTCCTGCCATCTCACGTTCCTTGCCGGTGTTCTAGGGGGAAATTATTCAAGATTCAAATAGAGAACCTGTAATGGAAACGAAACTTCCTGAGAGAGAAAAAATAAATGAAGAAAACTACGAAATTCCTTTAAAATATTTTGTTTATATCCATAAAATAAATATTTCTGAACCTGAAAATCAGCATTAAAAATGTAAACAACAAAAAAATATGAATGATGTGGAGCCTTCTTCAACTACTTCACCATTGGCCGTCACTGTCTTACAGTATTATTTTGAGAAACAATATATATTTCATGATTCCTGGTTGCTTTTTTAATGAAAAAACACAAATACTAAGTAGAAAAAGATTAATTCGAAAATTTGATTTTTTTTTTCGTGCGAAGTATTGAAACTGACCACCGTGTGATAGTACTTAAGAAAAAGAAAGTCTACAATGTATTAGTTGATCCTTTCGATTTCTAGTTTGAGACACTAGATGGCAGCACCAAAACGATGCATAAAATTTGACTGAACATTCATAGATTTTCCTTTGCTCATTTTACAGGCAGATCTATAATAAAATTTTAAAAAACACAAAAGAAAACATTCTTTAGATGGTAAAACGTCAAACTCTATTTAATTTCTTTAACCCTTTGAAGGGCGGTGGGATATATTACATCCCACCTAATTTTAATTCGATTCAAACCAGAAACTTTTAATAAAATTTTACTTTTTTAGCTTTGACGGGAAAAAGTTGAAAAATTGCTTTTCCTTATTTTGAACTAAATTCTTTCCTAAATTCTGGTGAGAATTAAACGTTACAGGAGCACAAGTACTTGCCCCTGAAAGGGTTAAAATAACATCATCCGAATATTATTTTATTCGCCGAAGGTTTAAAGTTTCGCTAATTTTATACAGATGGCAGCACCAAAATTATTTTATGCTTCTGATTTTCATTCTCTTTTTCTGTGTTTCACTTGTAGATAGATGTCTTTTGAACTTCAGAATCCTCATAAAGAGGCGCAAAGAAGACGGGACAGGTGGAGATAATCCAGGTGGAGCGCTTCACTACTTTAACTATTATAAAATTTTATGGAAAGAATATATTTTCGGAAATTTCAAAGTTTAAATCCTACTTTTGGAAAGAATAAGAATGGAAAAAAATATAAAAACATTGCTAAAAGCTACAAATTTATACACTATATGGCCAATGATGACCGGTCACTTGCGATTTTAGACGTTTTGTTAAATATCTAGAAAAATACATAAGGAATTATCCTGAAACGTCAGGCGTGTAAACAGCAAAGTCGACGTCATATATTTCGGGGAAGATTTTTTTCCGAAACCCCATAGGGGGCCGTCAATAAGTTGAAGAAAAACGACTATCTTTTGGATAACCCTGTAAAAACTTATCGCAAAAGCGTTGAAACGGTAGCACATGCTTAGGAGGCTTCTTTTAATAAACTATATTAATTTTTATGAGGATAGAACGTATACTCGTGGAGAAATTAAGGTTTTTATAAAAACAATCCCAAATTTCACCAAGTGTTTTGCTTATAATATTCAGAGTACTTAATATAAAAGAATGTTCTTTTCAGAAACGATGACAAAAAACATTACATACAATACCCTGCAATCAGAATTAAAAAAAAAATAAATATTGAATGAAATATGAGCAGGTTTACTAAATATTGTTTCACTGCGCATGCGCGAATTCAATCAAAATATACTGTGCATAATATATTAGCTAAATGTATAGAGCAATTTTTGTGAAAATTTCAAAAACGTAGCTTGAAAACTGTGATAGTGATAGTCGATAGAATAAGCTTGAAATTCGCTGTTCCCAAAAGGAGGCAAAAAGATGAGGGGAGGTATTCCAATATACAATGAGAGACACATCATTCTTATTATGTCAACTTTCATAAACTAGTATATTTGGATACAACCCCTCATCTTTTTGCTTCCTTTTGCGAACAGCAAATTTCGAGCTTATTCTATCGACGATGATAGGTCTTGTAGGATGTGTTGAGTGAGAACGCAAAAGGAAACTAGTCGTTGGGGACCACCGTAATACTTACCCATCATGGGTATGCATAATATAAAATATGAAAATAAAACATCTGTAAACTATTTATAAAATGCATTGCGATTCAAATAATATCGAATAATACACATTCGAATAATATCGTGGCTTGATAACGTCATAAACTTTAAATGCTCTATTACTGCATTTGCATTGCGTAAAAGAAACATCCTTATAACTCCAAAATTGATTATCATATTAACTAACGGTTTACTGCGTCGGATTAAGCGTCTCATTTCCAATTAAAATATATCTTTGAATTGAAATTTGAATGAAATACAGGGTCATGAAAAATAGAAGAGTTTGGAAAATGTAATTACAAATATCTCGGCAACTAATTATCCGATCGACTTCATTCTTGATGCAAAATTTATGTCTTTTTATTGTCTTTTATATTCCCTCCTTAAAATAAACAATTTCGAAAACTTTTATATACCTTTTATCGGAACGAATATTTCGAGAGTCCGAAAAAAAAAATAGTTCCGGATAATCGAGGTTAGGTTACTGAAATTCAATAAGCTTCTTCCTATTATTACATACTAAGTACATACCAAATTTCAAGTCTCTATCTCAATTTGTTCGGGAGATAGTACAGACACACACACAGACAGACGGACGGCAATTTTTTTTTTTTTTTTCTAAAAACATGTTTTTCGGAATCTCTAGTGTCTGAAACGTGTAAATACGTCAAAATTTTTGTTTCGATTTTCAAAACGATTACAAGACTTACCCTATACACTACGTATGATGGGTAAGTAATAAATATAAAAATCTCCATTTTGCTCTGATATCTATTCCATACCTTAGCCATCCAATGTTATATTTTTTAACACTGTATGGAGAATTCTTCAGGAATCGTTTAAAGAAAATTGAAAAAAATATTAAAATGTTACATTTATGGAAATTTTTAAAGAGATTAAGAGGAGCTGAAATTTTGTATGCTTCCAACGAAAATCCAAAGGAGAAATTTCCTCGCGTTGGGGTTTACTAGAATAAGCTTTTACCACTAAACCCTGTTGCCCCCTGTTAGGAAGTGAGAACGCAAAAGGAAAAACAAAGTCCGTCTCTCTCTGTCAGGTCGGCTTTTATTTTCAAAAGATTTTTTTGATTTCATATATTTAACCCCTTAAGCGTCGTGTCCGAGACATTCACGGGTAGTGTAGGGCACTTTTTTAAAATTCAGAATGTTTGATTCAGACCAGTTTTTTTAAATAGTGTAATTGGCTTTATTCTCGCACTATTTTATCTGCCTTTAAATAAGGTGAATATTTCGACTTCAGAAAACTGATGGCAATCAAGCAATCTGAATTTTAAAAAGTAGTCTACACATATCGAGCGCGACGTTTAAGGTGTTAATGATTGCGCTTTTTAACGAAATAATTTAATTTTACGATCGTTGTTTTAATCTAAATTTTCAGATTAGTCTTTTTTTTTTTTTTTTTTTTGTGTGTGTGTTCAGTAAATTGTTTGCACTGGCTTTGGCCCGGCCCGAAATTCGAATTCGGAGCTGCCCGCGAACCTGTTTCAGACCAATTTTCTCTCACAGACCAGGGCCAGGATCGGGATTAGTTTTTCTCGTTAGACTCGGACCGGGCCCGGCCCAGGCGGGTTTGCTAATAGCTCATAAAACAAACATACAGTTACGTGTGCAGGTGCAGGTTATTATATATATGGGATTTTTTAATATTTGAATATGTACCGTGGCGCCTTCATTCGGATCTATAACAGTTTACCTAATCATAGAAAAAATATCACATCTCCCGAATTTTCTGATATGATAATATATATTATTTAAAATAGGCGGATTTAACTTTGTGTCGTTATATTAAAAATAAATGAACAACGTAAAACAGCACAAGTCGGCGTTTCCTGACTCCACTGTTGTTTTTGAAAAACTCACCGCCATTCAATCTTGGGCGCGTGCGAGAGATGCAAGCATATTTACATTGGCTTAAACATTTGAATCGGTTTGAATCTTTTAAATTTGGCACTGATGATGGAGCTTTAGGGGCTCCGAAACAGCTGTTTGCCATTTTATGTAGTTTTATTTGTGCTATTTTACGTTATTCATTTATTTTTACTATATATTATATTTTGAAGATTAACTAATTAAAATAATCATATAATTCAACCAGAAGCACAAGTAGGCATAATAATGTAGAGGTTTAATTCAAAAGTCATCAATACATGCACACATAAAATCATAACATTCTGAGACTTATTACAGTTGTAAGAAAAAGAGTTCTATTCAGCAGATGGCGGAAGAACATACTTATCAAATTTTGGTGCTGCCATCTACGGACAATTAACTGAAATACAAAAACTATACTATATCCTTCCGAAGTTTTGTCCTTCAAACAAGCAAGGTTGGTTGATTTTATGACGACCGATTATCAACACGAGGGATATAGGCCCTAGGGGTAGTGCCCTCCGTAGGGGGTCTTTCTAAGGGATCCTAACACATGTTAACGAAGGTTCGAAAAAAAACATGGAAAACTTCGAACGGTTAGGCCGACGAGTGACAGGGGTTTGAACTCAGCACCTGCCGTCTACCAGTTTTGAGAGCAGAACCTCTCAGCCACTCAAACAAGCAAGGACTTGTTGACCTTTTTTTTTGGGGGGGGGGGGATAAAAATGTCAAAAAGCAGTAAGTCTGATATATATTTATATATATAGTCTGCATTAGACTTGTGCTGTTTTACGTTGTTCATTTATTTTTAATATAACGACACAAAGTTAAATCCGCCTATTTTAAATTGATAATTTTTAGAACTACGGTAAATAAATGATTCTTATCTTTTATTCTTAAATTCAATTTTAAGTACTTTATAACAGTAATATAAGGTAATGCAAGTTTGGCCTACCTGTAAAGAGTAATTATCCAACTTGAGAATTAATCCATCGATAATGGCACATTTGAAGTAGATATTAACAAACACAATCTTGTTAAAATAAAGTATGGCTTCATGAAATAACTTCTAAGTTAATTATTTAATTACTGTTAAAAGAAGAGAAAAAAAAATTAATTTACATTGTTAAATTTACATCACACTATAAAAAGTTAAAACATTTAATTTTAAGAGAAAGTGTTCAGTAGTTCCGCATTTTAAGAAGGTTGCTCAGAGACTGAAGTATTAGTTCTTGGATTAGAGAAACACACAGTCAAGTTTACGTCATTTAGCCTTGAACCCTTGAGGTTACACGTGTAAGTTCTTTAATGAGAATCTCACAGAAAACAGAAAAGTACTTTGTCAGCACACACGTGTTTCGTTTCACCAGCTTGAAGTCGGATGGATGAATATTCAGGCTCACAATAATAGATGAAATGTTTATTTCAGAAATCACTCTTCTAACACCCCTGCTTGATTTCTGAAGTATAAATGTTCTTGAGATTTAAACCTGTTCTGTGTTTTGTAAAGTCAGGTTTGGGAAGGGGTTTCGTTAGAATGTCAGCTGTCATAGTTTTGGTTGGGCAATATTGTAATTCAATTATTCCCTTTTCCTTAAGATCTTTTATACTGTTGTATTTTATATCGATATGTTTTGTTTTCGAATGATGTTTATAATTTTTAACCATGTTTATACAAGCTTGATTATCTTCGAATAAAGTTATGGGCAAATTTTGTTGTAGATCAAGGTCCTTTAGAAGATTGATAATCCAAACTGTTTCTTGTGATGAAGTTGCTGCTGAGATGTATTCAGCCTCAGCGGATGATAAGGCAACTGAATTTTGTTTCTTAGTTGACCAGGAAATTGCTGTATTTCCTAATTTACATAAATTTCCCGTTGTTGATTTACGGTCATTTTTATCCCCTGCCCAATCGGAGTCAGCATATGTTGTTAGTATTGGCTCATTTTCTTTACTAATAATTAGTTTTAGTTCTTGTGTTGTTTTTAAATATCTAATAACCCGCTTTACTGCGTTCCAATCCTTTTCTCTGGGTTTTTCGTTTCTACGACTCAAAATGTTCACAGCGGCGGCTATGTCTGGTCTGGTTATTGTAGCTATATATAACAATGTTCCGATAGCTTGCCTATATTTACTGTTATTAGAAAGTAAATTTTCCTCATCAATTATTTTTAAGTACCCGGGTTCCATCGGAGTATCACAGGGTTTCGCTTCCTTTAAATCGAATTTTTCGATCAGTTCTTTTATTTTGTTTCTTTGATCAAGTGCGAAATTTCCTTCTTTACTTCTTTTTATGTTTATCCGCAGATAATAATTTACAAGTCCTAAATTTTTGACTTCATATTCCCTTTTTAATTGTTCTATTACTTCATTTATTTCTTTAGTTTCCCCTGAAATTAATAAATCATCAACATATATAATGATGTATGTTGTATTATCCCTTAATTTTCGTGTGAAGAGACATGGATCGGAGGTGCTTTGCACAAAACCAAGTTTAGTTAAACTTTCTTCTAATTTAATGTTCCATGCTCGTGCGGATTGCTTCAATCCGTAAATTGATTTTTTTAGTTTGCAAATTTTATTTTCCTCTCCCGGTATTACATGCCCTTCTGGTTGTGACATATAAACTTCCTCATCTAAATTTCCGTGGAGGAATGCAGTTTTGATGTCTATATGATTAACATCTAAATTTTTATAAGCTGCACATGCTAGGAACGCTCTTATAGTTGTATACGTTACTACTGGAGCGAAGGTTTCAAAATAATCGCTTCCGTATTTTTGAGAAAAACCTTTGGCTACAAGACGTGCCTTATATTTTTCTATTTCATTATTTTCATTATATTTTTTTGTGAATACCCATTTATTCCCAATTACTTTTATTCCAGGTGGTGAATCAATTAGTTCCCATGTTTTGTTTTTTCTTAATGAATTAATTTCTTCATTAGTTGCTTCGTACCATTTGTTTCTATCATATGGGTTTTCGATTTTCGCTATATCTTTCCACTCTGTTGGTTCAACAATTTCATTTTGTTTAGTTATATAAGCGAATCTATCGGGCGGAACTCCCCTATTTGATCGTTGAGATCTTCTAGGTTCGTTTTCATTTAAATTTTCCTCATTGTCTGTTTGTTTATCTTCCTGCATGTCTATAAAGAATTTTGAGGAATCTCCCCCTGCTTTTTCAGGTTGTTTCTGAACTTCTAATTCTTCTCTCATATCAATGTTTGATTTTTTTTCGTTTTCATTTGAATTAGAGTTTTCTATAAATTTAACAGTCCTTGCCCTTATTACTTTATTATTACCAATATAGATCCTATATCCTTTGGATCTATTATCATATCCGATAAATGTTCCTTTTATTGCTTTATCATCGAGTTTTCCTCTTTGGGATTTATCGAGATAAGCATAAGCTTTGCAGCCAAATATTTTTATGTTTGATAAATCCGGTTTTTTGTTTGTCCATAGCTGGTATGGAGTTGAATTGTGTGATTTTGTTGGTAATCTGTTTATAAGATACACAGCTGTATTTAAAGCTTCGGCCCAAAATTTATTTGGTAGCTGCGCTTCCGATAATAGGCACCTTGTCATTTCGACTAAAGTCCTATTCTTTCTTTCCGAAACACCGTTCTGAGGTGCACAATGCGGAATAGTGAACTGGTGATGAATACCTTCATATTTTAAGAATTTTTCTAATTCTTCGCTAGTGTATTCACCCCCATTGTCTGATCGGATTTCTTTAACTGTGCGACCGAATTTATTTTTCGTTATGGCTACATATTCTTTCACTTTGGTAACTACCTCACTTTTTTTCGATAAAAGAAATAACATAGTAAACCTACTATAATCATCTGTGAATGTGAGAAAATATTTCTTCCCTCCTATGCTTTCTGTTTGCATCGGACCACATACATCCGTATGCACCAGATCGATCGCCTTCTTACCTCTGTTCTCACTCTGTTTTGGATATGGTGCATTTGTTAGTTTTCCCTTTATACAACTCTCACAAATTATGTCATGTTTGCAATTTTTAATTTCTAAACCTGTTGCTAAATTATTGGATAAGAGTTGTTTAATTGAATTAACATTTCTATGACCTAATCTCTTATGCCAAAGCTCAATGCAGTTTTTATTCTTGCATTGTTCAGGAAAATTGACATAGATTTCTTGCTTAGGTTTATATAGGTCAATTTCATATAAATTTTATCTCTTTTTTCCTTCTAAGAGAGTTTTTCCATTATAGGATAAGTTACAGGTGTTATTTTCAAACATGAATTCATAACCATACTTTGTGGCTTTCGTAACCGACATTAAATTTGATTGAATATCAGGGACATATAAAACGTCCTTTAAAGTTATGTCATTTGATTGTGTCCGTAATTTTATTGTACCTGTCCCGTGCGATTCTAATGTTGTTCCGTTTGCTATCGTGACAGTATTTTTGTTGTTATTGTCAATGTCAACAAATACATTTATGTCATTACAAATATGTGAACTGCTTCCAGAATCAACAATCCAAGTAGATTTAGATTCATTATTTGCGATTAATGATAATTGCTATTGAGACATTGTTTTTTCGTTTTGATTTTCTTCGCTTTACTCTCTTGAATTTGTGTGTTTTTTTCTGCTTTAGTTTTCGAAGTAAAATCACTTGCTTCAAAGCATAAAGACGAATTTTGTCTGTATTTTTCATTTGTTTGGTTCTTAGAATTTTTATTCTTAAGAAACCAACAATTTTGTCGCACGTGGTTTTTCCTTTTGCAATTCGTGCAAAAAAGGTTTTGTTCTCTTTTTGGATATGCCCTAGTGTTTTGTTTTTGTTTATTAAATGTTTTGTATACATTTTCATGCGATGAATTGGAGCTTTCTTGTCTCCTTTGAAATTCATCTGTTAGTTTTCCTTTTATAAATTCCGAATTTAATTCGGTCTCTGATCGGGCCTCTAATGCCGTGATCAGAGTATCATAGCTAGGTGGAACGGAGCACAACAAAAGTGTAGATAGATGAGAGTCCTTAATCTCTTCTCCTATAGATTTTAACCTATCAGCGGTTTCTAATATTTTAACTATATGGTCGTTCATATTACCATTTTCAACTAGTTTTATACTATATAGTTTTCTTAGCAAATATAATTTACTAGATAAATTCGCGCGCTCATGTATTGTTTTTAATGCTAACCATGTAGCTTTAGCTGATGTTTCGTTTTTTATGTAAATCAGCTGTGAGTCTTCTAAGCTTAAATTTATAATAGCCCTGGCTTTATTGTCTTTCTTCGTCCATTCGCCTGTTAAGGGGTTTGGCGGATCATCAGTTATCTGGTTGATTAAATCCTCTTTCATTAACAGCATCTCTACCTTGAACTTCCAAATCGCATAATTATTGGAGTTCAGTTTTTCTATGCTACACATTTCTTTCATATTTGAAGCCATAATGTTGTATTTTTATTAATTTTACTAATACTTTTATAGTTTCTATTACTTAAAATATAGTTTTTTATTTTATTTATTTTTCTTATTAGAGAGCGGTTTTACCGTGTTCAATCCTCAGCGCTCATGATCTGATAATTTTTAGAACTACGGTAAATAAATGATTCTTATCTTTTATTCTTAAATTCAATTTTAAGTACTTTATAACAGTAATATAAGGTAATGCAAGTTTGGCCTACCTGTAAAGAGTAATTATCCAACTTGAGAATTAATCCATCGATAATGGCACATTTGAAGTAGATATTAACAAACACAATCTTGTTAAAATAAAGTATGGCTTCATGAAATAACTTCTAAGTATTTAATTACTGTTAAAAGGGGAGAAAAAAAAAATAATTTACATTGTTAAATTTACATCACACTATAAAAAGTTAAAACATTTAATTTTAAGAGAAAGTGTTCAGTAGTTCCGCATTTTAAGAAGGTTGCTCAGAGACTGAAGTATTAGTTCTTGGATTAGAGAAACACACAGTCAAGTTTACGTCATTTAGCCTTGAACCCTTGAGGTTACACGTGTAAGTTCTTTAATGAGAATCTCACAGAAAACAGAAAAGTACTTTGTCAGCACACACGTGTTTCGTTTCACCAGCTTGAAGTCGGATGGATGAATATTCAGGCTCACAATAATAGATGAAATGTTTATTTCAGAAATCACTCTTCTAACATAAATAATATATATTGTCATATCAGAAAATTCGGTATATATTTTTTTTCATTTGCCTGAATGCTAAAGTTAATTAAATGTAGGATTTCGAATGTTTGATTAATTTTTGTTGCCGTGATAGGAACTTGAATTTGTGTGTCCTTACTTGATAACATTTACTTTTTGATATAATAAAATTTTTTATTACTTTTTTTTCGTGAAAACAATACAGTGCAATTTTTGTATTTCAAAACATGTACATAAATTTAAGTTGAAGAGTTAAATGTAAAAAAAATATTTTAGAATTTTCAATTAAAAACTATTTTTACTCATCTTTTGTTACCCAGGTATTCCGGGTTGGATCCCCTAGTACATGGTTTTCATTCACTTGTTCTATTTCATATTAATAAATCAATATGTTCTACATTTAAACAATATCAATTTTGTCTGCGAATTGGTTAATGAACACTTGATTGTCTACAAAACTTCTTCATCATAAACCCTTTTACCAATTTAATGAAGTATGTTCCACGTCGTTGATTCTTTACTCCATTAAACTTGTCGGAAGTCTATAACATGTGGAGAGGCAAATGGAATTCTTATATCAGACAATCATCGAAAAATGTCTGTTAATTTTCCAAAAAACAATAAAAAAAAATAGGAACGAAGTAGAATATGGTGCGGTAAGAATTGTGATAAATAAAAAAAAATAAAAGAAACTTATTAAGCACTAATATCGTCATTAAATATATTCTTAATACGAAATTTCCGCATTCATATTTATGCCAATAATAAATTGATTTTGAATGCATTCTAAGTTACTCATTTCCTAAAAAAAAAGGGTTAATTAAAGAAAAATCTACTAGTAATACAAAGGATGTGAATTATCACTTTACTAAACAGCGTACAATAACCAATCGAGTGAAAAAATGTCCAGACCGGGGTTCGATACCGGATCCCTTGGTACAGCGCACCAAATGCTTTACCAATTAAGCCATCCAGACGACGTCCGGTCTAGCATTCTTTCATTCTTATATGGCTAGGCTACAACCTTGCAGCACAAGATGGAACGTCAATCATGAGCACAACTCCTAGTGGCATACATGAGACAAATAAAACCCAGTATTGGTGAATATTTATATACTAATTAATTTTCTAGCAGGGCTGAAATTACGCTGTAAATTACTGAAATACAAAGAATGTGAATTATCACTTTACTAAACAGCGTTTAACCAATAGAGTTAAAAAAATGTCCAGACCGGGGTTCGATCCCGGATCCCTTGGTATAGCGCACCAAGTATTTTACCAATTGGACATTTTTTGACTCTATTGATTGCACGCTGTTTAGTAAAGTGATAATTCACATCCTTTGAATTTCAGTAATTTACAGCGTAATTTCAGCCCTGCTGGAAAATTAATTAGTGTATAAATATTCACAGATACTGGGTTTGATTTGTCTCATGTATGCCAATGGAATTGTGCTCATGATTGACGTTCCATCTTGTGCTGCAAGGTTGTAGCCTAACCATATAAGAGTGAGAGAATTAATATGTTCACATCCTTTGTATTTCAGTAATTTACAGCGTAATTTCAGCCCTGCTGAAAAATTAATTAGTATATAAATCTGTTAGTAATTTTGGATTTGTAAGGATCGCGAAACCCCCTCCAAGCCAGATTCTAAAAACACGCTCTTTTGCTCAGTTTTAAAATGATTACTATATTATGGAAGATATATTATCGCAATCAGTGGCGATCTTCTGTAATCAGGATTCCATTAATTTCCCTTTGAATGGGAGATTTTTCGGTTCTCAAGGCCGCATCTAGCGCTGTCGCGACAATTGACGGCTGTTTTCCCGATTGATTAATTAAAATCAATTGCACATTTGAAAATCAGCTTGTATAAAAGGGTTAATTAAAAATGTCGCTGCCTCCCGGACTTTTTATAACGATGCTATAAGAAAATCGTTTTAAATATGACGTAATTTTCACCATTAAAATATTTTCGAGCGTAGTAATTTAATTATTTTAAAGTTTTATTTCTTTTTTAATAACGTGTAAATATATTTTTCAGTTAAAAAATGTTTATAAATATTAATATTTGGGCTTTTTAAAATCCCGAAACTGTAGATGAAAAACGGCAATTTCAAACTATGAATTAAATCTGCATTCAGATAATGAAATTTAGAATAAAAATTTTGAAAAAAAAAAAAGAAGAAGAAGAAGAAGAAAGAAAAAAACACAGCAAATGATGGCGAAATTAGGTATTATTTATTTAGAAAAATTATGTATTATAGGTATTATTTGTTTTCGAAGTTAAAATCTTTGTTTAGGCGTTTTTATATTGTTAAACTATACAAATTACTTATTTTCGGAATTGTCTGAATCTGTTATATAGTTTTTCAGCACAAAATTAAAAATTCGAAAATTTAAAGCCTTTTATGTCATTTGTGCCCTTAAAAAAAAAAAAAAAAAAAAAAACAATAATATAAATAAGTAAAAGTGTCTAATTTCCACCGCTTAAGAATTTAATAATGGAATTTCTTGTTTTATTTTTTATTGTATGGAATTTTTTGGACTGCATTAAAAAAAAAAATTCATTCATAAAAAAAACTTATGTAAATTATGCAAAAAAAAAAAAAAAAAAAAAAAAAAAAAGCTGTAACAATTTTTTTTAGCACACATCTTTTTCTTTTCTATTTTTATCTGAATTTCGGGTATCCGAATTAGTTTGGATTAGCGGTTTTCTACTGTATTACCCTACACTCTCATTTTACGGCACATATTTATACTTTACTTTCACTGTAGTATTTATTCATTGTATTTTTTAAAATAGTTACTTATATACAGATTATACAGTTACTATACAGATGTTTTTGAAATGTTTTCTTATTACGCAATAAGCGATATGAGTGTTTGAGATTATTTATAATGATAACTATTCTTTCGACATAGCTTTCTGAAACCAGCAATGTTATTTCCTTATTTACACTAATATTTTACACAGTATATTTTAGCCCATGCTTTCACTATAGTATATATTCATTGTATTCTTAAAAAATAATCACTTAATAAATTATTACATATATTTATAAAATCCTTTGTTTATACGCTACAGATATAATTTGAGATTATTTTATAATGATAGCTATTCTTTCACCAACGTTTCTGAAACCAGCAGTGTTATTTCAATAACACCGAAGCCGACTAAAACCCATTCGATTTTACCTCCATTCATCTTACCGGTTGCCATTTGTGATTTATAAATTTTCTAGACAAAGGCATTGTATAGCCGCTAATCAGAGTGGAACGTTCTCTCTCTTCTGATGTGCAGCGATCAAGTTTAGAGATTATAAACACAAATAAATGGCAAGTGTTTTCGCCGAGATAAACAGGAAAAATAAGCTTAATGATAACTTTTCACTTCGTGAGAAAGTGTGTTTTGTAATTCGATATAGAAAGCTCAACATGTATGTTCAATTCTTCGTGAGTAAACCAAAAAATTGTTGCTTACTCCATTTATGTTTTATTTAATTTTAAAAAGAAGCTCTTCTAATATAGAAGTTGTATAACAACATAGGCTTTTATGTCTTTTTCTGGGCGAAAAATTCTCCATAGAATTAATTCATGCTAATTATTCTTAATTAGCTATTTTCTATCTTAATTAGCTACAGCTTCTATTCATGTTGGTTGGTTAATGGAATTTGTTTTGGCTGAATATCTACGCGAAGGATATAGGCCGAGGGAGAGGAAGGGTGATTTTTTCAACGATAACACTCACTTTTAATATTTTATTTGAGTTCATTGGATCAACAAAGCTCAGAAAAGTATATAGCGTATGCACCTTTCCTTAAACCTTCCCAGAATTATAAAAAATGTTGCGGTTTATCCATAAATTATAAAAAATAAATTAAGATATAACAGGGAAATAGTACAAGCGCTATTCAATTTGTCTCCTGTAATATATATCTACAAAAAACAACTTTTCAAAAGTAAAAAAAAAAAAAAAAGCCAAGCTTGAAAAAAAAAAAAAAAAAAAAAAAAAAAAAAAAAAAAAAACGAAAGTTGTGTCTAAAAAATGGTGTGATATCAAATTTCCAAGCTTTTATTATGGTACTTATTTAACTTTTTTCCATTAAATAAGTTATCATACATGTATGTCGAGTGCCTACGTATATGTTAATAGAAATAATTTTCTCCTGTACTAAATACATCCTAACGTGTTTCTGAAAATTCATTTTTTTTTTTCAAATTACGCATGATGGGCTTGGCGGCCATTCTTTCCATATTTCTAAGCACCCAAATTTCTAAAGTAAAAGCGTAATATGTTCGTAATGTTTCCAAATATTTGCAATGTAATATGTTTATAACAATGTTGAATTTCTGATTTTAACTAAGGACAGATAAATTGAGGAAGACTGATACTTTGAGAAATTGATATTTACTACAGTAATCCCTTAACATTCGCGGTTTTAACATTCGCGAGTTTTGATTATTCGCGAAAATGAAAATGCGGAAAACTTAACATTCGCGAGAATCTGACTTGATTATTCGCGATTTGTTTTTCAATTATATCTTTGCTTTTTCAGAATTTACAGTGGTTAAAGATTGTTTCCCCTGTGTTTTCTCAATATGTATTTACAAATCAGTTTTCAGTTATCTACTGAAAAAGGAACGAGCGTTGTAGGAAAGCAAAGTAATAACAACAGCAGAATACTCATTGCAATGAGGATATTAGAAGTTGGTAAGGTAACGGCATCTTCAATCTATTAATTTAAAATGTGCTTCTGGCAGGATCTCGTAGAGATGGAGATGAAGCTGCACTTAGAAAGTAAAAATATCTCTGAAGCTTTACCTGTATTTAAATATCGTATTTTAATATTCTATCGCATACTGGCCCACTAATACATTAGCATCTCTTTGCGAATAGAGAGAGTCGAAATTACTTTATAAAAATAAAAATCTATGCTTTTTAGTTGTAATTATTTCTCCAATCAGTTAATTTGAATTATCCTCATTAAAGAAATTTCATATTTATGAACATGTCTGTACATTCACCTTCTACATATATGTTATGTATAAAGTATTGTTAATAAATATTTTCTTTTGCTCTTTGAAATGCTGTGCCACTCTAATTAAAATTTTACAGAACTTAACTCCTTTTTTAGTGCAGAGAGATAGACTCAACATTCGCGAGGTTTTCCTGGAACGTAACTCTCGCGAATGTTAAGGGATTACTGTACTTTGAAATGATTAATTACTCTGAAAAATAAATCATAAGATGAATCCTTAAGATAAGTCATCATTATCTTAAGACACAAATTTCAAAGCATACAAGTCCGTAAATGAAAAGCTTAAAATATTTGTTTAGGTTACATTTTCGAACCTCGGATTTGGGTGCTTAGAAATTTGTATAATATGGAAAATGGCGTAAAATAAAAACATTATAAACAGTAAAATAAGTTTTATTAGACTGTTTCATCTCAATCTGAGCCATTATCAAAACAGATAAAAATATTCTATATAATTGCATTGTCTATGAGCTTATTTCAAACGCTATCATTTAATTTTTCACTTACTTAAAAAAAAAAAAAAAAAAAAAAAAACACAAGTTATTTTTAATTAATTAATTAATTAATCTAATTTTATTTTATTTTTTTAACTTGGATGTTTATTTCCGTCTTTGTAACCATGGAGTAATTCGATATAAATAAATAAAAATAACGTGCGTAATTTTAAAAAGTAAGTGAAAAATTAAATGATAGCGCTTCAAATAATAACTTCATAGACCGTGCAATTCCTATATATTATTTCTGTTGTCAACATCCTTTTTTTCTAAGCAAATAAAAAACGCAGAACGATAAATGAGATACCATATGAAAGGATTTGATTCTGTCACAGTACACTCACATTTCGTTAAAACATGTATTTTGATTAAAAATTGCAATTAATTAAAAATTAAATCATCATTGTTTTCATAAATGAAATGAAAGGTTTTCCTAAAATTAGTGTTGCCACAAAAATAAAATCCCGCAACAGTAATTAAACAACAACAACAACAAAATCAATAAAGATAAAGGGGGACATAGTTGCTGCATGGATTTATTATGTATTTTTAATTAAAAAGCTAAATTTAAATTCAAATTCAATTTATTTTTCTTTATCCCATGTTTTTCCCGAAACAGATAATGTCACTCTCTAATGCAATTAAAATACGATTGATATACATATATATATATATTTTTCATTTGCTGGGTTCGGTCAGTTTTTATACTGCAACTTTGATGGAATGAATGAGATGATATTCTGGTTTCACTAATGTTGTTTGCAGATATTTTTAGTCCTTAATTTTTCTTTAGCAGTTTAAACCTGCATCTAAAAATATTAGACTGCAGTGCGAAATCTTCGCATGGGTGCTCTGGCATAGAATATTCTTATTGTTTTAATAATGGCTAAGATGGAGCCGAAACATGTCAACAGTCTAATAAAACTTAATTTACTTTTTATAATATTTTTATTTTACGCATTTTAACAATTAAAAGAAGTTGTAAAATTGGTTTTCATTTTAATTTGTTAATTAAATTTTTAAAATGCTTATTTTTATTATAAAAATGTTCTTTATACAGCAGACTATTTCATTAAAATGGAACTATAGTAAGTCAAAGAAAAAAAATATTTTCTACGTATAGAAGAATTCTGCTAAAAAAAAACCTTGTTTAAATGAATCGGTGAATATTTAATTAATCTTTACCGAATAAAAACTGAAAGAAATATTTTAATTTTTCAAGCAAAATGTTGAAATTTATTATTATTATTATTATTATTAAAAGTATTTGAAGTTTCTACTACTTTTAAACATGTTATTAAAATTTAAAACTCTTTACCTAAATGTTATTTATACACCAGACTTTTTGTTTAATTGTTTGATTTATAATAGTTTCAAAGAAAAATTATCTTCGTACGTATACAAAATCTTGTTAAAAAGAACCTTGGTTAACTGAACTAATGAATATTTAACTAAACATCATTGCATAGAAATAGAAAGATATATTATGCTTACAAGCAAAGTGAATTAATATGAAAGCAATATATAATCTATAAAGACAATCAGGTGAACTCTTTTCAAACAATGTGATAGTTTCTGTAATTGTTGCATGTTATTATCTTTTTTTTTTTTCCAAGAAATTCCCACTTATGTTTTTTGTTTAGATAATATGGAATTATGGGTCAAGGTTAAAGTTTTACGCTATTTTCAAAGTTTATAGTTCTATTTCTTCTTTTTTTTTTCTTTTCTTTTTTTTTTCATATTGATTATTTTGCTAATCAAAAAGGAAAAAAAAAACTGAGATAAGTTGTATTTAGACGAATATAAATATGTATAAAATGATTTGTATTCTGAATTTTGGACGATTATTTACGTAATTTGTTTTAATTAGCCTATAATACACGAAGTTAAATAAATAATGAACTACATTTCTCAATATTTTATGGAAATTTAGTGTACTTTAAATTAAAAAAGATAAAAAATTATATAATAATTTTTTAGCCAAATGATTGTAACAGAATATGAAAAACTAGTCGTTGGGGGCCACCGTACGTAATAATTACCCGTCATGGATATGCACAATATAAAATATGAAAATAAAACATGCGTAAACTACTTATAAAATGCATTACAATTCGAATAAAATCATCGCTTGATGACGTCATAAACTTTAAATGTTCTATTACTGAACTGCGTAAAAGAAACATCCTTATAACTCCAAAAATGATAATCATATTATCTAACGGTTTATTGCGTCGGATTAAGCGTCTCATTTCCAATTAAAATATATCTTTGAATTAAAATTTGGATGAACTACAAGGTCATGAAAAATTGAAGAGTGTGGAAAAATATAATTACAAATATATCGGCAACTCATTATCCGATCAACTTCATTCTTTATGCAAAATTTTTTTTTTTTTTTTTTTTTTTTTTTTTGTATTCACTCCTTGAAATAAAGAAATTCGAAAATCTTTATGTACCTATAAAATATAAAAAAATTTATATACCTTTTATCAGAACGAATATTTCGAGAGTCCGAATATAATAGTTTAGGATAATCGAGGTTACTGAAATTCAATAAGCTTCTTCCCATTATTACATACTAAGTACACACCAAATTTCAAGTCTCTATCTCGATTTTTTCGGGAGATAGAGCGTTTACAGACACACAGACAAACGGACGGCAAATTTTTTTTCTAAAAATGTTTTTCGGAATCTCCAATGTCTGAAACGTGTAAATCCGTCAAAATTTTGTTTTCGATTTTCAAAACGATTACAAGATTTACCCTATACTACGTATGATGGGTAATGACAGAGGTCGCAACTGCCGAAGGCGGCCACGCATCATCCGCCGATTCCAGGCTCGTGCAGAGCTCATACGAGTCACGACCAGGGAAGATCCGGTTTACCCGGGGACTACCTAGGTGGTGCTCTTCGGCCGGGGGGAGAAGCGGGGGCTTGCGCCTACCTGCACTTCTACGACCCTTTCCCAAGTGAGTTGACGACATAGGTCGAAGCGACATTAGTGGAACCTTATCTAGAGGCCCACTTCATTTCACTTGGGCGTATAGTGGGAGTGAACCCCAGCCTCGGAGCCGAGATCCCATAGGGGAGTCGGGTCCTCAACCTATGGTGAACACTCTCACTTCCCATTGCTGTACCGCCCCTTCCGAATATCAAATCCTAGGGAAGGAGGAAGCGACTAGTTCATTTGGGGCGGCTAGCAGGAGGTGCTTCTCGCCAACCCGGGACCTCGAAGAAACTCGGTCCCAAGCGCATAGACACGCCTGGCTGGGTCGTCACCGTCGAATGGCGAACCATTCAACGGGTCATGCACATATCATATCACTACAAAAGAGCAGGAGGTGCTTCTCGCCAACCCGGGACTTCGAAGAAATCTGGTCCCAACGCATAGACACGTCTGGCTGGGCTGTCCCTCACCAAGGAGCACCCGTGAGGCATCGAGATCCAAGCGACTTGGTACTCCTGGGAGATCACGCTCATAAAAATGCACTACAACGGAAGAAATGAAGGACCACTACCGGACTCTGAGGGACGTGGAAACTCCCCTCAAATGCGCTAAAGAAGCGGACCCGGCTGGAGGTTAGTAAACAGAAGGTATTGTTAGAAGAGGTCTGCTAGTCCCAACCTTGTCAGGCGCAGAAAGTTCTGACTACGCATAGACGCGCTGGACTGGTTTCGGCCCCAGGTTCGATGAGAGGTTCAGCCGCCGTCTTAAGACGAGCCACCGGCCCGGTTCCTCGCAGTCGAACAGTTTCGAGAATTTCAATCCCTCCCAGAGAAGGCGACCTGAGCCACGTTGGGCCATCACACCAAGTGTCTCAAGCGCTCTTGGTACGAACGGGCCATCTCTTCCCTGAACGACCCTGAGGGCGGCTCACAACTACTCCAGCTACAGAGAGACTCGCAAGGGACGTTCGGGAAAGGCACCTTCCTCCCCTCCGTCATGTCTACGTTCTACCGCCTGCACGTTGCTGTAGGTTGCTGCATGCCCTCTACACCCAACGACAGGCGTCACAATAGAACCCTTGCGGTCCTTGTCATACAGAGTCCGACCTCCCCTCCATCTTGCCCTAGACAAAGGACTAGACTGCCCTAGACTGTCCTATCTCCGTTCGCTAGCCTTTGCTCTCACATCACCATCCAAGACGGTAACACACAGTCAACCGTCTAGGTGCGAGAATTCAGCCTACGCGGTACTTTTCGCCGCCCGAAGGCCTCAAGCCCCCTGCAGCCGAGAACCGGCCCAAAGGGGGGAACAACCCAGGTTCTGTGGGCCGCCAGTCGACCCAACTCCCAGCGAAGTTGGCTATTCCGTTACCGCTTTACCACCCGCTCACCAACGTTGAGGTGGAGATTCGTCAGTCACCGGCTCCCGTCGTGTCGACGCTACTGCGCGCAATGCTGAGCTCCAGGTCTTCTCCCCAACTCAATGGGTCGATTCCGGACCACTCAGAGGAGCGAGCGGGACGTATGATGGGTAAGTAAAATCATGCATTCGGCATATATTATGAAACACTTCCCAACACTAACAGAATATTACTAAGAAATTTGACTTTTTCATACGATAAAATGAGATATCTAAATAAGTGATTTAAAAAAATACGTAACTCAGTTAAAATTTATTTTCAGCAATTGTTGCCCAGATTCGATATATTTCGTGCAGCCCTGTATGGGATCACCAGCATTTGTAAACATCACGTAATACACTAAAAATTACATAAAATTGCATATCACAGCAAAAGAAAACTTCTAGCAATTACCGATCATAGTCAGTCCTTTAACCGAATTCTTTTGTGCGTCTCTGTACATAAACGGTTAGTCCTACACACTCCATAATCTATAGAAAGTAAGCTGTATTGAACTTTAGTGATCCTTTTAAATTTGATTATGTTGCAAGTGTCATAACATGCTCAAAATGCACCGCAAGCCATTTCCCCCCCATAGATCATAATGTAAAGGAATTGTTTTGTACGTCCCTGTAATTGAGCTATGAATGCTACGAATTGTATACTCCGGTAAAAGCAAGCTGTAGTTCACCTCAGAAATATCTCTCTATATACAGTGGAACTTCCCTTTAACGAAGTCCCTATTTAACGAAGTCCCTATTTAACGAAGTTTTCTACTTAACGAAATTTTCTGTAGAACTTTGACTTTGAACACCATTAGCATGTAAATTAATCTTCACATTACGAAAAATATATTCTGTATAACGAAGTTTATTCCACTTTTGTACGTGTACAGAATTCAAATTAAGCGATTGCTGTTCGAAGGATATGCAAATTTATTTCAGCGGATTCGATTGTATGAAAATGAACACATTTAAATAATTTCCATTCTGCTTGGTGCTAAATAAAACAATTTTTTTTTCACTTTAAGAAAAACACTTGTTTTCACTATTCTCCCACTCCGAGACTCCAGCGCTGACAGTTGGGGGAAGTCAAAATCCCCTTTTTACCTTCAATGATATAGAAGATGAGGTGTCGCAATGGCGTCAGATGCATTGAAACAAAAAATATCTATTAGAATCAGACAGGTACCATTCTGACCTTCCATTGCTGATAGACAATTGCTTTGTACATCCAAAAGAACGTGCTTCAAAATACAAATCGAAGAACATCAAAGTTATTTTTGTTCCTGCCAATACAGCTAAACTTCAATCATTAGTCTAAGGAATAATAAAAAATCTTGAAGTACATTATCGAAAAAGACAGAAAAAAAGCCGATGTAGTGAAAACATTAGTTTGAGATTCTGTGTATCAGAGCTGATGAAAGCTTGGGCCAAAGCTTGGGAATGTGACGTGATTTCATCGACCATACACAACAGTTTTGTAAAAGACGGCTTCATAATTAAAACTGAATCAAATGCTTCTGAATCCAATACCTATTTGTCATATCTCAAGAAAAAATTTCATGAATTTAAGTTAATTTCTATTTAACGAATTTTCTTCATAACGAAGTTTTTAAGTGTAACGATGAGACTTCGTTAAATGGAAGTTCCACTGTATATTACGCTATCGTACGTGGCACATATCTCGCGATTATTTGTTAATTGTTTAATGGCAACACCCGAATCTTTGGCAGGATTTAGGCTAGGATTTGTTTGGTTCTGCCATCTACAGGAATAAAAGCGAAACAAACATAATCAAGAAATCATTGTTTGTTTCGCAGCACCAAACAGTGAAATGTAAAAAATTAATGCTACACACCTCATTTTCAATACTGAACATTCTATATAGAAAATTCAATAATGTGTAAAAATGTCATGACAATCCGACTATATTTACGAGAGTTAGAGCACGGACGGACAGACAGACAAACCGAATTCATAAACACTTTCAACTATGTTGGAAAGTGTTAATAAATCGAGTAAGTTCTTTATTTGAAAAACTTTTCTTTCTTGATTTTTTAAAATGAAAATGGATGCTTCTTTGTTATAGCAGTTTCCGCAATTACTATTACATGAAAAATAGGAGTTACGATTTCATCAAAGTTATCGTCAAGCTTTTATATACATGATACATACGTCATATAAATATCATATATAAACGCGAAACCCAAGAGATATACAACATAGGAAAGTTTGTCGTTTAAATCTAAGTTTGAGATATGATTGGGGGAAACGATAAATTAACATTTACAGGAAAATTAACGAAATTATTTTACTTTCTATTTTAATTGCATTAAAGAGGATATATTTGTTACCATTAAAAACAATGTGATAAATAAAAGTTTCATATTTTAGTTTCTTGAAATTAAAATAGTCGACTGGGAATTGTATTCTTTGTCAACCTTAATAAAAAAACATATACTATTGTATAGTAATCCGAGTATATTTTCGCGAGTTACAGGACGGACAGACAGACAGACAAACCGAATTCATAAACACTTTTCAGCTTTGTTGGAAAGTAAAGAATGGGAAATATATGCCCCATTTTTGCATAATATTAGAGATCCTCTTAATTTTAGGGGTATAGCTTATGCGTCTCGGGCCTTTTGAATAATCAGGCCCTGAGTCTACACATCTTTAAATTGGCATTTTAAGTCACAATAAAAGTTTATAATTTTCATGTAACACGATAGCCCAATATATTATTAACCGACTTTCAGCAAAAGAGGTTCAACAATTCGCTTGTTATACATATTATTTTTTTTTATGTATGTCAAGCATAAGTTTTAAAAGGATGAACCGATTTTAATTTTTTTTTTGCTTTTATTGGAAAAGGCACGTTTTGGTGTTGCTCCGTTATAAGCCACATCGAGATTTTTTTAAAAGTATATTTCTCTTTTTTGAACTTTATAGGCTGTAACTGCCGTAAAAATTGACCAGGCGTCACAAATTTTGAATGTGTTGTTAAGGTACACAGCAACAGTTTGCAAATTGTGAGGGAATAAATGACTCAAACCTCCCTGTCTCTTCTACATCTTGATTCTTAAGAATTTTACGCTTTTATGTATGCTTTTACAGCTGCATGCAGGGCTAAGTGCTATAATTTTATGTTACAGTAAAAAAATACAAATTGTCTTTTGACTCTCCTATGAAGTATATGTATTTTTGAGATGTGTCAATTTTCTTCCGGGTGAGCGATATGATAATCTACTGCACTTTAAAATACGCAGTATTGGTAAAAATGGGATTTAAAGGGAATGTGGATAACAATAAATCGTTTCCACCAAAACACATTGTTGAGCCAAACCAATATGATCCAAGTAGCGTGCAGCAAGTAAATATCCCCTAAAGTTTGATTATTTAAAAAAGTTTTTTGTCAAAACCAGTTTTATTTAATCCGTACCTTAACTTCGAACTAGAAATATCTTTTTTTAAAGAATATTTAGCATCGATTTTGTTGACTCAAGTTCCATTCTGCTAACCGAAAACATACTATAAATTTTATGATGTTTTTTTATTTGCTTCGGTAGCCAACTGCGATAAAAGATTTAAAATATGTCTATCTTTAAATTCATGTAATAACACCTCGGAAAACTCTAAATGATTTTTTTTTTGTGCTAAGTAATAATAATAAAAAAATAAAGCAATATAAAAATTACAATTCTGTTAAGAAACATTATCTTCTTTTACATATAATACTGTTACTTGTTCAAACTAACCATAACGATCTATTTACACGCTTTTCACTTACATTTGGAACAGACATCACGTGTTCTTCCTCTAACCATTACATCTTAAACAATGTTCCGAACACAACCACAAGGAAAGATAATTGTTCTATTATGAAGGAGATGTCAATGGGCTTCATCGATAGTTCTTGCTATGCAAAGTGTTTGTCACATGCTTTTAGCATAAGAACAATATATCGCGTTGATCTCAACATTCATTAACCTGTCTGACTTTGGAAGCCCTTTGCGATCTTGTCTAACAACCATGATCCATTTAGTTAGTAGAGTCTTACGGTTGCAGTGAGCAATTATCCCTGAGTAATTTTTCTTTGTCAGGGAAGGCTCACAAAAGAAGAGGTAAAACTTAAAACAAAAGATTATTTTTGACCAGTGCATTTTCAGATTCGTTTAAGTAAATATTATTACAAGTATATTTACACGTATGGTTACTTATATTTGAGCATATCATTTACTCGTTTGTAACCACGGAGTTCCATATATATACGCTGTAAAAAATTTCCGTAAAATTTCAGTTGATGTACCGTAAATTAACGGTACTTGTACCGTTTTCACTCTTTACGGTATGGGTACCGTACTTCTAAGGTATATTAAGCGTAAAAAACCGTATATGTGCCATTTCGATTATAAACGGTATTTATATCGTAAAGTGATTGTTTTTCAGTAAAAATAAAAAATCGCTATTTATAACGTAAAATAATTATTTTTCAGTAAGGAAAAAGCTGGTAGCCCCGCCTCGGTGTACGGCAACCCCTAAAGTGATGCTCTTGCTCTTGTTATGTAATGCGTGCAGGCCTGATGAGAGTGGGGAGTGCAGCCGGTACATATACTTTAAATATTTTACTGTACATATACCGTCCAGTTAAATTACGGTATATATACTGGTCACAAAGTTGTCAGTATATGTACCGTAATTGTTGAACAAAATTTTTTACATTGTACGATGGTGGTTTAAGAAGTTTTTGGCCTGAGAGTGAATGAGTGAGAGTGAGGTTGGCCTGAGAGTGAGTATTTTGAAATAATTTCATATTTTTTTTTCAATGTAGTCCCTTTGCAACTCAATACATTTAAGACACACTCTTGTGTGCGAATTCTTTAGTGCCACCCTGTACGAGGGTTGTTCGAAAAGTTCTCGGCCTGACAAACAAAATGCAAGATTTTTGACAATATTTCATTTTATTTTTCAACTTGCAACACAATACATTTCAGAACATTCTTGAGAATATCCAATGGTTGGAGTATCATAGTTGAGATATTTTACAACAGAGAGAAAATATGTCGGGACCAGGACTCGAACCTGAGTACTTTGGTTTGCCGTACCAACGCTCTCCCTACTGAGCTATCCCGACGATATCCTGGTTGGCATATTTCACTCTTATCTGTTGGACAATGCTGTGAACTGCGGCGCTAATTTCATTCATCCGAGCTATAACTATAGCATTTTACATGATGAATCTGAAACAGAACGGAAACTCCTGTATACCATGCAGAAAGGTCATAATGAATAGAGGAAAGAATATTCAACTAGGTAAATTTATAGGTTCCTAGTTGAATATACTTTCAAAATTTTAACATTTCATATTCGTTGGTACGGGAAACCAAAGTACCCATGTTCCAGTCCTGGTCCCGGCATATTTTCTCTCTGTTGGGAAAAATCTAAACTTTGATAATCCAACCATTGGATATAATTTATCTAGTTGAATATACTTTCCTGTATTCATTATGATTCTTGAGAATATTCATTCTTTGGCGTTTCTGGTCGACGTGGAAAGTTGTTTCATACCCAAAACATCCTGTAAAATGTAGTGGACACGGTCTATCGAGATGTTTGCAATGTCATCAAGTTCCCGTATCTTCAATCATTCAGTACGGCATTGTGAATTTTTGAGACGATTTCGTTGGTCGTAACGGTTTTTGGGCGTACTGAGCGTTCATTATCGTGAATTGATTTCCTACCATGTTTAAATTCAGCAGCCCACTTTTTTTTTCATCGTCGAATACGAAGGACAAGAATCTTAGGTGGAATGTAACTCTTTTCGTATGTTCGTGGGGGTTAACTCTTTTTTAACAAAGTATTTTATGACAGCTCGAACTTCAATTTTTTCCATTTTTAGAAAATGTCAAAACTTGTTTACTTTATCTCCCAGCAATAACCAATAAACACACGCCTCTGAAACTCGGCAGCATGTCATCTAAAGGATCATACTTTACAAACATCATTGTCACTTGGTCATACTTGTTCCATCACTGTCAGGCCGAGAACTTATCAAACTACCCTCTGAGTCGGAGGTCAGAAGCATGCAAGGCAAATGAAGCTTACAAGGCAAAGGGGTAGAATAGCCCGCGTTGTCAATGTTAGATATTAGTGTTCTCATTTACTGTTATCCTAATTTATGCTTCTCTAATTAGGTTATGCTTATCTAAATAATAAATTATTCTCTAATCATGTAAAGCAATGCGACAAACAGCCTGTATTGCCATGAATGCGAATTAAAATTATCGCTGTGTCTTTTTGCACTGACCGCTGGAAATCCTGTTGGGGAATAGAAAGACAGATCTCCTGTTATATCGTCGCTACCATGTCAAACTATCGATTATGAAACAATGCATTTTTCATTACTTTTAAAAATGGGCCGATTGTCACCACTAAATTGTATTAGAATTCTTCGCCTAGTAATAATAATAATAAAATTTCTGTGAAGAACAGGGTTGTCAATTTGGCCTCCCTTTTTATTCAGTGATGCCGAATTCATACCGGAAATTTTGTGAGAAAATTTTTTACTTTAAGTAATTACGAGATAGGCTGTCATTATATAAAGAAAAAATGTCTATTTTAAATTTCTGGTATGGATTCAACATTTCTGAATGGAAAAAGAGGCCAAACTGGCAACCCTGGTGATGTTTGTAACCCTGCAACCCTCTTAAAATTTAGTGGTGACAATCGGCCCATTTTTAAAAGTAATGAAAAATGCATTTTTTCACATGCGATAGTTTGACATGGTAGCGACGATATATGGAGCTCAGTGTTTCTAATACAATTAATTGTACTTTAACCCTTAAGGCGGTATTAAAAAAAAAAAATTTCCACGCCCAACAACTCAAAATTTTGAGACACATTCCCAGACTCATTTTTAAAAGTAACAACAGGAAACTTGGCGGCGTGATTTATAAAGACATTTATAAGGGCCCCATGTTTTTATTTTTCGTTCAATTAATTAGAAATTGATTTACAGACAATTATTTTAAAAAGTACGATCATTTTTTTTTGTTTCAAGCGCTATCGCGTTGGGAAATTCGGTTCAAAATGTCCACTTTGACATCATTTTTTGAAATATATTCTGCCTTTATCAAAAAATCGAGACAGTGGGGACATTATAAAGTTTCTGAATAAGAGAACCTGCCAATTGGATGCATTTTAGAGCAAAAATGAATTTACAAATGTGTCTCAAAATAAGCAGTTTGGATTTGAATACACCCTTAACTGCTGTTAGCGGTCTCACAGACAGCTAGCTGCTTGTTTCAATTTTCATAGTTTAGCTTGTAATTTTCTGTTTAACTATATAGGTAATAGTGAAATTTTGTTTGTTTTGGAGTCCTATAGTACCATCGCTAGATAATTCTGAACAGATAAATTTTAATTATATTAGTCCTGGTACATAAAGTTTAGTACAGAAACAGTATCCTACGAGTTAATCGAGCCTTTTATTTATCCTTCGATCAAGCGGTCTCAGACACTGCTCACAGTAGCTATGCGACAATTTTTGTCACAGAAGTTAAGGATTAAAAAAGCGAGTAATTTCAGCAGTTTCAGTTTTTTATTTTTAAATACGCATTCTAAATTTCGTAAAAATTCTTCGATAAGGCAAGAAATTTATGTAATAATATTGAGGATATTTCTTGTTGAAAATGGCTCGACAAGCTAGAATTCTTTAACAGAGCTAAAAAAATTAACTCAGAATCAATTACTTTCTGCAATAATCTTTTTACGTACATTTCTATGATTTCTTGGGAAATAATGTGTCTGTAATAAACTTTTAGCATTCTTCCCCGTCTCCTCTGATTATCGGAACCTCCGCGTGTCGTAGCGACCTATGTCGTCACCACTTGGTAGAATCGGAGTGATGCGCAGGTGGTGGTGCTCCGACTTTCGTAACGCATACATGGAACAGCCCCTGGTCGTGCCTGTTATATGTCCATCAGGACATGGGTACGGCGATTGAGACGCTGCCGGGCGCCACTCAGGCTCTTGGCGGCGCAGCTCAGTTTTATATCGGACGGATCTCAACATTCATTAACCTGTCTGACTTTGGAAGTTTTTCCCGATCTTGTCTAACAACCTATGATACATTTAATTAGTTTAGTCTTTACAGTTGTATTGAAAAATTATCCATGAGTAATTTTTATTTGTCAGGGAAGGCTCACAAAAGAAGAGGTATAACTTAAACAAAAGATTATTTGACCAGCGCATTTTCAAATATGTAACACATCTAAGTATATATGCTGAAGCTTAAGGCTGTTTTTAAATCCAAACTGGTTATTTATGACATATTATTGGCAGGTGCTTGTATTAAGAAACTTTGTGATCGAAGCCCATTTTCCCTTTTTTGGTAAATGCAGAAGATCTTTCAGAAAATACTGTCAAAGTCGGCGTTTTAAACCAAATCAGTGGGGACCCGTGCGAGGATTTCGCACTGTAATCCAAATTTTTTAGCATTGTAGTATTTTTTTTATATAGATTTGAACTTTTAAAGAAACATTAAGAATAAAAATACCAAACTACATTGGTACAGATGTCGCAAACCCTCCTTAGTTTCGTTTTGGCGCCAAAATGGCGATTTTTTGCCTGGCGAGGTAACCTGGTGACATTTGCTTTTTATGGCAACTTGGTATTTTATAATAAAATAAAATGTGTATGTAAATAAATTAAAAATAAAATAATATAAAAAAGATTAATAAATAAAATTAAAATATGTGTAATAAAAATAATGTGTGTGTTAAATAAAACTGTGTGTAATAATAAAATTAAATGTGTGTTTTTTAAAGTAAAATTATAATACAATTTTTTTATAAAATAAAACTATGTTTTCTCAAGCTAGGCCTAACAGGTTTTCGAAAATGGGGTTTTCTCGCCAAAAATATTGCGCCAACCCCGGCGCGTCTGCGATATCCCTATCATTAATTAGTCAAGTCAGAATATCAGCTCATCTATTACATCAAACTTACAAAAAGGCACGCGCGAGAAAGAAAAAAATCATCGTATTTTAACTGCATCCAAAAAAGCATGGGACAATCCATGGTGTCTTTTTCTCCTAAACACTGCAAATTCAATTTCGATTTTTAATCATAAATATAAAATAAACACGTGCTGAGATGTCACACTATCTTTTTTGTGCTATTTATTTTTTTATAATCATTGTTGAGCGTGATATAATCCGTCCGGAATTTAATTTTGTGGCAACACTAATTTGAAGAAAACCTTTCATTTCATTAATGAAAACAATGCCGATTTAATTTTTAGTTATCAGCCAATTTTAATCAAAAATATGTTTTAGGAAAATCTAAGTGTGCTATGTCAGAAGCCTGTTAAAAATCCTTTCATATGCTATCTCATTCGTCGTTCTGCGTTTCATATTTTCTTAGAAAAAGGGATGTTGACAGGAGAAATAATATATAACCAGAGGGCCGTGCGAAGATTTCGCACTGAAATCTAATATTTTTTAGGTACTTCTCTATTATCCCGTCGAACACTTTTCATAACAAAAAACTACCGCCAAACTGTAAGATTAAACGCCAAAAATGCAGTCCCATTTACTTGATGTCAAAATCATTATGCGTTTTTGTTACGTCATCTAGTGGTTTTACATTCTACATTTGCGTGTATTTTTCATTATGTTTTACTGATTTAGTAGTTATTTTATTAATTAAAATAACAATTGTGTCCTTAAATTCTTATATTTTATTTATTTATTTATTTATTGATATTCCAATGGCAACGTTCTCCCGTTTATTTGGCGATAGTTTTTTGTTATGAAAAATGGTCGGCGGGATAATAGAGAAGTATAATTTTTTATCAATATGTAATAGTTATTAAATGCAGGTTTAAACTTCTAAAGAAAAAGCAAGGATAAAAATATCTGCAAACAACATTTAGTTGTTAGTCAAGCCAGAATATCATCTAATTTATTCCATCAAAGTTAGACTAAAAACTGATCCAAGATTGCTAAAGGCACGCGCGAGAAAAAAAAAATAACAATCGTATTTTGACTGCATTAGAGGATGACGTCATTCGCTTCGGGAAAAACGTGGGACTTAGAAATATAAATCTAAACATTTCAATTTCAATTTCGCTATTTAATCATAAGTATAAAATAAACCCATGCGGTGTTTTTTATATAATGTGGTATTTTATTTTTTTGACAACAATAATTTGAGGAAAATCTTTCATTTCTTTTATAAAAACAATGCCGATTTAATTTTTTTATTTTCAGCAAATTTTAATCAAAAACATGTTTTAACGAATTGTTAAGTGGGCTATGTCAGAAGCTGGTTCAAAAACCTTTCATATGGTATCTCATTCATTGTTCTGCGTTTCATATTTTCTGAGAAAAAGGGATGTTGACAAGAGAAATAATATATAAGGATATGATGATTCCCGATGCGAGATCTCGTGAAAGGGAAAAAATCGGCTTTCTCTAGACACGAATCGCTTATAACTCGATAAGTAATTTATTTATCAAAAAATGGAAAACTCATTTCGATTCCAAATTGCTTCAATAGTCAGGCCTGCCAATTTTATGACTTTGCGTTTAAAAATGAGTCAGAAAATGTGTCAGAAAGTTTCGCGTTGTTGAGCAGATTTGAGAAACACCTTAAGGTTGTTCTCAAATTTAAATTTGTTATTTTCTGACGCATATTTTAATTCATTTTTGTTCTCAAACGCACGAAATTAGCTTATTCAGAAACTATGTAATCGAACTGTGTTTTTCATTTTTCCGCAAAAGCAGAAGATCTTTCAGAAATTGCAGTCAAAGTTTGCGTTTTGATACATTTATAAATATACGTTCGCGACAGTGTTGGAGAGGGAAAAATAGCTGCTATAAAGCAATAATCGCTTATAGCTCAAGATGTATTCCATTTATCGAAAAATGCAAAAATATGCTTGGTGACAAATCAGTTCAATAATATTGCTTGCGTGTTATGCTTTTGTGTTGAAAAATGAGCCAAAAAAATATGTCAGAAAGTTTCGGGAAAAATATTGTAGAGATATTTTTTATGGGATAAAATTGTTTTTTAATCATAATAATGTTTGAAAATTTATTCTTGTCTAGAATAGTAATATTCCTGTATTTTTAACACCATCATTCTATATACTTTATCTCTGTATATATGTATACAATTATGAATATATATAACTTGCGTTTATTTACGTATCTTGCAACTGTAAATATATATAGGTAAATAATAACTATCTTTAATTGTTTTTATGTTCTAGTTATAAAGTTAGCTAGTTATTTTTGGCAGTTATTTACAATAATGTTTCAAGATTTATACTTGATAAGGCGTTTCAAATATTCATGCTCCTAAATCTTTAAAACATTAGTAAATACCCCCCTTTTTTATCTCTGTACATTAAATATACAATGCTAATCATATTTGTCCCCAAACTATATAAATTAACGACTTATCATATTAAAATTAAACAATAAGCATTGGTCATATTTTTTTTTTTTTTGCTTTCTTACATATAACGATAATCATTTATTCAAACTTTTTTAATTGTAACAATTCTTCAAAATTTATAGAAAGTAACCCTAAACCGCGGACAACCGTCCAAAACGGAAAACTAGATAAATACTAATACAGACTTATCAGAATTACTTTTATATAATACCAAATTTTATTATTTTCTTAGATAATTTTCGTGATTTTTTAATTTTCTCTCTACAAGATATCTAAGAACAAATTTTACTTTCAATACTTCCCAGCATAACTTAAAAGTGCTTATTATGTTTTCAGTCTGCGTGTTTCTTCCTTCCTAACTGTAACTTTCGTAAAAGTTCTTATATAGACAAGATATTTATATATGATCAGAGTTGGTCAAATTTGTAATTTCAATTATCTGCAATGTAATTAAAATTTAATTGTGTGTAATTAATTATAGCTACAATTACATGCCGTTAAAAATTCTTGCAACACTGTAGCCGGAAGCACCCCTCATCCCATTATTCGATGAAATTCGAAATTCCTGTGCTTGAATGTGTGTAACTGTAATCAATTACATGCAATTAAATTGTAATTACATTGCATATAATTTCAATTACAAATGTTTCCAACTCTGTATATGATATTGAGGTGCACTATCGCATGTTCCTACTGAAAGATATAATTCTTTACAGAAGTACACAAAATAATTAGGAATCCATTATTTTCTAAACACTATAGGTTTTGTAATTACATTTTTTTTTTATCATATAGTATATTTGTCCCTATTACTTACCCATCCTGCGTAGTATAGGGTAAGTCTTGTAATCGTTTTGAAAATCGATTTTTTTTTGACGGATTTACACGTTTCAGACACTGGAGATTCCGAAAAACATATTTTTAGAAAAAAAAAAATGCCGTCCGTCTGTCTGTGTGTCTGTAAACGCTCTATCTCTCGAACTAATTGAGATAGGGATTTAAAATTTGGTATGTACTTAGTATGTAACAATGGGAAGAAGCTTGTTGAATTTCAGTAACCTCAATTATCCGGAACTATTTTTTTTTGGACTCTCGAAATATTCGTTCTGATAAAAGGTATATAACATTTTTCGAAATTGTTTATTTTAAGGAGTGAATATAAAAGACAATAAAAAAATAGAAATTTTGCATAAAGAATGAAGTCGATCGGATAATGAGTTGCCGAGATATTTGTAATCCTATTTTCCACACTCTTCGATTTTTCATGACCCTGTATTTCATTCAAATTTCAATTCAAAGATATATTTTAATTGGGAATGAGACGCTTAATCCGACGCAGTAAACCGTTAGTTAATAGGATTATCAATTTTGGAGTTATAGGGATGTTTCTTTTACGCAATTCAGTAATAGAGCATTTAAAGTTTATGACGTCATCAAGCCACGATTTTATTTGAATTGCAAGGCATTTTATAAATACTTTTCACACGTTTTATTTTCATATTTTATACTATGCATATCCATGATGAGTAAGTATTACGGTGGCCCCCAACGACTAGTTTATTAGCACAAGAGGAACACTATATCGCTACAGGTTTCACCATTCATTAACCTGACTTTAGAAACTCTTTTGTGAATTTTTCTATCAACCAATGATCCATTTAGTTAGTAGAGTCTTACAATTGTGAGCAATTATCCTCGAGTAATTTTTCTTTGTCAGTCATGACTCACAAACGAAGAGGTAAAACTTAAACAAAAGATTGTTTGATCAGAGCATATTTAAATATGTAACAGGTCTAAGTTAGTATGTTAAAACATGATAATAAAGTGTAGTTATTTTTAAAGGATAAAAATGTCTGTTAATCATTATAATGTTTGAAAATTTATGCTGGTCGATTATCAGTGTTAGTATATTTATAATGCATTCTATAACAATTTTTATCTGTCTCTATATCATGTATCTATATATATATTTGTCTTACGTGGCGCGAAAATAGGGCTGAATTTGTAACTTATGGTTTGGCAACAACCGTAGTTTCCAGAGCTCAGACTAGATTTTGTTAGATTAGCTCCACCTCCAACCTCCAATATGGCCGTCAGTGTGAGAGCATTGAAACCACAGAATGAAGCTTAAACTAGCAATTATTAAAAATAAAATAACATGTACGTAATCCAAAGCGTCAGAGATGATTCCTCATTTTAATTATGAGCAATATCGTTAATTTCAAATGAATTCACAACTCTTATTCAGAATTCATTTACGAATTTCACTCACTGAAAAGTCGAAGAAGAAAAAATCAACTTTGTAAATTGTACCTGGCGCCATCTGTTGATGTATTGAGGAAGTAAAAAATAATTTCTATGTAGTTTTTTTTTTTTCTAATGATTTTAAGTCGTGCTGTACAAAAGATCCTTTTTTCATAGTATTTAAAAGATTTATATGCTCATTGGTAGCGCCAACTAAATACATTTTCAGTTGTGTTTTCAACGGAGAATTACTTTTTTACATTAAAAAAAAATTGTCAATTTCATATGTTCAAATGTTTTATAGTAGAACTCATTCCGGCTAGAATTGCTGAAAAAAAGGGGCGAGCGAGCGAAGCGAGCTGTGACCGCGTAGCGGTCTCAATGTGAATTGCTTCGCAATTCACGGGGGGTTGGCGAGCGTTAGCGAGTAGGGGGCTGAGCCCCCTAGTCAGGCCCGTAGCTAGGTGGGGGCCAGGTCGGGCAAAGCCCGACCTGCAAAAGATTTTGCCCGACCTAGCGTGAAACTTTACATCCCGATTAAAACAACATTAAATTTCTATTATTTTTTTTTTATAATTTTTTGTCTAATCTAGTGTGAGACTGGACATTCCGATCACTTTATCAGCCACTATTTCACTTTAAATTCCCAATTTTTTCCATCTTCTTGCCAGATCTAAGCAAAGAGGACCCCCCCTCCCCCCTCCGCCCTTCCTCCTCCCAATTTCGTTTTTAAACTGGAAACAAAACCAGAAAAAAATTCATCTATAAACCTCCTTTTTTCTCTATTTCTTTAACATACAACAGACTGTCGAAGATTGTCCCTTAGGACATTCCCCGCTTTGTTGCTTTGTAAAAATTACACCGTACCGCAGGATATTCCTGCCCGTACCGACCCAGCAACAATTCTGTATTGATTGATATCCATAAAGCTTACTTTCTTTGTAGGATTGTCACCATGTGAAATTTATCTTAAGAAAGCGGGGTTGAAACCAAAGGCTTCTGAATCTGAAAATAAAGCGAAACAGCCTACAATAATGTTTTTGAATTTGTCGTACATGACAAGTTTGCAGCTTCTTTCATGGAACTGGTTCCAATTCCATGAAACAGATTGTTATGTTTACTTGTTTGCTTTGTGAAGAGGGGACTAATGTCTTTCATTCTTCTGATCTTTCCTTACATATTAGTGAATGATAAAAATTTGTGAAACCTATGTCACAATAAAAAAATTATGGGAGGAGTTTTTCCGCATAAAGAAGAAATGGAATTACAATGAAAATATCATCTTTAACCAATAGAATATAAAATTTGTTTTAATTAAATGATATAAATTTAATTTATAAATAAGAAATTTACAGAATTATCTGTGAATTGTTTTGAATATACATGTGTCTTAAGTTTATATATATATATATATATATATATATTTTTTTTTTCCCCCACGGGTTTTACAAGTAGTGGTTAGTAGAGGAAATTATATTACCGCGTTACACGTTTGAATGTATTTCACTTTAAATAACTTTCATGTAACGTAACATAAATAACTTTTCATCTTAAAGTACAAAATCTTCAAGGAACAAAATAATAATAAATCAAGGAACAAAAAGAAAAATGTAACGATATGATATTGTTAAGTTGTTAAGTATACTTAGATTTTATAAAATGTTTTATTTCGCGTAAAATATATTCTTTGAAGGAATTTATTTGCAGATATCGAAATAATATGATAAAAGCAGCTTAAAAAAGTTCATACTTTTGCTTACGGCTTGAAAATATTTATAATAATGAACAAGATAACCAATTAAATCCATCATAGGCGCCGACTACAAGGCCATAAAAATTCTCTGGAAATTTTCACAGGGGCATAGTCCCCCTCTGGAAATAAAAATTAATAGAAGGTCTGTCCCTTTATCTGTTCAATCTACTCTTCCCCGACGCCCCCCCCCCTGAAATTTTTAAAAGTTGGCGCCTCTGAAATAAACCTATCATTTTTTCAAATTTAAAGAATAAAATATGCCGGGCTACTTACGATTTTACAAATCCAAATTAGTTATCTTCTGACACATTCACAAAGTCATTCACTATTCTTAAATTCAAAAATTTTTCAGGTCCTCTTATTAAAAACAAAGAAATTAAATAGTATTTTCCATTTTTTTGTAAAGGCAAATCACTTTTCAGAAAATGACCGTCAAAGTTAACGATATAAACCAATTTTCTGGACATGACAGTCTGATAAAGTTCATAAGCGAGAAATCGATTACAACTCAAAATCTATAGAAAAGTGAAAAACGTTATTCGATTCTAAATCACTTTAGTAGTTAAAACTTGTAAATTTCATGCTTTTATGTATAAAAATGACAGTGCGAATATAGCAAAAAAGTTCCGTGTTGTTCAGCCGGAAAAAATTTATATATATATATATATATATATATGAAACAAATTAAAAAAAAAAAAAAAAAAAAAAAAAAATTTCGCCGTTGACTTCATTAAGACTATAATTCTGTGTAAATCCCATTATTCTAAATTATTTTCTCGCTCCAGTATTCGATTGTCAAAATTACATCTAGCGAAATATATAGTTTATTCCAAATTCATTCTCTTAAAAAAATGGCACTGATAGAATGTTCTATTAAATTTACGCACTTTTATTTTCTTTAAATAAAAAGCATCCTAGAATCTAATAATTCAAAAAATACCCATTTCCCAGCTAAAAATATTTTACTTTTAAGAAATAACAACCTATGAATTTCTTTTCTTTATTTTTTATTTCCCTACGATTCCTGACAAAATATTACTTTTCAAATTCTGAAAGATTTTAATCTCAATGTAAAAATTATTTTGGCATATTGCCATACTTGATAAAAACATATGTACTCCTTTTCTCTCTGCTTTTATTTATTCGAAGGAAGTAGAAGGCACGAGATTGTTCTAGAACATTTTTTGGCGCGCTTTTGCCAGCTTCGGTAAGTTCACTTCGATATTAATTCGCCGAAGAAGTTAAGCCGTGAGCGTTGATTGGCCTAGAGGCTTTTTAGATAGAATGTATTCTGGCGCGCTCGGGAAATGATATACGGATTTTTTCCCGCGTTTAGAGCAGAATGTTCCGGGATTTCGGTGGTGGATGCAACTAGTCATGTACTTCCTAAATCTTCGAAGGTTCTCCTTGGCCGCCGATTGATTTTTAAAAGAATACCTGCCTGTACTAACTAAGATGTCTTCTTATATTTAAATTTAAATCATCAAGTTTCGCCACGACCCTAAATTTAGCAGTGCATGGAGTGAGTTTTCAATAGAGTAAAGCTTAATCAATTAATCTTTAAATTTTTCGAATAAAGTGTGAACTGGAACGAACTGCCTCTTCTCTGTAGCTTATACGTACACAATGAAGTAAGTCTCGGTGCTCGACTGAAAATCTCCTCGGAGAAACCTCCCTTGCCTTGAATAGGAGTCTACAAAAGTATGGTGACTCCAGTTAAATCGTCACATATTGAATTTTTTTAGTCGACAGGATGTTGACAGTATTCTTACATTAGACGAACATGATTTTGAGACATTTTTTGGAGTCTAGCGAATATGCTACAAGTTGTGCTTTTGTTCAAACATTTTGCCGGTGCGTGCAGACAGCAACTGTCGCGACGGATGGAACGATGTTTTGGTATGATGTAATCAAGATTGAAATATGTGTGTATAGCGGATTTGAAGTGTGTATCATCGAATTAAATGGAAATTTGAAAAGACTTATTTTATGAGTTGCGGCCAAGTAAATAAAAAAAAAGAAGACGTGGCAGTGTAAGTTATTTTTTCATGATTGATATTTTATTTTGTGACTTTATGATATTTGAATATTTTTATGTGTTTTTTTTTTATTTTATTGTTTATGATTATTTAAAATTCTATTGTTATTTAAATGATACTTAGATCGGGGCTTTGTATAGATAATAGAGTACCTTCTTATATTTATATTGGTAAAAGTAATAAGAATATGGATGAAATTAAGATGATTGCATTTGACCCTGATTCGGGAATGGGGATTCAGCAGTGGCTAGAATATTTCAACCAAATTTGTAGAAGAGAAAATAAGAATGAGGAATGGAAATTTAATCATATATCTCAATATCTTAAAGGTGAAGCTCTTAAAGTGTATGTTAATGATTGCTTAAACTGTGATAATTATGAACAAATTGTAAATATTTTAATAGAGAGATTCATTGACTTAAAATGTCCAAAATTTTCTGAATTTACTACACTTAAACTTGATAAATTGAGTGATTTAGAAGCATATTTTAGAAAAAAAGTAGAGATAGGTAGGCAGTTAAAATTATGTGAAACTATTCTGTTACAAGGATTGACGGATGGATTACGACCAGAATATCAAAATTCCATCAATGTCAATCATCCTGAAAATACCACTGACTGGTATAGAGTTGTGAAACAATTTGTTGAAGTTTCTCCATCGCTCAGTACTCGACAACCAATCAATCAACCATATCGTCAGCCAAATTTTTCTGCTCCCCGTTTCCCAATGCAATCTTTTCGGCAAAATTATCAGCCTTTCCGACCACCTAGGCAAGAATATGCTCCTCGGAATTGGCTGCCAGCACGACAATTTAATCAGAGATCTCCTAATTATAGGAATCCTGTACAAAACAATCATTTTCAAAACCTTTATCCAAGCAGACCATGCAGAATTTGCACCAATAAGGGGGTCAGAAATGCTTACCATTGGGAAAGAGAGTGTGTTTTTATAAGTAATACTACTCCCTCTGATACTCAAAATGCTTCTACTTTTAATGGTAATCCTGGTAATGAATGACAACTAATAGTGTATGGGTACACCCCTAGTTATAATTTACCTTGTATTGTGGATAGTGGTTCAACAATTGCCATTTTACCATTGAAATTTGTAAGAAAACTTAATGCTAAAATTGAAAAAATTCCTACTACTATTATTGGTCAGGCAAAAGGGTTTATGGAAATTAATCAGAAGTGCAGAGTGCTCATCAGGGTTGGGAAAATTAGTAAATGGATAGATTTTCTAGTATGTAATATAGATCTAAATTATGCAATATTGGGGTTAAGAGAATGTTCAAAATTTGATTTAACAATTAATTGTAAACATTGTATTGTCAAACAAGGGAAAAGAGTTGTAAATAGAGGTGTAGCCATACAAAATGAGAAAGCTTTGCATTTTCATATTGTTGATGTTAATAAAGTACAAGTGAATAATGAAAGTATAAAATGTGAAAATGACAGTAGTAATTTTGAAAATAAGTATGATCATTATAACAAGTTTAATTTTTATCAAGTAAATAACAATTTTGAAAGTAATGAAGAGCATAATGATTTGGATTTTTATCATGATGAACAACTAAATTTTGAGAACTGTAGTAATAGTATAATTATGCAGTCAAATAAGGAAAATAATGACTATGAAGTGCAACCAGATTATAGAAGACTCATGACTCCTCAAATTTCTCGCGAAGTTAATATTTCTAATTGTGAACTAATGGGGGAGATAAATTTGATTCAAAATGGGGATTTAAGGGAATTAATTCAAAATTACATGGATATTTTTGCTAAACATAAATATGATGTGGGTAGAATTAATATTGAACCACAACGCGTTTATCTTAAATCTGACCTACCAATATCTTTGAGGCCTTATAGAACTTCACCAGCTGAGGAAAAAGAAATTCAAAATCAAATTCAAGGATTGTTAGAAGCAGGATTAATTAAAGAGAGCAATAGTCCTTATTCGGCTCCTGTCACTTTGGCTATGAAAAGAGAGGAAGGCAAAAAGACTAGGTTATGTATTGATTATCGAAAATTAAATGCAATAGTAAAAAATGATGCCGAACCATTACCTCGTATCGATGGGATCTTGGATAAATTGAGTGGTGCTCAGTATTTTTCAACTTTGGACTTAGCCTCCGGCTACTGGCACATACCCATACATCCCGCAGATACTGAGAAATTAGCTTTTGCTACTAGCTCTGGGTTATTCGAATGGTTAGTCCTCCCATTCGGGATAAAAACGGGACCCCCGATTTTCAATAGAACTATTAGAAGAATCCTAAATAAATACAAAATAGATTTTGCTTGCCACTATTTCGATGATATTATAATTTTCTCCTCCTCTCTAAAAGAACATCTTGATCATTTAAATCAAATATTTAAAATTTGTCAATTAGAAAACATTAAACTCAAATTATCCAAATGTAAATTAGCTCAGACTAAGATTAACTTTTTAGGATATGAAATTTATGATGGAATTATAACTCCTGCAAATGCAAATATTGAAACTATAAAGAAATTAAAACCCCCGACAAATATTAAACAATTGCAAAGTTTCCTAGGATCAATAAATGTTTATCATAAATTTATAGATAAATATGCTCAAATTCGACAACCTCTTAATAAATTACTTAGAAAAGATACAATATGGAATTGGACTCCTGAATGTCAAGATTCTTTCAATAAATTGAAAGATGCTTTAATCCAAAAACCTATTCTTAAAATTTATGATGCAAAATTACCACTTCATATGTTTGTTGACGCCTCACAGATGGCAGTAGGTGCAGTGCTTAAACAACCAGATAAAGAGGGGTTTCTGCATCCAATTGCTTACCATTCAAGGAATTTGAAGAGTTATGAACAGAATTACTTCATTACAGAGTTAGAGTGTTTAGCAATTATTGACACTCTTGATAAATTTTATCATTACTTTCATGGAGTCAGATTTACCATCCATACTGACCATGCATCTCTAGTTTGGTTAAAAAATGTTAAGAATCCTAGAGGAAGATTATTTAGGTGGTCTTTAAAATTAAGCATGTTTGAGTATGAAATTAAGTATGAAAAGGGGTCAACAAATGTCGAAGCTGACATGTTGTCCAGAAACCCTGTAACTTTTTTCAACCAACATATTAATTTATTGTTAGATAAAGATGAAATAATAGAGATGCAGAATAAGGAAAATGTAAATGATAGGAAATATCGATCAGAGAATGGAATAATCATACTTAAAAAACATGGATTTCGAAAAGTGGTAGTACCAATGGCTTTAAGAAAAAAATTATTACATATTGCACATGAGAATTATGGACATCTAGGTATACAAAAAATGCAAAATTTAATTTCTCCAAACTATTATTGGCCTAATATGACAATAGATATAACCCAATATGTAAAACATTGTGACACTTGTCAAAAAAATAAAAAACCCAAAACAAAAAGATTTGGCTTACTACAAGCCCTACCAGCCACAGATCAACCTTTTGAGTGCCTCTCTATTGATACTGTGGGTGGATTTAATTATTATAACTCGACAAAGAAATTTTTACACATAATAATAGATCATGCCACAAGATATGTCTGGGCTTTTCCATCAAAAAATGTTACATCAGCCACATATATTAATTGCTTAACAAAAATTTTCAATAGTCAGGTTCCCCAAATAATACTCAGTGATCGGCACAAGGCATTCCGGTCACCTCAATTCAAAAAATTCCTCAAGACACATAACATTAAACAAAGATTTACCTCTTCACATCATCCACAAACGAATGGGAAGGTTGAAAGGGTTAACCAGACAATAGTCACTAGATTAAAATGTAAAGTAAACTCAATCTCATCTAAAATTCCATGGACTCGATTATTAGAGCATGTCATTCAAGAATACAATAATACTCCTCATTCCATAACTAATTTCCCACCAGCATATCTATTTTATGGCAAATTACCTTATAACTCTCCTTTAAATCAAAATTATTATCCACCTGTTCAAGAAGCACTAAAAATTGCTAAAAAACGTACTAAAGAATTTCATTTCAAAAATAAAAGGTTATATGATAGAAAATTTGTTGAGTGTCCTTTAAAAGTAAATGATTTTGTAATTTATGAAGAATTCAAATATCCCAATACTAGGAAATTAGAACCCACTTTTTCAGGTCCATACAAAATTATAAACAAACTTTCAGAAGTGACTTATGAAATAGACAGATTTAATTATGAAACTAAAGCCAACTCAGTAATTGTACATGTGTCTAAATTGCGACAATATTATTTTCCAGATGACTTCAAATTATTTCATGAAGATACACAAAAACCAGCACAAACAACTTCACATACAGGTTCACAAAATCAAACTAAAGTAAAAACAATAGATTAAACTCAAATTCTTTTAAATATCGCTTATTACCATAATTTCAACATTATCAGGTATGTTCTTGGGTCGACACAGGAATATTACTTGTTTTTGAAAGTTTTTGAGGTTAGGTAGACACCTTATGCAGGCATAAGATGTGTATTATGATTTTAGGAATTTTCAAATTGATGTTGAAAAATGAAATTAAAATTTTTATATAATTACAGTTTTTAGTAAATATTAGTTATATTATTTAATGGATTCACAGAAGCTATATTTATTTTGTTTAATACAATAAAGGTCTTGAATTATTCTTGAATGCTGATATTCTGTATTAGTCAGAGTTGATATTGTGATGTTGTAGTAAAATGTTAAGAGAGATTAGTTGAAATTTAAGGATTGCAATAGTATAAATAATAGTTTTATATTTCAATTCTCTGTCACCTATCTATCTAACAATTATTATTATTATTATTATTTTTGCTTATTACTTAAAAAGTGTAAAAAGAAGAAGAGGATTCTACACTTAAATTTTGGTAATTAGCTATACCCGATTATGTCATAGATTTTTTAGTAGTCAAAAGAAGAGTATCAGAAAGGGATATTATTGTTCACAATTGTTGGTTGAGTGAATCCTATCTAAATATTTGGGCATCTAAATTATTTAGTATTGGAAAATAATGTAGAGTTAAATTTTTTTTTATATAGATTTCGGCTAGCAAAAAATTATTTCCTTATCCTTTCAAGTAAGGAAACAAACATATTTTGCTATGTATTTTTTTTTTCCTCAACCAAGAATTTTATATTGAATGTAATATTTACTGTGATATATTATATTGTTAGAGTAGTTATTGAAGTCTGTTGATATTATTTATTTTGAAAAGATTTATTAATGTTATTATTTATTAAGAGAAAATATTAGAAAAAATGTTGAGAGAGATTTAGAGTTAATATTAGAGTTATTAGAGTATTAGAGTTTTATTTACAAATTGAGTAAACTGCTTACAATGAAATGTAGTTATAAAATATATGATGAATTAAAATTTTTGTACCAAGGTTGTGATATTTCAAAGTAGTATGTATACCATGTTGTGCAATATGGACATTTATTAATTCAAAAATTTTACTGATTGCGACAAAAAGGATAGCTATCGAATGAAATGAATTAGCTCTGGTCTTCAGTGTGACCACAAAAAGAGTGGCACCACAGATTAGAGTGGGGGTAATCCCAAAACCACAATGGAGAAAGACTGAAATTTAGTCAGAACTGTTTTGAGACTGTTGTTGACTGCTGTTGTTGTTCAAACAGTGACTGTTTAAGACTATTGAAACTTCAGTATTCAGTTATTCAGTATTAGTATGATTAAGTTTTTCAATAGTATTCTGAAGAATACAGTTTTTTCAATTGGTAATATTCTTCAGTTTTCAATGTAACTAATTTCCAACTTTATTATTTATTATATTATTTATTATATTGATTTATTATTTATTATTATTATATTATGTTGGTAATATTATTTATTATGTTAGTTATTTCTTAGTTTATCTTGATGTATCCCATTTATTTACACTTGCAAAAGTAAGTGTTGCTGTAAACTTATGTATTTGAGGTTATGCTTTACTCTATAAATATTTTAATTTCCATTCTTCCAAAATTTAAGACAATTACTTTGTTTGTGATTCTTGATGATTTAAAATTTTTAGAATTTTATATTTTAGGAAAATTCTCTATTTTTTTTCTTATCTGAACTGCTGTTAGGGAACTGCTATTCAGATAAGCTTGTTTTTTTTTTTTTGGGGGGGGGGATATTGAAACAAATTAAAAAAAAAAAAAAAAAAAAAATTTCGCCGTTGACTTCATTAAGACTATAATTCTGTGTAAATCCCATTATTCTAAATTATTTTCTCGCTCCAGTATTCGATTGTCAAAATTACATCTAGCGAAATATATAGTTTATTCCAAATTCATTCTCTTAAAAAAATGGCACTGATAGAATGTTCTATTAAATTTACGCACTTTTATTTTCTTTAAATAAAAAGCATCCTAGAATCTAATAATTCAAAAAATACCCATTTCCCAGCTAAAAATATTTTACTTTTAAGAAATAACAACCTATGAATTTCTTTTCTTTATTTTTTATTTCCCTACGATTCCTGACAAAATATTACTTTTCAAATTCTGAAAGATTTTAATCTCAATGTAAAAATTATTTTGGCATATTGCCATACTTGATAAAAACATATGTACTCCTTTTCTCTCTGCTTTTATTTATTCGAAGGAAGTAGAAGGCACGAGATTGTTCTAGAACATTTTTTGGCGCGCTTTTGCCAGCTTCGGTAAGTTCACTTCGATATTAATTCGCCGAAGAAGTTAAGCCGTGAGCGTTGATTGGCCTAGAGGCTTTTTAGATAGAATGTATTCTGGCGCGCTCGGGAAATGATATACGGATTTTTTCCCGCGTTTAGAGCAGAATGTTCCGGGATTTCGGTGGTGGATGCAACTAGTCATGTACTTCCTAAATCTTCGAAGGTTCTCCTTGGCCGCCGATTGATTTTTAAAAGAATACCTGCCTGTACTAACTAAGATGTCTTCTTATATTTAAATTTAAATCATCAAGTTTCGCCACGACCCTAAATTTAGCAGTGCATGGAGTGAGTTTTCAATAGAGTAAAGCTTAATCAATTAATCTTTAAATTTTTCGAATAAAGTGTGAACTGGAACGAACTGCCTCTTCTCTGTAGCTTATACGTACACAATGAAGTAAGTCTCGGTGCTCGACTGAAAATCTCCTCGGAGAAACCTCCCTTGCCTTGAATAGGAGTCTACAAAAGTATGGTGACTCCAGTTAAATCGTCACATATATATATATATATATATATATATATATATATATATATATATATATATATATATATATATATATATATATATATATATATATATATATATATATATATATATACACACACAATTAATATACATATATATATTTTTTGGAACCTCATGGAGGATATCTGATATGGTATTTAATTACGGGTAAATGTCACAACAATGTCACAACAGTCTTAAGCATAAACAATATGCATAGCTCTTTTCAAAAAATATACGGCGATTGAAGGAATAGCGATGCTTTATAGGAAATGGACAGTGAAATAAATAAATTAAAACATATTTTATATTTGCACAGACTCTTCGACACTAAACATTCTGCATAAATAGTGTTTATTATTTTTTTTAATGTAGCAAGGAACAAACAAACAAGTTGGAAATGTACGTTAAACGTGACAAATGAGGTGCGACCGTACTATAACTAGTTTTACAATGTAAAAAAAAAATTATCTTTATTATTTCTGTGAAATGAATTATATCGTCTGTTACGAGCGAAATGAGCATGCTTTTTTTTTTCTTATTAGTGATGCCACGTTTACAGATGCGAAGTTTTTTTCGACACCCGACTGCTGCAAAATTCAACATGAAATATTGCTTTATGAATGATTACCTCCATGGTTTAATATTTCTATGACTCATGATGAACGAATCTTTTGTGTTTATTTACTTTAATGGATTGAGATATTCGGCTATTAACCTAATTTCTACTGAAGTTATCTCAGAATCTATACATTTTTTAATGTAACTCATCTCTCGAGCAAACACTTTTTTTGAATGATCTTTCTAAAAATGTAACTTTTATGCAATTTTATTCGAAGAAATAATGTTGAATAAAAATGACCGCTTGGCATATGAAAAAAGAAGTGGTTAGCAGGTTAGCCCGTATTCTTTTTCCTCAGTCACATGACTTGTGCTTTTATTATACAGATTACGTATGATAGGATTTAATAGAATAAATAAAACTTTTTTAATATCTTTTTAATTTGTGATTCGATTTTCACAAAATTTGAAATGACTCGACAAAATTTTATAACGATTCTATATATTAAATTTTAAACCATTCGGTTGGGTAGTTTTTGTTTTTTGCGGACGGACCAGACGACGACTATAGGTGCTACGCATTTATATAATTACGAACGCACCTAAACTGGGATTGTTTTGTCTGAAACAGAGACAGCACTGGGTTGTACTAATTAGATCTTGAATAATCTATGTTTAATACTTTAAACATAAATGATTCCGTGTTATTGTAGCAAGTGTTGATGCAGTGTAATTTACCATACAGTGTTAACAATATTTACATTAATTCTGTATTAATCTTAATAATCTCTCATAAAAATCCATTAAAAAGAAATATGAAAATATACTGTTTTTATGCTATTTTTTTCCATAATTTACGGCTTTTTCAGAACTCGACACAGAATAACACATAACAACAGAAGCGTGAGAATTTTAAGACTTTATCTGTTTGAAAAACCGGAGCGTCCGTTTGCAATTTTGAATTTTCTGCCTCTTACAAGTTCCTTTTATTATTATTATATCTTCATTTTGTTTCATTTGTAATGCTTATAGTTAGGATTGCACGAAAAGTTTTTAACTTGACTTCAAGACTACTATTAAATCGCCTGTCACAAACAACGCCATCAAAGCAACCGAATTGCTCAGCACCCTTTAGTACTTAAGTGATTTTGGACTTTGACTTTCTGACACATCACTGGACCACCTGTGGTGTGAAATTGTGTTACCCGTCCTCTGAAATATGAATAGAGAAGTAGTATGAACTATTTTCTGAAAGAAAGATTTTGACAATTTTACAATGGGACGATATAGGTGCAATTTGTCGCTCCTGTGATTGTGCCGACAGCGGGCCTGTGTTTGTGCAAGACCACCCGGATGTTTTTGTGTCCCGTTCAACGATTTCGAGGAATAGATTTAGTTACTCTTGAAAATCCGCTTGTGAAAATAATGCATTCTGCCTTATTACAGTTTTGTTTAACCGTTGTGGTTTCCAGATGCTAACCAGTTTTTGGTGACAGTGAAAAAAAAAAGGTTCTCGTTTTAAAAGCTGTATATATTATATTTGGATAAGTATGTATCTGTGAACGGAACGGATTACTTTATCTGTGAATACAAGTTATATTTGAAAATATGAATATCCGTTCATTTATGTATAAGAAGCGTCGACTAGAACAGAAAATAGAGAGTCCTGCTCCTGAATATTGTGCAAATAGTAATGATAAAAATTCATTATCATTAACTGGACCTACTACAAGTAAACCAGATTATTCTCGATCTCGATTTGCCTAAAAGAGACGAGCCAGTTCAACAAATTATTTTGAAGGAATTCCCACGAAAAAATCAACGTTCTTTTCGAGCTGCATGGTATAAGCAATTTGAATGGCTGGAATATTCTGTGGCAAAGGACGCAGCATTCTGTTATGCTTGTAGACATTTTAACCGGTTCGGATCCAAAGAAGCCGCATACACCGAACATGGTTTTAAAACTTGTAAAAATGCTTTAGACAATGGCCGCGGTTTTCCGAAACACGAAAAATCAGAAGCTCACATCCAAGCCATGGCAAAGTGGAAAGAAAAACAGATTCGAGTTAATTCCTCTACATCTGTATCGACTTTAATCAATGAAAATGTATTGGAAAAACATCGATGAAATGAAAATTTAAAAAAATATTTTTTCACTATCGGTAAAAACATTCTCGTTACTTGTTCTATTCATTTTATTCATTCTGTTTTTTCTTTCTCATATCTTTATTGCGTGATGTAAATATAACGAAACATCATTTAACCCTTTCCGGCGCGGAGTAATTCTGTTTTTAAAATGATGAAATAATGGACTGACATCAGAATTTACAAAATAATTTATTACAAAATAAAAACTTGCTAAATTTCCAATACTTTATAAAAGGAAAAAAATAATTAAATATTCTTGGTGCCGTTTGTCAGTTTTGGAAATAAAATTAGGTGTCCTTTTTTGTGACCATCGCCCGCTAAAGTGTTAATAAATTGTACTTGAATGCATCTATTAATATAAACGAACATAAAACATACATAAATTTAAATTACTTAATTAAAAGGAAACAACTTATTTACGTTATGTAAATGTAAATATTTTATTTATGTGTCTTTGATATATTTTTATTGTGTCTTGGAACAAACATTAAAAATTTCATTCTGGCTTTGGAGAGATCTTACATTTTAAATGAGAAAAAAATTACATTAAAAGTACAGTACATATTTTTCAAGGTATAAGAGACGTGAAAAAAATTAAGAAATAATCTGCCCCCCCCCCTGAAAAAATATTTGCCCCGCCTAGAAGTAAGGTCTAGCTACGGGCCTGCCCCTAGTACAATTATAATCATATGTAACTTGCATTTATTTAAATATCTTGCAAATGTAATTAAATATAGAACCATAATCAATATCTAAAATTATTTTTATGTTCTATTTAAAGTCGCCTTTCGTTAAGTCCAAGGAGGAAAAAAGTTCGAATTATCCGATTCTAAAAAAAAAATAGTCGTTGGGGGCCACCGTAATACTTATCCATCATGGATATGCATAATATAAAATATGAAAATAAAACATGTGCAAACTATTTATAAAATGCATTGCAATTCGAATAAAATCGTGGCTTGATGACGTCATGAACTTTAAATGCTCTATTACTCCAAAATTGATAATCGTATTAACTAACGGTTTACTGCATCGGATTAAGCGTCTCATTTCCAATTAAAATATATCTTTGAATTGAAATTTGAATGAAATACAGGGTCATGAAAAATCGAAGAGTGTAGTAAACATTATTATAAATATCTCAGCAACTAACTGTCCGATTGACTTCATTCTTTATGCAAAATTTATGTTTTGTTTTTGTCTTTTCTTTCACTCCTTAAAATAAACAATTTCGAAAAATTTTATATACTTTTTATCAGAAGAAGTATTTTGAGAGTCCGAAAAAAATAGTTCCGGATAATCGAGGTTACTGAAATTCAATAAGCTTCTTCTCATTATTACATACTAAGTACACACCAAAATTTAAGTCTCTATCTCGATTTGTTCGGGAGATCAGAGCGTTTTTTTTTTTTTTTTTTTATACCGCTAACCAGGCCCCTACCTGCCCGGCATGAATGCCTAGCTTAACGGGTTAGTACCTGGGTGCGGGGCGGAAATCGCCTGATCACAGCATGGCTGTGATCCACCTGACTATTGATTTGTTCACATCGCTGCTGTGCTTGCTCTCTTGTGATTTGCTACCGTTATCTTTGTTTGCCGGTTCAAGGTTTCTGTTTAACTTTGTTGAATTGACAGATTTAATAGGTCTCGTAATTTAGAACCTTGATCAGGTGACGAGACCCTCACCTGACTAGGCACCCCCAGAGGTATTATTCACAGGTAACTTGGAGGGCTTTGCACCCACGACGGATTTTACATGCACCAGGTGCCATTAGCGTACATAGATTTACATATTTACCATGTCTGTTGGCTTGTCACGTTCATGGTGGGTTGTCGCTGTAGTGTTTATCGCCTCTTTTATGGGCTGATTTCCCTTCTTGTTGTATTTGTCTCTGTCAAGGCTTTTTGGCGTTTTTATAGGCTCGCCCCTGTTGTGGGTTGTTTTTTGTCTATCATTCATTGGTTTTTTGTCTCTTTCTTGATATATTTTTACCTCTAGCTTGTGCTAGAGCTGGTTTTCACATTTTGAATCTTGGTCTTCTTTCGAGAGTTTCACTGGTTATTATGTCACTATCGTGGGTTTTGTCACGTTGTAACTTTTGTTACTGGTGGTTGTCACATTTCTGGATGTTGCACACTCATTTTTGTTGTCTTTGTCACTTTATCTCACCCAAGCATTGGGGATTTTGATTTTTTTTTTCCCCTTCGTGAATACGCTTTTTGCGATCAGTCCATTGAATCCTAATGGCTGTTATCACTGCTTTTGAATTTTGTGCAACTTGTTGATTTGTTGTTTGAGAAACTTGTCGCACTAATGGAGTGGGACTTGTTCCGTGGCCGTTAGTCCGTCATGTATCTATGAGGCTGTATTCACTTGATTTTACACTGTTTTTTTCCCCATTAACTTTCTTTGGCAGGTGTGCTTTGTGCATTCACCATTTAATTATTTTGTTCACTTTTTGTTGGCTATTTGCCTTCATCAGTTGGTGAAATTCAGTCCGTCACAGATGACTTCCACTTCTCACTAGTGCTGAAAAAAATCGATTTTTTTTGGCGTAGCAAAGAGGTTCCATTGCTGCTTTTTTTTTTTTTTTTTTTTTTTTTTTTTTTTTTTTTTTAATTTTTTTTTTTTTTTTTTTTTTTTAAAGATATATTAGAAAATATACTTACCAAATGGATGGCTTTTGAGAGTGGGATATGCTTTTGAGGAATCTCGCTGCTGGGAAGGTGTATTTATTGTGATATGAGATCGATGTTTTCTACTAACCATCTCATCACTGCTCTTCCTTTTGTTTGTACTTGTTTGTTGTTCGCTAACTGGTTGTGCCATATTTTTTCGTTGTTCGGTGTGATGTGGATCAGATGTAGTGTTTGGGTAAGTGGGCAGTCTGTTAGATAGTGTTTGGGGGTTCCCGACTCCCCGCATGAGCAGTTTGGTGCGTCTTTGCGCTTAAACCTGTGTAAGTAGTCCGGGAATGCTCCGTGACCCGTGTAAATTTGACTTAGTAGATTGCAGCTGATGATTCTGCGAGAATCTACTTTTGGGAAGTATTCATATGTCTTCCTGCCCGTTTCCCCATAATCCCACTCGAACTGCCATAGTTTGATAGAGATCAGAGCGTTTACAGACAGACAGACGGACGGCAATTTTTTTTTCTAAAAATATGTTTTTCGGAATCTCCAGTGTCTGAAACGTGTAAATCCGTCAACATTTTTTTTCTATTTTCAAAACGATTACAAGACTTACCCTATACTATGTATGATGGGTAAGTAAAAATGAATTTTCATAATATTTACTAAAGAAAAAAAAATTATCTAACATTAGAAAATTATAACTGTCCTAAAATTCGAATTGTTTTAAATATAATTAAAAAAGAATACTACTGCATTTGCATTCTAGTATTAAAATTAATTGAATCATATTAATTTTTAAATGGCGAACCTATCTTATTTTTATCTTATATAGAATCATAAAGAAAAAGAAACTGAAATAACTAATGAACTAAAAATTTTAAGACGTCAAGTAACTTTTAAAGTGTTAAAAAAACAATGTTTAAATAGTATACATTAAAATTTGATTTTGTAAGAACATTTTAAATCAAACCCCATGCAAAAATTCGCTTTAGTAAAGAAGTTAGGTCCAAAACAGTTTGAGCTAATTTTATAAGATCAAAAGTTAATTTGCTCTTTAACCCTTAATTGCATAGTGATGTAAATTTCCATCACTTTTTATTTAACTTTTAATAAATAAATCAACTTCTTCGCTACCACTATATTTATATAGAAATATTAATCCAGTAAATTTCCCGTGAACTGTGTTGCTGAACAAAGTTAAAAATCTATCTTAAAATTGCTGGTGTCTAATATTTCATATATGTATAAAAAAACACAATTGTAAAAGAAAAGTCATGCAAAGAAGGGTTAAAGTTAATTTTCTTAAAACGGTGATTTTGGTCATTGCACACACGATTTCTAAGAAACCGATTACCTAGAACTTCATGAAATTTTGATTGAAGGTATAAACCTTATAGATGCACAAAATAACCTACTATTACGTTTATCAAGTAAGAAATTTAGAAAGTATGACTACGAAAAATAAATTCAAAAGTTTGAGTGTTTTATTTTTTTTTTCTAAAGAAATAATCATTATATTTTTTCTAGTACAGTCCATTTTAAACAAATATTTTATCTCAAATAAATAAATAAAAAAAAGAAATGGTTCACGGTGACAATTCAGTTATGAGAAATCCTACGCAAAAGGCATACAAGGGAATTAATTTATTAAAAAAACATTAAATTTTAAAATAAATTAAAAAACTTTATATAATCTAGAATATTTTTCAGAACATTAATTGTTAGAATATATCTCTTTTAATGTATGTTTAAAATTCCATGTCCGAAAGTTAATTATTTGTAAAGTTATTGCAATTCATATTAGAATCACTTTTATATGTAATTTGTCAGTTTGAAAGGTACCTGATCCTTTAATAAAAAAATATTTTAAAATCGAGTGTGTGTGTGTGTGCTATAACTTGTTAATTGTACTTTTCAATTTTGAAACATTTTTGAATTTTTCAATTTTGAATAAACATTTTAATCATGGCTTTATATGAACAAAAATTTTCCAAATGTTAATTGCATCTATTACTGATTTTTCATTGGAAGAATCTTATAAAATCTCATCTTCCGAATTAGTCATCTCTTCTGGCTTTTTGTTTGCACAAGTTTCCATAATTTCTTTATCATTTAAATCTCCACAAATTTCAAAATCATTATCAACTGCTATATTTTCAGATAATGTTACATTTTTGCAGTTGACTTTTTTAGGTAGCTTTCACTACAAAAAGCTACTTCTTGCAGCCGTTCGGAGGAAAGCAATTCCAAAAAAATTTGGTGTATTTTCATCGATCATGACTTCCAGACCCCTAAACCACCCTCCGTTCAAATGTTGATATACACTGCTCAAAACAATTAAAGGATATTGCAGTTTTAGGTGGATTTTGTATCTGGGAAACTTTTTAGCTGATTGATACATGGTCGACAGACATAGTAGGTTATATGAGAATAAATTACACATGTTTGGCAGAAAAAAATGCATTTTATTGCGCATTTGTGTACAAAAGGAAAAAAACACAATTTGTGCATATGAGAAAAAAAGAATAAGAAAAGGTGTTTTCTTCAAAGAAAATCATTTTCAGTAGGGGGTATGGTTTCCACGGGCGGCCAGCAACGTTGAACACCTTTGAGGCATGGACTCAATGAGGCTATTAATGACGAGTTGGGGTATTCTGCCCCACTCTTCCAGAAGAGCTCTTTCCAGTTCTTGGAGAGTTTGTGGGGGTTGTTGGCGGCCAGAAACTCGTCTTCCTAGAGCGTCCCAAACGTGCTCGATTGGATTCATGTCTGGAGAACACGCTGGCCATTCCATTCGAACGATTCCTTCCTCGAAAAGGAAATCCTCCACCAGGTTTGCACGATGTGGCCTGCAGTTATCGTCCATTAAAATGAAGTTATCTCCGATTGCTGCAGCGTAAGGGACTACAATAGGTCTGAGGATCTCATCCCTATATCGGCGACCAGTAAGAGCTCCATCTCGAATGATGTAGAGGTCAGTGCGCCCGTCAATGGAGATGCCACCATACACCAACACTCCTCCACCGCCAAATCTGACACTTTCGTGCACGAACGCAGGATTATTCCTACTGCCACGGTCCCTCCAGATGAAAATACGCCTATTATCCGGATGCACAGAAAAACGGGACTCGTCAGAAAACAGAATATTGCTCCATTCATTTCTCCTCCAGTTGACATGCTCGGTTGCCCACTCCCTGCGGTCGCGACGATGCCTTGATGTTAATCTAACACATACCATCGGTCGGCGAGCATACAGACCTACAGCATGGAGCCGGTTTCGGACAGTCTGAGTTGAAATCGTGGTGCCTGTAGCCGAGCGAAGGTGTTGTTGGAGAAGAGTAGCGTTCATGTTTCGGTGTCTCCGAGCTGTTAACGCTAAATACCGATCTTCATTGGGCGTTGTTGCCCGTCTACGACCTTGCCCTGGTCTTCGGCCTGCACATCCACTCTCCAAAAAACGGTTCCAGATCCTGGAAATGACACTTCGTGACACTCCAATGGCTTGCGCTACTTCGGCTTGAGTTTGCCCCCCTTCTAACCTACCAACAATTCTCCAAGCTTCTGAATCTGTCAAATGACTTCGCTGAGACATCGTACTCATCGAAACAAAGCAATCACTGAATGCCGATCATCCTTGTCTTCATTCTCTTTTATCCAGTTGAAAGTCAAATTTCATTCGCTGCCGCTGAAGCGACGTTTTTGACGTCGAACTCAAAATTTGCATACTCCACAGTTTGAAAACCAGAAAAATTGGCCTTTGTGATTCTCTTCTTCTATTTTCGGCAAAAAAAATTTCGTTTATATCTTTATTTTATATAAAACTTCAAATATCCTTTAATTGTTTTGAGCAGTGTATATATATATATATATATACCGGGTGGTTATAATATAAGTATCTCTATTTGGAACTGCCTGTAGCTTGAAGGAATAACCGGAATGAAACCAAAATCGGTAAACTTACTATTCGAGAAGGGGAAGAAGAATGGAACAATAAAAATAATTAATTGTAATAATTGCCAACAGATGGTGCTTTTGAGTGTGAAATGTAATGTGTAATATTGTGTACCGTGGAGGTGTCGGAAACCTCAATGATTTTATCGCATATCACAACAAGTGTGAAACATCACTTCTGATGCGTTACATTACGTCGGTGAGCACGTCGTGCACCGCCTGGATTGTGTCTTCCAGCAAAATTGCCATATGGAACCTGAACATGATCGGCACCACCATGCGAAAGCGTAACCACATTCACAGTGACATTTTCCAATAAATTAGGCGTGCCATCCGGTTTGAGGGCTTAATTATTTGTTCTTGTATTACACATTACATTTCACACTCAGTAGCGCCATCTGTCAGTGATTATTGCAATTGTTTTTTTATTGTTTCATTCTTCTTCCCCCTTCTCAAACAGTAAGTGTACCGATTTTGGTTTCAGTCGGGCTATTCCTTCGAGCTACAGACAGTTCCAAATAGAGATACATATATTATAACCACCCTGTGTATATATATATATATATATATATATATATATATGTATGACATATGTCATACTGTAACTCTCTTATTTATGAACCGATTTGGATGTGACTGAGTATGTGTGTAGGACATATCAAGGTCTCGACCGAGTTCCTTGGCCAGCTTCATCCGCCATCTTGTTTCAAAATGACAGCCAGTTACAAAATTTTACTTTTTAAAAAAATCAAAAAGATGTACAAAAAAATTATAAATTGAAAAAAAAAATCGTTATGTGTTAGAACGTGATACAAGGATTCTGGAACAATTTTTGTTTTGGCTATACCTTAAAAAATGGCTGATATATGGCAATTTGAAATTCTAGGGTTGCTGAGAATTTGAATCAATCGTATTTTTGTTATGCTGTAACTCTCGTATTTATGAACCGATATGAATGTGACTGATCATGTGTACAGAACATACCAAGGTCTCGTCCGAGTTCGTTGGCCAGCTTCATCCGCCATATTGTTTCAAAATGGCGGCCATTGAAAAATGTTTAAATTTTTTTAAATTCAAAAACATGTACAAAAAATTATAAATTGAAAAAATGGCTAAAAAATGGCTGAGATATGGCAGTTTGAAATTCTAGGGTGGCTGAGATTTTGAAACAATCTGATTTTTGTTATGCTGTAATTCTCATGCTGAAATTCGCATTCAAATTCAGTATTAACGAAAACCTGCATTTTATCTTCTATATTCGGGTTCCAAGCATTTTAGCTTCGGGTGTTTGAGTAGAATGAGTTGAATTTTTAAAAACATGGACTATGAAAGCTACCTTTTCCTCCCGGTACAGGCCAGAAGGACTTTTTTAAATAGAAAATTTTGACGTCATGTTTATGTTGTTATCATAATTTTCTGCTGTAAATTTTAGTCGCTACACTGAAAAAAAAAAAGAAAAAAAAAAAGAAAAAGTGTCGATTTTACTGTATAATACTGGCATCCCAGCTGCCAGTATTATACCGTAAAATTAACAGTAATAAACAGTAAAATACGCTGCCGCGTTTTATGCCATTCAGTTTTTATTATTTCGGAGATATTTTTGCTATTAGTTTCCAATATATTTTTTACTTTTTCCTTTGCTGGATACCATCTAAGTGCAAATGTTATTTTCAGTACTTTCCAGCATGATTGAAAAATATTCATAATTCCAGTTCATGTGTCCGTCTATCCAACTTTCGTAAAAATTCTTAGATAGACAAGAAATCTATAGATAGTACTGAGGATATTTCTTGCTGGAAAAAGTTCGGAAAGGTATAACTCTTTTGAAGAGCTACAGAAAACAACTCAGAATCAATTGCTTTCTAAATGCAATATACCCGGTGAACCAAAAGTTCGTTAAAACTTTAAAAATTCATAAAAAAGGAAGAATTTATGATAAAGAAGTGCGGTTTGCAAGAAAGGTCTCACAAGTTAGTCGGATTTTTTTTATCAGCAAAAAAAAAATTAGTTTAAAATGTCACTGGTAGAGGGCGCTGACGACTCGAAACACAATGGACAGGACAACAGTACGCTCCATCCATTTATTCTTGCAATAACAATTGTTCAACATGACCTCCAGAACAAGGTACCACACAACTAAGGCGACTCACAACGCCCGTTACAGTTGAATGCAACATGTCGAAATGAATTGCAGAAATCTCACGACAGGTAGAATCTCGATAGAACGCTCGATCGGGTAATGATAACATTCTGAAAGCGAATGAGAAATCCTCGTGTATCCCGGTCTTTTATTGAAGGATTAATTTGCATAATTCTCGCTGAATCTCTCGCATGTTAGCGCCATCTACAGGTGACTTTTTTAACTAAATATTTTTTTGCTGCTAAAAAAATCCGACTACCTTGTGAGCCCTTTTTTGCAAACCGCACTTCTTTATCATAATTTCTTCCTTTTTTATGAATTTTTAAAGTTTTAAAGTAAACTTTTGGTTCACCCGGTATATATATTTAAGTACATTTTTGTGATTTCTGGTGAGACAATGTGTCTCTTATAAGCTTTTAGCTTATCGCGCAGATCATAACATTCATTAACCTGTCCGACTTCGGAAGCCTTTGTGATCTTATCTAACAATCAATGATCCATTTAGTTAATCTTACAGTTCTGGTGAACAATTATCCTCGAGTAATTTTTCCTTATCAGGAAAGAAGAGTTAAAACTTAAACAAAAGATTATTCGACCAACGCACTTTTAAACTCGTGTAAGTAAATACTATGACAAGTTTATTTTGAAGCTTATTTACAAACTAGGGGATCCGACCCGGGCTTCCCGGGTTACAAAATATAGATGAAAGACATTCTTTTAAATGAGAACTCTAACGGATTTTTTTACACTTAATATATATGTACATATATATTAAATGTAAATAAATAAATAAATAAATAAATAAATATATATATATATATATTGATTGCCCACTATCAATACCAAAAATAATTTTTATATGAAATTAAATAAAAATCATGCACTCGTGATATCATAATTCAATTTTATTATTTAACAGAAAAATAAGGCTACTATAATTTGTGACTCTTGCTATAGCCAGTCAGGACACATTGCCGTTATCATTATCATTTTTGAGGCGTGAAGGTTTCGCTATGGTACTCCATTGTGAAATTTGATAATTTTTTTAATTCAATATTTGAAAAACGGCATAATCATTAGATTTGAAATTTATATCAAGAAAAATACGATTTTTTACTTTTCTAACGCAGTTTGTCTAATAATTTTCTGACAAATACTTTTCGAGCTATTAATTTTTTCAGTAACTTCAAATGTTTCATTTTCCAAGATTAATTTATGGCAACGATTAGCGAAAATCTCAGTCGTCAGCAACATGTAACTTTTTATTAAAGAGGATATGGTTACTTATATTTGAGTTGTAAAATTTACTCGATTATGATACAATTGTACTAAAAGAAAACAAATAAAAAACTCACACAAACAAACAAACAAACAAAAAAAACCCGAGTAGTTTCAGGTTCTCATTTTTAACACTTTCCAACATACTTGAAAAGAGTTTAATGGGTCCGGTTTGTCTGTCTGTTCGTCTGTCCGATTTCTAACTCTCGTAAATATACTCGGAAAGTCATGAAATATTTTACACATTATTGAATTTTGGTATGAAATGTTCGTTATTGAAAATGAAGTGTGTAGTATTAATAGTTCATTTACAGGGACACACAAAATAATTCCATTGCTTTATTCTCTATACAGAAAAATCGTCTGCGGCGCATTTTATTGATGTTACGATATTTCAAATATAATGAAATTAATATGCGGACTATAGCATGCACTAAGGCGGACTATAGCATGCTTTTACCGGAGTATACAATTAGTAGCATTTATAGTTCAATTACAGGGACGTACAAAATATTTCCCTTACATTATCATCCATGGGGCAAAATTGTTTGCGGTGCGGTTTTGAAAATGTTTTGATACTTGAAACCTAATGAATTTTAAAAGGATCACTATAGATTCAATTCAACTTTTTTTTTCTATAGATTATCCAGTGTGTAAGATTTATCGTTCATGTACAGAGACGCACAAGATAATTCGATTGAATGACTGACTGTGATCGGTAATTGCTAGAAGTGCTCTTTCGCTGTGATATGCAATTTTATGTAATTATTAGTGTATTACGTGATATTTACAAATTCTGTATATCATATACAGGGTTGCACGAAAGATTTCGAATAGGGGAAGGCCGGGCAAAGTGGTCACCCTAAGGTTTTGTGATTTTTTGTTACCTCTTAAAATACATATATATAACTGACAACTTGCATAGAACTAGAAGGACTACTTAGAAATGTAAGGGTATTTATAATTTTTACGAAATAATAAAGTGGAAGTGGGAATTTGTTTTTTTCCAAAAAAGGTCAAAATGACCACTTTGCCCGACCTAGACGGACAAAGTGGTCACTCCATGGCCACTTTGCCCTACAGGTGTAAAAAGATTGCAAACACTATTTAAATGATTAGAACATTTATCGTATGAAACATACTGAAAGATTGAAAATGGTATGAAAATCCAATAAGAATTTGACAAACCCAAATAAAAAAAATAAAAATCAGAATGAAACACTGCATTTTTCGCAAATGAATTCCACGTCATCTTTTTCGCAAAGTGAACAGGCCTCATGAGCCCAGAGGTGACAAACATTGCACCTGATCCAACCTTCATCATTCTCCAATCAAACGTCCACTACCCTGACCACTTTGCCCGTTTGGGAGCCCTGACAGAAAATACGTTCTGCAGTGGAAACTAATGGACAGTCAGCAACCACTCACCCACCAATGTGAAGCTGAAAACATGCTCTTTCCTTACACATTCAATAAATAAATGCAAGTACAACAGGTTATTGTTAATTGTATGTAATATAAGTCACTTACATTAGATCACAAACTTCAAAAACTGGAAAACCCGCTCTAAAGTTATAAAACATGGAACCACCTTGTTCAATTATTGTCTGGTTACTCACTGCCATCAAATGAAATAGTTTGACCACGAACCACACAATACCAGCACTCTGGTGACGTCATTATATTGGGTGAGCACTTTGCCCGGCCTTCCCCTCACAGCAGCAATTGCTGAAAATGTATTTTTACTGAGTTATGTATTTTTTAAATTTCTTATATACACTAGTGTGCAAAACTTAAGCAATAAACACAAAATGTTAATTTCCGAACACGTGAGTACTCAAAAAAGAAATTCTATAAACAGCAAGTGTAGAAAATAGATACTACCCTAACAGCACAGACAGTCGATCTGAAGTCTTCTTGACATCACAAATGGTCACAATTGTCACAATCACTACAATGAACAGAAATGTGAAATCTTTCATTCGTCTCATTTTTACTCTCATTTGGTCACTCCACTGAACAGTCACCATGACTGCTGCTTTTTGACGAGTCACCAGGTGACTTTACAATGAAGTCATCTTGTGATTCTCATGCGAGTCATTTTGACACTCCACTGTAAAGTCATCATGATAGCTCTTCTGAGACGAATTCCCAAGTGACAGAAAATGAAATCATCTGGTGACTTTTCACAAACGAGTAAAATGATGATTTCACAATAGAGTGTCGATCGCCGGAAAGTCACCATGCGACTTCATTGTGACATTATTTAGTGATTCATCACAATGCAATGCTCACAATGACTTCAAAGTTCAGTCTTCAACTGACAGTGACTTGAGAATTACGAAGTGACTTCATAGTAATGTCACCTGGTGACCCATTACAAAGCAACAGTCACAGTGACTTTTCCGTGTTAACAATCATTTGAGAGTAATAATGAGACAGTGAAATATCCCATATTTTGATTCACCGCAGTGATTGTGACACTTCTAACCATGTGTGACGTCAAGGGGACTTCACATCGATTTCCCATGCTGTTAGGGTAGTACCTCTTTTCTACACTTGCTCTTTATAGAACTTCCTTTTGAGTACTCATGTGTTCAGAAATTAGCATTTTATGTTTGTTGTTTAAGTTTTTCACACCAGTGTAGATACTATCTCATTTCATCATATGAAAAAAAATAAATTTCTGAATAATATTCTATTAGTGTTGGAAAGTGTTCTCTCTATACTATCTATAATCTATATCAAATCTCAAATTATAGATGATATCTATAATCTCTAATCTATATCAAATGCATGAATTTTCGTTCTTGCTAAATACTTTTTTTAGCAGTGTATAGAGATGCTAAATTAGTCAAAAACATTAAAAAACTTTCGAGTTTCGCTAGGATTTACTACAGAATATAATTTTATCTAATTTCATAATTCTATGCCGCGTAGTTTGTTCATTATGTATTCTGATCATATTCGTTAGTTGACATTTTATCAAAGCAGATAACATCGCATAGATGTTAACACTTCAACATAAATAAATGTGCATTTTTAAACAGTGTACTATCATTGGAAAGCTGAGAACACCAGTGAAAGTCTTTTAAAAAACTCGGTTAAGTTTCATGAGACGCTTCCGCCCTTACCTGAGGCTAGTTTTCCTTTTTATCTAGTTGTTATATAACAAGCCATTATTAACTATTTTCAATCAGACCTTATTACCTTGATTTGGTACAAGTATATATGTCCCATATTTGCTCCAGAAGTTACAAATTGATACAAATAATTTTATTAAATTTAGAATCTCCATAAAATGAAGAAACAAAGGTGATATTATATTCTTGTCAAAATGATTTATTTCGTATGCATTGTAAATGAGTTATTAATGATATACAAAACAGTACATTGAGTATATAAATTATCAAAACAGAAAGATTGCATGAATTGGTATTACATAATAATTCGAAACCCTTGTAAATATTTTGGATGTGGCAATAGTTAAAAATTATTTTTAAAACGTTTATAAAAGGGTATGTGATACATGCTTTTTAGAAAAGGAGATATTTACTAGTATTGCATATGATATTATGTATTGATCACCAAACTCCCAATAAATACATGCTATTCTGTAGTAACTAGTCAATCAACCTTCGTAGGCAAATTTGAATTAACAATTTTCTGAATTTTTGGTTAAAAAATATGTAGGAAATGGAAGAGAAAAAATATGTTTGAAAAAGTATAAAAAACTTATACGACACTTATTCTTTATCTACAGTCAAGTGTTACTATCGAAACATAAAAGAATTTGGACGAGTGTAAACAGTGTAATCAGAAGAAAACTGATAAAACACCAGTGAATGTCCTTTATGAAATAGTCGTTTATGTTTTATTAGAAGCTTCCACCCTTATCTGAGGCATGTTTTTAGCTTTTTTGTGTTGTTAGAACAGACATTTAATAACTATTCACAATCCGAACCTTATTACCTCAATTTTGAACAAGAATACGTTTAAGAAGTTTCTGTCGGTCGATATAAATAATTTTAATGTCCGCTTGCAAGAAAAAAAAGTTATCTTTATATTTACCTTTTTGTTAAAATGATTTATGTTTTTACGTTTGGATAAATATATACGATATACAAGAGAGATATGGACACGTAAACAAACATAAAACTTACAATACAAAGCAAAACAATTAACAAAAAATCTTTTCACAGAAAAATCAAAAATTTTAAAGACTTGATGTAGCTACCATTTTTCTTTTAACCATTAACTGCTGTCAGCAGTCTTACAGACGACTGTTTTTTACTTTTTTCTAGCTATAATAGAAGAAAGTATTGTAATCGAAATTTTTTTCGACTTTTTGACGAATTCTTATATTTTATTTATTTATTTATTTTGATATTTCAATGGCAACGTTCTCCCGTTTATTTGGCGTTACACTTTGGCGATAGTTTTTTGTTATGAAAAGTGCTCGACGGGATAATAGAGAAGTACTAAAATATATTTTACTGTGTATTTATTATGTTGTTAATTTACACCTTTTAGCATTTAAAGGAAATGGTAATTTATTTTCCTAAAAATAGTATGAAGTAAAACATTAGAGAGTCGTTTGCTACTGTAGAAACAACTAGCAAAATTACAAGGCAGCTAGTCTAGATCTAGAGTCATATTTAGAGTCCTGAAAATAAAAAGACAAAACAGAACAAAATTGAAAATTTAAATAGTGTATCCATATAAAGCTCAGAACACGAGCGAAAGTCCTTTGGAAAACTCGGTTATGTTTTATCAGATGCTTCCACCCTTACCCGAGGCACATTTTTCATTTTGTTGAACTTTTGGAATAAGTAATTGATAAATATTCAACACCAGACCTTATTCTCTTGTTTTAAAGTACATTTAAATGTCCCATACCTGTCAACAAACTGATATCCACCGATAATAATAACTCACATAGATTCAAAATCATTTTAAAAATGCAAAACAAAAAACAAAGAGGTAAAAGAAGAAGATTTTTGCTTTATCATTCTTGTTGAAATGATTTATGTTACGTTCATCACAAATGATTGATGTCACAAAAGAGAGATACGGTAAGCTAATGCAAGACACAGGGATTGCATCACCTTGGATATTACATAAACTTTTTAAACTAGTATAAATTCTTTGCAAGTCAGAATAGATACAAATTTGTTTTTATAAGTGTTTTTTTTAAATATGTGTGTTAATGGCTTTTAAATAAGAGAGTAATTTAATAAAATAATTAAATAAAAATTATATAATGATGTCGATAAAATGATAAAATGGTTTATTGACCAAGAGTTGTAATTTTCCTACTGGGTGAAAAAATGTTCAAGCAAGGATTCGAACCAGGGTCCTTTAAGCTGAAGCGGCCGATGCTCTGCCAACTGAGCTATCCTGGACAAATCTGGCAGACATACAATTCACCCCGAAATCTTATTGATTATGACATGTCGTCAGATATCTGAATCAGCTCAACAAAATAAATCATAGCAGGTAATGGAATTCCAAGAAACGTTGGATACGTAATTATACTTGATTAATTTTAACACAATTATTTTAATTCCAACTGGGTGAAAAAGTGTCCAGGCCAGAATTCGAACCAGGGCCCTTTTGGCTGAAACGGTCAATGCTCTGCGCACTGAGCTATCCCGGAAAAATCTGGCGGACATACAATTCACCCCGAAATCTTATTGATTATGATATGTGGTCTGATATCTGAATCAGCTCAACAAAATAAATCCTCGCAGGTAATGGAACTCCAAGAAACGTTGGATACGTAATTAGACTTGATTAATTTTAACAAAATTATTTTAATTCCAACTGGGTGAAAAAGTGCCCAGGTCAGTATTCAAACTAGGTACCTTTTGGGTTTCAAATTCTGGCTTGAACACTTTTTCACTCAGTTGGAAAATTGCAACTTGTGTGATTTATTTCCCAAATATAATAATTATAATAATTGTGTTAAAATTAATCAAGTTGTAACAACAAGAGTTTAGTTCCCAAGATTGCTTGGGAACTAAACACGTGGGGTCCTCCTTCAGTTGACCACTTGACGGGAACATATACTGTCCAGGGTTCATGGTAAAAAAAACAGAGTTGAGCACTGTAGACCAAGATCTCTAGGGATTGTAGCGCAACAGAGTTTAGTTTTAGTTTGATATAATCACGTATAAAATTAACTTATGACGGTAAGTGATTTTTAACACTTTCCAACATAATTGAAAAGTCACTTGAATAATTTTAACTAGATTAATTTTTGAAAATTACCACTCATATGATTTCTTTACCAATTCGAATAATTGTGTTAAAATTAATCTAGTTAATCACGTATCCAGCGTTTACTGGAGTTCCAAATTACCTACGATTTATTCTGTTGAGGTGATTCAGATATCAGACCAGATGTTATGATCAATAAGGTTAACTGGATGGATTAGGTCCTCCACATTCGATCGGGATGGCTCAGTTGGTAGAGCATTAGCACCTTCAGCCAAGAGATCCCAGGTTCGAATCCTAGCCCGGACATTTTTCGTCCAGTTGGAAAATTACAAATCATAATTGAAAAGTGTTTATGAATTGGGTTTGACTGTCCGTCTGTCCGCGTTATGACTCACGTAAATATACCCGGATTTATACGTAATTTTTATATGTTATTGATATTTACTGTGTTCGATATTGAAAATGAAGTGTGTAACATTTATAGTTTATTTACAGGGACACTCAAATGGATTTAGTTACATTATGGTCTATGGGGGAAAATAATTTGCAATGTGTTTTAATGATATTAGACCAAAATGTTAGATTTGATGATTTGTTGGTTGATTTTTAATGATTTTAGATTTAAAACATACTGAGACTGATATCTATCACTGAGGTGCACTAATAGATGCTTACTGTAGAATATGGTGTGCATAGCATTTATTGTTACCATTTACAGGGATACACAAAATAATTCCGTTACAGTACTGTCACAGACCTGCCAACCTTTAAAAATGAGAAATAGTAGCACACCAAATTCAAATTTATCTGGAGGTTGGTTGGTTGGTTTGTGGCTGTTTTTTATGCTGCAAATTTTAAGCGAACAAATACTAATCAATTAAACGCACGTGTATATGCATCAGGGGTGATTCTGAGTTAAAAAAAAAAATTCTGAAATTCACAACAAATTTTCTGAAAGGTTACAACAAGGGGGGGAGGGGGAATCCACTCCCGGCACTAACTGTTATTTTCCTGCGATCCTTTGACGAAACTTGCCGTTTTTCGCGATCCTTTGACGAAACTTGCCGTTTCTTCGCGATCCTTTGACGAAATTTGCCGTTTTTTCGTGATCCTTTGACGAAATTTGCCGTTTTTTCGCGATCCTTTGACGAAATATGTGGTTTATTTGCGATGTTTTGACGAAATTTGCTGTTTTTTCGCGATCCTTTGAAGAAATATATGGTTTATTTGCGATGCTTTGACGAAATTTGAGGTTTTTCGTGATCTTTTGACGAAATTTACAGTTTTTTCGCGATTTTTTTGACGAAATTTGCCGTTTTTCCGCGATTTTTTTGACGAAATTTGCCGTTTTTTCGCGCTTTTTTGACGAAATTTGTCCTTTTCGCGATTTTTTGACGAAATATGTGTTTTTTTTCGCAATTCTTTGACAAAATTTGCTGTTTTTTCACGATCTTTTGACGAAATTTATAGTTTTTCGCGATTTTTTGACGAAATATGTGTTTTTTTTCGCGATTCTTTGACAAAATTTGCAGTTTTTTCACGATCTTTTGACGAAATTTATAGTTTTTCGCAATTTTTTGACGAAATTTATAGTTTTTCGGGATTTTTTGACGAAATTTATAGTTTTTCGTGATTTTTTGAAGAAATATGCGGTTTTTTCGCGATCCTTTCACGAAATTCGCGTTTCTTTGCGCGATCCTGTGACGAAATTTGCGTGATTATGTGAAAAAATTCGCGTTTTTTCGAGCGATTTTGTGACGAAATTCGCGTTTCTTTTTTTTGCAGAAAATCGTAGTTTTAGACAGATTTTCGTAGCATAGTAGTTTTTGGCTCAAAATCGTAGTAACTACGATTTTTTCGTAGCAGTTGGCAGCTCTGTGTCTATGAAAGATAACTGCTAGAAGTGAGTTTTCGATTGTAGTATGCGTCTTTAAACGTAACTAATTTATTACATATTACCATAATATGTAAATTCTATAGATCATCTATAAGGATGCACAGAAGAATTCGAGTAGATTTCCACTTTTTGACGGAAAATGCTAAAAGGAAATTTTAAACTGTGGTATGCGTTTCCTAGCTAAACTAAATGCTTGCATGCTATTGTAGTATATATATTTACACGTTTTTAGATCATATACAAGGCTTCACAAAATAATTTGAATGCTTTTCTGATTATAGATGTTAATTGCTGAAATTGGGTTTTCAAATGTGTTATGTGTTTTCTAAACAGACAGGCGGACAGATCGACGGACCACACGACGACTATAGGTGCTACGTAGTTATACAATTACGAACGCTCCTAAAAACTTTGTTTTAACCATTTTTGTTAAAATGATTTGTGTTAACTTTTTAACAAAGGATTAATAACATGAATAGTATATGGGTAAACTAACATAACAAGCGAGAAACGTCCTCTTAGGTATTGTGCAACTTTGGAAAATTGTTGAAACTTGTTTACATACTAGAATTGGTAAGAAATGTGTGTTTTAATTAGACAGTTAGAACCCTTTCACCGTTTGAATATTTCCAATATTTCTATAAATATGCTTGTAAATCCCAGAATATATATATATTTTAATCGCTGTTTGATGCTATAATATCTTTTATAACTCCTCATTCTATATACGGTTCAAAAAAGTATTATGTTAAAAATATTTTTGTCTACAGCCATTTTAACATGATTACATGAAACGGAAAAACACGGGCCTAACGCTTAAAGGGTTTAAAGTTGTAATAGTAAAAATTACGTTTTGGAGATTGTGATAATATTATGTATTGAACGACAAATTGTAAGTAAATAGATTGCATTCGAGCAAATAGAATATCCCTCACACTCTTCGTTCAAACAAAATGCGTCAATAACATTCTTATTTCATTGAAATAGTAAGAAATGACAATAGATAGAAGTTTGATGAAGTACCACTGATTAATAAAATTGTAAGATAACTTTTCTTAACCTAAAGTCAAGTGTTATCACTTGAACGCAAAAAAATGCAAATTTTTAAATGGTGTATATCATTGCAAAGTTCAGAACATGGCGAAAGTCTTGACGAAACTCGGTTAAGTTTTATCAGATGCTTCCACCCATACCGGAGGCGCATTTTTTTTTAATATTTTGTTTAACTACTGGAACAAGAGATTTATAAATATTCAACATTAGAGTTTATTCCCTTGATTTTGCGTTGGGAAAAGTTAAAAGAAAAAGTTTAAATGTCCCATATTTGTTCAAGAAGCTGCTATCTATCGACATAAATAACTCAGATAGCTTAAGAATCAAATAAAATTAAAAATAAAAAAAAATAAAAAAAGGCAATCTTTATTGTTACCATTCTTGTTAAAATGATTTATGTTATGTTTATCACAAATGACTGATGAGTAAAAGAGACTTATGGGTAAACTAGTGCAAAACAAAGGATTGCATCACCTTACAAGGAGAGGACCAAGCTTGGTAATCACAGATTTTGATTATTTTTATATATGTTGTAGAGTAGAAGCCCCTTAATCTCAGGTTCAACGGATTTTATACAACGCTCCTTAGTTCTTGAGAAATAGGGGGGTCTAATATTTTAACACAACTTAAATACTTACTTTGTAACGAAATTACTTCGTTTGTCGTAGCTCAGTTGTTATGGCGTCTGCTCTTTGATCCGCGGGCGCGTGTTCGAGACCGGGACGAGCTATGTTTTTTTTTTTTTTTTTTATAATTGTACTTGTAATTTAAATTTTTATAATCTCACAGTAGTTAAAAATTTTAATATCGTACATTAATTATAATGTTAACATATTTAAGTTTTAATTTAATTTATTTGATTTTTAAGCCATTATTAAACATTTCTCATTTAAAGAGATTTTTTTAAAAATAAATCTATTCTTGACAAGTAAAAATTACAAAATCGTTACAAAATCATACCTTATTTTATTAATTATAAATTAATTCAAAGCGCAAGCATACGTATTACACATTTAAAAATCTTTAATATGCAATAAAATAAGTTGTAATTTAATTCCTATGCTAAATTTTAATATAATTATGCTTCTTACTTTAAAAACAAAGTAGTATTATCATCGCGTTGGCTTCCCTTGTCAAGGCAATATATAAATGATGTTTTTTAAAATCACAAATTGACACAATTGTTCAATATCATTGCATCGATAAAGCATATATGAAATACATTTTAAAAGTGATTAAAAAAAATTAACTGTTTAATGATATTTTATACGATTTAGTTACAAATAAAAAATAAATAGGTTAACATTATAATTAATGCACAATATTATAATTTTTAATTAGGATTATTAAATAATAATTACAAGTATATTTATAAAACAAAAAATGAGAAAAACAAACGCAGTTCGTCCCGGTCTCGAACACGGGCCCGCGGATCAACGAGTAGATGCCCTAATAACTGAGCAACGACCAACGCAGTAATTTTGTTACAAAGTAAGTATTTAAGTTTTGTTAAAATATTAGACCCCTCCCATTTCTCGAGAACTAAGGAGCGTTGTATAAAATCCGTTGAACCTAAGATTAAGGGGCTTCTACCCTACAACATATATAAAAATAATCAAAATCTGTGATTACCAAGCTAGGTGCTCTCCTTGTTAAATATCAGATAACTCTTTTAACTCGTTTAGAATTCTTTGCGAGTAGGTAAGGTCAAGCAGTATGGAAATATATTATCTGTATTAATTGGTTCTTAAATAAGGGAATAATTTAGTAATAGAATTAACTAAAATTATATAATCATGTATACATTTAACCACTGATGACATGTGATTTTAAAAAATATGTATTACTAGAAAGTTGAGAATGCTATTAAAAACCCTTTAGAAAACTCGGTTATGTTTTTATAGAAGCCCGCAACATTACTTGATGCATATTTTTCATTTTGTTGAATGATTGTTGATAATGTATTGTTATTAGAACAATACATTAATAAATATTCATAAAACAACCATATTGTTTTGATTTTGAACAAGCACATATTTGTTCGAGAAACAGCTATCGATTAATATAAATAGCTCAGATAGATTCAGAGTAGCTGCGCCATTTCAGAACTTTCTTGGAGGAGGAACAAAAATTATTTTTGATCTTGTTGTGCACATGTGAGAAGCATTTGATACAGTTTTATTCAGGGCCGGCGTTAGGAGGAGCGGAGCTCGATTGGAAACGATTTTGGCCGGCCTCAGGTCCAGTGCTTATTTTCAGGAACCACTATTTTTGAATAGTAATATTCGTCTTATTTAATTGATTATTCCTGCGAAGATTGCTATTCGGAAACAATGGCGCTCAAAATTAGCAGTTCTATGCATCCCGAGGTCACTAATTAACATACACAAATGTCAACATAATCATAAAATTTTATTAAAAAATCTTAAATTTATCAGCATCAATGAAGCCTTCATCAAAACTTTTATCTTCAGTGGCCTTTACTAGTTGAAAATCTTTTGAAATAAATAAAGCCGTGTAGTACCCGGCCTATTGTCCATGGTGTCATACTGAAGTTCGTTACTCACGTAACTAACTTGATAGAGTAAGCAGTGCCAGTAAGCTAGTGAGGCCAGAAAATTATAATTTATCATTTTACGTACTAACGCTTGAGCATCATCAGTATATTCTGCAATTCTTCTAGTTCATTACAAAGTTCAGTTGTTCGGCACTGTACAGCTTTCACATTTTCCATCCGACGATTCAACATCCCGATCGTGTTTCAGTGAGAGTTTTACAGGCAGGCCTGCAACACTTTTTCTAATGTGTTTATTTTTTTGTAGATGATGCATTAAAGATTCTAATTACGCTGCAGAGTTCCAAACAAAGCTTTTGCATTTGAACATGTGTTGGCCATGTCTCTCAAAACTAAATTGTGATTATGACATGCCTGTGTGATATAAATGAATTTCTCGAACTGTTCTGTAGAACTCCTAGGGTGTATTATTTTATATTGGCACCGATTATCCTTGTATACGGATATTTTCAATTAGTCCTAATGTGTCAAGTTCATGTTTGATGCATCAAGTTCATGTTGTACAAATTTTCACCTTTCCTATCTCGAAAAACTTGACGCAATATGCACATGTTACTTGATGGAACACTTGACTATACGCCATCAGCTACACATCTAATTGCCATCGACATTTGCTTCTGGAGACTGATATCGAGAATTACAGCGATTGACAAAATTCACAGAAAGCTTTATTGTAGAACAGTTTGATCCATTATAATAATGAGTTTATTTTGGATTCTTTTTTAAATAATGGTGGTGTATTTCCTTATGTTGTTATTTTAGCAGTTGATTTTGCGTTAATGAATCAAGCATTCTTCGCAAGTTAACAAACCTAAGAAATTTGTATTATGCGGTGTTCTTATGTGTTTCTAATAATTCTTAATAATTTAAGAAAAAACCCACTTCAGAAAACAACATAAAAATTAGTTGTGTCCTAAAATCATAAAACTGGTGCTATGTAATTTTATTAAACAAACCACACTTATTCTCTGTAAAACATGAAATGTTGTACACATGATATATTGCAATGTGCTGGTGTGTGTTTAAAATGCCGAGAGTAGATTATACTCTTGCGCGCGGTCCAATTAGAAGCAATTGGTGCGGCCGGTCAGGTTTTATTCCCGCATATATTTTGTAAAGTAGCCAAAGTAATCATTAATGAGAAATGTATCTCACTTTTAAAATGTTGCAATATCAAGCCTTCAGCTAATATTATTGAGAATTATTAATTTCTGCGCTTGAAGTGTTTATTTAATGATACTGCTTCTTTTTGTGTAATCTGACAAAGTGACAAGTTACTTTGTGTTTATGCTATTTCTGATTGTTTTCTTTTTAATATGACATGTGATGACCGATATATTTTGTATAAAATTCCTTGAGGGGGGGGGGGACTGCCCCGCCCAGCCTCCCCCAAATGGTGCCCATGCTTCAGAATAACTTTAAAAAGGAAAAACAAAACAGAAGAGCAAGAACAAGAAAACCTTTATCTTATCATTTTGAGTTTGCGCGTATTGTTATTTTCAAATTATTTCAGCTAAAGTTTAAAAAATTTAATCATATGTGCGTTTCTTCATAGTCTTACATGCTAAAACTTAAAGAAAGCATATTTTGTTTTTTATTTTTTGCACTTGAAAAACAGGAATTTAATTTTTTTTAATTTTAAAATTTTGTGTTAAAATTAAATTTTCAACAATATTTTGTATGTAATTTGGTTTTGAGTTAGCATTAAGTGTATTATTTTGGTCAAAAATTATTTTCTATATGCATAATTTCCAGTTGTATCATGTGCGCAGCTCTTAATGATTTTCATTCACGTATTAGTGATATGAATTTACAAAATTAAAATTAAAATATTATTTTTGTATATACAACATTTATCTTTCTGCAGAATACACTTAAGAATATACACGTTAGGCAGAAAGGAAACAAAAAATCTTAATTGCATATTTTTTGAGTTTTGTTCTTTGAAAATGATGATGTTTTTCATCATTTCGACAAACTTAAAGGCTATGTGACCCTTTAAAGATAAAACGCAGAAATAGTGTTATATTTCCTTAATAAGGAAAATTAAAATACATATCTATATTATAAAGGACAAACGTGTCCGTGCGTAACGCTGACGTCATTTTGCGAATGGCAACAGTTGACAATGACATTTCGGTTTTGCGATTTTTGTTATTGCAATTTTTTTAATTTCTAAACTTCGCACATTTTTAATTTTTACACTATTATATAGGAAAAAAAACTACTTTCAAATGCAATTTGTTTGAAAACTGTATCTTAATTGACTGATTTATTATAACATTTAAATTAAATTTCAAGCATGATTTAAAAAAAAAATCTCTCTCTATCGCTTGCAGACGATTACAAAATATTAATCCGTTTGCACTTTAAACAATCTAAAAAGTTCAGCATTTGTCAAAAAACAAACTGCTGTAGATAACGAAATTCTTAGCGATTTCTTCGGCTATTAACTTATGGCTGGAGGCCAATACGAAATTACCGGTTTAAAAAAAATTCAAAATTTTATTTGATTACGTACTTGACATATTTCATATAAAAATTATCTTTGGTGTTAGCGGGCAATCTAAAAAAAATATTAAATGTAAAAAATCTATTAGAGTTTTCAATAACAAAAAATAAATGGTTTTCACCTATATTCTTTATCCCGGGAAGCCCGGGTTGGATGCCCTAGTGATTATAATATCACAACCACTCTTTGTTTCTAAAGCTCAAAATCCAATGCAATATCTTCCCATTTCAAACATTTCGTCATAATTACATTTGAGAGTCAACTGAAGGACATTTGCACAAAAATATTTAACGAACTAAATCAACATAATCGGCTTATTCCAGTTAAGACAGAAAAAACAAGAATTTCAGAATAATTTTAAACAAGTTGGAAATTGTACGTTAAACGTGACAAATGAGGTGCGTTCGTACCATAATTAGTTTTACAAAGTAAAAAAAAACATCGTTATTATTTCAGTGAAATGAATTATCTCGTCTGTTATGAGCGAAATGAGCATGCCTTTTTTTATTATTACGGATGCCACGTTTACGGATGCGAATTTTTTTCGACACCAGACAGCGCTGCTAAATTCACCATGGAGATCTTGTTTTGCGAATGATTACCTCCTTGGTTTATTTTTATGACTCACTGTGAATGAATCTCTTTTGTGCTATTTTAGGACTTTAATGGATAGAGATTGGGATGTCAACCTAATTTCAACTGAAGTTATCTCAGAATCTATACATTTTTTAATGTAAGTCCTCTCTCAAACAAACAATTTTTTTGCACGATCTTTCTAAAAGTGTAACTTTCATGCAATTTTATTCGAAAAAATAATTTTGAATAAAAATGGTCGCCTGGGATATGGAAAAAGAAGTGGTTAGCCCGTATTTGTTTTTCTCAGTCACATGACTTGCGCTTTTATTATATTAGATTACGTATGAAGGATTTAATAGAATGAAGAAAACTTTTATTAATATCTTTTTAAGTTTTGATTCGATTTTCATAAAATTTGAAATGACTCGAAAAAATTCTGCAATGATTATATATATTAAATTTCAAACCATTCGGTTGAGTAGTTTTAGCGCTGTTATATGCGCACGGACGGACCAGACGACGACTATAGGCGTTACGTATTTATATAATTACGAACGCATTTAAAAATGAGGTAATAAAAAAATTCAAGCAAAAAATCAGTTATTCATAAAGTACCAAAAAAAAAAAAAAAAAAAAACGAAGTTTTTGCTTAAGAAAACAATAATTCTTACAAAAGTTCTGCAATCTGACAGTTGAGAGATACTCGAGCTGTCAGATTACAAAGTTATGATTTCAAATCGGAAACGTTATATGATTGATATTTGAAGCAAAAGCTCATGACTCGTGACTATGATTGTAGTTTTTTAGTTTGTAGTTTTTGTAAAATATAAGTGTTTACAACTGGATAAACAACAAGAAAGGACTGATGAAAATAATTCAAAAAAGCAAGAACAATCGAAAAAATGAAAAGAAAAACCTTTCTTTCGTAACGTTCTTTACATTGTTATATTTTCCACTGTAATTTTTCTCATATACAAGCCTTGAATGATTTGAGATTACATTCAGTATTTTACACTCTTTTATTTCACTAAACTTATTTTTCTGTATATATAAAGATGGAATTTTGTGATAGAGATTATATATATATATACATATATATATATAATGTATATATATATATAATTATAATATCTATGAATTTCAAAAAACATATCAAGTTCTTGTATCATTCTACTTAAATCTCCAAAGAGATAATTAATGATAATGTGTAGACAGAATACCACATAGCTAATAGATTAACACGTGCAATCATAATATTACCATAGCTTGTGCTTCAATGGTAATTGGCCAAAAATACTGAAAACATGAAGAAAATTTAAAAAGAGAGAGAGAGAAAAAAAAATAATAATTTGGAGTTGCTATCAAGTGAATACAAATGGATTTTTGAAATTCATAGATATTATAATTATTTAACATTCTATAAAATTATGCTGCATTGCGCAAATTGGTATGGAATGGTTTTTACATATTCTTTTCAACAATTATCTAGATGAAATTATTGATTTTCATATGATACCATAATTTAGCCTATTTGGCTCATAAATCCCTTTGATTAACTTATATATATATATATATATATATATATATATATATATATATATATATATATATATATATATTATATCACGATGATTCACCGTCATATGTTGTAGTTGCAGTAACGTGGATTATAGAAAGAATTCACATGGTTGCACAATGAAATTAAGACGTTGGTTGTTGGATGATATAAATATTTAGAAGCAGTCGTACATTTTAGTTGCAGTTTCGTCGCGGCCATAGCGGCAGTGAATTTAAAATCCAGAGGCGTTTCTCCATAATACAACGAACGAAGCTTTCACTGGAAATTCTTTATTAAGTATTGTTCTTGGGCAGTTTCCACCATAACCATCAAATCTGGGCATCACTACATCATCACTGTATAGAGGGTAAGTATTAGAACATCTCAAATTCTCAAAACGAGCAGCCAGGGAGTTGTGTACAATTGAAAATACGACTTAATTCTGAGGGAGCGCCGCAGGCAGCTGCTTTTTGTTACCCCGCGGAACAACACAAGTTATGACGTAGAACGCGCACTGAACCAATGAAGAATTAAAGAAGACGCGTCATGCTACGTCACAACCAATGAAAGATAATTCGTGAAAAAGTTCGGACAGAGATGAGTGGATTAATTTTATAGTAAAGTGACTTTAGAGCGGGAAAATAATATTCGGAATAAAAATGAAAATGGCTCTCAAAAAACATTCTAAAACCCAGAAATGATCGAGGATCATGATAGAAATTAATAATAACTAAAAGCTTTATATTTAAGTAAATTTGGACAATTTAGAATTAAATAAAAGGGAATTTAATAGAGTTAACGATAGAGCTAAATTAAGAATAAGGATTTAATGGATATAGAGTAGTAAATTGGAATAAAACAGGGAAAAAATTAGAATTGTAAGAATTTGGAATAATTTAACTAAGGAAAAATGGCGAATTTTTTTTTATTATTACATATCCCCCCTCCCAAAAAATGTATGAACCGGTAAGTCAATTGGGAGAAAGCAGATACTTGGGTTACAAAATAGTTCCCTCGTTGCAATACAGTTACCTGGTTGCTGCATCGCGATGCTTAAATTTCTGAATTCTGTTAACTACAATTTTTAATAATTAAATTTAAAGAAACACGGTTAAGTGGAAACTGCTGTAAATAATTACATTTTTCAATAATAATTAGTATAACAGTACAGTATAGTTTGTATCAAGAAAATATAACAACAACATATAAATCATCTCTTTTTTACCAATAATTTAACAATAATCAGCATTATTCACTTATCTATAGTCCTTAAGTGATTTTTTTTAAAGTCCTACTGAATTGTATTAGTCCAATTATTGAATATTATAAGAGTTCTTAATGTTGCAATGGCAGTATGAAGTTGCAATAAATAAATTTAAGTAGTAATATAATAACAATATATAAATCATATCTCTTTTTATCAATAATTTAACAATAGTCAGCATTATTCACTTATTTATAGTCCTTAAGTGAATTTTAAGTCCTACTGACTTGTAGTAGTCCAATTATTGAATATTATAAAAGTCCTTAGTGTTGCAATAAATAAAATAATACAATAATAATAATAATAATAGCAAGAACAATATCAACAATAAAAATTTAAAATAAAAATACTTAATAATAACAATAATAATAGTATCATCAATAGAAAGAATAAACAACAACAATAACATCAAAATTTTATTTACATAACATCAGAAACTTTTTTGAATGCAGCTTACCTAAAACTTTCAATTCCACTCTTTAAATACTTTTTATCCATTATAATCTTCATATTCTCTTTCAAATCAACTTATAAATAGTGTTACTAATATTAATAATTCTCAACAATAAGTTCAGCAATAACAAGCAGTATAATTCAAAATATCACACTTTCTTTAATTCTTTCTTAAGTATATCATTAATATCTCATCCATATAGTAGTGAATGAGGCATGAGAATATACTCAATAAAAATACATAATACAAAATAAGGAATAAATAAGAAATATTCGTGAAACAATCATTATTGTGTAGATGATGGTTATGTAACTATCTTGCTTTCAGTCAAACAAGAAAACATAAGTTGTGAAATGAAAAAAAATAGGACCTTGTAGCATATTAAGAAAGGTTGGACAATTCTCAATTAGTATTAAGATATCATATTTGATTAGTTTAATATAGAATTTAATCCAGTTTATTTTATTAATTTCGTTAATACTGTTTAAATTATTATTCTAATCTAATTCAATTCAGTATCAGAATTTACCAACTTAAATCAACCAGTTTATGCCCGCACAAACAGTTAACTCAAGTGAAAACTCAACAGTGATGCTCCTGTGAGCTCAATTCAAGAACACACTGGTATACATAAGAGAATTGATAATTAATTTTTATTTAGTAAATTTATTTATTTAAGTTAGTTTATTTTATGAATATTATAAATTTAAGATGAAACTATAGATTTAACATTAGTTTGTTGTGGTTTCTCATGGGATAATTTTAATTGATCAGGAGGATAATAAGGGCGTAATTTTGATACATGTACTATTTCAGTAGATTTATTTTGAATCTGTCTATTAATTTCAAAATTGACATCAGATAACTTATTAAGGATTTGATAAGGACCACTAAAGACTTGTGAAAGTTTTCTAGTATTAGGATATTGGAACTCTTCATAAATTACAAGATCTCCAATCTCAAATTTTGGTTCTAGATAATTTTGATCATAATATTTTTTACTTCTCCAATAATTTTCATCAGTGCGTGTTTTAGCAAGTTTAAGGGCTTCTTGAACAGGAGGGTAAGAATTTTGTTGAAGAGGGGAATCATAAGGTAATTGGCCAAAAAGTAAGTAAGCAGGAGGAAATTTAGTGATAGAATGAGGGGTATTGTTATACTCATTAACTACTTCTGTCAAAATTTTTGTCCAAGGAATTTTGGAGTTAGTAGAATTGACTTTACACTTCAATCTAGTAACTATCGTCTGGTTCACTCTCTCACATTTGCCATTCGTTTGCGGATGATGTGATGTGGTTAAACGTTGCTTAATATTGTGGTTTCGCAGAAATTTTTTAAATCTAGATGAAGTAAAGGCTGCATTTCTATCACTTAACACTTTTTGATGGGTCTGGACATTAAAAATTTTATTAAAACAGAATAATTGTTGTGGTGTTTGAATATTAAAAACTTGTTTTAGGCAATTAGTATAAGTTTCTGTGGTAACACTTTTTGAGGGAAAAGCCCAAACATATCTAGTAGCATGGTCGATTATAAGATGTAAATATTTTTTTGTGGAATTGTAGTAATTAAAGCCTCCTACAGTATCAACAGAAATGCATTCGAAAGGTTGATCTGTGGTGGTCATAGCTTGTAATAAGCCAAATTTTTTCTGTCTCGGTTTTTTATTCTTTTGACAGACATCACAGTGTTTTACAAAATTAGTTATATCTTGGGTCATATCAGGCCAATAATAATTAGGAGATATTAAGTTTAACATTTTTTGAATACCAGGATGACCAAATTTTTCATGAGTAACATAAAGCAATTTCCTTCTTAAAGACATGGGTACTACTATTTTTCTAAAACCTTTCTTTTTTACTATCATAAGTCCATTTTCCTTGACATAGTTTTTTCCACACACATTATCTTTTTGTTGCATCTCTATAACTTCCCTAACATCCAAAAGAAAGGTAAGTGGTTGAATAAGATATGTAGTAGGATTTCTGGACAACATGTCGGCTTCGACATTTGTGGAACCCTTTAAATATACAATATCATACTCGAACATACTTAGCTTTAAGGACCATCTGAATAATCTTCCTCTTAAATGTTTGACATTTCTTAACCAGACAAGAGACGCATGATCTGTGTGAATAGTAAATTTAACACCGTGGAAGTAGTGATAAAATTTGTCTAAGGTGTCAATGATGGCAAGACACTCCAGTTCTGTAATAAAATAATTCTTTTCATAACTTCTCAATCCTCTAGAATAGTATGCAATTGGATGTAAGAAATTATTATTATCAGGCTGCTTAAGGACTGCACCTACTGCCACCTGTGAGGCATCAACAAACATATGGAGGGGTAATTTAGGGTCATAAATTTTCAAAACAGGTTTAGCAATTAGGGCATCTTTTAGTTTTTGAAAAGAATTTTGACAATCTAAATTCCATTCCCAAATAGTATCTTTTTTGAGCAATTTATTGAGAGGCTGCCTGATTTCTGCATATTTATTAATGAATTTATGATAGACATTAATAGATTCTAAAAATCTTTGGAGTTCTTTAACATTTGAAGGGGGTTTTAATTTTTTGATAGCTTCTATATTATTGTTAGCAGGAGTTAAAGTGCCATTTTTTTATCTCATAACCTAAGAAATTAATTGTATTTTGGACAAAGTTACACTTAGATAATTTAAGTTTAAGATTTTCCATTCTGCATAATTCAAATATTCTGTTGAGATGTTGTAAATGTTCTTCCAAAGTTGAAGAAAAAATAATTATGTCATCAAAATAGTAGCAAGCAAAGTTAACTTTATGTTTAGTAAGAATTCTCCTAATAGTTCTATTGAATATCGATGGTCCTACCTTTACCCCAAAAGGGAGAACATTCCATTCCCAAAGTCCACAATTGGTAGTAAAAGCTAATTTTTTCGGTGTCTGCTGGGTGTATGGGTATGTGCCAGTAGCCTGAGGCTAAATCCAGGGTGGAAAAATACTGGGCACTACTTAATTTGTCTAAAATGTCATCAATACGGGGTAAGGGTTCTGCATCATTTTTCATTATGGAATTAAGTTTTCTATAATCTACACACAATCTAGTTTTTTTACCTTCATCGCGTTTTTCTACTAAAGTGACTGGTGAAGAATATGGGCTATTGCTTTCTTTGATTAATCCAGCAGATAATAATGATTGAATTTGTTCAGAGATTTCTTTTTCTTCCACTGTTGAAGTACGATAAGGCCTCATAGATATAGGTAGGTCAGATTTGAGAAAGATACGCTGTGGCTCAATATTAATCTTCCCCACATCATATTTATTTTTTGAAAAAATATCCAAATAATTTCCCATTATATCCCTTAAATTTTTGTTTTCTATTGTGTTTATTTCCCCTATTAAATCATAATCATTAACATTAAGTTGCGCGAAGGATTGAGGAGCCATGATTCTTCCATAATCGGGTTGCACATATTGAGACTGATCTTGAACATTAAAATGCAATAATCGTAATTTATTACTGGATATGTCAACATTTTGATTTAAAACAAGATCTCCTTGAGTAACTCGACAATTTGCACAGTCTATAATTAAGTTAAATTGAGAACAATCAGGTAATCCTAATATAGCATAGTCCAAATCACTGTCACATAACAAAAATCTAATATAGTGTGTAATATTACCTAATTTAACTAATAAATTACATGACTTATTAATTGTAACTTTACCTTTAGCTTGACCAACAATAATAGGTGAAATATTTACAATTTTAGCACTTAAATAACGAATAAATTTAAATGGAAGAATAGATATTGTCGACCCGGAATCAATAACATAATTTAATTTTTTACTATCGGCATACCCAGCAACAATTAATTGTCAGGCATTGGATTGACTTGGTGACTGACTACCAACAGGAATATTACCTGTTTGCGGAGGGTTTAAGTTAAAGATACAATTCCTCTCCCAATGATAAGCTTCTGAAATTCCCCTATTCAGACATAATCTACATGGTCGACTCGGCATCCTTCTCTGATAGTGGTTGACAGGCAATCGGGGACTAACGAACCTGGACGTTGAAGGGTTAAAATTAGTTGCTGTTTGGAAATTTGGATTCCTGTAATTAGGTTGAGGGCGAATCCAATGTCTAGGTGAATTATTTGGTTGAGAAAAAGGTCTGGAATTTTGAGACATATTTCTAACATTACTATTATTGTTACTGCTAGAAGAATGAGATGGAATGGCAACAAGTTGTTTAACTAATCTATACCAATCGGTAGTAGATTCAGGAGGATTTACTATTAAATAGTTCTGGTATTCAGGTTTTAAGCCGTCTGTCAATCCCTGTAAAATAATGGTTTCACATAGTTTAAGTTGTCGACCTATCTCGATTTTCTGACGAAAATAATTTTCTAAGTTGTTTAAATCATGCAATTTCAGCGAGGCGAAATCAGAAAAACGGGGGACTGTTACTTTCAGAAAATTTTCAGTTAAGATTTCAGCAATTTTTTCATATTCTTTACAATCTAGACATTCATTAACATACACCTTTAACGCTTCGCCCTTCAAATATTTGGAAATATTGTTAATTTTCCACTCTTTTTTATCTGGAGGGGCTGATCCTTCAAAATGTCTAAGCCAAGACACAATATTCATTCCGCTTTCTGGACCAAAAATAATAACATTAAGCTCTTTTTCAGCCATTTTTGTTTGAGTACTCTTACTTTCAGCAATAAACTTAACAAACCCTGACTTTAATAACATGTAAATAAAATAACAATATATAAAGAATTCTTTAACTTAACAACAACTGTAAAAATATCTAACTCTTAATAATTTAACTAACAACTAATTTTTAACAGTAAAAATGTCAAATTCATTCCACTTAAATAGTAAATGTGCTGTTACTCTATCTTTCTATAAATAAATTTGCTGTATATGAAAAAAATATCACAAAAGAAAATAGAATGAATAAATAAATAAACACTTTTTTAAAATAAGTAGCTTGATTGTACTCTCTGAACATAGCATCAAAAAACAAAAGTAATGAAATAAAACAATAAATTATATGCACACAATAATTTTACCTTTTCAATGTTACGCAACTACAGCGCAACTTTCTTTTGAGATAACATATTGATATTATGCAATCAATGATGCAAGCTGTAGTTTCAGAGACTCTAATAAATTTTTATGCATTTATAAAATGGCATAGAATATGTTCAGATACATTCTATTTAGTAAATAATGAAAAGAGATTACTCATATTTTTTTTCAATAAATAGAAATTATTTCCTATAATAAATATCACCGACTGATCATAAAATTAAATTACTCTTGTAAAATGAAGTAATATGGGAAATAATAAATATCAGAACAGTTCAAAAACTTTTGGTAATATTGTGAGCTTAACCAATAATATTAATTTTTTTAACAATACATAAGAATAAATATTAAATTTTGTACATTCTAACTATTCATGATAAAAGGAACAAAATTCTTCTAAAATATTCTAAGAACAAATTTTTTGTCTCTGGCTTTGAACTTCGGAACATAGAAGTAATGAAAAAAAAATTAAACTGCACACAATTTTTACTTTACCAATACTACGCAAGTTTTCAGCGCAGCTTCCTTTAAGATTTCTTTTCTAGTTATCGTAAAATATCATCATGTAAATTTCATAATCATACTCCAAGACTTGTGCCAAGTAATAACTGATAACATAAATTATTCAATTCATATTGTAGTAGCAATTCTCATAAGTGCATCTCATTGCATCAATCCAAAATATCAACTTAGTTTAATCTTTAAAGCATAATAACATAATTTTAATTCTTCTTTAATATATTAATTTTAACAGAAATAACATAAACAGTAAATAAATTTCATAATATCTTTCAGAATAATTAATAATACAAGAACATAAAAAAAAAAATCTCAGACTGTTAAAAAACTCTGTCACTTGGTTTCTTGTTACGTAAGAATAGATATTTTAACAAAATAAAAAAGGTTGTTATAACATTTAGCAACAAATAAATAATACATATTACTTAATATAAAATCTAACTTACGCCATCAAATCTTGTTATGAAAAAAAAGATACAACAATTTTTTGTTGTTTTCATTGACGCGATGTTCCAATACTTCTTCTGGCTGACATCGATAGGGGGGTTGACTTTATAATGAAATATATTTCGTAGATGCCTTGCTTCCGTTCTTTTTTGTTACGACACCTCAGTAAATAAGCGGCAATTTGATTCTCAAATATTCTTTCCACATCATTTGGAAGGATAGTTGTGGCATAAGTCCTTTGAGATCCTGCCCGGCTTATATTATATCACGATGATTCACCGTCATATGTTGTAGTTGCAGTAACGTGGATTATAGAAAGAATTCACATGGTTGCACAATGAAATTAAGACGTTGGTTGTTGGATGATATAAATATTTAGAAGCAGTCGTACATTTTAGTTGCAGTTTCGTCGCGGCCATAGCGGCAGTGAATTTAAAATCCAGAGGCGTTTCTCCATAATACAACGAACGAAGCTTTCACTGGAAATTCTTTATTAAGTATTGTTCTTGGGCAGTTTCCACCATAACCATCAAATCTGGGCATCACTACATCATCACTGTATAGAGGGTAAGTATTAGAACATCTCAAATTCTCAAAACGAGCAGCCAGGGAGTTGTGTACAATTGAAAATACGACTTAATTCTGAGGGAGCGCCGCAGGCAGCTGCTTTTTGTTACCCCGCGGAACAACACAAGTTATGACGTAGAACGCGCACTGAACCAATGAAGAATTAAAGAAGACGCGTCATGCTACGTCACAACCAATGAAAGTTAATTCGTGAAAAAGTTCGGACAGAGATGAGTGGATTAATTTTATAGTAAAGTGACTTTAGAGCGGGAAAATAATATTCGGAATAAAAATGAAAATGGCTCTCAAAAAACATTCTAAAACCCAGAAATGATCGAGGATCATGATAGAAATTAAAAATAACTAAAAGCTTTATATTTAAGTAAATTTGGACAATTTAGAATTAAATAAAAGGGAATTTAATAGAGTTAACGATAGAGCTAAATTAAGAATAAGGATTTAATGAATATAGAGTAGTAAATTGGAATAAAACAGGGAAAAAATTAGAATTGTAAGAATTTGGAATAATTTAAGTAAGGAAAAATGGCGAATTTTTTTTTATTATTACATATATATATAAACTTATTGCAAAAATTAACCATTGAAACAGAAATAACTGACCAAATGCAATGAAATTATTACCCCAAATAGCTATGTCAAATTACACATTATAAAACATAGTATTTTAACTATATATATATATATATATATATAAAAACTTATTGCAAAGATTAACCATTGAAACAGAAATAACTGACCAAATGCAATGAAATTATTATCCCAAATAGCTATGTCAAATTACACATTATAAAACATAGTCCTAACAAATGAAGTATTTATTCAAAAAGTGAAACATAAGTAAAAAAAAAAAAAAAAAAAAAAAACACAAATGCAAGCTTATAATGTAATTTACTTTTTCAAGGGCTGGGAAACCACATTATAAGCAAAGAATGATTGTTTTCTGTAACTGTCACAAGCTTAAAGCCAAAATTTTGTGACAATTCCAAGCCCTAACAATCATTGGAAAGAAATTGGAAAAAAAAAAAAATAAAGGATACCTTTGAAAATAGAACACTACAAATCAAACGGAAGAAAATAAATCCATTTATAAACAAATAAATACAAAGGAAGACAAAGAAAATCTATACATTACAACATAAATTTGTCCAGAATCCGAAGCCAAAAATGTTTTGTGCTAAGCACATGGTAACGTGAATAAGAGAATTCAAACGTACAAGTTAAAATTACAGTTAATTTTCTAAAAGTAGCAGGTTATTAATTTAACCATTGTGATTTTAACTATTTCTAATTTAAAATGTAAAAATACAAATAAATAATATAAAAACTATAAATTCATTTACTAAAAATATTTTTTAACTTAAATAATTTTAATATATATATTATATTATTGGAATATTTAAAAATTTCACTTGTATTCCAAGTTTTCAGTTAAAAGAGAAAAAAAAAATTGTGAAAATTTATATGGTGCTGCCATCTGGTTTTATAATAAACAATAACTAAAAAATAATACTAAAGAATAATAGTAATAGTTTTTTTAAAATCATTATATGGTGCTGCCATCTAGTTAAAGATTAAAACAATATCTAAATAACTATTAATTATTTTGATTAAGTAAATTTTCAGTATAAAATTATTTTATCTATTTATTTTTACATATGTCAACATTTAAATAATTTCAAAACATAAATAAACCCATAAAATCTAAAATATTATTGTAGAAGTCAAATTAAATTTTCATTTTATAAATAATTATATGCAAGCTTAAAAGATTTACCAATATGACTACATGCACTTATTGGAACTAACATCTTGCAAAATTTTATTAACCCTGAAAAATAAAATTAGATTTTCATTTTATAAATAACAATGCAAGTTTAAAAGAAATACCAAAATGGCTACACACACTTAATGGAACTAACATCTTGCTAAATATTATTTATTCTGAAAAATAAAATTAGATTTCACACACTGATAGCTAAAAATAACCAAACATTTCCAATATGTTAACCTCACGTATTGAATCTAATATCTTGCAAAAAATAAAAAATAATAAAGCATTTAACTAAATTGTTAAATGTTCTCTACCTGGCAAGGGAAAAAAAAAAAAAAAAAAACATTAAATCTCCAATATGGCAACGCACTTATTGGAACAATATTATATTTAAAGTTCTCTCCCTAGAAAAGAAAAAAAAATTAGAATTTACTATTTAAATTTTTTAATTAATAAAAGATATTTAACCAAAATATTCCCACTCAGCTGTCACATAAAGGAATTCATTCTTTAGCCAAATATATCAGTAATCAAAATGTAAGTGTTTTAACAGATAGAACGTGCAAACATATAAACCCCAATGAAAGCAAAATTTATATTCGTAAAATTGACTTAACTAAAGAAAAGGGATAGCCATATTCTACTGCATGTTGAAGAATAAGTTTTAAATTTTGAGTTTTAAAATTATTAGAACAAAGATTGTTTATTCTATGTGCAAAATTTAGTAAAATATTTACAAATACTGATTTATGTATACAAGACTTATAATTAGTAAATAAGTTAACTTTAAATGTAAAATCATTTCTTTTGTCATAAATGTCAAACAAAATTTTATTATCTTTAAGAATTATCTTAAGATCAAGAAAATTAATTTCATTATTTACCATAAGGTTGAAACTATAATTTAAATTTTTATGATATTTTATTGGTAGTAAATAATTTGAATTATTATTAAAATAGAAGACAATTATATCATCTATATAACGGTACATTTTACAATTAGCAATATGTGAATTACGTTCATAATAATATAAATATAATTCTGCAAGAATTGAAGAAACAATACCACCCTGTGGTAATCCACAGCATTGAATATATATATTCTCATTAAAAACAATATAATTATGATGTAGAATAAAACTAGTTAAAGTTTTAAAGTAATTTAAAGAAATGTTATTTTTTAATTTTATGGAATCCTTGTATTCTTTGTATAATAAATTGACAATCCTGAACATATCCTTGATATCAATATTATTAAATAAGTCATTAAAGTCAAACGTCTTCATGTAAGTTATGTTATTTAAATTTTTTATATTATTGACAAGTTGAAAACTATTTTTTATGCTAAACAAATTATCTTTTAGTTTTGTAAGTTCAAACAATTTAGTGAGAATAGTTAATAGAAATTTACTTGCATTATTATTATACGTATTACAGCCTATAGTTACAGTTCTAAATTTTATAGGAGTTTTATGAAATTTAGGTATAACAACAATGTATGGATAATTAAAGTTGTAATTTTTAATTTTTAGCAATTTATAATATTGAAATATATGTCGATTATTAATAATTGTATTAAGATTAGTTTTTTTAAAATTTAAACTTGTATTTATTGCATTAGATATTAGCTGTGAATAATATTTTTTGCAGATGAAAGCATAGTTGTTTGGTGATTTATCAACATAAGTAATAATAAATTTGTTTTGTAAATTCTTTATTTCACTATTTAGTTGTTTAACATTAAAATTAAAATTTTCCATATTTCTGAAAAGTTCAACATTTAAATTACTTAATACATTTAATTTCCATTCTTTAAAAAATTCAATGGGTTTATTATAATCTATTGAAATTTTATATATAAAAAGGTCAAGATCCAGATTAAATTGTTTTAATATAGAAAAAATATTATAACATGATGGTGTTCGAAATTTAGTCCCATTAGTCATAAAACTGCGCAGATAATCATTCTCGACAATATTAATATCCCCTGTAATAATGTGACCATGTACCTTATCTACATAATTACTAAAACTAGGATTATTACATAAGCACGGAGGTTTATCATTTGATGTAAGAAATTTTGCAAAATTATTGTAATTGAAAATTCTACGTCCAAGTGTAACATTGTATTTGTATGATTTATGTATTGTAAAATTTTTTATGGGGAATTTGTTATTGTTATTAATTACATTGTGTATATTAATTTTATTAAGTACTATATTGGAAAAAGTGATTATAAGTTGAGTATTGTTAGTTTTTTTATAAGTATTTTTTGAAATTTTTACATTAAGTTGATTAATTCTATATAATAGAAGATCAAAATATACATCACTAAAATGTGGTGATAAATTTAATGTTAAAAATACTTTATAATAATTATTAAGATTTTTCTTTTTGATCGAAAAAATATGTTTCCTTATATCAAACCAATTGAAAGTATTAGTGAATTCATTTTCCATATTAGATAATTGCTGTATAATATCATTACTAGAAATATACTGTGTATTAGTACCATATTTACCCCTTTTTGTACGTGTAGTTTTTGTATTTACTTTATGATTTAAATTAGCATAAGTGCTAGTATAATGTTCATGTTTATTAGTATTTGTATAAACAATGTTTGTGCGATTAAATAACTTAGAATTTAGACCATAAGGATATAAAGAGTTACGGGATTTGATATAAATGGATTCATAAAGTAGTCTATCACTGAAATTTTTGTGCATACTCAGGATTTTAATAGTAATATCTTTAAAGTCATGTTGTCTAAAGTGCGTATGCTCAACATTTATAGAATTATTTTTTATAATATCCTGTCTATGTTGATTGATTCTGAAGTGCAGTGGATTACATGATTGACCAATATATTCCATCTTACACATATTGCAATTAATCGAATAAATAATATTGTATGCTTTACAAAAGAATACATTAATTTTCGAGTTAGAACTATTAACAATTTGTAGTGGATCTGCATGTGGGCAAGTTAAGCAGCGTGGTGATGAACATTTTTTAAATTTGAGATTTACTGTGGGACAATAAGACAGGTAACTGTTTGACGATCCAAAGAAATCCCTGTCAATTTCCATGTACCGAGCATTAGGCCTAATATTATTATTAAAGCCTAAATTGCCAGTCGCTAAAACTTTTTTAGTACTTGCCATAATGAGAATTGTATATTATAAAATATAAGACAATTTTTAAATATAAATGAACATAAAGTTGTAAATAATATAAAATAATATATTATAAAATTAGTACTACAATTTATTTGATTTCTAGGTTAATAAGTATCAATAATCAAAACAAATTTGTCATTTGATTTCTAGACTAATTTGATTTCTAGTTTAATTTATACCTAAAATCACTAAATTAGTTATATAAAGAAAAATAATAATATAAATAATAATAATAATAATAAACCTTGATTACATAAATTTTGATAAATTACAATATTTACATAGAAAAAAGATAATCTCATCATAACTGGTATAAAAATACCATAGTTCATACATTTAAAATATTTTAACTATATAAGCCCATACAGAATAACCTATACAAATTATTCAAAATGCAAGATGACCATATCAGTAGGACACAAACAAAAACAATGCAAACGGCCATATTAATATGTTATTTCAATAGCAACATTACAAAAAGTTATAATGCAGCAAGGTAAAATTAATTTGAACTACAAGAAATACATCAAATTTTGCGCATAAGCAGCATTAAAATAATGTATTTAATAATTATGAAAATATATATATTTTGCCAAAATTTGGGCTGTAATTAGATGAATATCTAATTGGGCTGCAAGTGATCGATATTCTTACGAATATAAAAATTAATAGTAAAAAAAAAAAAAAAAGTAAATAAGTAAATAAGTAAAACTATCCACAAATGATTGCGCAAATGCAGCAGGTCATTATGGAAGTTCAATATATAAAAACTTATTGCAAAGATTAACCATTGAATCAGAAATAACTGACCAAATGCAATGAAATTATTATCCCAAATAGCTATGTCAAATTACACATTATAAAACATAGTCCTAACAAATGAAGTATTTATTCAAAAAGTGAAACATAAGTAAAAAAAACACAAATGTAAGCTTATAATGTAATTTACTTTTTCAAGGGCTGGGAAACCACATTATAAGCAAAGAATGATTGTTTTCTGTAACTGTCACAAGCTTAAAGCCAAAATTTTGTGACAATTCCAAGCCCTAACAATCATTGGAAAGAAATTGGAAAAAAAAAAAAAGATACCTTTGAAAATAGAACACTACAAATCAAACGGAAGAAAATAAATCCATTTATAAACAAATAAATACAAAGGAAGACAAAGAAAATCTATACATTACAACATAAATTTGTCCAGAATCCGAAGTCAAAAATGTTTTGTGCTAAGCACATGGTAAAGTGAATAAGTGAATTCAAACGTACAAGTTAAAATTACAGTTAATTTTCTAAAAGTAGCAGGTTATATATATATATATATATAAATAATTTAACAAATTACAATAACGATTGGGAAAATGTTCCAAAAGCTTTATATAAGAAGAATAAAAAAAAAAAAAAGTACTTTCGTGTTACATCGGCTCACACAATTATGATTATGCCAAGATCAGCGCAAAGCTTATATATAGTTTGCCTGGCGATTCACTCTATGGGGGCCGCTATAACACGAAAGTAGCAAATTTTCAATATATTAATGAAAACAGAAACAAATATGTTATATATATATATCATTATTATAATGTCATACGTGTTTTATAATTTGGTGATAAATCTTGGTCGCATGGCGATGATTCCTCCTTGGGGGCCACTGTAACACGAAAATACCAAATTTATAATATATTAATGAAAACAGAAACAAAAAAACTATAGGATGATGTCTCATCCGACGTCAATTTTGGAATTCGGCTTTTTTTCATATTTGATAATTTGCATCTATCCTTTTTGTAACTTTAACATTTTTGTAAAGATTTTATGCATTTCTATTGCCTATTCAAAGATAAATTCTTCTAAAGTTACAGAAATTCGTTAAAAACGGTTAAAATAATAAATTGCGAGCATCAAGAGGTCCATTCTCGACCGAAAACAACAACCATTTTCCCAATGGTTAAAAAAAAAAAAAAAATTATATATATATATATATATATATATATATATATATGTGTGTGTGTGTGTGTGTGTGTGTGTGTGTATGTGTGTGTACAGGTGTGCTTTTGATAACAATACAACATTTTAATACTTTTAGATTTTAATTATTAATCAATAAATTAATTTAACTCCATTACTATCCTCAAAAAACTTACTTTATCACTGTCGTTGTATCTGCAAGATATATGACGTAATTTCCATATTTATACAATAGCAAGATACTTTTGCAGCCAGAAAAAAAAATTACTGTGTATTTTACAGATATAATAGGATAGTAATCGAGTGTTATAACACTTTCTGTTAGCTAGCCACAGCTGATAAATCGCCAAATATTCTTTATGATTGCAACTGTCTGCAGTCTTTAGCTGTCTCGAGAGCAGTTGATTTGGCCTTAAAATCCCCCAGTCAAAAGGAAATGAATGGAAACACGATAACAGTAGATCGCAACTTAGATGACCGCAACTAAAATTGAATGATAATCTATTCCTATCATGGGGAATTTAATTATGATGTTTCTGTGAATTTTGCGCCCATAAACTGAAGATATAAGCAACACATGAACTCACAAACTTGGAACAAATCATCAATTTGAGGCACCCCCTCTTGGGGGATTTTGCCCAAAAACTTATCAGCACCATTTCACATAAGGATAGAAGTTCACATGAAATTTTATTCTATTATACGCAGTAATTCGTGAATTAGAGCGCCCACAAAATTTGTGTGACATGCAGACAGACAGACACAGAAACTCACGGATATATATTTTCTAAAAACAGTTAAATCGTGTTCAGGATCTTTTAAAACGTATAAATCCGTCGAAAACCGTAAGTCAAAATTTCTCACGAATCCAATAATTTCTTCTTGTACTTCTTCTTGTACTTCTTTCTACAGATGTAAATTGAGTTAGAAAAAAATAGAAAGAGAAGTGTAAAACACCAAATAAGAAAAAATACTAAGTAAATAATTAGAAAATACAAAAAGAATACTTTTACGAAACTATGCTACATGTAGAGAAATTTCGCAAAAGGCATGTTTACCATGGGCCAAAGAACAGGAAAAAACTGATGAAAATAATCATAACACAAAAAATAAGAAAAGTGTTAAAAAATGCATACTTTGACAATTTGTTTTATACTATAGCATTTTGTAATTATAATACTCTTCATATTAGCATTAGATGATATGAGAAGCGATATTTGCACTTAATGGTTCTTTAAGTCATATATCGAAATAGCAAAGATAAATACAAAGGGTATTCCATAAAAACTTTGAGTTATTTTTTTACTTAGTGGCAACACCGTGAAACTAAAAAATAAAACTGCAGGCGATTTTTTCAAACTATTAACTGTACGTTTATAAATATTCTAAACGAAGCAGACGATTTTATTCTCCTTGTCTCGTGCTTGTTTAAAGAACTGTTTTATTTGCCCTACAGAAATGGAGGTGAGTGATTCAGAGTTAAAAAACGAAATGCGTTGTGTCGTAAAATTTTGCTATAGTTTGCGCAAACCAGCTCCAGGAACAGTTAAGTTATTGAAAGAAGCTTACAAAGACAAATATTTTGGTGAATTTACGATTTTTAGATGGCATGGGGATTTCAAAAAAGGACGTTTGTCTGCAGAACTGGCCGACCAGAAAGTGCTATGAATGATCGAAATGTGAACAGAAGTGCAGGGTTTTTTGAAGCATCTTCTAGAAAAAGGCTTCTCTACTTGTTTTGAAAAGTGGGTTGAACGATGGGACCGTTGCATATCATCTGAGGGAATGTATTTTTAAAATGAATGATGTGTTTTTTTCTGTAAATATATTTCTTGATTTTTTATGATTTTACTCTCAGTTTTTATGGAATGCCCTTTGTATAAATCAAGCAACTTTTTCAAACTTGGAACAAGAATAGTTATTCAAAATTGCAGATAATAATAGTATAAATTTATTCAAAAAATAACAGAAAAAAATGGACTGTTTTTAAAATTGCTCTTTAAACTTTCGTGAAAATTGTTGGAATTCTAACTCGAAGTAAAAGAAATGTCACAAAAATTTTGAAGACTGATAACAAGAGTTACTGGAGCTATAATTGTAAGTTGAAATTTAAAATATAAATCAAGCAAATATTTTCAAGCATGAGACAAAAATATTTATTTAAATTTACAGTTAATAATAGTATAAATTTATTCAAAAAATAACAGAAAAAATGGACTGTTTTTAAAATTGCTCTTTAAACTTTCATGAGAATTGTTGGAATCAGTGGCGCACCCAGGATTTTATCATGGAGGGGGCCGGGCACTGCACAAACAAAATAAACAAAATAACAAAATAAAATCAGTGGGAGCAAAATTTCTGTAGTTGTGATTGCAGTAGGAAATCACAAGGAGACACTAATTAATCATAAAATTACGTAGTTAATTCAATATTTAATAATTAATTATTTATTTTAATGAAAATGAAAATTATTATACTTAAAATTTAATTTAATTAATAATTAAAAAAATTGCTAATTTTTGAAAATGCAGAAATTAAATATTTAAAAAGCTCATAAACAAACATTTATAGAATTTCCTATTTATATCTATCTGACTGTCAGACATATTGTAGTTTAAGGGAAATATGAAAAATATTCTTAATGAGATGAATTAGTGGATGCAAATTTTTGGGACGATTCATTTAAATTTAACTCGTCAGTCAGAATGTTATGGGAATTAATAAATTAATAATGAATTCCCTTTTGGGACATCGTAGTTAATTCTTGCAAAGGCATTGCCTCAAGTCTTTGAAACGGCAGGTGCCCCTACTGCTCGCTTGGCTCAGCCGACTATGGGGCCGAGTTGAACGGATATTAAAAAAAATTATTTAATTAATTCAATTACAAATATTGTTACACAATAAAATCTTTTTTTTTTTTTTTTTACAAAGTTCTTGAATTACTTCAACCGCAGTTACATTAATCTTTTTGTGCATTATATAACAAAGCCAGCCCATTTAATCTTTATTCTGTCATAGAGGATCTTAAGTAAGTTTTTAAAATGTGTAAGGTTGAAAATTACCTTTCGCTGATGCAGGTTGTAACGGGAAGCGTTTCAAATATTTTTAGTAATTTGTAGATGTTGGAGTACAACATTTTGCCACATTTCGAAACTGCTTCGATGGTATTCTTGCATCGAGTTATTGAAAGCGATTTTTCAAATTTTCTGTACCACAACTTGAATTTGGCGTTCAAAATTTATGAATTTGTAGAAAGCAAATTATGCGCATAAAATTCACACAATTGAGGAAAATCTTTTATTTTACTTGCTGTTGGAGCGTCTTTTCTATTAGGTAGAAAAATAAAAAATAAAATTCAAATTGTTGCAGTGCCGAACGAAACGTTCATTAAGTTCAATCAACCTTTGTTCAACAAATGGAATAAAAATATTTCTCCTAAAATACTCTTCTATAGAATCAGCAGGAACATTGTATCCTTGTTTGTTTTGATGCAGTCCTTGGTCATTTTAATGTTAACATGAAACTTATTGGCTTTCACACAAGCTTCATTATAAATATCCTTGAAAGAAATATCCGAGGCGTTATGAATAGTATTTAATTGAGCCACAACATCGTCAACCAAATTTAATGCAATTAAAAGGTCACTGTCACATTTTTGCAATAATTTAGGCAATGGTAAAGTGTATGCAAATATATTCTGTAAGCAAAATAAAGAAATTTGGAAACCAAATTCGCATAACGAATTTTTCAAAAGTTTTGCCTTAGAAGACGAGTTTCTGTCTTCTCAAGTTGCGATTGTTTCAAGGCTATGAATCAGTGCATCGTATAATTCTACCATGGTCATGGTGGCTTCATGGCGTTCTACCCACATAGTTTGATAAACTTTTTGTAGTTTTTGTTTATTAATTTTCCGGTGAATGTTTGAATAATATTGTTGAGGAGGACGTCTTGTCTCTTAGGAGTACTGAAAAAATTGTGTGTCATTAGAATTATGCCGATGTTGTTTCTTATTTTTGTGATAGATACAGCACTCACAATTACTAAATTTAAACTATGCGAGGCACAATGCACGTAATTAGCTTGCGAATATATAGCTGATATTGGAGACTGAACACCGTTAAAATTTCGCTCATTTATGCGGCACCATCATAACCTTGCCCAACGTAAATAGGACAAATCGATACCGCATGTCTTTAATTCTTCTAATATTTTGTCGGACGAGTTTCTTCCTATAGTGCTTGCTACAGGAATAAATTGTAAGAATTGTTCACAAACTTTGTTGTCATTCTCTTCATCTATATACCTGACACACAAGGAAAGATGCTCAATAGTAGAAATCACAGGTCACATGTTCCATCAGCAAGAATTGAGAAACATTTTACCGAATTAAGGACACGTTTTTCTCTTTTCAAGCGTCCACGCTCCATAAATTCGGTTCAAAACGCCAACATTGACGTTATTTTCTGAAAGATCTTTTGCCTTTACGAACAAAGGGAAAAGTCTTTCGATTACATAATTTCTGAACAAGAATACCTGCCAATTGCATTCGTTTCCGAACAAAAATGAATTTAAAAAATGTGTCTGAAAGTAGCCCCTTTGGATTTGAGAACAGTCTTCAGCGTGTTCGTCTTAATGAGGTTTCAATGTATATCTCAATTACTTACATATTCTACAAATAAATGCTTGTTTCAACACATGATTATAATCGTTCATTCAAGATATTAAAAAAAATAGGAATTTTAATAATATGAAATATAACTTACCAGAGAACTTTTGTATACTCGTGTATAGCTCTGTATAGTCTACTAAGTCTAAGCAAAATAAAAAGGAATTAATAAGGATGCAACCGAACCGAGTGAGGATTTCGCACTATAATGATCCAAACCGAAACTATATCACATTTGACAATTTTTTGATCTTTCAAAATCTGTTACTAAAGTGACTGTATTCGAATAAAAAAAAAACTTGTAAACAAAATCGAAAAAGTAAAAAAACGGCCTTTGTAGAGATCGACGTCAACTATCCAATGGAAAAAAAATATTTAAAATATATTGAAATGCGAATGAGATATTTTAAAACATTTCTCCCATAAGATTAATATTAGCGAGAGGGGGTTTTCACATGAGTGATGTAGCCCTTAAAAAGTGATAATGTTAATAAAGTTAATAATGTTAAAAAAGTGATAATGTTTTTAAATGAAAAAAAAAAATAAACAGAGTTTTCCATATAAATTTTGTTTTTTAATAGTTAAAACATCATCATATTTTGGCAAATAATGAAAAATCTTCAGTAGTATTTGGGGCCCCCGTGCCCCGAATGCCCTGCCGTAAATAAGGCACGGGAAAAGTGTGTCATTTTTTGGCGGTGATCGCTTTCTTGGAAAATTTCTGTTTTCATTCTCGCGATAAAATACATTTTTTCTAAAGCAGCATGCATTGATGGGGGAAAAACTCCTTAAAAGTGTTTTTTTAACTGCGCACTAACACGGGAATACCCGTGTATTTTAGGGTGCTTTTATGGGAACTTTTTACACACACACAAAAAAAACGAACTTTGGTTCTGTAAATATTTTAGATATTTTAAGTGTTTTCTCCCTTTTCCTTTGGAGGGGGCCAGGGCCCCTTGGCCCCCTCCTTGGGTGCGCCACTGGTTGGAATTCTAACCCGAAGTAAAAGAAATGTCACAAAAATTTTGAAGACTGATAACAAGAGTTACTGGAGCTACAATTCTTAGTTGAAATTTAAAATATAAATCAAGCAAAAATTTTCAAGCATGAGACAAAAATATTTATTCAAATTTACAGATAATCTATACTAATCAAAGAAAGTTTCGCTCTGTGTGTGTGTGTCTGTCTGTGTGTGTGTGTGTGTGTGTGTCTGTTGGCGATGGCTAGCAAAATCTAGCCCACCTAGAAGTCTGGAAATTTAGATGTGGATAGTCCAAGATCTGGCCATGTGTACCTGAGCCTCAGAATTTTAATATTTTGATAATTAGACTAGATATTAATTAGATTATCATTAACCATCGCTTCTAAAATGTCATCTTTTAAAACAAAATGGCGAATGAAACGGGCTGGCGCGTTGGATTTGAGAGCGGAAATAAACAAATTCGAAATTATTTTACTAATTAGCGAATTTTAAGAAAACTAATTGAGATATAAATTTGAAAATTTCTGAGCATATGTAAAAAAATATTCTGTATCTGACTATGTGATTTTTGAAAATTTCGGTTGGTATTTTTTTTTAATTTACGCAAAAAACTGCCAAAAATCTGTCGGCGCCAGTGAAAACGATCCGAGAAATTTTCAGACAGGGATCGGCTTTCATTAAAAACTGAACTACAAAGAGATCTGTTTCTCTGGCCGATCCCTCTCATTTAGTTTGCGAAAATGAAAGGAAATAATTGCCAAATTTTACTAATGAACAAATATTTAGGTAACTAATTAAGATATAGATTTGAAATTGATGTCGGGAAGGGATGCCATCTGCCGGCTATTTTAGCGTAGCGTCTTCGTTATGTTCTAATTATCAGAAAAATGTAATTCTTTTTTTAATGATCGCGTTAATGTACGTGACGGTGGTTCTCTTGAACAAATTATTCATCACTAGCTAACCCGCCCGGCGTTGCCCGGATGCATAATTTGTTCAAGAGAACCACCATCACCTACATTAACGTGATCATTAAAAAAAGAATTACATTTTTCTGATAATTAGAACATAACGAAGACGCTACGCTAAAAAAGCTGGCAGATGACACCCCTTCCTGATCTCAATTTTAAATCTATATCTTAATTAGTTACCTAAATTTTTGCTCATTAGTAAAAATTCGCAATTATTTCCTTTCATTTTCGCAAACTAAATGGAGGGATCGGCCCGAGAAACAGATCTCTTTGTAGTTCAGTTTTTAATGAAAGCAGATCCCTGTCTGAAACTTTCTCGGATCGTTTTCACTGGCGCTAGCAGATTTTTGGCAGTTTTTTGCATAAATTAAAAAGAATTACCAACCGAATTTTTCAAAAATCACATAGTCAGATACAGAATATTTTTTTACATATGCTCAGAAATTTGCAAATTGATATCTCAATTAGTTTTCTTAAAATTAGTAAAATAATTTCGAATTCGTTCATTTCCGCTCCCAAATCCAATGCGCCAAGTTCGTTTCTTTCGCCATTTTGATGTAAAAGATGTCATTTTAGAAGCGATGATTAATGAGAATCTAATTAATATCTTGTGTAATTATGAAAATATTAAAATTCTGAGACTCAGGTGCACATGGCCAGACCTTGGACTATCCACACCTAAATTTGCAGACTTCTAGATGGGCCAAATTTTCCTAGCCATCGCAGAGCATATTTTAAGGAATTTTCACTTGGCGACAATAGGTTTGATCTGTTGTCCCAAGCATATATCTATAAATTCAGCCCCCCCCCCCCTGATAACTGCAAACCAAATAATTAGAATATCGATTTTTATAATTCTGTTTTATTAATTCTGTCTATTTTACTTCTTCTGTACCTGGTAAGTAAATAATGATGTTTTCATTGAATCATGTAAACCCGTTCATTTATAGCTAGGTAGCATTAAAGAAAGTCTACATTCACAGTTCATATTAATTGTTAACCATTGTTATGTTAGTCATATATATAGTCAAACATAACATTCAACCTACCAAATTTCTGTATCTAATTAAAAATTTATGTATGAAATTTATCGCTAAAATTATGTTAAAATGCTGCTTACCTTTTACTGTTTCTACACTTGACTTTTGTACATAACAGTATTACATCTACCAATTTGGTATTTGGAGCCTGGAATAAATTATTAAATTGAAAAGCAAATTTGATCTGAATCATTAAATATTTGTTTTTAATTTCTCGTAACTATAGTTTTAGACTCAAAGTGGAACTAATCAAAAAGATTTTCCTCTTGCTGTTTAAAAATATTAAATAAAAAAATACCATGTTAAATTTTATAACATGTTTCCAAAATGCCAAATGAACAATAATTAAAGTGTTTAAACATCTTTAGCCTTTCAGAAATTACTGTATTTTGAAAAGAGTAGAACTAAACAAGGAAATCGATTTTACTCTTCATGTTTAAAAGAATCAAATTCTAACTGTAAAATATTTCCAAAATACTACAGAAATATTTACAATAAATTTTTTATACAAAGGACTTTCTTATTGAAATAATGGAATTAAACAAGAGATCGATTCGTTATTTATATTTTAATGAGTTAAAATTTTTAATATTTTTATAATGGTTTTAAAATGTTACAATAATAGTTAAAATCTTTAAATTTTTTCTTACAAGTTATTATCAATTGCAAAGAATTTGTTGACAAACTCTTGTGTTTGTTAGAATTCTTTGTCTGGAAGTTTTCTCTTTCTTTCTTTGCTTTCTAGGAACCTTGCAACAGCAGGTCTTGGATCATAAAATACTGTTCCAATTCCATTAAGAGCAATAAATGTTCTTGAGTTTAATGCTTCTTTTGATAGTCCCGACTGTTTGTTAGATTTAAGCGTTGTATGTATGGGCCAGCGCTGTGAGGTGTTAAAGAAACATATGATTGTACCAATTTGTTAAAACCTGAGTGGGGTTGAGACGCTTTAAAGTAATGATAGAGTCTTGCTGTTGATGAGGTCATATCTGATGGAGGAGGCAGTTTTTCAGCCGCGTAAAAAGCAACCACATCATCGGTAAAATCGGCAATTTTGTCTTTACCAAGAAGGTTCCCAACATCAAGGCGGGCTGCACTAACAACCTCTGTTGGTCTTCTTGCTTTTAAGAAAGCATCTATCCTGTTGGAGATGCCCAAGTTCTCAAATACGATTTTGACAGAATCCATGAGGCCTTCTGCTACTGGCTTACTCAATTTACATTCTCCTAGAAAAACTGATTTCATTTCTTATTCTTCTGTAATAAATCGTGCTGTAACAAATTTATTATCAACTCCATATTTATCAACGGAACCATCTATCTGGATAGAAAAACAATCAGCCTTTTGCAACTGCGTGTCTGTATTTTCTTTTACTTGGTCACCAACAATATCAAGCATCTCGCGATACATTACAGGATTTCTATACCGCAACAGTGCTGGAGATGGATTAAAAGAAGAAAAGTCACACTCTAAACCATTGTCCATGTAAGAGGCAATTTGTGAGTCAATGTGAATTTTCGTTAAAAACCGCGAAAGCCAAAAATGAGCAGAGAGAGTCAACTGTCGGCTATCATTATAAACATCCAGTGCAAGCTCTATTAGCAATTTTATTTTTTCTGCATTGTGTGATTTTAAAGTTTTTATCCAAGAATGCTAATGAGATTGTGCCATCCATTTTTTTAATACGCTGCCGAAGACAGTGGGGCTCCAACTCTAAGTTCTTCTTGAGGCCAGGATGCACTGGATGAAGGTGGATGGATTCAGTGGTGGGATTCAGCTGTTTTGCACCAGTTGTTAATTTGTGTGGAGTTCGGCGAACTGGTTCTTAAAATACTTCAAATGCGAAAATCGTATTTACATTAATTTACTTTTTCTTAATGTGCATCTGCACAACAGCATTTTTAAAATATAACACTGTGACATTTTGTAAATTGATTCATTTAATAAAATAATGTTTAGTTTGAAAAAAAAAATTCTTCATTCCTGTGAGAATCCAATTTAACTTAACAAAAAACATTAAAATATTGAAGATTTGATGAATTTGGGTATCTGAATCGGCAATCTTAGATAACTCCCTGGTTATATAGCATGCTTATTCAACATTTCTTAAATTTCTGCTATTCTTGCATTATCGTTATTGTATTATTAGGTTTTGATTCATTTTCTGTTAGAAATTTTGATCAGGATTTCATGATTGCCTAATATTTATTAAACAAATTACGTCCTTATAGGAAAGCATGTTTCAGGATATTTTTTTTCCCCCATTATACTTAAAATTCAAAGTTTATGTTGTTATTTTAATGTAAAGTGTTTCATAATATATGTGTGATGCTTAATTTTCCCTTATTGTTAATGCATCAAAAATCATTCGTGAAGCGAACCGGTTGTTATATTATTTGAATCCCATCACTAGATGGATTGTCGGAAAATAAATCTTTCAAGCAGAAACACAAAGATCACAACAACGACATGTTTCCCATAGGCCATAGGGCACACTGCACTTCCCGCCATCCCAGCCTGCCTCATATTGTATCGTACTGCCCCTGCCTACACTCGGTATCTGCTATAACAAATGTCGACAGTTATAATATCCGAAGCACAAAGACAGCTTTTGTTATTCAAAATTTTTTATTTCAAAAATTGCCGGCACCATTTCCTGTCACTGGGCGACAATAATTTCCCACTGGGCGACACTAGTGTCGCCTACTTTATATGTTATTTTATGCCCTGAGCCATCGCCAACAGACAGACACACACACACACAGAGCGAAACTTTCTTTTATTAATATAGATATTTGCGGGTATGGGGACGGAGGGAGGGGGTTAACGCCTTTCTCTGAGATTGTGATTATCTCGGGCCCGGGCAACGCCGGGCGGGTTAGCTAGTAATAGTATAAATTTATTAAAAAATAACAGAAAAAATGGACTGTTTTTAAAATCGCTCTTTAAACTTTCGTGAAAACTGTTGGAATTCTAACCCGAAGTAAAAGAAATGTCACAAAATTTTGAAGACTGATAACAAGAGTTACTGGATCTACAATTCTTAGTTGAAATTTAAAATATAAATCAAGCAAAAATTTTCAAGCATGAGACAAAAATATTTATTCAAATTTACAGATAATAATAGTATAAATTTATTAAAAAATAACAGAAAAATGGACTGTTTTTAAAATCGCTCTTTAAACTTTCGTGAAAATTGTTGGAATTCTAATACGAAGTAAAAGAAATGTCAGAAAAATTTTGAAGACTGATAACAAGATTTACTGGAGCTACAATTCTAAGTTGAAATTTAAAACACAAATCAAGCAAAAATTTTTAAGCATGAGACAAGAATATTTATTCAAATTTACAGATAATAATGTTAATTCAGTCAGAAAATAACAGACGAAAAGAACTACTTTCAAACTGCTCTTTAAACTTTCGTGGGAATTGTTGAAGTTCGAGCTTGGAGTAAAAGAAATGTTATACAGATGTTTTGTAACCTGACAACTAGAGATACTGGAGTAATAATTCAAATTTATGATTTCACACGGGAAACAATATGTGATTGATATTTGAAGTAAAGCCTCGTGACTATGATGAGTGCTGTAGTTTCTCGTTATGGTAGGTTTACAAGGGGCTGAAGAACATGAAAGAATGCTGAACATATCTGGAACCGGCAACTCTTAAATTATAACGAAGACAAAAATTATTGAAATATCACTTCTTATGAATTGTAAACGATTATGTTAAAGATTTTATTGGAATTACGTGAATTGTTTAATAATGTTGGATAATGATAGATTATGTAGTATTATTAAAGGATATTTGTTTTTTTACAGAGTTATGTTTCATTGATTAGAATTTTTTCTTTTCATATTTAAGATTTGGATTACATTTTGATGTGTATATTAGGCGATAATTGAACCACACAGAAAACTTGTTGATTTGATCTTGATTAGTCGTGAATATGAAATTGTTTTGTTTTATATGTAACTACTGCGATGACCATAAAAATTAGACTTCTGTGGCACAGGTTTTTAAAAGTTACACCAGTTCAACAGGTTGGGTAAATTTTATTCATATTTTTATAACAAATTTTGGGTTCCAAAATTTTTTTAACAAACTTCAGCTTAGTTCTAAATTGTATAATAAGTTACTTAAATTTTCATTAATAATAAAAAATATATATTTGCGAGGGAAAGTCATTAAGTAAGTCACAAAAGATAATTAAATAATAACTTACAATGATATTCACTTCAAAACTATTTTATTTCTCAACGTATTCTCCACCAATATTTATGCACTTATATCACCATTTTATCAGTGCCCCAACACCAGCTGCAACACCAGCTGCTTTGACACTTTGGGTTGCTGTCTCAGCCACATTAGGGCTTCAAGTTGAACACAGGAGACAATTCAAAAGTTTGGTTGACAACTTCTTCAACATCCACCATACTGCTTCGACCTAGCCCCAAGCGATTTTCATCTGTTTCGTCCACTAAAAAACCATCTTGGAAGCAAGATGATGTTCACAGATGATGAAAAGGTTAAACTTGAAGTCCTAATGTGGCTGAGACAGCAACCCAAAGAATGTTATGCAGCTGGTGTTGGGGCACTAATAAAAGGGTGATATAAGTGCATAAATATTTGTGGAGAATGTGTTGAGAAATAAAAATAGTTTTGAAGTGAATATCATTGTAAGTTATTATTTAATTATCTTTTGTGACTTACTTAATGACTTTCCCTCGTATATTTGGCAAAACTGAAGTTATAAAATATGTATTTATTTAAACTGGTTCAGGGTGTACAGTTGAAAATGTTCTTGGGTTTTACTAAACCTGCAAAAATGAATGTTAATTTGACTACTGTTCTGACATTCCTTAGTTCTTTCGTTCGCAGTGTATCCACTAATGATACATTGCTTCGGAGCATGCTCCATGCTCCATTCCACCTGGGTGCGAAGGGATTCATAATGCAAGTAGCCACTGTGTTCAAGTGCCTTAAAAAATAGAAAAAAAATATATAATTGACCAGAAAGCTTAGAAAATGCAAAAATTCAAGTTAAAATTTAACTAAATTTAACTAAATTTTAAAACATATTTAAATGTTAAATAAAAGCCTTTAAATAAAAAATGATTTTGAATCATATCTAATAATTTATTGCCTTCGTGCTTGTGATGCTTTTAAATTTCTAATTTTGAACTTTATTTGAAAAAGTACTTTGCCTTTTTCACATTAAAGAACGCTTTGACATTTTCAAAATCTAGAGTGCACTGTGTAATATCATAAATTAATTACCTCACAGATATCGAGATCACGAAATCGTGAACATTAAGTTAACTTCATACTTAATACTTTGGAAATTTTTCCATAGAAAAGTTCACACGCCTTGCATTCATAATAATCAAATTTTAATTGCTTAATAGGCGTATAGCCAACACAGTGAAAAAGTACCCAAGCCGGGACTCGAACCCGGGTCATCCCGGGTTCGAGTCCCGGCTTGAGTAGTTTTTCACTGTGTTGGCTATACTCCTATTAAGCAATTAAAATTTGATTATTATGAATGCAAGGCGTGTAAAATTTTCTATGGAAAAATTTCCAAAGTATTAAATATGAATTTATTCAATTATCGATGCTGGATTTTCTTTTATTTCGTGTTTGCCCCAGAGTTGGTGGCTCACGGAAAATATTCCATCTTGTGCTGCGTTTGTAGCCTTGCCAACATGTTATAGTGAGAAAGTTCCAGGCTGAGCATCGTTCCCAAGTGGTTTAGTTGGTACAACGCCAATGCGCTATACTGATGATCCGGGTTTGAGTACCGGCTTGGGTACCTTTTCACTGTGTTGGCTATACGCCTATTAAGCAATTAAAATTTGATTATTATTAAGTTAACTGCTGTTAAAGAGTAACGATATGAACCCTTCAATTTTGTTAAGTATAGTCTATTATAAGGTGTCTCGAAATTCCACGTACAAATTTTGAGAGTAAGCGAGAGAATCGATTTGAGCTATATTCACATAGAAAAGCATGATCGAAAACGACACTCACAAAATATAGAAAAGACGCAAAAGCACAAAAATAACACTGTACAGAATATAGTGTAAAGCGCATTATTTGAATAAAATTAATAATATAACAATAATAACTGCTGGACTGGACACAAAATATAGTTTCCCATAAGATGTTCAAGTTTTTGACCATTCGTAGTGCCTAGCACTAATGCTGCTGCATGAGTTGCAAAAAGCATTTCAGAATACATACTAGAGTTTTGCACATATTATCAGTGGCAATAGCGATTATTGTCATGAGGTTATTGTGACTTACAATAAACATTTTGTACACATTGGCCTCAAAGATCTAAAAACTAATAGATTTAGATGAATCAAGTGAATGTACTAGATATGGAATCATCCACAGGGCTAAATATAAGCGTGGCGTTCAGCGCCACCAACTCTTATACAAATAAAATTTTTTGAAAAATGAAAACGCAACTCAAATATACGACATTTATGTTTCAGTAATTTAAAGTAAAAAGAAATTCCGTAACGATGATATGTTATATAAGCGATTTTAACAAGGGAACCAAAATTTTTGTCTTAAGGGTGTATTCAAATCCAAACTGCTAAGGGGACAGTACACCTTTAAAATGGTCAAAAATTCAATTTCAAGGTTTTGATGTCAGTAAATAGTGCATTTTATTCTGAGTAGAGAGGTACCAATGTTTTTCAGAGGCGATAATTATTGACGAAGATATAAAGTAAAACGCAATCGTCATTCTTCGTTTTTGAATGGAGAGTGAAAACTTTAAATGCATTTAATTCACAACAATGATTTTCAAACTTGCGCGCACGATTTCTCCAAAAATAATTTAGATAGAACCTCAATTTTTTTCAAATTTATTAATGTTGTAACAATGAACAAAATGAACTAGAATCTTTTAATTTGGTCAATAAATTAAAAAATAATTAACTGTAATTCATCGAAAAGCGCATTCAAAATGCGTTTTTAATTTAATTACAGTTAATTATTTTTTAATTTATGGATCAAATTAAAAGATTCTAGTTCATTTTGTTCATTGTTGCAACATTAATAAGTTTGAAAAAAATTGAGGTTCTATCTAAATTATTTTTGGAGAAATCGAGCGCGCAAGTTTGAAAATCATTGTTGTGAATTAAATGCATTTAAAGTTTTCACTCTCCATTCAAAAACAAAGAATGACGATTGCGTTTTACTTTATATCTTCGTCAATAATTATCGAATTTGAAAAACATTGGTACCTTTCTACTCAGAATAAAATGCACTATTTACTGACATCAAAACCTTGAAATTGAATTTTTGACCATTTTAAAGGTGTACTGTCCCCTTTAATTTGAGACACATTTTTAAATTCATTTTTGCTCTAGAATGCATCCAATTGGCAGGTTCTCTTATTCAGAAACTTTATAATGTCCGTATTGTCTCGCTTTTTTGATAAAGGAAGAATATATATTTTTTAAAATGCTGTCAAAGTGGACATTTTGAATCGAATTTCCCGAAGCGATAGCGCTGGAAACAAACTAACAACAAAAAAAAAATTATCGTACTGTGAAAATAATTGTTTGTAAATCATTTCTAATTAATTGAACAAAAAATAAAAACATGGGTCCCTTATAAATCTCTTCATAAATCACGCCGCCAAGTTTCATGTTTTTACTTTTAAAAATGAGTCTGAAAATGTGTCTCAAAATTTTGAGTTGTTGAGCGTGGAATTTTTTTTCTGGAATACCGCTTTAAAGTGATTCATAAGTTTGAGAAGTTGAGCATAATAAAATAAATTTGTAATAATGATATACCTATGCTATGATATGATACATGGTATATTTTGTGACCATAAGAACAATAATTTTCTACTTAAGTGATTCATAATCGTAAAAAAAAAAGCATAATAAAATAATTATAAAATGATGTATAAATGTTACATAGGCGCATTGAACACGGGAAGAAAAAGTATTTTTGGAAAATATTCATCGCTGAGAAGTATGGCATAATAAAATTGAACAAAAATATTGTCTTTAAATAATTCATAATGTTTAAAAATTTATCTTTGTAAATGAATTAGGCAATGATATTCAAACAGGAATACATTGATCAAACTATAAGCGAAGGAATTTCATAACTAGTATTCTAAGAAGTCTCTCAAGTTACTTTTTTGTATGAAATTGCAGAGTTCAGGGCATTATTTACTGGCACTTATCAACCTCATAAAACACTGGCCTCGACATCGAAAGTTTTCTGGATATAGTAATGTCATTTTGAAGAAGATACCTAACATAAAATGGACTAAATCATTATCAAAGAGAGTCTTGAATATTCAAGGAGAAACTCAGATGTCCTTTAGATAATAATAAAAAAAATATTTAATTCATTTTTATGCTGTTATATATATACGGTAATGATGGTATACCTATGCTATATAAGCGCTCAGAATAAGGGAACAAGAATTTTACCTTTAACCCTTTGATTACGGAGTTGGAACATATGTTGTCCCAGCAACTATTTTTTTATTCCATTCGCACCTTTTTTACAAAAATAATCTCTGCAATACACTTATACTACGATACTTTCCAAAAGAAATATACCACAAGGACATTTTTATTTTTGTAAATTGTGGTACGAGCTAATATAAAAGTAGTCGCCAGCCCTAGTTCGTGATCAAAAGGTACAGTTTTTCACAAAGAAAAGTTCGAGACATTATTTACTGTGTCTTTTAAACCTTTTTATATATACCAGATGTTCTAAAATTGACTGACTGATTTTAAAATTCAAAAACTTCCAAACGGTGGCAGATATTTAAAAAATTCTTGCAGGAGAGTAATGTAAGATGTCAGAAGTTTTTTTTTTAAAACTGCAATTCCTGATTTTAGTTTGAATTACCAGCAATAGATGGCGCTGCGAGAGATAGCAGTGCAATCCAGACAAAAACTAAAATCACCCAGCATTGATGCGAAGGAAGGCGGTTCAACACATGGAGTGGGTCTCATTCGCTAATACAATCTTTGTCTTAGGGCCCGACACTGAATAAGATTTTGTTGGTGAATGAGACCCACTCCATGTATTGAACTTCCTTCCTTCCCATCAATGCTGGGCGATTTCTGCTTTTGTCTCGATTGAATGTCTATTGCTCGCAGCGCCATCTATTGCTAATATTTCGAACTAAAATCAGGAATCGCAGTAAAAAAAACTCCTGACATCATACATTACTCTCCTGCAAAAATTTAAAAATCAGTCAGTCCATTTCAGGACGCTTGGTATATACAGATAATTCATTTTATTCATTTTTACGTCTTTATACAACATAGGTAATTCCTATATGCTGTAAATATAAGAACGGAAATTTTTACCTTAAGTGGTCTAAACGATAAAAAAAAAATAGCATAATAAATAGAATCCGTACTGATGATATATCTATACTGTATAAATATTCTGGTGATGGGAACAAGAATATTGTAACTTGAGTCAAAAATATCAAAAAATGCGTTTTCTTTTCTAATAAAATATTTCAAAGCTAAATAAATTAAATAAAGCAAACAGCGTATTTTTACGACAGCAGATATAACAATTTTTGTATTGTACAATTAAATTTTCCCCGCCCGTATCTGAAACTTTGTCCTTTTATCTCTGAATGGATTTTTTCATAATTTGTTATGTTTAAAAATATATATCTAAACTTTCTTGCAAGATATGTGTATGAAATTTTGGTACAGAGTTTTTATGTTATGTTTTTAATAAATCGTCTTCAGGCTTTTTAATTTCACGGGAAAATTTTAAAAATATATTCCTCAAAATAAAAATCTCTATCAAAAATCCTCTTTTTTTACTTTAAAATTAATTATAAAATTTGTAAGTAATATTTTTATAAATCTTGAAAACAAATTAATAAGAAACCCTTTCTGCACACAATAGTGAAAAAGGCAATGAAATCGGACAAGTAGTTCAGGAGTTATATCAAAAATTAAATTAATTAATTAAAAAAAAAGAGTAAAAAATTTCAAATATTTTATCTGAAAATTAATTTTTACTGAAAAACACATGTCAGGAAAAATTGCATTAAAATATGCCTATAAATGGAGAAAATAAGATTTTGACCCCCAAACCCCCTTGTAATGGGATTCAAAAGTTTAAGAAGTTTAGCATAACAAGGAAATTTTGCAATGAAGATATACCTGTGCTATACAAGCACCTCGAACATAGGAACAAAAATTTTCTCCTTAAGTAATTCATAGTTTTCTATAATAAATGGGTTCCATAATTATATGCAAGAAGAAATACATTGATCAAATTATACATGCAACCATGTCATAACTAGTAGTGTGTGTGTCCACAGTTTTCTTTTTCTAAACTGCAGAGTTCAAGACATACTGGTTGAGTTTACTGGCATGCATCAACCTCCTAAAAAACCGGCCCGCTATCGAAAGTGATCTAGATCTTGCCTTACCATTTCAAAGAAGATACCTTACCATTAAACGGACTAAATCTTGAATATTCATAGATAGACTCGGATGTCTTCTTGATAAAAAGAAAAAATATATATTTAAATTTTATACCCATATATAGCTTAGATATTGGTGATATACCGGGTGTCCAAAAAAGGTTGGACTGATTTGAAAGAATCATAACTCTAAAAATAATTGAGTAAATGCAATTATTTTTCTTTCAAAGTACTCGTCAAATATCCAAGATTTGTTAGATGTAGCTGCTTTAAAATCGTGACATTCAAACGATGCGCAGAATCGAAGATCGAAAAATGCAAATCGCACCACACATTCGCAATTTTAACTTTTTGATTAGGTTATTTGTGTACATAGTGGATCCTTTCCTACTAAATCGAAGATTTTGAAGAACTTTCTAATTGACATTTCCCCCATAACTTCAATAGTTTTAGACATACGCTTTCCACTCCGGAATCATCGACGAAATTCCGAATGTGTGGTGCGATTTGCATTTACATATCATCGATTCTGCGCATCGTCTGAATGTTACGTTAGTAGATAATAATTGACAGTTCTGCATCAGCGGCACTGCGGCACCAACCTCAAGGTCGAATGAAGGTCATGGTACGGCGCGGCGTAAATACGTCACAGAGATAAGCAAGGGGAGAGATAAGGGAATGGGGGAGATAAGGGAGTGGGGGAGATAAGGGAATGGGCAAGATAATCAAGTCTAAGAGAGGGATTATTTTAATTAATGGAATTAGTTTAATTAATGAATCGTGGAATGCTCTTTAGAAACAATGTTTGGATTTTTTTTTTCTAGAATTATCATGCTATAGTAGGACGAGGTATTTTTCTAAGTTGTTAGAGAATAGATTTTTTATGGGTTTTCCAAAAATTAAATATTTTCCAAAATTATTTTTTAAAGAATTTTTTTTTTTTTTAAATTGTGTACCCACCATAACCATCCGCTATGAAAACAATTCATAACGCCACATTTTTTTTTTTTCAAAATGTATTCGAAAATATAATGCGAAAAACAGAGAGTTTGATTAAAATACAGGGTACCCTATAAACATGATTCACCATACTAAATTGAAGCGCCCCCCCTCCCCCTCCCCACTTTTTCATTTTAGCAGAGTGCCCTTTGACACAAGTGAGGCTAAAAATATAAGCGCCGTTCACAAAATACAAAGTGCCACACAAAAATTGTATAGGGGAATAAATTGAGGAAATAGCCCCCCCAACCCCCTTTTGCCCCAGAGGGTCCCTTCGATGTAAGTTAGGCTAACAATATAGCATACCCTACAAAAAATACAGACTACCCATAAAAAATACAGGATACCCTATAAACGTGATTCACCATACCAAATTTAAGTGTCTCATACCCTCCCTTTTTTATTTTCGCAGAGAGCCCTTTGATAAACGTCAGACTAAAAATGTAAAGTCCTTTAAAAAAAATACAAAGTGCCACACAAAAATTGTATTGGGGAATAAATTGAGGAAATAGCCCCCCATCCCCCTTTGTCCCAAGTGTGCCCTTCGATGTCAGATAGGATAACAATACAGGGTGTATGGAAAATACAGAGTGTCCATCAAACATACAGGGATATCCCCAATAACATGATTCACCTTACAAAATTTAAGCGCCCCCCTCTCCTTTTTTATTTTAGAAGATGGCCCTTCGACACAAGTGAGACTAAAAATATAAGGCCCTTTCGAAAAATACAAAGTGACACATACAAATTCTATAGGGGAATAAATACATGGAGGAAACAGCCCTCACCCGCTTTGGTGAAAATACAGGGATACCCTATAAACAGGATTCAACATACTGAATTTAAGCGCCCCCCCCCCTCCCTTTTTTTTAAATTTTAGCAGAGTATTCTTTGATAAAAGTTAGACTGAAAATATGAGGGCAATAAAAGTTCTGTAGGGGAATATATACATTGAGGAAATAGCCCCCACCCCCTTTGTCCCAGAGAGGCCTATGATATAAGTTAGGCTAACAATACAGAATAGCCTTAAAAATATATATAGAGTGCCTACAAAAATGATACTAATGAATGAAAAATTCAAACGTTAATGCAAAATTAGGATCTATAGTAAATAACAAAATAATAATAATAAAATAAATAGGATAAATAAAATAAATTTTAAAACTATAATAAAATTTAAAACCATAATAAAATTTAAAACCACCCTTTAAAGCCATATGAAAGTAAAATTTAAAAACTCGATAGAGTAAAAGTTTTGTGGTCTATTTAGGACTCCTTCAACAAAATACATTTAATAAAATAGAGCCCTTCACAAAATGCCGTTCTATAAAAACATACTCTTCATTAATTATTATTATTTTATGTATAACTTTAAAGTAAATGCCTCTTAAGTAAAATTCAGTGATTCTCCCTAGGGGAGAGAATTATATTAGAATTTTGGGTTAGCGTTGGCTAAAGATTTGTTATCGACTTGGAGAAAGAAAAAGCATAGTAAGTATGCGTCACTAAACTTGAGGGATGTTTGATAAGATATTGAAGATTAATGATAAGATAATTTTCTATAGTTAAAGATCTTTCTCAAACGATTAGTATTTGGAGAATGATATCACTAAATAAAATGAAAAATAAATAAACTTATTTGTTTGATTAGTACATATATCTTAATATACATTACTTTAAAAATTTGAAATGTTTATTCACTCTTATAAATTACTCCGTTTTCACATATAGGGGATCTCACTTGTTATTTCAACATACAAAGCAAAACTTACTGTTATTAAAAAATGTATAACTAAGAATTTTACGAATATCGAAAGAAAAAAAAAACTAATTCGTTTAACTGTTAATGCATTGATTCATTTTTTTTAAGTATTACTAATAACATATAAGAAGGGAAATATATGAAAAAAAAAAAGACATACTAAAAGTAGAAAAAGACACATGATACATAAATAATAAAAAGAGATACATTGTGGTGGGCTTTATGAAATATTTTCCAACGCTATCACACTATTAGTAAGTCATTTCATTCACACAGTGAAGCTAGATATGTAAATAAAACACATCACACTAAACATTCTTTTATAAGAATTGTTATACTTGTAACCGTTAATGTATGCGATTTCTTGCATGTAGCCCTGTGTACATACTACTCATCTCATTATATACACTAAACTTTTTAAGTTTTAAAATGCATTAAGATCGAGATAAAGTATATATTCTTTATTTTCCTATAGTCCGAGAATATGTCCTATATATCTTGCTTACACTAAAATTATTAGTTAAGTTTTAAAAGGTGTTAGGATCAAGATAAAGTATAATATTCAGAACACATATTATATATACACATATGTATATAATTTATCTTAGCATATATATTTTTTCAAACGACACATAATAGAAAATAAAGCATTTATTTTAAAACCATAAATAAATAGTATGTGAGTGAAAAAGCTTAGAGTTCCTATTTTTACATTTTAATATATTATTCACTTATTAACTATCCTGCATAAATTATTTTCAACAGGTATTACATTACTTGCTTATTAGCATTATGAATGTGTTAAGATACACTAAAATGTAACTGAACTTATAAATTTTTTCAAGCCATATTAACTATCTTTCATAAATTACGTTTATTAGCATAATGCTATGTAACCTAAACTAATTTTTAAGATTTTAATTATATTAGTTAAATTAAAAAGTACATATTTCAACACCTATGTATATTTATAAATCACACACATATATATATATATATATATATATATATATATATTTAATGCATAAGACAAATAAACATTCATTTAAACTTTTTATAGTATAGAAAGACAAATTATGCTTACCTAAAACAAACAGGTCTGTAAACACATGCTAGTATCACATCTTCATCATATGACGGGAGCAGGATAAACGTACGTGCTTCTTCTGTAATATCTTGGATTTGAATGCTATTAGTACAACTCCTTATCAGCTTATCTTATCTTTAATCTATCACGTGGTATGTGACGTCACTGGTAAAACATATCGTCATGGTTTGTGAGTTTCCTCCCAACAGATTACGTTACTGACAACGTACCATTATTTTACATATACTATAGTTATACTATCTCGAACTTATACATTTTTTTAGACTTATTTATTATTATATGCATGCTTTTAGATATATATATATATACTTCTGCAACAATTTTTAATATATACCACGTCACTAACTAAAATTTATTGAATAAGTATTATAAGACTGAAAAATAAAATAATTATAAATCATAAATTTTGCATACTTCATACAAACACTTACAGTATGAGAAATGATTGATACTATTAACCATATGAGAAAATGAATCATTAGCTAATCTTATTAGTGTATGTCATATTTAACTAACAGGCTCGAACATGCGTGAATTTTGACTAGAATTATTCACTGATTGTAAAAAAAATTATTTATATTTAGATCTAATATTTATATCATTTAACATTTTAAATTCCTATTAAAAGTATATACATTAGTATGCTTGTGAAAGGTCTATTTTTAAGACGAAACATTGTGTCAAATGTCCTGTTTTAGGGTTAAAAGTTTCGTGAAGGGGTCTGTTTGAAGGATCCTGTTTCGAAATGACTTAAGAACGCACAATTTTATTCCTAAATATTCAACTCGATTTGTTATATATGCTTCATTGAGTATTCAATCAAAAATAATAACTAAGAAATAAAATTAACAATACTAATTAAGAGGCAGCCTTAAGAATTTTTGGAATAAGAGATTGGTTTCAAATTAAATAGTTTAATGAACCTAATTCGATACAAGTCTTACTAAAATAGAAATTACAGAGTCCCCTACAATATATGAATTATACTCCACTAAATTTAATTGCACCCTCCCCTATTTTCATAGAAATGGCTTCAATATAATTTAGGCTAACAATATACACTTCAAAAAATACATAGTGACCACAAGAAGGACAGGAATTCGATATGTACTACTACTTATGCAAAATATAATTTCTCTTATCGCATAAAATATATTAACAAGTCCTGTAAAAATATAATGACATGAACTATTAATACATGATTTAAAAACATATTGGTTATACAAAACATATATATATAAATATATATAAAAATTTATCGTTACCTAAAAATTTCAAGCATGATTTACTAGACTTAACCCAAATTCAACTAGATTCTTCACGTGGTTCGATGACATCACTGATCGCGATAACATTTCAGATAAGATTTACTGATAAGACCACATATCAAGTCATTACTTATAAAGCAAGTATACGAGTTGGTTCTGAGGTCTAGGTATGTAGTAGGTTAGTAGTAATTTATTTTTAAAGTACTTTTTATTATGTGTTAAAAGAAATGGTTATTTTTTTTTCTTTACGTAGGGCAGTCAAAATTAAAACATAAAATATTAAATTTAATCCTTAGTAATATAAAGACTTACACCTACAAAAACGCAGACATCCTTTTAGTTATATTCATGCAGACTTTAAGATATATCACATATGTTCTTTCTTTTACCATGACATATAGGGATTTTTTTTAAATGTATGTCACGTGACTATCTAAAGCGAGATTGATACTTAAAACCATTAATATATATGAATTCTTTCGTATAGCCCTGTATAGATGCTACTCACCATATATACATGTATATATATATATATATATATATATATATATATATATATATATATATATATATATATATATATATATATATACTAAATCTGGTAAGTTTTAAAATGCATCATTGAATTTCAATGAAAAATAACAACTAACAAATATTAATTAAGAGATATGCTAATGTTCGGACTTATAAAATTTTTGGGTGAACAGATCAGTTTTAATTAAATATGATAATGAATCTAATTTGATACAAGTCTTGTTAAAATAGAGATTATAGTGAAAATAGAGGATCCCCTATAATACACACTAATTATACTGCATTAATGCACTACCCCACTTATATTATCACAAAAATACCTTCGATAAAATTTAGACTATCAATACATACAAAATATATACAGAGTGTCCAGAAAAAGGGTAGGAATGACTGAAGAATTTTAACATAAATTAAAAAATAGAATCTACAGTAAGTAACTATAAATAAATATGAAGGAAAAATCATGCGTCATGGTATACTTTATGAAACACTTTCCAAATGGGACTATCGTTATTACTTTAAAAAACTATTGAAATATGTGAATTAGATTAAATAATTCATACTGGAAATGTATTTTTAAAAAATTACAGACTTCGTTTCTTTCTTATTTTTTTTTCTCTTAGATATAATTATAAGGCTTCTTTTACAATAAAGACCTGTTTCTTGTGGAGAGATTGAAAACTAGTATTTTATTGAATCGGCCTATATATGTTGGGTTTGCTATACTAGAGGTCTCTAAACTTTGCATGTATGATTTCCATTATTACTTTATAAAGAATACTTAACTTACCATATTCAAACACACAATATTTATAAGGATATAGAACAATATCGTGATTTCTTTAACTTCTCTAAGTATTCAAAACCACATCGTCTATACCGCACAAGTTTCGAACCCACAAACATATAATCAGACTTGTCATTTTATACCCAGGACGCTAACTATTGGGCTTAGTGAGCCCCTGCTTATTTTATAGTCAACATGCTAACTATTGGGCTTAGTGAGCCCCAGGCTAACTTATACCCACCACGCTAACTTTTGGGCTTAGTGAACCCCCGCTTATTTTATAGCCACCATACTAACCACAGGGCGAAGTGAGCCCCCGCTTATTTTATACCCACCACGCTAAGTATTAGGCTGAGTGAGGCCCAGGCTATTTTATACCCACCACGCTAACTACTGGGTTGAGTGAGCCCCAGGCTATTTTCTACCCACCACGTTTACTGGGCTTAGTGTGCCCCCGCTTATTTTATAGCTACCACGATAACCACAGGGCTAAGTGAGCCCGCGCTTATTACATAGTCAACACGCTAACTACTGGGATGATTAAGCCCCACGTATTTTATACCCATCAAGCTAACTACTGGGCTGAGTGAGCCCCAGGTTATTTAGTCGCATGAATATGATTTCCAAGGTATATGTCCTAACTTGATTTAGACCATTGCCTATGATAAGATAAAGCTGGGAAGTAAATTGGTAAACTATGTACATTTCCCTTGAAAACTCACTTGTATTTTCTTAAATATCTGCAGAAATCAGCATAGTTTATTAAAATTATATACATTCCCATTAGTTTATGAATCTACTAACTTATAATATCTATATGGTAACTTGTATTATTAGTATTCCGACTTAAAAATTTCTTTTGTAGATTTAATATGATAAACACTAACATGAGACTGACTAAACTTTTACCATTTTCATTACAACTTAGTTTTAGGAAATTTATCTACATAGCTTTAAATTTTACTGTTTAGTAAGTCTATTATTTCAAAGTATTATTTTTTAGTTCTAATATTCAAAACATATTCATATCGTTTTACATAGTAGGTATCAAATTAATTTAAAGTCATATTAAAAATATATATACAAATACTATTCTTACCTAACACGCCAGCTAGCTAAGCACCCAACCGTCTCACACTAAGACTCTGAGAAAAGTGAATGCTTGTTCAGGGCCTTATCAGCTAATATAATCACTGATAAGATTTGATCACGTGACATGTGACGTCACTGATTAAGTGATATCACGTGACCATGTGGTATCATTCAATACGTCACCAGTGACGTCAGAGATCACGTGACTAGGTCATAAAAGAACCAATTGCTAATTGCAATTAACAATTTAACTCTAATTGGTTCTTTTATGACCTAGTCACGTGATCTCTGACGTCACTGGTGACGTATTGAATGATACCACATGGTCACGTGATATCACTTAATCAGTGACGTCACATGTCACGTGATCAAATCTTATCAGTGATTATATTAGCTGATAAGGCCCTGAACAAGCATTCACTTTTCTCAGAGTCTTAGTGTGAGACGGTTGGGTGCTTAGCTAGCTGGCGTGTTAGGTAAGAATAGTATTTGTATATATATTTTTAATATGACTTTAAATTAATTTGATACCTACTATGTAAAACGATATGAATATGTTTTGAATATTAGAACTAAAAAATAATACTTTGAAATAATAGACTTACTAAACAGTAAAATTTAAAGCTATGTAGATAAATTTCCTAAAACTAAGTTGTAATGAAAATGGTAAAAGTTTAGTCAGTCTCATGTTAGTGTTTATCATATTAAATCTACAAAAGAAATTTTTAAGTCGGAATACTAATAATACAAGTTACCATATAGATATTATAAGTTAGTAGATTCATAAACTAATGGGAATGTATATAATTTTAATAAACTATGCTGATTTCTGCAGATATTTAAGAAAATACAAGTGAGTTTTCAAGGGAAATGTACATAGTTTACCAATTTACTTCCCAGCTTTATCTTATCATAGGCAATGGTCTAAATCAAGTTAGGACATATACCTTGGAAATCATATTCATGCGACTAAATAACCTGGGGCTCACTCAGCCCAGTAGTTAGCTTGATGGGTATAAAATACGTGGGGCTTAATCATCCCAGTAGTTAGCGTGTTGACTATGTAATAAGCGCGGGCTCACTTAGCCCTGTGGTTATCGTGGTAGCTATAAAATAAGCGGGGGCACACTAAGCCCAGTAAACGTGGTGGGTAGAAAATAGCCTGGGGCTCACTCAACCCAGTAGTTAGCGTGGTGGGTATAAAATAGCCTGGGCCTCACTCAGCCTAATACTTAGCGTGGTGGGTATAAAATAAGCGGGGGCTCACTTCGCCCTGTGGTTAGTATGGTGGCTATAAAATAAGCGGGGGTTCACTAAGCCCAAAAGTTAGCGTGGTGGGTATAAGTTAGCCTGGGGCTCACTAAGCCCAATAGTTAGCATGTTGACTATAAAATAAGCAGGGGCTCACTAAGCCCAATAGTTAGCGTCCTGGGTATAAAATGACAAGTCTGATTATATGTTTGTGGGTTCGAAACTTGTGCGGTATAGACGATGTGGTTTTGAATACTTAGAGAAGTTAAAGAAATCACGATATTGTTCTATATCCTTATAAATATTGTGTGTTTGAATATGGTAAGTTAAGTATTCTTTATAAAGTAATAATGGAAATCATACATGCAAAGTTTAGAGACCTCTAGTATAGCAAACCCAACATATATAGGCCGATTCAATAAAATACTAGTTTTCAATCTCTCCACAAGAAACAGGTCTTTATTGTAAAAGAAGCCTTATAATTATATCTAAGAGAAAAAAAAATAAGAAAGAAACGAAGTCTGTAATTTTTTAAAAATACATTTCCAGTATGGATTATTTAATCTAATTCACATATTTCAATAGTTTTTTAAAGTAATAACGATAGTCCCATTTAGAAAGTGTTTCATAAAGTATACCATGACGCATGATTTTTCCTTCATATTTATTTATAGTTACTTACTGTAGATTCTATTTTTTAATTTATGTTAAAATTCTTCAGTCATTCCTACCCTTTTTCTGGACACTCTGTATATATTTTTTGTATGTATTGATAGTCTAAATTTTATCGAAGGTATTTTTGTGATAATATAAGTGGGGTAGTGCATTAATGCAGTATAATTAGTGTGTATTATAGGGGATCCTCTATTTTCACTATAATCTCTATTTTAACAAGACTTGTATCAAATTAGATTCATTATCATATTTAATTAAAACTGATCTGTTCACCCAAAAATTTTATAAGTCCGAACATTAGCATATCTCTTAATTAATATTTGTTAGTTGTTATTTTTCATTGAAATTCAATGATGCATTTTAAAACTTACCAGATTTAGTATATATATATATATATATATATATATATATATATATATATATATATATATATATATATATATATATATATATATATATATATACATGTATATATGGTGAGTAGCATCTATACAGGGCTATACGAAAGAATTCATATATATTAATGGATTTAAGTATCAATCTCGCTTCAGATAGTCACGTGACATACATTAAAAAAAAAATCCCTATATGTCATGGTAAAAGAAAGAACATATGTGATATATCTTAAAGTCTGCATGAATATAATTAAAAGGATGTCTGCGTTTTTGTAGGTGTAAGTCTTTATATTACTAAGGATTAAATTTAATATTTTATGTTTTAATTTTGACTGCCCTACGTAAAGAAAAAAAAATAACCATTTCTTTTAACACATAATAAAAAGTACTTTAAAAATAAATTACTACTAACCTACTACATACCTAGACCTCAGAACCAACTCGTATACTTGCTTTATAAGTAATGACTTGATATGTGGTCTTATCAGTAAATCTTATCTGAAATGTTATCGCGATCAGTGATGTCATCGAACTACGTGAAGAATCTAGTTGAATTTGGGTTAAGTCTAGTAAATCATGCTTGAAATTTTTAGGTAACGATAAATTTATATATATATTTATATATATATGTTTTGTATAACCAATATGTTTTTAAATTTTGTATTAATAGTTCATGTCATTATATTTTTACAGGACTTGTTAATATATTTTATGCGATAAGAGAAATTATATTTTGCATAAGTAGTAGTACATATCGAATTCCTGTCCTTCTTGTGGTCACTATGTATTTTTTGAAGTGTATATTGTTAGCCTAAATTATATTGAAGCCATTTCTATGAAAATAGGGGAGGGTGCTATTAAATTTAGTGGAGTATAATTCATATATTGTAGGGGACTCTGTAATTTCTATTTTAGTAAGACTTGTATCGAATTAGGTTCATTAAACTATTTAATTAAAACCAATCTCTTATTCCAAAAATTCTTAAGGCTGCCTCTTAATTAGTATTGTTAATTTTATTTCTTAGTTATTATTTTTGATTGAATACTCAATGAAGCATATATAACAAATCGAGTTGAATATTTAGGAATAAAATTGTGCGTTCTTAAGTCATTTCGAAACAGGATCTTTCAAACAGATCCCTTCACGAAACTTTTAACCCTAAAACAGGACATTTGACACAATGTTTCGTCTTAAAAATAGACCTTTCACAAGCATACTAATGTATATACTTTTAATAGGAATTTAAAATGTTAAATGATATAAATATTAGATCTAAATATAAATAATTTTTTTTACAATCAGTGAATAATTCTAGTCAAAATTCACGCATGTTCGAGCCTGTTAGTTAAATATGACATACACTAATAAGATTAGCTAATGATTCATTTTCTCATATGGTTAATAGTATCAATCATTTCTCATACTGTAAGTGTTTGTATGAAGTATGCAAAATTTATGATTTATAATTATTTTATTTTTCAGTCTTATAATACTTATTCAATAAATTTTAGTTAGTGACGTGGTATATATTAAAAATTGTTGCAGAAGTATATATATATATATCTAAAAGCATGCATATAATAATAAATAAGTCTAAAAAAAATGTATAAGTTCGAGATAGTATAACTATAGTATATGTAAAATAATGGTACGTTGTCAGTAACGTAATCTGTTGGGAGGAAACTCATAAACCATGAAGATATGTTTTACCAGTGACGTCACATACCACGTGATAGATTAAAGATAAGATAAGCTGATAAGGAGTTGTACTAATATCATTCAAATCCAAGATATTATTACAGAAGAAGCACGTACGTTTATCCTGCTCCCGTCATATGATGAAGATGTGATACTAGCATGTGTTTACAGACCTGTTTGTTTTAGGTAAGCATAATTTGTCTTTCTATACTATATAAAGTTTAAATGAATGTTTATTTGTCTTATGCATTAAATATATATATATATATATATATATATATATATATGTATGTGATTTATAAATATACATAGGTGTTGAAATATGTACTTTTTAATTTAGCTAATATAATTAAAATCTTAAAAATTAGTTTAGGTTACATAGCATTATGCTAATAAACGTAATTTATGAAAGATAGTTAATATGGCTTGAAAAAATTTATAAGTTCAGTTACATTTTAGTGTATCTTAACACATTCATAATGCTAATAAGCAAGTAATGTAATACCTGTTGAAAATAATTTATGCAGGATAGTTAATAAGTGAATAATATATTAAAATGTAAAAATAGGAACTCTAAGCTTTTTCACTCACATACTATTTATTTATGGTTTTAAAATAAATGCTTTATTTTCTATTATGTGTCGTTTGAAAAAATATATATGCTAAGATAAATTATATACATATGTGTATATATAATATGTGTTCTGAATATTATACTTTATCTTGATCCTAACACCTTTTAAAACTTAACTAATAATTTTAATAAAGAATATATACTTTATCTCGATCTTAATGCATTTTAAAACTTAAAAAGTTTAGTGTATATAATGAGATGAGTAGTATGTACACAGGGCTACATGCAAGAAATCGCATACATTAACGGTTACAAGTATAACAATTCTTATAAAAGAATGTTTAGTGTGATGTGTTTTATTTACATATCTAGCTTCACTGTGTGAATGAAATGACTTACTAATAGTGTGATAGCGTTGGAAAATATTTCATAAAGCCCACCACAATGTATCTCTTTTTATTATTTATGTATCATGTGTCTTTTTCTACTTTTAGTATGTCTTTTTTTTTCATATATTTCCCTTCTTATATGTTATTAGTAATACTTAAAAAAAATGATTCAATGCATTAACAGTTAAACGAATTAGTTTTTTTTTTTCTTTCGATATTCGTAAAATTCTTAGTTATACATTTTTTAATAACAGTAAGTTTTGCTTTATATGTTGAAATAACAAGTGAGATCCCCTATATGTGAAAACGGAGTAATTTATAAGAGTGAATAAACATTTCAAATTTTTAAAGTAATGTATATTAAGATATATGTACTAATCAAACAAATAAGTTTATTTATTTTTCATTTTATTTAGTGATATCATTCTCCAAATACTAATCGTTTGAGAAAGATCTTTAACTATAGAAAATTATCTTATCATTAATCTTCAATATCTTATCAAACATCCCTCAAGTTTAGTGACGCATACTTACTATGCTTTTTCTTTCTCCAAGTCGGTAACAAATCTTTAGCCAACGCTAACCCAAAATTCTAATATAATTCTCTCCCCTAGGGAGAATCACTGAATTTTACTTAAGAGGCATTTACTTTAAAGTTATACATAAAATAATAATAATTAATGAAGAGTATGTTTTTATAGAACGGCATTTTGTGAAGGGCTCTATTTTATTAAATGTATTTTGTTGAAGGAGTCCTAAATAGACCACAAAACTTTTACTCTATCGAGTTTTTAAATTTTACTTTCATATGGCTTTAAAGGGTGGTTTTAAATTTTATTATGGTTTTAAATTTTATTATAGTTTTAAAATTTATTTTATTTATCCTATTTATTTTATTATTATTATTTTGTTATTTACTATAGATCCTAATTTTGCATTAACGTTTGAATTTTTCATTCATTAGTATCATTTTTGTAGGCACTCTATATATATTTTTAAGGCTATTCTGTATTGTTAGCCTAACTTATATCATAGGCCTCTCTGGGACAAAGGGGGTGGGGGCTATTTCCTCAATGTATATATTCCCCTACAGAACTTTTATTGCCCTCATATTTTCAGTCTAACTTTTATCAAAGAATACTCTGCTAAAATTTAAAAAAAAGGGAGGGGGGGGGGCGCTTAAATTCAGTATGTTGAATCCTGTTTATAGGGTATCCCTGTATTTTCACCAAAGCGGGTGAGGGCTGTTTCCTCCATGTATTTATTCCCCTATAGAATTTGTATGTGTCACTTTGTATTTTTCGAAAGGGCCTTATATTTTTAGTCTCACTTGTGTCGAAGGGCCATCTTCTAAAATAAAAAAGGAGAGGGGGGCGCTTAAATTTTGTAAGGTGAATCATGTTATTGGGGATATCCCTGTATGTTTGATGGACACTCTGTATTTTCCATACACCCTGTATTGTTATCCTATCTGACATCGAAGGGCACACTTGGGACAAAGGGGGATGGGGGGCTATTTCCTCAATTTATTCCCCAATACAATTTTTGTGTGGCACTTTGTATTTTTTTTAAAGGACTTTACATTTTTAGTCTGACGTTTATCAAAGGGCTCTCTGCGAAAATAAAAAAGGGAGGGTATGAGACACTTAAATTTGGTATGGTGAATCACGTTTATAGGGTATCCTGTATTTTTTATGGGTAGTCTGTATTTTTTGTAGGGTATGCTATATTGTTAGCCTAACTTACATCGAAGGGACCCTCTGGGGCAAAAGGGGGTTGGGGGGGCTATTTCCTCAATTTATTCCCCTATACAATTTTTGTGTGGCACTTTGTATTTTGTGAACGGCGCTTATATTTTTAGCCTCACTTGTGTCAAAGGGCACTCTGCTAAAATGAAAAAGTGGGGAGGGGGAGGGGGGGCGCTTCAATTTAGTATGGTGAATCATGTTTATAGGGTACCCTGTATTTTAATCAAACTCTCTGTTTTTCGCATTATATTTTCGAATACATTTTGAAAAAAAAAAAATGTGGCGTTATGAATTGTTTTCATAGCGGATGGTTATGGTGGGTACACAATTTAAAAAAAAAAAAAATTCTTTAAAAAATAATTTTGGAAAATATTTAATTTTTGGAAAACCCATAAAAAATCTATTCTCTAACAACTTAGAAAAATACCTCGTCCTACTATAGCATGATAATTCTAGAAAAAAAAAATCCAAACATTGTTTCTAAAGAGCATTCCACGATTCATTAATTAAACTAATTCCATTAATTAAAATAATCCCTCTCTTAGACTTGATTATCTTGCCCATTCCCTTATCTCCCCCACTCCCTTATCTCCCCCATTCCCTTATCTCTCCCCTTGCTTATCTCTGTGAAGTATTTACGCCGCGCCGTACCATGACCTTCATTCGACCTTGAGGTTGGTGCCGCAGTGCCGCTGATGCAGAACTGTCAATTATTATCTACTTACGTTTTTAAAACAGATACATCTAACAAATCTTGCATATTTGACAAGTACTTTGAAAAGAAAATAATTGCATTTACTCAATTATTTTTAGAGTTATGATTCTTTCAAATCAGTCCAACCGTTTTCGGACACCCGGTATATGCTGTATAAAGGATCTGGAAAAAGAAGTGTATCTCTAAATTCTTCATAAGTTTGAGAACTTTAGCATAACAAAGGAACTCCGCAATGATGGTATACTTATGAAATACAAGGGTTTTGAACATAGAAACAAAAGTTTTTCACCTTAAGTGATTCATAATATTGAGAAATTTATCATAATAAATGCGTTCCATAATGCTCATCTAGCAAAACTACATTGATGGAATTATACATGAAAACACTTCATGAACCGATAGTCTCTCAACCCAATTTTGTGTATTAAACTGCAAAGTTCAAGACAGTATTTACTGGTACTCATCAAACTCATAACCGGCATGGACATCGAAAGTGATCTGGATCTTGCGTTACTCTTTCGAAAGAGATACCTTCCCATTAAACGAACTAGATCATTATCAAAAATAATCTTGAATATTCATAGACAGACTCAGATGTCTCCTATATATTTACATATATATATATATATTATTAGTATTATATATAATATATATATATATATTATGGATATATTTCATTTTTATACGCATATATAGCTTAGGTATTGGTGATATGCTATATAAGGGCTCTAGACTTGTGAACAAGAAGTGTATCTCCAAATTCTTCATAAGTTTGAGATATTTAACATAATAAAGGAATTTCACAATGATGATATGGTATAAAAGTGTTTCTCCTGAAGTGATTCCTGATGTTGAGAAATTTATGATAATAAATGCTTTCCATAATGCTCATCAAGCAGAACTACATTGATAGAATTATACATGAAAACACTTCATAACCGATAGTCTCTCAAGTCTATTTTTTGTATTAAACTGCAGAGTTCAAAGCAGTATTTACTGGTACTCATCAACCTCTTAACTGGCCTCGACATAGAAAGTGATTTGGATCTTGCGTTACTCTTTCGAAGGAGATACTTTCCCATTAAACGAACTAAATCAATATCAAAGAGAGTCTTGAATATTCAAGAAGAGACTTTCATGCTCCTAGAACATATATATAATTCATTTTGTTCATTTTTATTATAGCATGGATGTAATTTCTATATGCTGTCAAAATAAGAACATGAATTTCTTCTTTAAGTGGTTACATGAATTTTTTCTTTAAGATGATATACTTTAGCTGTATAATCATTCTGAAGATGGGAACAAGAATATTATCTTATAGGATGTGCGCAATGATGATAATACTTATGTAACATAAGGGTTTTGAACATCGGAACAAAATTTTCTTCTTAAGTGATTTATAATGTTGAAAAATTTAGCATAATAAATGCGTTCCATGATCATCTTCAAGCAGAACTACATTTTGATCGAATTATTTATGAAACCATTTCATAACTAATAGTCTCTCAAGCCTCTTTTTTGTATGAAACTGCAGAGTTCAAGACAGTATTTACTGGCACTCATCAACCTCATAACCGGCCCCGACATCGAAATTGATCTGGATCATGCGTTACCCTTTCGAATGAGATACCTTCCCATTAAACGGACTAAATCATTATCAAAAATGATCTTGAATATTCATAAATAAGACTCAGATGTCCCCTAGATATATTTATATATAGATATATTTCATTTTTATACGCGTATATAGATTAAATATCGGTGACATGCTATAAGGGTTCTGGACATGGGAAAAAGAAGTGTACCTCTAAATTCTTCATAAGTTTGAGATAATGCAACATAATAAAAGAATTCCAAAATGATGATATACTTATGCTATAAAAGTGTTTTTCTTGAAGTGATTCATGATGTTGAGAAATTTACCATAATAAATGCGTTCCATAATGCTCTTCAAGCAGAACTACATTCATCGAATTATACATGAAACCATTTCATAACTAATAGTCTCTCACGTCAATTTTTTGTATGAAACTGCAGAGTTCAAGACAGTATTTACTGGCACTCATCAACCTCATAACCGGCCCCGACATCGAAATTGATCTGGATCTTGTGTTACCCTTTCGAATGAGATACCTTCCCATTAAACGGACTGAATCATTATCAAAGAGAGTCTTGAATATTCAAGGAGAGACTCGAGTGCCTCTGGTCATATCTACAGGTAACGCGAATATTTGATAGATTACGTCTGCAGCATTCAGAAGCAACTCGCTTCCGTTAATTTGCCAGTTGTGTTTTTTCGATTGTCTTATTCTTGCTTGGTCGGCATTTTATGGTGCAAATCACATTAATGGAACAACTTTCTTCTAATAAAAATGCAAAAATGGAACAAGAGTGAAAGTCAGATTGTTAATCTGAACTAAATCAGGAGACAATGAAAATATTTCTTAACATTTGGCATCAATATGTGAATCTGTCACTTTTAATGTATCTGGCGGGCGAAGCATTATTGTTTTACCCATTGAACTATTTTAAAAGTTTATTTTTTTCTTGAAATTAATGTAAACTTATTCTCAGAGTGGCTTGTTAATAGAATTTGTAATTTGCATAAAATTTCAAAGTGGTAGTTTTCATGTAGTAAGCAGGTATGTAATTGAAGGGTATACGGTGGTATAAGACTTATACCTTCGGGATTAGGTATTGCAGGATATACGGTGGTATACTATACCTTCGGAATTTTTTAAAGAGACCGCATACCTTTTGTTTCTCAAGTAACGCTTTAGCATATTTTCTAGCGTATACCCTCTGTTTTAGGTAGATTTTGTAAGAAATACTACCTATTACATTCTCCCCTAAGTTGGACTATCTGAAATTTTTTTGCAGAACTACACCGATTATGACTCCTAGAACCCCCCCTCCCCCCCGCCAGTTCAAAACTGTATCTATCAATCTATCTATCTACATCACTTTTTATGGATAAGATAACTTCCATAATTCTGCACAAATCTCTTCCAAACTGATACATAAAATCAAGGGGTATAAAATCTCGGTCAAGTTCATTAATGGGCAAAATCGAACCGAGGGGGAGGAGGTGTTTTTTTGTGAAAACAGAAAAAAACCTCATAATTTCTTAATTATGATACATATTGAATCCGTTAAAAGTTATTATTTCTTCTACAGAAAGGGCCAAAAATTCATGTATGACAGATTTTTGATTTCATTAACAATGCCACCAAGGGGGGGGGGAGGGGGGATAGGGGTTTAAGAAGAAAAAAAATCATAATTTCGTCAATTCACAAGATATCAAATCCGCTTAAATTTAATATAAATTTTCTTAATATTATCTACAACTTTTATATTGACAAGTTATTTATTGGACCAACTCTTACAGAAAAAAAAAATCCTTGCTGGCTTCGACTACAGGCACAGGTATATTTCGAAGTGGGTGATCGCAACTGCCGCATCATGGCAAATAGGTCTTTCTTCTGCAATTCCCAATAAATAATCGCCCCACGGTCTACGTCTTCGAAATCTATCTGTGCCTGTAGGCCGAGCAGTGAGGGATTTTCTTTTATATGACAACAGCAGTAGTAGTAAGCCTTTTGCAAGCCATTGCGAATTGGCATAAATATGGGGGCGTGCGCAAATCCTTAGTCCTGAAAACAGCATGAAGCTCCAGTTTTCACTTGGAGGGGTCTTTCTGAACTATTTTCTTTTCAGGATATAAAATCCTATTTTGTAATATTTCCAAGTTTGATAAATTTCGGTCCAGTAGTTTTCATTTTATAGAGGTTTCAAAATGAAATTTTTATTATGATGTGCTGCTATACTTACCTACAGACATCTTAACTACATCTTACTATACATACAACATATACACATACTCACAATATATATTTATCCATGCAAATATACATATTATGTATGTATTATATATGCAAAGACGCCTTTTTAGCAAATGAAAGGATTATGGATAGCTTTGTCGCTAATGAGCGATTGTGGAAAAGTTTATGTAATTCTATTTTAGTGGAATCTGAATAAATATATATTTAAAGTGAGAAATCTTCCTCAATCAGAATGTGCCAATTTCTTTTCATAACAATACTTTTAAAAGAACGAAAATGTGTCTAAATGAGGATTAGAGGTAGCACATTGGTTATTATGTACAGGGTGATTTTTTTTAAAGTTGTGAAAATAAAACCCTATAACGAAAGAACCACTGATCCAAATGACCGGAAATTTCACCAGTATGCTTCCAAAGCAATGGGAATTTATTAGGCATGGTTAAAAAAACTTAAAATCTCACCGACAGATGGCGCTGTATATGCAGTAAAGTCAGGAGAGGAGCTTGTGCAAGACACACGCACAGTGGATACTCTTCACTCTGTTGTGGAACATGCGGTTTCACGTTTCCAACTCGTAGCTGAAAACATTGGACAGCACACTGAAAATCGTATGCGTTAGTTGCGCAGTTCTGTACGAATGTTTTACTCTATATTTTTATTTCGTTCTGTTTATGCAGGTGTTTGCAGTTCCTTTTCCCAATTACTGCATCCTGTATATCAAAAACATACAGAATGCAGTAATTGGGAAAAGGAACTGCTACTAACACATACGATTTTCAGTTTACTGTCCAATGTTTTCAGCTACGAGTTGGAAACGTGAAACCGCATGCTCCACAACAGAGTGAAGAGTATCCACTGTGCGTGTGTCTTGCATAAGCTCCTCTCCCGACTTTACTGCATATACAGCGTCATCTGTCGGTGAGATTTTAAGTTTTTTTTAACCATGCCTAAAAAATACCCATTGCTTTGGAAGCATACTGGTGAAATTTCCGGTCATTTGGGAATATATAATAAATGGAATCCCTCAATAAAGCAGCTTTTTTAGTTTTTATTATTGTCATTTTGAAACATATTTTTACCTATAAGTTATTTTAAAACAGACTGTACGAGTAGAAAAAATATTAGTTTTACACCCTGGCTTGTTTTATATTTAGAAAAATAAAATAAAAATTGCTAGCTTTAAATTTGAACTTTGTTTTACCATTTCAAATTTGAGCTCTGTTTATTTAAAAGCCTCTTATACTTATTAACCAATAACCATTGCCATAAGAGCTTCGTTCATACAATATGTCTACAGATCTATATTTTTTCTATTCTTTTCTATTGTATATAAATGTAACTTTTTCAAAATCTACGAAAATATAATAGAAATTGAATTCTGAAGTTCATCCCATTCGACATAAAATAACTAAACATTTTTTTTTCATTGAATCCATTTGAGCTGAAATGGAAACGATTATGATCTTAACTTTTTATTTTATTTGGATATGTTTTTGAATCAAGTTTGGATGTGAGTGAGCATGTTTACAGGACATACCAAGGTCTCGACCGAGTTCGTTGGACAGCTTTGTCCGCCATCTTGTTTAAAAATCGCGGCTCGCAATTTTACTTTAATTGTTGTAATCATTGTTATCTGATTTCTGTTTATTTATTTAAAAGCATTTTATACTTATTAACCATTACCATAAGAGCTTAATTTCATATAGCTTGTCCTACATATCTATATTTTTCTGTTTCTTCTATTGTATGTAAATGTAAGTTTTTCAAAATCTATGAAGATAGAAAAGAAATTGAAATGTGAGGTTCATCTCGTTCGAAATAAAACAACTAAGACAAGATATATACAGTAAAATCTCGTTACAACGAATCTCTGGAGACCACTGACTAAATTCGCTATAATGAAATATTCGTTAAAGTGAAAATATTTTTTTACTGAAATAGAATAATATGACTTTTTTTACAATCCAAATTATATTCGTTAAATCGAGGTTCGTTGGAATGAGATTCTACTGTATATTTTTTTTATCGAATCCACTTGAACTGAAATGAAAACGATTATGATCTTAACTTTTGATTTTATCTGGATATGTTTTGGAATGAAGTTTTAACTGAAATTTTCATTCAAGTACAGTTTCAAGTATTCCTACACCCCCCCCCCCCTCCTCCATCCTTCTGCTCCCTATATTTTTGTATAACATCAAAAAGTCTACATTTTTATTGTTAGATGTTGCCTATTTGTGCAGTTTTGTGTATTTCAATTGATTCTTAAAATATAATAGTTACTTACAATGTAATACTTACATCTTAGATATCCTAGACCATACCATAAACTCTTTTTAAACAAAATAATGGAAAGTGCTTCTAAATCTGAAAACAAACATTTAATTTATTGATTAAAAGCGTCAAATAAATAATCACTAACAAAGAAAATACAACATTGTAGTAATCTTTTTGTACAAAAAAGGAAATTTTTTGCACAATTTTTATTCTTGATAATTTTTACAACACGAATTACAATGCATAACATAAAATAAGTATTTATTTTTATTTGCTCAATTATTTTCAGTGATATATTTATGTTTTCTCGAATTATGCTACAAACTGATTCAACATTACCAGTAGTTGAATAAAATGCCATTAAAATCATCTTATGATAACAAAAATAAATTGCAATTTTTTTGTCCGAAAGTAAGTCACACAGATAATTATTGATGAAAGTTTCGATATTAAGTAATGTCAAGGTGGTTTAGAGTAAAAGCGGTTTTCACCTCCTCTGTAATGGAACATGAATTGAAAGCGATTTACCATGATGAAGGTTGATGATGGATAAGGTAAGTGTTGGAAAGAAATTATGAATTTCAAGCACAGTTATCAAAAAATGATTAAATAAATAAAATCATGAAGTATTTTTACAAAATGGATCTGAACATTTTGCTTTTGCAGTTTACTAAAAGTGATAAAGAGTTAAACTAGGCGTTGGGGGCCACCGTAGTACTTACCCATCATGGATATGCATAATATAAAATATGAAAATAAAACATGTGTAAACTATTTATAAAATGCATTGCAATTCGAATAAAATCGTGGCTTGATGACGTCCTAAACTTTAAAGGCTCGATTACTGAATTGCGTAAGATAAACATCCTTATAACTCAAAAATGGATAATCCTATTAACTAACATTTTACTGCGTCGGATTAAGCATCTCATTTCCAATTAAAATATATCTTTGAATTGAAATTTGAATGAAATACAGGGTCATGAAAAATAGAAGAGTGCGGAAAATAGAATTACAAATATATCGACAACTAATTACCCGATCGACTTCATTCTTTATGCAAAATTTATGTTTTTTTATTGTCTTTTATATTCACTCCTTAAAATAAACAATTACGAAAAATTTTATGTACCTTTTATCAGAACGAATATTTCGAGAGTCCGAAAATAATAGTTCCGGATAATCGAGGTTACTGAAATTCAATAAGTTTCTTCCCATTATTACATACTAAGTACATACCAAATTTCAAGTCTCTGTCTCAATTTGTTTGGGAGATAGAACGTTTACAGACACACACACAGACAGACGGAGTGCAATTTTTTTTTCTAAAAATATGTTTTCCGGAATCTCCAGTGTCTGAAACGTGCAAATCCGTCATTTTTTTTTTTCGATTTTCAAAACGATTACAAGACTTACCCTTTTCTATGTATGATGGGTAAGTAAAATGAAGACTTTTTAATGTATTTAATACTGATTAATTTCTCTTTGTATTTAAATAAATATATTCGGTAGTAGCTAAATTTAACATCAAACATTTTATTACAAAAAGTAAAATTGCTATCTGTTTTTGGAAGATGAATATCTTTGAATTGATCCTTAAATTTTCATTTGTTTTGCTTCTTTTTCTGGATTTGCTTATATAATTTGCCTTTGTGGCTTTGGCTATATCTAAATTTTGTCGTATGTGAAAGATAAGCTCCGTAGTTGTACACTGACAGTGATATCCCAAATTCTATATACGGTGACCTCTCAATTATACGCGATGTTCAGTAATTACTTTTTCATACCATTATTTTATAACAGTAAAATTCGATTTATAAATTCTGCGATTTTATAAAGTGAAAATAACCTTTAAAAAAAAAAAAAAAAAAAAAAAAAAAAAAAAACTGGTGCTGAAAAGTAATTTCCGTGTATGGCGTATAAGTGAGAGATCACTGTACTCATTATATATTTGATCCATAAAAATTTTCGTTATCTTTGGTTTTATCTTGCTATATTTACTTTCTTCTATCTTTATAAAAAGTAATAAGTATTGGATTCGGGAAAAATTTCGACTTCCGGTTTTCAACGGATTTATACGTTTTATAAGGTTCTGAAAGGGATTTGACCGTGTATAGAAAATATCTGTCCGTGAGTCTGTATGTATGTCTGTCTGACAGTATGTGACACAACTTTTGTGGGCTCTCTATCTCAAGAACTAATGCACGGGATCCAAACAAACTTCAGATTTTGTTAGATCGTAACATAAATTGGTGCTGATTAGGTTTTGGTGTTAATAGCCCAACAGGTGGCGATGCTATGCTGCATTTGTTACTATTTTCCACGATATCTAATACTCAAGAAGTAATGCGCAAAATTTAATCAAACTTCATATTCCATTACACCTTGACATAAATTGATGTTGATTAGGTTTTGGTGTAAATCGCCCTACAGGTGGCGCTGCTATGCTTGTATTTTTCACGGTTTCCGCTGTATCTTAAAAACTAAGGCACGGAACTTTATCAAATTTCATATTCTGCTAGATCTTGGCATAAATAGACGCTAATTAGGTTTGGGTGTAAATCGTCCAAAAGGTGCTGCTTCTAGCCTGTGTTTATCCCGATTTCCGCTATAGCTTTAACACTAGAACTACCATGAGGAGTCATTTTGACGGTTACCAAATGAATACTTACAAATTCGAACCAGAAATTTCTTTTTAAAATAAATTAAATATAAAACTCACAGATATACGTTAAATGAATAAGTTAAGTAATTTTAAATAAAATTTCTGGTGTGAGATAGTTTTAAAAAACTTGAGTAAAATTTCTGGTAGTTCGAGTGTTAAACATTAATGCACGGAATTTCACAAATTTCATATTTTGTTAGACCTTGACATAAATAGATCTTTATTAGTAGGGATGCACCGGATGTGAATTTTTGCCGGATACCGGATACCGAATATCTGGTAGAAAATTTTACCGAATATCCAGTATCCGGCCAAATACTTTTTTGTTTTTAATTTCAATAGTAATATTTCTATTTTATGCTTGCTTTAAAGAAGGAAAACTTTAAATTATTATAATTTTATGTCATTCAAATGTTAATACTAGATTTAAACTCATTTATTAAGTTAAAGTTGCTTAAAAACAAAGGTTTTTTACTAATTAAGTATTGAAATTTAATCATGTTTTTTCTTTTGCCTATTCTAATATACATATTAGTAGTTTTTTTCCCTTTATTCAGGGTCATTGAACATAAAAAGATAAACCCTTAAGTAATTTTTATTTCTCTGTTTTTCATACTTATAAATCTTTGTTATTTATAAATACTAAACATCCTATTGAAGCATCTTTTTCTTTTCTTACACACTCGTACATATTATTACTTACTTTTCCTATGACGAATGTTTTCTAACAGAATGTAAATAGCTCCTCATTGCAAGTATATTCTTTTGAGTAGAAAGGGGATTGTGAACTATTCAAGAAAGTGGCACAATTCTTTTCATAATCAGTATTATTTTACCACAGCTAGTCTTCCATCCATAGACAAAATAGTGACAAAAGATTCAATAACATAATTTTTACTTTAGAGTTGTTGAAAACACAAGAAAAATAGACAATCAGAGGAGTGAACACTTTTTCTCAGAAGAAGGAAAATATTTGTGATAAAAACATAACAGAGCCTGAAAAAGCTGAGCACCATAACTGTAACTTGCCTTTAATTATAAATAATTAGTTGTCATATTTTAAACATTATATTTTCATTTATATATAAATCCTATAATTTAATTTTTGCGAAAATATGAATATTTATTTATACTAACATTGTTTTAACGGGATAATGTTGGTAAAAAAACAAATTAATTTTCCACTAACCTTTTCTGATAATGTTAAAAAATGATTTAGAAAATGAGTCACTATTCGGCAACCGGATATTGAAGTATTCGGCCGGACCGGATATCCGGTTTGAGTGCCGAATAAGCAGGGTATCCGGCAGGAGACGGATATCCGGTGCAACCCTACTTATTAGGGTTGAGTGTATACTGCCCAACAGGTATCGTTGCTATGCTCTGTTTTTCACGATTTTCGAGAATTTTATATCTCAAGAACGAATAGACTGTCATTTAATTTTGATTGCAGACGATTTGATTTATACCGAAAAAAGTTTTGTGATAGCCACATCATACTAGTTTTTATGTGATATTGGAGATGCCAAATATTAAATATACATATGTTCAATGTTAGCTTGTAAGATTTATTTTCTTTAATCTCTCTCCCAGTTTAAATAGCTGAACCTTTTTTTACAATTCCTACTATTAGCTCACACTCTCTATATATTTATATATCGTGTTCAAATTTTCAATCGTTAATAAAATATTTTCTATTCATCCTATCAAGTTCAAATACATTTTTTAACACTTTCCAACCTAGTTGAAAAGTGTTTATGACTTCGGTTTGTCTGGCCGTCTGTCCGTGCTCTAACTCCCGTAAATATGCTCGGATTGCCCTGCAATTTTTATATGTTATAATCGTTATCTATAGCATGTTCCCTATTTCAACGGAAGTGTGTATCACTTATAGTTTTTTTACAGGGACACTCAAAAGAATTCCGTTACATTGCGGTCTATGGGGAAAAATCATTTGCGGTTTATTTAAATAATGTTTCACTATTTTAAACGCATTGTAATTTATATATATTACTAAGGTGCATTAGAAGAAGCTTAATATGGAATAGGGTGTGCATAGCACTTATACTTACTTTACAGGGACAGGCAAAAGAATTCCGTTACATTACGTCTATGGAGAAAAATCGTCTGCGGTTTATTTAAATAATGTTTCACTATTTTAAACGCATTGAAATTTATATAAGGTTCATTACAAGAGACTTACTACAGAATATTGTGTGTATAGCAGTCATCGTTCATTTACAGGGACACACAAAAGAATTCTCTACTGTATGTTAACAATAATTCCTGCAAGTGCGTTTTAAGTTACTGAATGCGATTTTAATTTTAACTCTCTTTTTGTCTATTATGTGGTGTGTATAAATTCTGTATATCCTATACAGGGAAGCACAAAAGTTCGCGAACACATTTCCGTATTATTTAACTCCAGACGGAGAATTTTAAACTGTGCTACGTGTTTCCTAACTGAACTAAAATTTAGCATCCTATGTAGTATATATACAAATCTATAGATCCTATACAGGGCTGAATAAAAGTATTCGGATTACTTAGATGTTATCTTTTAGCTTATTAAAGAGTATGATTCGTAAAATTATTTTGGAAGCGTTGGAAAGTGTTACATAATCTATGCTTGACGCATGATTTTTCGTTCTTGTTTAAACTTGTAGTGGATGACACTGGATGTTAATACAGTTTTTTCAAATACCAATTCATTAATTAAATTTAATTAATTAATTTTAATTTTAAATGGGAGAAAAAAAAAATTCTTCTCATTGTTTTCTTAAATGAAATGAAAGATTTTCCTCAAATTAGTGATGCCACAAAAATAAAATACTGCAACGATGATTATAAAAAAAATCTCCAATAAAGATAACGTGAGACTTTAATGCTGCACGGGTTTATTTTATATAATTATGATTAAAAAGTAGGAAGTGACTTAAAAAATTTGTTTTATATTACTTGTTCTATTTAAATATACAGGGTGTTCCCTCTTATTGCTGATCAATAACTAATTTAAAAACCATTAATTCTGGAGGCAAACTTACACTCATATACATGTTTCAAATGTTATTTTTTCTCCTATTAAAAGTCATTTACAATTACATAAGTATTTTTGTAAAAGTTACGAAGCTTAAATTTATATACTGTCCTTAGATCCTACAAATTATACTTAAGGAAATACTCTACATGCTGTAACAAGTAAAACTAGTCGGATGTGCCAATTCCAAAACTTTCTTCTATATCATAATATTAATACTTCAAATAGCGCAATTATGCATTTTAGAATAAGAAAATGCAGCATATTATATAATTTACATACACCTACAATAATATTATATACACCTGTTATATAATTTACACGAAAACACAATCAGCACTAATTTATGTCAAGGTCCAACAAAATATGATGAAGATTCGTGCATTAGTTCTTGAGATAAAGCTATTGCGGAAATCGTGAAAAATCCAGCATAGTATCAGCGTCACTTGTTGGACAATTTACACCAAAAACTAATAATCTCCAATGTATATCAAGGTCTAACAGAATCTAAAGTTTCATTAAATTCCGTGCATTAGTTCTTGAGATACGACTATCGCTAAAATAGTGTAAATTCTGAAAAATGCATCATAGCATCGCCCCCTGTTGGGCGATTTACACGAAAAACTAATCAGCACCAATTTATATCAAGAGCTAACTGAGTCTAAAGCTTTATTAAATTGCGTGTCTTAGTTCTTGAGATAGAGCTTCCACAAAATTTTTGTCAGATACAGACAGACTTTTTCTAAAAACAGTCGAAATCGTCGTAAATCGCCGAAAATTTTCATGAAACCAATACTTCCTTATTGTAAAGATAGAAGAAAGTAACAACTATAAGAAACAAAGGAAATTTTTGCGCGACCAAAACTTACCTATTTATGAAATTTTTCAACACTTTCTGAGACTGAAAATGTCAAAAGTGTTTGAAAACGTTAAAAAATTGTAAATTCATTCATATCTTGGTAGGTTTTCGTAGTAAAATAAGTTTAAAAATAAAAGTTTTTTTTTTTTTTTTTTTTTTTTTTTTTTTTTTTTTTTTTTTTACCTATTAACGACGATTTATTTTTACACTTCTTTTAATACTTCGATACCAGTTGACACCAGTTTTCCCATACTGTTATTTTAACTGATTGAATCTCTGATAGTTTCACATTCGATAATATGATTTTTTTTTACTTTTTCTATCTTAACAAGAAGAAAGTATTGGATTCATGAAAATTTTCGAATTCCGGTTTTCGACGGATTTATACGTTTTAGAAGGTCCTGAACACGATTTGAGCATTTTTAGAAAATGTCTGTCTGTGACTCTGTCTGTCTGTCTGTCTGTGACTCTGTCTATCTGTATGTGACAAAAATTTTGTGGGCGCTCTCTCTCAAGAACTAATGCTCGGAATTTAATAAAACTTTATATTCAGTTAGTCCCTGATATAAATTGGTGCAGATTAGTTTTTGGTAGAAATCGCCCAGCAGCTGGCGCTGCTATGCAGCATTTTTCGCGATTTCCACAATAGCTCTATCTCAAGAACTAATGCTTCGAATTAAAAAAAAAACTTTATATTCAGTTAGTCCCTGATATAAATTGGTGCTGATAAGTTTTTGTAAAAATCGCCCAGCAGGTGGCGCTGCTATGCAGCATTTTTCTGATTTACACGATTTTAGCGATAGTCATATCTCAAGAAATACTGCACGGAATTTAATAAAATTTGAACTTCACTTAGACTTTGATATAAATTGGTGCTGATTCTTTTTAGTGTATGCGAAACCTGTGTGAGATAGAAGAAAGTTTTGGGATTGACACATCCGACTAGTTTTTATATATGTTGTAGGGTTGAAGCCCCTTAGTCTCAGGTTCAATGGATTTTATACAACGCTCCTTAGTTCTCGAAAAATGGGGGGGGGGAGGGTCTAATATTATAACATAACTTAAATACTTACTTTGTAACGAAGTAATTGCGTTGGTCATAGCTCAGTTGGTATGGCGTCTGCTTGTTGTTCCGAGGGCCCGGGTTCGATGCCGGAACGCGCTACGCTTGTTTTTCTATTTTTTTTTAAAATAAATATACTTGTAATTATAATTTAATAATTTCAATAAAAAATTTTGTTAACACAATTAAATTTTAATTTAGCATTTTTGATTTTTAAACCATTATTAAACATTTCTCATCATTTAAGGAGCATTATAAAAATTGGATCTATTATTGACTAGTAAAAATTCAAAAATCTTTCCAAAATCAGCATATTTACTATCGAATTATAGAATTCTTCTCCCATCGCAATAGAAAACGAAGATATTTCAGATGCTGGATTATTTTTTTAAAATCCATTGTTTTGCAATAAAATTTTACAGTGCTTCAACGGCTTTGTGACATCACTTTTCTGATTTTCATCGAATCCCAACACTTCAGATTGATCTTCTTGTGAACTACAGCTTGCTTCTTCCATTTTTATACGATTATAAGCTGGTTATAGAATGATACGCACTTGTGCGATAAAGATTGAAAACAAAAACACCACTTAACTGCACCTAACTAGAAAAAAAGAAATAACCAAAACCAAAGTCTGTTGTGGCGCCCTCTAGTTACAATATAATAAAGCATAAACATGTTGTAATTTAATTATGCTAAATTTTAATATAATTATGCTTCTTACTTTATAAACAGAGTAATATTATTATCGCATTGACTTTAAGGCGTTTCGTTATGGCAATTTATAAATGATGTTTCTTTATAATCACGAATTGACCCAATTGTTCAATATCGTTGCATTGATAAATCATATATAGAATACATTTTAAAAATGATTTAAAAAAAATCAAAAATGCTACATTTAAATTTAATTATGTTAACAAATTTTTTTTGAGATTATTAATTACAAGTATATTTATTAAAAAAAAAGAGAGAAAAATAAGCGTTGCGCGTTCCGGCATCGAACCCGTGCTCTCGGAACAACGAGCAGACGCCATACCAACTGAGCTACGGCTCCACCAGTGGCTGAGAGGTTCTGCTCTCGAAGCTGGTAGACGGAAGGTGCTGGGTTCGTTCCCAATCGCGCCCGTCGGCCTAATCGTTCGGAGTTTTCATGGTTTTCTTCGAGCCGTGGATTTATCCATGCGTAAATACGGGTTAGGTTCCCCTAGAAAGACCCCCACGAAGGGCACTCCCCCCGGGCCTATATCCCAAGTGTAGATAATTGGCCGTCAATACTCAACCCAATCCAACCCAACTGAGCTACGGCCACGGTAGGTATTTCGTTACAAAGTAAGTATTTAAGTTGTGTTATAATATTAGACCCCCCATTTCTCGAGAACTAAGGAGCGTTGTATAAAATCCATTGAACCTGAGACTAAGGGGCTTCTACCCTACAACATATATAAACATAATCAAAATCTGTGATTACCAAGCTTGGAACTCTCCTTGTAAGATATTGGTGTTCATATTTAAAACTTTCGTATCAGTTAAATGGCAAGTTTTCGTACCTACCGGCACTAATTAGTTAATTAATTAATTAATTAATTTTTAAATGCACTCTTTTATTATCATTCAATGTTTGCGTTAAAAATCACGCCCAATTTCATGTCTGCAACGCATGATTTTCCAAAAAAATTCCGCTACCATACATTAATTTGGCGAGGGCACAATACCGAATATAAAGAAATTGATATACATCACTGATGTTTATTATAAGATACTTGCTGTAAAATATGATTAGTATAGCATTTATTATTTATTTACAGGGGCATGCAAAAGATTTCGGATATAATACTGTATCCGAAGTAGTGCTTATTAGCGATAATTGCTGGAAGTGCGTTTTCAGTTATGGCATGCGTAACTAAATTTTTGAATACTACGTGGTGTGGATAAATGCTATAGATCATATACAGGGCTACATACAACAATTCGTAAGCATTACTGAGTATGAGAGTGAATTGCTTAAAGGTGGTATTTAATTGAGTTATGCATTTTCAAGCTGAACTACATTTAGTTCTACATTTCTAAGAGATGTTTGTAGAATATAAATAAAATCATATACCGGACCACGCAAAGAACTGGATACAAGGCCGCATCGGGATGAAAATATCTTGAAGTGTGATTCAAGTTCTTTTAAGCATGTTTTAGCCCGAATTAAATTTTAGTTTAATAGGTGGCGTGTTTAAAAAAATGCAGATAATATACAAGGCTTTTCAAAAGAATTCCAATATGTTTCCGTGTACTTGTAGTAATTGCTGAAGGTGAGTTTTCAACTCATTATGGGCTTTTTCTACTTAACTAAATGTTAGCGTACTATGTAGAATATATACACTCTCAGAAAAAACTGTAAATTTATGAGCGTTTGCCCTTCAATTTTCACGGGCAACAGCCTTATTTGATGAAAAACGGTCTGATCCACTAAATAAACGGCCTTATCCCTTAGATACTTTGAAAATTAAGGGCAATCCACATATTCTTACAGTTCTAGCCCATATGTTAGCAAAAATACGGTACGACCCCATACATTGACCTCCTCTAGGGTGTAACCCTTCATTTTACTCGTGTTTCGAAAATTTTAACCCGCCAAAAAAGCGATTCTGTGATGATTATCTAACGTGCTACGTGCTACAGAGCAGTAAGTAAAGTGCTATTGTGTTTTAAAGTGCATTATATCCTGTGCATTATAATGCTGTATTACTTTGCCCCGTAAAATTACAGGCTGCACAAAATGATGGGCATGGATTTTTTTTATACGGGCTATGACAGGAATCTCTGCTACCGGCCTCTGCCCGTAAATTTACTGCAATTTTTTTAAAGTGTACAAATCTATAGATCAAATTCAGGATTGCACAAAATACTTGGAGTACATTTCTATATATGGATGGTAATTACTGTAATCTGGTTTTCAAATGTGTTATGTGTTCTCTAAAATGTTTATTTTCGTAGAATATGTACAAATCTATAGATCAAATTCAGGATTGCACAGAAGACTTGGAGTACATTTCTGGATATGGATGGTAATTACTGTAATCTGGTTTTCAAATGTGTTATATGTTCTCTAAAATGTTACAAATCTATAGATCATGTTGTGGTGTTTTGGTGTTCTTTCTAAAATAATTTACTTAAACTTAATAGACTCATTTACAACTCATTACTCACTTGACAATTAAACAATTTAAAAATAAGTGTACCTTGATTAACTCCACTGAAATCTGTTGCCATGGAAAAGGGAGTAAATTATATTGAACTAATCAAAATATCAAGACTTAAGAATCCGAATAGGTTAATACAACAATGATAATTTTGAACTCATCATTTTAAGACAATATTAAATGTAGTAAGGGGCAACAGATTTCTAAATCAAGTAGCATACTGGATTGCATAAAGAACACCCAACTCCACTCCAACCCGATCAAGCTCAAATCTCCATATACATTAAATTAACAAAAGTGTAATCATCATATAATTTGAAAAAATGCAGACAACCTGAAATTCCTCCAATATGAGGACCAAAAGGAGAGGGAGTTAAATCCGTTAATAGAATAGGGATATGATGATGTACTAAAATTTTAGAACAACCATGGAGATTCTGAACAGGATCCGATCGGTTAGCCAAGAATCGTATAGTGGTATAAAATAACTGGAAACCATTTTTTTTTTTTTTTTTTTTTTACTTTGTTAAAAAACAACCATTTTGTTGTTTGTTCTGAAAAATACTTCAAAGAAAGGATAATTAAAATTTAAATTAATCAATCATGAAATTAGACTTAATTTTACTTTAGCATCAATTATCAGTATATCCAATACTGAGATAGGAACAATAATTACATCTAATAACCTTACGTAAACCTCAATTAATGTTCATTTAAACTATTGCCATGAATTTTAGATTTAAGAAATTTAAAAGTATTAAATTAGCAAAATTATAGCTTTCATGTTTTTAGTCACACTTACTGAGAGGTTAATCCCTTCTTATAGGTTAGTTGTAATTATAAAAAAATTAATTATTTAAAAATTATATATAAAGAAAAACATACCCTATTTGAGAATAAACAAAAACTTTCTTTATTTGAATAATTAAAATTATAAAAGTAAGGTAGTTCTCAAACAAAATATAATAATAACACAATAACAAAGTTGATAAAAAAAAAATACTGAAATTAACTATATAACAGTTTACATTAAACAGCAAAGTCCCTACAATTACCACAATACCATGACTTAAAGATGGATCAACTTTTCAAAATTTAGTTATTGATTAATTTACAATTAAATATCATAAATCTTTAACTACTAACAAACTAACAATTCAAATGTCGTTCAATCATAAAAAAAAAAGGTTACATGTTAATCATCTTAAAATGCCAACAATTATAATTTTTTTTGTTTCTCCAGGTATTTATAAATATTACAACAGTAGACAACATGTAATAAAGAAGAAATATGGGTTACTTACAATATACTTTGATATTTACTACCGTCAGCGTGGGCACACTTCTTTGCATACATGCTAGTCTGCCACAGTCCTTTTTTTTTTATCAACCTATTCTTTTCAGCTGCCTCTACGAGTCAACACCGTTACTCCATACATCACTTGGAGATTTTGATTTATTCCCGATTCAAAACGTCGTCACATCACCGATACCTTGTAAAGCGGGCAAGTCTACTCAGCTAGTCACGCCAACCTTCTTAGTCTAGGATTAATAATGCCCCATCTCCAGAAATGATGTCCGTCTAATCATTAATTCATTTTTCGTCAAGGCATCAATAACAACCGCCGCTTAAGAAGTCAATACAGGATAATACTTTTTCTAGGAACGCCGCTACTACATGATGGGTCAAACATATTTTCTTTTCATTCGCCCTCTATCAGATACAGATCCTTAACTCGAAAATGCCCTTATAGCCTCTTTTCATCATAACACCATGATTTAGGACAGTTAGTGTAGGGCCATCAATGCCCCACTCTCAAAAAAAAATCTTCCAGAAACCTGTCCGCCTTCAACAACTTCGCGATCCAGCCCACAGGCCAATCTTCGAGCCCCGTAACAAGTCAATTTTTTACGAGCCAAACGACAGGTAACTCGGCCAAGCAACAAGTGTCGTAAACATTCATTCTCCCGCGCTGCTTAAAAAACGGGACCGATCCACTCTGCCAGGGGTACGGGAATGGAAACAAAAGGAAAGATGGACTCTTCCTGAAGACTACAGCTTGCCGCTCCACTCTGCCGGCCGCTTCATGGGGGAAGGAAGCCATGCATCACCCCCATGGCGTGTGCTGAAGGGGGTCCTGTTAGCCTCTGTTTACATGGGCGCCAGCTATCCGCCTGATAGCAGAGCCAATTGAAGCCTGTCGTAAACTTACAAAGCCTAATTGCGTATATAGTACACTCATAAGATAACGTAATTCTTATACAGGGCGGACGGTCTTTCTTTTAACCAAAGCCAGACTAGGTGACTACAAACACATGATTCAAGGGTATGGGAGAAAACGTACACGACTGCCCAATACAATATGTGTGGTCTTTTACTGAGAAACCTCCCTCCCTGCTATATATCTTTCGTATCTGAAAACAGGAAGCAAAGCTAGACTATAAACGTTGAATTTACTTTGCAAAAATAAACAAAAAAGAAGAAAAAATAAAAAGTGATTTTATTATTATTATTACAATTACTTTTATTTATTTAAATTTTTATTAGAAACAAAAAAAAAGAGTGCTTTTAAATAAATGTTGAGAAAGTGATTTAAATAATTAATGTAGATTAAAAAAAAAAAATTGGTTGAAACCAACCGTAACAAGATTGCTCCCCCCGGCTAATTAAAAAAATTTTTTTTTGAGAAAACAAATTATTTTTTTTGAAAGGTAACTGGGTACCACATGGCATGCTGGGACCTCAACACTGAAAAAACTGACCCACAAACACAAATCATACATCGATCCGGGACGGGATCCAGAGAGTTCACCGCTGAAATACCATCCTGACAATATATTCCGGATATATACAACCAGAGCTCGCACATCCGTAGAAACCATTACCTAAAATATTACCTGAAACATGACCATAAAAGAGTACTACCAGAGGAGGGACCACAAGGCTGATTTTACCACTAAAATGACCAAGATATTCTCTGCACCTGTAAAAGAACACATGTTCCACCTGACTGTGAAACCTCACTTCCCTACTACTGTCATTCCTACGCATAACTGCATCCTACCTGAAATTTCTGGTAACAGAACTGTAAATAATACATAAATTGAATTTTGAAAAAAAAATTAGCCGAAAAAGAAGAGAAGTGCCCACTGATTAATTGTCATTACACTGCTTATATACATAACTTCAATAATTGGCATCACCGTATATTACAACACTATCTATTAATGTAAATAAGTACTAGTAATATCATAGTTCCAACACTGTAAATGTCAATGAAATTTGTAAAACACATATTAATTCTATTATACAAAAATACACAAGAGCAACTGGTGACACACAAAAAAAAAATATATACATATACATCTGTAAGACAAATTATGGTATCACAGACCATGTTAGAGAATTACGCACACAATTGTAACAATTTTATATGAGAACACATGTTTGTTTTCGAACACAGTCTAATGATTCGGGATATTATGTAGATTTTACAAATGCACGTACAAGTAATGTGCATGGGAAAGAGTATCTCTGCCTCTGTGCTACTTATAGCAAAAAGCAGTTTCGGGCTTTTGGGCACAACAGGGAAAACATTCCACAAAATAAAATAAAAAACAGGGGTTGTGACATATATCACCAGGAAGGAAAACACACATTCCACAAAAATAGGAAGTAGAATAAATAAAATAGTTAATTTTAGCACTTTTAGCCACACACAACAACATACAGGCATGTACATGAGACAGTATGTACTAGAAAAAGAAAAAGGGCCCACACTCCTTAAAGTTTAAGCTCAAATAAAACCACAAACTGTATAGTAAATAATAAATCTATGTAGTTAAAATGTAGAAATTAAAGTAAACACATACTTAAAAAGTTATATACAAAACACTGATGCATTAAAAAAACTGAACTAAACAGATCTACCTCGGCAAAAGGGCATACAAAACACAACATCCTAAAAAAATTTTAAAGTAACAAAAATTACATTCGTTTCTTTTTTTGCAAAAAAATACCCAAAATCTACGAAAACGGGGTGCGGACGGGTATATACCACATAATCTACCATAAAACAGACAAAAACCTTAAGTATAGGCATAAAAAGGGTTAAAAATGCCTACATGAAAGTATCAACACACAACCAAAACAAACCTTTAATACGCTAGAAAAACTAAGTTCCGTTTTAAAAATGTCAAAAAAAAATAATTAAATATACATACACATTAACTAAACTATAAATAAATACAAATAAACAAGGTAAAATTGAATAAAAATGCTTGAATAACGAAAAAAGGTAGTTAGTATTTATAACTCGGACGGTCTCGTCTATCCCGTAGCGAATAGTCGGTTCTAGAAATCGATATTGAACGACTAATTCTATTCGATTTAGCAGCTGGACGAATCGATGAACGAGACCTGCGCGAATCGCTGTGCTCAGTAGTTGAACTGCTTTCTGCCGTGGCTGAATTTTTACCTACGCGCATTTCGCTGCCTTCTGCCGTTGCTAAATTTTTATTTACGCACATCTCGTTATTCTCTGCCGCTGCAATCTCCGGAGAAATGGGAGGTGGGGGAGAGGGATTTATGATTTCAGTCGCGTCGCTGTCTGTTTCTTCCACTTCCGGCGTTTCGTTATTGTTGACGTTCACTACTGCTGGTGCGCGGTTACTATCATATGGTGCCCAGGGAATGAATCTGTTGCGTTTACACCTGCGTACAGGAGGAGAATCGCGCGGTTGGTGTGGTGAATCGATGGTCACGTTTTCAGTCGATCCCAGGCCAATTGTTTGTTTTGGTTCACTGGACCAGATGGGGAGTCTGTCTTTGAAGGAAGACAACCTGTCATCATGGACAACCTGACAATTTTTGGGATTAGCAACTAGCGCTATTTTAAAATTAACCTCATTTAGCTTCTCAATTATAGTAAAAGGACCATTATTTTGCTTGCTTAATTTTTTTGTATTACCAGGGGCGACTGTGGGTGTAAATAACCACACAAGATCTCCTATTTTAAAATTTTTATCAACAGCTGTCTTTTCACGGTATTTTTCCTGCTGCTCAGAAACTTTAATTAAATTACTATGTACTTCAGTGTATACTTTTTGAAGAGCTGGGATTAAGAGTTCACAAAAAGAGGGTGCATCATTATAATTAAAAGAAGGTGGTTGAGAAAAGAGATTATATGGTAGATTCATATTCCTGCCATACATAACTGCAGCTGGGCTAAGTTTAGTTGAAGAGTGGACAGCTGAACGCATAGCTAGTAGCGCAAATTTTAGTTTAGTGTCCCAGTCAGATTGATTTTGGTTGACTATGTGACAAAGTGCATTTTTAAGAGTACGATTCTGTCTCTCCACTTGCGAGTTGCCAGCCGGGTGATAAGATGAGGTCTTAATCTGTTTAATACCAAACATTTTATATACGTGCTCTATCGCATCTGAAATTAGATTCTTCGCGTTGTCCGTCGTAATAAAACAGGGCGCTCCGTAGCGTGAGATGAAGTCAGCTAAAGTGTCCGCAATGACATCTGAAGTGGTTGAACTAACCGCATATGCTTCTGGCCACTTAGTAAATGAATCTATATATGCGACAATATACATATTTCCCGAAAAAGTTTGCGGTAAGGGTCCAATGAGATCCAAATGAACCTTGTTCATGGGAAACTGGGGGGTCGGCATACGTTGCAGAGGGGCGAGCTGGTTCGCTCTATAAGCTCGCTTCTGCTGGCAACTAATACATGACTCCACTAGATGCTTGACATCTGACGACATTCCTGGCCAATAGAAGTGCTCACGAATGCGATCAATGGTCTTTTGAAAGGCTTGATGACAAGCCGCTAGGGACTCATGTGTTAGTGCAAAAACTTGAGTAACCAATTCTTTTGGCACGACTAACTTTACAGATTTATTCAAAATAGCTGACTCCCTTGTATCTCACAAACTAAAATGTCATCTCTAAAAAAAAATTTCATGTATTTAGGAGCAATTTCTACACCTTGGTCTAGTTTTCTTGCAATCTCGCAGCATTTCTTGTCTGATTTTTGTAATTCACCAATTTTTTCAAGTAGATTGGAATGAGGCATAAAAGTAACTTCCTTTTCGACTTGTATACAAAAATTACAATTAACAATATCAGTGGAGTTATCATTGTTGACATACCTCGAAAGGAAATCTGCGACACTGTTACACTTACCTTTAACAAACTTAATTGTAAAATTAAAGTCTGAGAGAGTGCAGATCCATTTAGCCATGCGAGATGTAGGGTCGTGAATTTTTAACATAAATGTTAGAGGCGCATGGTCTGTATAGATAAAAAAAATGGGTATTGGCAATGTAACATTTAAAGTGGGCAGTTGCCCAAACTAAAGCTAGCAATTCCCTTTCAGTGGTGGAGTAGCGGGTCTCAGCATCTTTCAATTTTCTGCTGGCAAAGGCAACAGGATGGAGCATGTTATTTTCATCTAATTGTGATAACACTGCCCCTAATGCTTCGCCACTGGCATCACTATATAAATGGAATTCCTTCTCAAAATCAGGGAGTGCCAGACGTGGTTTTGAAATAAGAGCTATCTTAAGGTCTTCAAATTCTTTCTGTGCATCTTCATTCCACGAAAACTTTCCTGTCTCTTTAGTTAGATTGATTAAATTTTTGGCCCTCTTAGTAAAATCTGGAATAAATCTCCTATAAAAAGATAGAGTTCCAATGAATGACCTAACAGCCTTTCGGGTAGTTGGAGGTTTAAAATTTTCTATTACGGCAATATTTTTATTGATAGGTGATACTTGGCCACTACAAATCTCAAAACCTAGATATTGTATTTTATTCGAAAGGAAAGTGCATTTACTGGGCTTAAGTTTAAGTTTATACAGTCTTAACCTTTCAAAGACCATGCTAAGCTTCTCAAAATGAGAATTAACATCACTGGAGGCAATTACAATGTCGTCGATATAAACAAGAATTCCAAGATTGCCTAAATCACCGAAAATAGCATTCATAAGTCTCTGGAAACTGTTACCTGAATTTGAGAGCCCAAAACAGTTACGGGTCCACTCAAAAAGTCCTTTGGGGGTGATTATAGCAGTTTTATGCCTATCCTCTGGGCGAATAACCTGTTGAAAAAAACCACTAGTTAAATCTAGCGTTGAAAAAAATTTAGCCCCACTTAAAGCCTCAACAGAGTCGGTAATGTTAGGTATTGGATAAGCATCTTTAACAAGATTTTTATTTAGTCTTCTGTAGTCAACAGCAAGTCGATAGGAACCGTCTGATTTCCGAACCAGAATAACCGGAGAAGCAAATTCAGACATGGAAGGGGAAATTATGTCCGCCTGTAATAAAGTATTAAGTTGGTCTTCCATTTCTTGACGTAGTTTGTAGGGGACTCTATAAGCTTTGCCTTTTACTGGTTTATTTGAAGTTAAGTTAATTTCATGCGGGATTGTATCACAGCCGGGTAAATCTAAGACCGATGCTGCAAATACATCTTTGTTTTTGTCTAGAAAATTTTGCATTTTAATTTTTAATGGGGGTTCTAAATGATCTAAATTAATTTCAGAGTTCCAAGTGAGATCAGCGTGATCAAAGTCACCAATTGGAGGGGCCAAATTTACATTACAAGTAAGGTTATTTTCAGTTACGGGTACATTTGACTGGACTACACATTTTTGAATTTTGGCAACAAAGGTTCCTTTATTTAAATGAATACTATTGTCTGAAAAATTTGCAAATGAGATATATAGGCCATGTTCTTTAGTGCAAATGGCTCTGGAGGTAAGGAGACCTTGATTTAAATTTTTCGCCAAAGGTTCTAACATAAGAATATCATTCTCCTTAATAAAATTTTCCTTATAGCTTTTAACCTGGGCTAACATTTTTGACTGCGGGGGAATTGAAATTTTACTACATAACACAGCGAAACTTATATTTTTATTTTTATTGGTTTTATCACTACTGCTATCTTCATTGCTCTCCTCCTCGACTTCAGGTACCTTATCCTCTATACTTACCAAATCTTCACTTTCATCAATATTACAAATTTCAGTAGTATCTTCAGCTAAATTACCCTGAGTTACCTGACTCGCTGCTGAAAGAATGTTGTCGACACTTTGAATACTTGAAAAATTTTCAGTATTATTACCCTCAGAGCTACCGCCTGATGTTGTTTGCATGCAAAAGTTCTGCGCAACACTTTCAACTTCCTTATCTGACTCAGTTTGAATGATTATCTCAACATCTTTTCCCATATTACTCAACTGCGGGTCCTGAACTACCATATCTTCACTACTATGATTCCCATTTTCAACACTGACTGAGTCATGAACATTAATATATGCAAAACTTTCAGGGGGGCTATTGGCATTACTACTTTTTGAATTCTCCCCTACTTTGTTGACACATTTTATATTTACAGAACTATTTTCAACACAATCATTATTTATACAATTATTATTTGAATTTACATTATATACAGAATTAGAAATATTTACAGAATTAGTAGCAAGGCAAGTATTAGACACTGAAGTATTACTTGGGGTTTCTACGCTTTGTTTACTTTGGCCTGTAACTGGCACTTTAAGAGCGACAGCATTTGTATCACAATTTATACGTGCCCGGTACTCTTTCAAAAATGGCATTCCCAAAATCATATTAAATTCCTCTGCTAATTTACCTTCCACTACATAGAATTCAGCTTGACATTGAACATTATCAAAAATAAAATTTAAAAATATCTTCCTATTTAGGTGCACTTTCTCACCGGTGACAGTCATAATGGGGATATTGCAATTCTCCATTTCAAAATTCTCTAAACAGTTAACATCAGTACCACTCAGGAGATTAATTGCAGAACCCGTGTCACATAATGCATTTAGGCAAACTTTATTTATGTAAATTCTTGCAGTTGGTAATGTATATGATTGGGGCTGAAACATACTATACACAGTTGGGGGGTCCAGGGGCCTGTGGGGGATCGAGTTGACCACATCTGATCCGGCCACTAATAGTTTAAAGCCTCACTTTCATTGTTAGCTACTGGGGTGTTATTTACCGCCTGCACTTCATTTCTGTTCGCAGCTGTGCTCCTATTGTTTTGGTAATAACCACCTCTTCTTCCCCTATATCCGCCTCGCTGATTGTGGTTCCCTCTAGGATTTTCACCTCTGTTTCTATAATTTTGCCCACGGCTCCTGAAATTTTGACCACCTCCCCTTCTAAAATTATAGTCGACAAAATTTAGTGGACAATCTCTGGCATAGTGGCCTTGTACGGAACACCTATAGCAGGTTACGGGTCTTACCTCTTGGTTTTTCTCCTGTACATCCCTAGCCCTAAGATCAACTAAACTGTCTATCTTAGCTGCTAAAACATCAATTTGAGATTTTAGTTGGTCTATCTCCTTCTTTTGTGAGCTATCTTGCTGAAAAACTGCAGCACAGGGTAGGTTTTGGGTCAAATTAGGGTTGAGAATTTCCTCGCGGTGGTTGTAGAAAGGGTTAATGCTCCTATAAGCCTTTTCCTCAAGAAGCGCAATTTTGAGGACCTCTTCTGGGGATTGTGGATTTCTCGCAATTACCCCCTTTCGCACTTCTGGTGTAAGATTGCTCAACAGCATGGAGTGTAGTAGAGCCGTTCGGCTTTTATCGACTACTTCACCCTGGATACCTTCAATTACAAGGGCTCTTAATGACATATCATATGCCTTGTCATAAAACTCCTGAACACTCATATTGGGTGGCTGTTTAAAATTTAAAAAATGACTGAGGGCAACATCTGGTGTGGCCTGTGAAGTATAACTCTCTTTTAAGATTTTTAATAGCTCATCAGATGTTTTTGCTTTGTGAATTTTTATTCGCCTAGAAGCAGCTCCTGATAATCTAGCTAACAAAACGAATTTTTTCTCCTCCTCATTCCAGTCGAATAATTTGGCAAAACTCTCAAATTTCTCAGAAAAATCTGAGAAGCAGACTGAGCTGGCCTCTCCATTGAATGGGGGAATGTTTGACAAATTGTCCACTAGTGCATTTTTCCGCTGAATAGTGGCAATTGCCTCTGAATGCTTATCAGCCATGGTTAGGGTTAGAAAAATGATAAACAAACAACCACAAAAAGGGAAAATGGGGGGGGGGCAGCTTAAAAAAGAGAAAAAGAGAGGAAAAGAAAAAAAAGAAACCTACATACACATAAAACTTAAGTACAGGATTATGCTTTTTGTAAATAAGAAAAGGTTATGCTCATAAGACATAATTTTGACTGGGAATTGTAGCTTACTAGCACAGAGAGAGAGCCTAGACCTCTTTTTACACTTGAACATATAAATAAAATTTTAATTGCAAAAACACCCAGTTGCTCTTTGATACATAAATACATACAAGTAAAAAAAAATCAATAACCCAGAGACCGAATTGTTACGGCTCCATTTGTTGTGGTGTTTTGGTGTTCTTTCTAAAATAATTTACTTAAACTTAATAGACTCATTTACAACTCATTACTCACTTGACAATTAAACAATTTAAAAATAAGTGTACCTTGATTAACTCCACTGAAATCTGTTGCCATGGAAAAGGGAGTAAATTATATTGAACTAATCAAAATATCAAGACTTAAGAATCCGAATAGGTTAATACAACAATGATAATTTTGAACTCATCATTTTAAGACAATATTAAATGTAGTAAGGGGCAACAGATTTCTAAATCAAGTAGCATACTGGATTGCATAAAGAACACCCAACTCCACTCCAACCCGATCAAGCTCAAATCTCCATATACATTAAATTAACAAAAGTGTAATCATCATATAATTTGAAAAAATGCAGACAACCTGAAATTCCTCCAATATGAGGACCAAAAGGAGAGGGAGTTAAATCCGTTAATAGAATAGGGATATGATGATGTACTAAAATTTTAGAACAACCATGGAGATTCTGAACAGGATCCGATCGGTTAGCCAAGAATCGTATAGTGGTATAAAATAACTGGAAACCATTTTTTTTTTTTTTTTTTTTTTTTTTATTTATTTTGTTAAAAAACAACCATTTTGTTGTTTGTTCTGAAAAATACTTCAAAGAAAGGATAATTAAAATTTAAATTAATCAATCATGAAATTAGACTTAATTTTGCTTTAGCATCAATTATCAGTATATCCAATACTGAGATAGGAACAATAATTACATCTAATAACCTTACGTAAACCTCAATTAATGTTCATTTAAACTATTGCCATGAATTTTAGATTTAAGAAATTTAAAAGTATTAAATTAGCAAAATTATAGCTTTCATATTTTTAGTCACACTTACTGAGAGGTTAATCCCTTCTTATAGGTTAGTTGTAATTATAAAAAAATTAATTATTTAAAAATTATATATAAAGAAAAACATACCCTATTTGAGAATAAACAAAAACTTTCTTTATTTGAATAATTAAAATTATAAAAGTTAGGTAGTTCTCAAACAAAATATAATAATAACACAATAACAAAGTTGATCAAAAAAAATACTGAAATTAACTATATAACAGTTTACATTAAACAGCAAAGTCCCTACAATTACCACAATACCATGACTTAAAGATGGATCAACTTTTCAAAATTTAGTTATTGATTAATTTACAATTAAATATCATAAATCTTTAACTACTAACAAACTAACAATTCAAATGTCGTTCAATCATAAAAAAAAAAGGTTACATGTTAATCATCTTAAAATGCCAACAATTATAATTTTTTTGTTTCTCCAGGTATTTATAAATATTACAACAGTAGACAACATGTAATAAAGAAGAAATATGGGTTACTTACAATATACTTTGATATTTACTACCGTCAGCGTGGGCACACTTCTTTGCATACATGCTAGTCTGCCATAGTCCTTTTTTTTTATCAACCTATTCTTTTCAGCTGCCTCTACGAGTCAACACCGTTACTCCATACATCACTTGGAGATTTTGATTTATTCCCGATTCAAAACGTCGTCACATCACCGATACCTTGTAAAGCGGGCAAGTCTACTCAGCTAGTCACGCCAACCTTCTTAGTCTAGGATTAATAATGCCCCATCTCCAGAAATGATGCCCGTCTAATCATTAATTCATTTTTCGTCAAGGCATCAATAACAACCGCCGCTTAAGAAGTCAATACAGGATAATACTTTTTCTAGGAACGCCGCTACTACATGATGGGTCAAACATATTTTCTTTTCATTCGCCCTCTATCAGATACAGATCCTTAACTCGAAAATGCCCTTATAGCCTCTTTTCATCATAACACCATGATTTAGGATAGTTAGTGTAGGGCCATCAATGCCCCACTCTCAAAAAAAAAATCTTCCAGAAACCTGTCCGCCTTCAACAACTTCGCGATCCAGCCCACAGGCCAATCTTCGAGCCCCGTAACAAGTCAATTTTTTACGAGCCAAACGACAGGTAACTCGGCCAAGCAACAAGTGTCGTAAACATTCATTCTCCCGCGCTGCTTAAAAAACGGGACCGATCCACTCTGCCAGGGGTACGGGAATGGAAACAAAAGGAAAGATGGACTCTTCCTGAAGACTACAGCTTGCCGCTCCACTCTGCCGGCCGCTTCATGGGGGAAGGAAGCCATGCATCACCCCCATGGCGTGTGCTGAAGGGGGTCCTGTTAGCCTCTGTTTACATGGGCGCCAGCTATCCGCCTGATAGCAGAGCCAATTGAAGCCTGTCGTAAACTTACAAAGCCTAATTGCGTATATAGTACACTCATAAGATAACGTAATTCTTATACAGGGCGGACGGTCTTTCTTTTAACCAAAGCCAGACTAGGTGACTACAAACACATGATTCAAGGGTATGGGAGAAAACGTACACGACTGCCCAATACAATATGTGTGGTCTTTTACTGAGAAACCTCCCTCCCTGCTATATATCTTTCGTATCTGAAAACAGGAAGCAAAGCTAGACTATAAACGTTGAATTTTTTTTGCAAAAAGAAAAAAAAAGAAGAAAAAATAAAAAGTGATTTTATTATTATTATTACAATTACTTTTATTTATTTAAATTTTTATTAGAAACAAAAAAAAAGAGTGCTTTTAAATAAATGTTGAGAAAGTGATTTAAATAATTAATGTAGATTAAAAAAAAAAAAAATTGGTTGAAACCAACCGTAACAATCACATTAAGGATTGCACAAAAGACTTCGAGTACATTTCCGTATATGGATGGTAATTACTGTAATCTGGTTTTCAAATGTGTTATGTGTTCTCTAAAATGTTTATTTTCGTAGAATATGTACAAATCTATAGATAAAATTCAGGATTGCACAAAACACTTGGAGTACATTTCTGGATATGGATGGTAGTTACTGTAATCTGGTTTTTAAATGTGTTATGTGTTCTCTAAAATGTTACAAATCTATAAATCACATTCAGGATTGCACAAAATACTTGGAGTACGTTTCTGTATATGCATGGTAATTACTGTAACCTGGTTTTCAAATGTGTTACGTGCTCTCTAAAATGTTTATTTTCGTAGAATATGTACAAATCTATAGATCAAATTCAGGATTGCACGAAAGACTTGAAGTACATTTCTGTATATGGATGGTAATTACTGTAATCTGGTTTTCAAATGTGTTATCTGCTCTCTAAAATGTTTATTTTCGTAGAATATGTACAAATCTATAGATTAAATTCAGGATTGCACAAAAGACTTGGTGTACATTTCTGGATATGGATGGTAGTTACTGTAATCTGCTTTCAAATGTGTTATGTGTTCTCTAAAATGTTAGAAATCTATAGATCACATTCCGGATTGCAAAAAAGACTTGGAGTATATTTCTGTATATGGATGGTAATTACTGTAATCTGGTTTTCAGATGTGTTATGTGTTCTCTAAAACGTTTATTTTCGTATCTTATTTACGTTGTCAAACAGAGATGTTTTGTTAAAGTATTGTGGAAGTCTTGAAGAGTGTTTCATAATCTATGCTCGACGCATGATTTTCCTCTCTTGTTGAAATTAAATGTTTATTCAAGAATTCTGGAAAAGATTTAAAAAAAAAAACTTTAGCGATATCTCAAGTATGGCCTTGCTGGATGTTACTGTAGAGATAACGCAACAATTTTTACGAAAGGTCTTAGTAAACTTGAAGTAGTAGTGATATATTTTTTTTCGGAAGCCTTTAGAGTTTTTGGATCCGTGTTGCTTGAATATACACTGAAACAAAATGGAAGACGAGCAGCAAAGAATTAAAGATAATTATTCTAAGCATCTGAAAGCTGCAGATTATTTTGATGAAATAAATGTCGTGTGGAAACACCTCCCAGATGCATTTCGATTCATGATAAAATTTATACACGATGTCTTTGACTCAGGTGAGTTTACTTTTTTTACTTAAAGCGATCAAACCCCTTTACATCGGCTAATTTTTTTTAATTTTTTTTATTATAAAAAAGAATAGTAAAGTCTTTACGTGTGTGACTCAGAAAAATCACACACATAACAACGACTTTACTATTTAAAAAAGAAATTTTATTACTTTAGACTAAAGGTGTCACTACAAAAATGATTCTGAATGTGTCGTGTAATAGCAATAAAAAAAGTAAAACGTTATCTAAATAATTAAAAAATATATCCAAATTTGTTTCAATTTGCAAAAAAAAAAAAAAAAAAAAAAAAAAAAAAAAAAAAAAAAAAAAACACTCTTTAAAACTTGCACACGTAACGGTGGAATCGCCCTGTAATGGAATTCTGCTACGTGTTATATTTTGCAGAACGTATGTTGTAGTGCATCTTAATAATGCATATCAATTCCATTATATTTAAAATAGTCTAAATCATTAAAATACACTGCAAATAATTATTTCTCATTAACCATATTGTAACGGAATTATTTGTGCGCTTTTATAAACAGACTATAAATGCTACTCTCTTATTTTTACTTGTAAACATCCTATAGTAAACCTCACTATCATATTCCGCGCATATACGCGGTAATCCAAGAACATTTTCCGAGATTAGACTGCCGACAGACTGTTGAATCGAAGTGAACATTAAAAATTGCTCAAAATCTTGACACTAGTTTTTCGTATTACAAATCTGATGATAAATACATTGAAGATAAGATAAAAATTTAAGATTAAAAGTAGAAGAAATTGTCTTTTATGATATAAATTAAAACTGAAAAAAGTGGCTTCAATTCAAAAGCATTTATTGTACTTCGGTTAAACTAGAGCTTTGAGCTTTAATGAATCTTTTAAAAGTTATTAAAAAAAACAATTCTTGTTTAATGTTTACATTTATGTTTACATTAATGTTATTTTAGTGTTTATATTTATCTTTAAATTAATATTACATTTATGCATAGTACTTCGATTAAACTAGAGCTTTGAGATTTAATAAGTCTTTTAAAATTGATTTAAAAAAAAATGTTTTTTTTTTTCATTTATGCTTGCTTACATTAATGTTACATTTATGTATAGTTCTTCGGTTAAATTAGAGCTTTGAGGTTTAATGAATCTTTTAAAAGTGATATTTATTTAGTTATTTATTTACATTTATGTTTACATTAATGTTACATTTATGTATAGTGCTTCGGTTAAACTAGAGTTTTGAGGTTTAATAAGTCTTTTAAAAGTGATAAAAAAAAAATTCTTCTTCAATGTTTAGGGGAAAGTCGGGTAATCGCGGACGGCGGGTAACCGCAGACAATTCAATTTCTAAGAAATTCAAAGTGTTGCGTAAATAAAGAGAAATTGTAAATGAACGCCCTCTAGAGTCGAAACAAATACAGTTTAATTGCGACGTAGGCGCCGAGTATGTTAGTCGTGAATGAGTGTTTTGTTTTCGTCAATAAATTTTCGAAAAACCAAGACAGAATGCATCATATGCGGAGAAACATTTGAAGAAGACTGGATTCAGTGCCAGGAATGCAAAGCTTGGGCCCCATGAAGATTGTGTTTATATAGATGCATCGGATTTTTATTATAATTGTGATGTTTGTAAGGCCAAAAAACGGTTGGGACACCATTGATTAATATGTCCGGGGCTACCCGCCGTTTCTTGTGACGCCAGAAAAATAAGGCCAAACTATTTTCAGTATATTTAGTTGAATAATTCGATATTATTAGCAATGTTTAATTAAAATCATTAAAGAAGTTCGTAATTTTATTTTAAGTATAAAATAAAGACAGAAATTCCATTCATTTGTTTTTTATTTGCAATTTATCCAAGTGTCCGGGGCTACCCGATCTTCCCCTACATTTATGTTACTTTAAGAAAGTATGAAAAACATTAACTAACTTACTAACAATGTCCTGATACATGAGCCAGAAAATTACTTACATGATTTTTATATATAATTAGTCCAATATACAACCAGCGATTGTATAAGCTTTCCAAAAAAGAACTTTAATATGCAAATTGGACAATGTGCAAATAACGTCTTACATTCGGGGGCGTCTTCGATTCTAAAAAATGTAATAAATCTACAATATCTGTAACTGAAATGGAGAAAAACAATAATTGGCAATCATTGAAGGTTGTCAATTGAAGGAATCATTGTCAGGTGATTAGCAAATATCATGGATCAAGGCTGCGATACCCTGTCAACTTTATGTTTTTTGTTACCACTTATTTCGAATGGAAATATTCGTCTTATTTAATAAAAGAAATTTCGCTATTAAATAAGACGAAGATTTCTATTTGAAAAAACTGGTAACAAAAAGCGTCAAAGTTGGCGGCGACACTAAAAGACAAAAGACTAATTCTCAAAAGCCACGAGAAAAGAAGAGAAAAATAAAACAATGTCATAAACATTATTATGTCAAGCAATGTGCTTATGAAATACTCAATATTAGCAGTAAATTATAGAAATTCTTTTTGAAATTTTATCAGAATAAATGTTTGAAATCTTGGTATCAACAGTCGAATCTGAACTTAATAATTTTTTTTTTTAAGAATGAGAAGTTGATTAATTGCCCAATTCATTTTGCAATAATATAGTATAAACTTATTGTTGTGTTTCGTTTCAATAACATAATTTTCGCTTAACAATGGAAAATAAATGCTTCACATATAAAAACGAAGTAGTTCTCGAAAGCATTGTTGCAAACTATGTTATACTTTTAAAATGATTCTGATAATAATGAAAACAAAGTACTTTACTGAGATACATTAAATGTGTTCCCTATAGCATGCGGTCTCTAAAATACTTTCAATTTTATTACAAAATTGTACAGAACCCTAGTATAAAAACAACATTGGATCAATAGTGCTTGTATTAGATATATATTGGTCAATACTGGCGGGATATAATTCCCCCAAAATAGGGTGTTTGCATTTCGTCAATATACCATCAATATTTGAAAGAAATATTTACCCATTTCATTGTTAATATTACCAAAGTAAAGCCAATATTTTCAAAGTATTGACGAAACAATGTGAATATTTCCAATTGCGAAAATTTCTTCGTAATAGCAATACTCTTTCAAATTATTGTATAATGGGTAACTACGATTCTTCCATTTTTTTCCCCAAGTCAAATAAACACATTTTTATCCAGAAAATTTATTTAAAAAATACCTTGTTTGTTTGCGGTACTTATTTGATTTCATTTATTACGAAAAATTTCTTGTTCAAAATATGTTTATTTGATATGGTAAAAAAAAAAAAAAAAAAAAAAAAAAAAGAACAGAAAGGTTGGTAGCCACGACACTGCGCATCTAAATTAAGTTAGGGCGTTTAAACATTTAGAAATATTTTGCTTAATTTTTTTCTTCCAGAGGTAAATTTCAAGGCTCGAAACTTTTAGAAATCGGTTCTGGAGCTACCGTTCGCAGCATTGCTTCGGCCAGCCGGTATTTCCCCAGCATCGTCATGAGTGACTATGTAGAAGATAATCTAGAGGAGTTGCGGAAATGGCTGAAGGGTCAATCATCTCTCGAACAAAGGCTAGATATTCAAGCAGAACTGGAAGGATATGGAAAGTTAGTTATTTTTATGATATGTAAATAGTAGATTTATTGGAATTATATGCACAAATAGACGATGAATGACAAAATATGAACTTTAATACAGTCCTAGAAATATAATTCTACAATACTTGAATAGCAATTTCTTTTCAACTAATCCACTTCTCGCCAAACATATATAATATTTTATTTACCAAAGAAAACAACTAGGCCTAACAGCGCCTTTACTGGATATTTCTCATTTCCAAGTTAGCTTCACAATAAAAATTAGAAGACTGGCTCTTTTCCAATTTTTAATATGTTCAAATCTTGATATCGCGATCCAAAATATTTATAACTCGTGCATTTAAATCATGGATAATAATAGTACTAGAGTGTCAGTTAATTTGATGATCATTTATGTCATAAAGGAGATGAAGTGTTCAAACTGAAATCCTACAAATCTGTCATCCTGACGTGATGGCGTCTCGACATCAGCATTTTGATTTATTATGTTTTTCATGCCTAAACAGTTAATTTTTTGAGATTTTTATTTCTTTCTGGATATTGCTCTCTATCTTTAGAATCTGCATATCTAATATCTCTGTAATTTCTTTCCGGATATTGCTCTGTATCTTTAGAAGCTATATACCTATTGCTTCGAGAATAAGAATTTGAATAAGCATCTCTTCCACTATAAGCTCCTTCAAATCCATGATGAGAATTATTCTTATGTGATGGTTGTGGTGGTTGTGTGTGTCCCGTTAAATTTAAATACTTATTAGAGGAGCTATGATTGTTTACATTTTCGCACGTACGCACACACACATTCATGTGGTATATGGTGGTATAGGCCGTATGCCCTCGGGATTTTTTAAAGTAGTTTCGTATACCGTCTGCTTTTCAGGTGAAGCTATTGGGTATACTCGTTTGCGTATATCTTCCGCCTGTAGCGCACACTCTCAGTTTTATTACTACTGCAGCACTGCGACACACACCAGTTATAACCAGGGTATTATGTATTTACTAACAAAATAAATGCTCACCACATTAAGTACCTTCTTGATTCCAAAATGTCTTTCAAATATGACAAAAATATATAATATTAAAATTGAGAATTACATTTGAAATTTTTTTTTCTATTTTCTTCATTATGTAAACCTCCTGGTTGATCCATCTATAGCTCTTTATTATTTAATTTACCATGTAGAAAAGCTGTATTAACATCTACTTGATATATTTTGGCTTTACGAAAAGCTACCCAGGTGAGAGAAGGTGTAAATGCTTGAAAACAGGAGAAAACGTTTCATCATAATTAGTACCTAGTTTTTAAGGGAAACCTTTAGAAACTTAATGTATTTTACATTTTCATCCTACTTTGTTTTCTTAAACCCATCTACAGCCAATTGCATGCTTACCTTTATTTAAATCAACATGTTCATACACTTCATTTTTCTTTTAAAGGGTTAATTTCTTCCTTCATAGATTGAAACCATTTCTTTTGGCCTGTTCTTGGTAAATTTAAAACATCTTTAACCCTTTCAGGTGCAAAGTACTTCTGTTGCTAAAATGTTGGCCATACTTACACCAGGATTTACAATGAAATGTATTTGAAAATAAGTAAAAACTTTTCTCCACGTACATTATAAAAGCAAAATTTTATTCCAAAATTTTGGCGTCATTTAGTGTAGAATTCGGGGATTAAAACTAAGTGGGATATATAATATCCCACCACCCTTCAGGAGGTTAAAAAGTTTCAGGATCTTTGTTTCTGGAATGACAGTCTTCAGATTTATAAGAAAATCTGCCTGGTTGAATTCCATATTTGTATCTCTGTCTAAAATTATTCTTTGAGAATTATTTTCCGTTTCTTTCTTCTAGAGTATTTTTATCTGTCGGGATATCTTCACAATCATTTTAAAGATTTTCTTCTAAAAAATTGAAGGTATTAAATCTGATGTTTTTTCTTCAAGATTTTCTTGAGAAATATTCTCTCAGCTAATATTAAAAAAAATTACACTTCTACTTATTACTATTTTTCTTCCCCCCTGCGTAAATTCGGTATCCCATGCTTCTTAAATCATAACCAACAAAGATTCCTTAAGTGGCTTTTTGATCAATTTTTCATCTCTTCTGTGTAGGAACATACACATATGCTTTGCATCCAAACACTTTAAGGTTACTCAAATCAGGCTTATGACCATTCCACTGATCATATGGTGTCTTATCAGCTGATTTTGCCGGTAATATATTCTGTAGATAGGCTACTGTAGCTATAGCTTTTGTAGCTATTGCTTCTGTAGCTATTGCTTCTGTAGCTATGGCTTCTGGCAGAATATTTTTGGTAACTCAGCACTTATAAGCATAGCTTTGCACATTTTAATAAGTGAGCGGTTCTTTTTTCTAAATCTCCATTTTGGGAAGGTTATTATGGCTTCATCGTTTGATGATTTATTCCTATGTTCTTAAGGTATTCTCTCACAGAATCGCGGCAGTATTCAGTTCCATTGTTTTTACGCAAGGATTTAACCTTCAATCCAAATTTAATCATTGTTGATGCAACGTACTCTTTAATTTATCAAATATTTCATCATTTGAGGAAAATAAAGTATACTTGTGTATATCGAGAGTAATCATCAATGAATGTAACAAAATATCTTTTTGATACTATACTTTCAATTTCGGCAGGACCGCATACGTCAGTGTGCACCAAATCAAGTGTGGTTTCCTACTTCTGTATTGTGTTTCTTTAGGAAATGATTTTTTGGTTAGCTTAGCTTTTATGCATTTCGAACATTCAGTATTGTGAGAACAGTTATTCACAGTAATACCTAAATCATCCGTTTGGATTTTCTTGATGGATTCTAAATTTCTATTTCTATCGCCCACCCTCAGGTGCCATTTTAGAATACAGTTGGCATTATAATAAACAGGTAAAATTTCTGAAGCACTGTATACCTTTGCATTTATGGGTATTATTTTTAACCTTTACCAATGTTTGCATTTGTAAATAGGATATTACCTCTATTAATTGAGCATATATAATTTTTAAATATAACTACATAACCTTTGTCAGTACAAGATTGGACAAATAACAAATTACTGTCTAAATCGGGGATTTACAATACATTATATTATCTAATGTAATATCTAATCTAATGTTACTTTGTCTGTTTGAACATTTTAAAAGTATCGCTATTAAAAGTACATTTTATCAGTTAATTTAGTTACATTAGCAATTGTAATTGTTTTCTGACTTGAATTCTTTAATTCTGAGAACAATTCTAACGAATTTGCTAAATGAACAGACGCTCTTGAATCAATAACAAAAGTTAAAATTTTATTTTTATTCTTCTTTTGTTGATATTTCGTAACAAAACCGAAATAATTTAATACTCCTACTATTTCACAGTTATTCTGTGAACATTCTGTTAATTTTTCATCTTCGCTATTCGCAACAGAAGCAGAAAAATTGTTCGATTTCTTAAACTGTTGGCTTGATATATCTTGAACAAAATTTGGATTTTGGTTTGTTAGTAGTATGATCCTTTAAATGAAAATAATCTTCACGGTTGTGGTTATTCATTTACAATGAGAGCAGAATTTTTGTTTATTCGAATGACTAGGCTTATCCCTATTACCAAGGCAACACTAGATACCGGGCTTGCTCATTCACTCTCAAAACGTCACAAATGGTGGCTGACCGCGACCAGCGATTGGTCCAAAGCAACGCGCCCATCGTTTTGTGCCAATCGCTGTATGTCTTTCCTCCTAGTCAGCCACCTTTTGTGACGTCATCATAATGAATGAGCAAGCCCGGTATGTAGTGTAGCCCTGCTATTACCTTTCAAAGTAACGGACGATTCTACCGTTACGTGTGTGACCTTTTAGAGAGTGTTTTTTGCAAATTGAGACAAATTTGGAAGTGAAATTATTTAGATAACGTTTTACTTTTTTATTTCTATTACAGGACACATACATAATCATTTTTGTAGTGACACCTTTACTCTAGCAATTTTTTTTAAAATTGTTATTACTTTAGACTAAAGGTGTCACTACAAAAATGATTCTGTATGTGTCCTATAATAGCAATACAAAAAGTAAAACGTTATCTAAATAACTTCACTTCTAAATTTGTCTCAATTTGCAAAAAAAAAAAAAAAAAAAAAAAAAAAAACACTCTCTAAAAGTTACACACGTAAAGGTGGAATCACCCTAATAGATTCCAATGTTATTGAAATTTTCTTGCTTTCAACTTTTCTAAGGTACTCACCAATTAATATGCTTTGAACATATTTATGCTCTCGGGGTTAACACCGGCAAAGCCAGGTGGTTCTGCTAGTCATTGATATTGGACATAGGAATACGGTACCCGAGGTCTTTATTATATCCCTCCACCCCTAAAAAATCCCACAGCGTGATATCTAGTCAAGATATAAGGCCGCCACGGCACGGCCCATCCATTGGTCTAGGAATCTTATTATTATTATTATTATTATTATTATTATTTCGCGTCAAAATTAAAAATACTTGTTTGTTTCAAAAATACTTAGCTTACAAATAAAACTTTATATGTTACTAGCAAAACCCGCGGCTTTGCTCGCATAATTGTTGAAAAATGCCAAGTGGTATTCATATGCCTATTTTCATTAGAGGAAATTTTACTGCTATAGATTGTTCAAAAATTACTAATTAAGCCACATTTTGAGTAAACTTCTTTTTTTTTACTGCATTAAGCGAACATAAGACTTAAATGAATGAGAAGAGCTAAAATTAGTTCCAAATTAATGGTAATTTAGAACGTATTTTGTAGGTTTCCCTTTTATTTCATTTTTCATTTTTCATTTAGAAATTTTTAGAAACAGTTAAGCGAGTATTTATATCTTAAAAAGTCATCTTAAAAGTCTTAAGCATCATGCCAAATTCCAATCTTCTAGTTAAGCAAATTTCTGTAATAACTATATCACAGAAATAGCAATTTTAAAACTTTTTTTTTCCTGCACACATTAAAATTTCTAAACTTTTAAAAACTGTTCTGTGGATGAATTTGTGTCTCTAATGTAACAGCTATGTAAAATTTCAAGTTTCTATCCTTAGCAATTTCAGATAAATCATAGTTTAGAAGGTTTTTAGAACTTTTCCAGTTCATTTCATTCTTTTAAATTTCGCTTTTTTTAAACCGTTCTTAGCGAGCACTGAAATCTTAAAAATAGCCACCATGCCAAATTTCAACTTTCTAGACCAGCAGCATCACTAAAAATGCAATTTTTGAAAGTTGTTTGCTTCTGCACCCTTTTTTTAATTCGAATTTTGTAAAAACTGTTTTGTGCGAGCATTTACGTCTAAAAAGTAACACGCATGTCAGATTTTAAGTTTCTATCCCTAACAATTTAGAAAAAAACATAATTTATAACGTGTTCCGCTCATTTTGCACCTTTAATTTCGAATTTTTAATAAGCTGTTGATACCGAGCGTCTACATCTTAAAAGTTGCCATTATACCAAATTTCAAGTTTCTAACCCGAATAAATCCAATTAAATCATTAATGTAGACGTTTTTAGAACGTTTTCTGCTTATTTCAGCACGTTAAATTTCGAATTTTTTGAAACCGGTCTCTTCAGTTGCATTTTAAGAGTAAACACCATGCTAAATACGAAGCTTCTATACTAGCTGTACCACATAAATTGCAATTTTAGAACGTTTTATTTTTGCTTCTGCCTTTTTAAATTTCGCATTTTTAGTAAACTGTTCTGGTTGATCATTTACGTGAGTAACATCCATTGAAAATTTCAAGTTTCTAGCCTTAACAGTTCTAAACAAGATCGTTTTTAGAACGATTTTCGCGCTTTCACACTCTTAAATTAATTTTTTTTTTAAAATTCTTTTGTGCGACCATACGTCTTAAAAGCAACAACTATGTCAAACTTCAAGTTTCTATTCTTAACAATTCCATTGAAATCTATCTCAATTTAGAACGTTTTTAGAAAACTTTTCGCGCATTTCATTCTTTTAAATTTCGATTTTTTAAAAATTGTTCTGTGCGACCATTTATGTCTTGAAAGCAACAGCCATGTCAAATTTCAAGTTTTTATCCCTAACAATTCAAAGAATCGTAATTTAGAACGCTTTTAAAACGCTGTCCGCTCATTTCCCCCCTTTGAAATTTTGAATTTCTTTACAAACCATTGCTAGCGAGCATTTGTATCTTAAAATAACCGCCATGCCAAATTTGAAGTTTCTAATCCTGTCAGTATATTAAAAAAAACGTAATTTGAAACGTTTTTTCCTTCTTCACCCTTTTAAATTTCTATATTTAAAAAAAAAACTGTTTTAGATGTGCACTTGCGTCTTAAAAGGTGTCAGCCATGTCAAATTTCAAGTTTCTGTCTTTAAGAATTCCATAGAAATCGTAATTTAGAACGTTTTTTCAAGTTTCTAATCCCTTCAGTATCACAAAAATTGCAATTTTAGAAAATTTTTCACTCCTGCAACTCCCTGAGGGTAGTGGCACTAGCATAAAATATAGCCTATGTTAGAGCAGAGACTGTCACCATTAATTTGCAACATTACGTTTGAAATCCGTTTGGTAGTTCGGTAGATTCAATAGAAATTGTAATTTAGAATGTTTTACAAACGCTTTTCGCTCATTTCAGCCTTTTAAATTTCGATTTTTTTAAAATTTGTTCTTAGAGAGCATTTACATTTTGTAAGTAACTACCGTACCAAATTTCAAGGTTCTAGCTCCTTCAGTGTCGAAAAAATCGTAATTTTAGAACGTTTTTCGCTCCTGCACCCCAGGGGGTAGTGGCACCGACATAAAATATAGCCTATGTTACAGCAAGGACTGTGACCATCAATTTGCCACTATCACTTTTGAAAAGGGTTCTGTAGTTATAGAGATTCCATATAGAAATTGTAATTTAGAATGTTTTTAGAACACTTTTCGCTCATTTCACCCTTTTTAAATTTCAATTTTTTTTTTAGAATTTGTTCTTAGAGAGCATTTACAACTTGTAAGTAACTACCATGCTAAATTTCAAGTTTTTATCTCCTGCAGTATGAAAAAAATCGTAATTTTAGAACGTTTTTCGCTCTTGAACCCCCTGGGGGGGGGTAGTGGCACTGACATAAAATATAGCGTATGTTACAGCAGGGACTCTCCCCATCTCTTTTGAAAAGGGTTTTGTATTTCAAGAGATTCCATAGAAATTGTAATTTAGAATGTTTTTAGAACACTTTTCGCTCATTTCACCCTTTTAAATTTCGAATTTTTTTAGAATTTGTTCTCAGAGAGCATTTACATCTTGTAAGTAATTACCATGCCAAATTTCAGTTTCTAGCTCCTACAGTATAAAAAAAAATCGTAATTTTAGAACCTTTTTTCGCTTCTGCATCCCCCTGGGGGTAGTGCACCGACATAAAATACAGCCTATGTTGGAGCAGAGATGTCACCATCAATTTGCCACCAACACTTTTGAAATCGGTTTGGTAGTTCTAGAGATTACCCCCTACAAACAAACAAATAAACGTTACTCTTTATAATATTAGTATAGATTTTATCGAGTGTCAAAGTTGTAAAGGTAAATATCATTCATACAACAATTAATTAGTTAATATATTATATTCAAAGATACTGATTTCTTATTAGTTTCTTTTTAGTCTTTCATATTAATAAAGTTTACAATATTTGTACAACAATGAATTATGTATCTCTAACATGGAATCTTGTTTACATACATTTCAATAGGCAAATTTAACTAAAACCTACTTTTCATCTGTATTTGATATTTATTCTCTTTTTACTAACTGTTTTACATTACATATTTTTTTTTAATTTTTCATATTAATAAAGTTTACAATATTTGTACAACAATGAATTATGTATCTCTAAAATGAAATCTTGTTTACATAAATTTCAATAGGTAAATTTAACTAAAACCTACTTTTCATCTGTATTTGAATTCTCCTTTTAATAACTGTTTTACATTACATATATTTTTTAAATCTTTCATGTTAATAAAGTTTAGAATATTTGTACAACAATGAATTATGTATCTCCAACATGGAATATTGTTTACATACATTTCAATAGGCAAATTTAACTAAAACCTGCTTTTCAACTTTATTTGATATTTATTCTCCTTTTACTAACTGTTTTACATTACATTTTTTTTAATTTTTCATATTAATAAAGTTTACAATATTTGTACAACAATGAATTATGTATCTCTAAAATGAAATCTTGTTTACATAAATTTCAATAGGCAAATTTTAACTAAAACCTACTTTTCATCTGTTTTTGATATTTATTCTCCTTTTACTAACTGTTTTACATTACATTTTTTAAAAAAATTTTCATATTAATAAAGTTTACAATATTTGTACAACAATGAATTATGTATTTCTAAAATGGAATCTTGTTTACATAAAAAAATTAAATAAATAAATTTTAACTAAAATCTACTTTTCATCGGTATTTGATATTTATTCTCCTTTTAATAACTGTTTTACATTACATAATTTTTTTTTAAATTTTTCATATTAATAAAGTTTAATATTTGTACAACAATGAATTATGTATCTCTAAAGTGAAGAAATCTGGTTTACATACATTTCAATAGGCAAATTTAACTAAAACCTACTTTTCATCTGTATTTGAAATTTATTCTCCTTTTAATAACTGTTTTACATTACATATTTTTTTTAATCTTTCATATTAATAAAGTTTACAATATTTGTACAACAATGAATTATGTATCTCTAACATGGAATCTTGTTTACATACATTTCAATAGGCAAATTTAACTAATACCTACTTTTCATCTGTATTTGAAATTTATTCTCTTTTAATAACTGTTTTACATTACAATTTTTTTTAATCTTTCATATTAATAAAGTTTACAATATTTGTACAACAGTGAATTATGTATCTCTAACATGGAATCTTGTTTACATACATTTCAATAGGCAAATTTAACTAAAACCTACTTTTCATCTGTATTTGATATTTATTCTCCTTTTAATAACTGTTTTACATTACATATTTTTTTCAATCTTTCATACTAATAAAGTTTGCAATATTTGTACAACAATGAATTATGTATCTCTAACATGGAATCTTGTTTACATACAATTCAATAGGCAAATTTAACTAAAACCTACTTTTCATCTGTATTTGAAATTTATTCTCCTTTTAATAACTGTTTTACATTACATATTTTTTTTAATCTTTCATATTAATAAAGTTTACAATATTTGTACAACAATGAATTATGTATCTCTAACATGGAATCTTGTTTACATACATTTCAATAGGCAAATTTAACTAATACCTACTTTTCATCTGTATTTGAAATTTATTCTCTTTTAATAACTGTTTTACATTACAATTTTTTTTAATCTTTCATATTAATAAAGTTTACAATATTTGTACAACAGTGAATTATGTATCTCTAACATGGAATCTTGTTTACATACATTTCAATAGGCAAATTTAACTAAAACCTACTTTTCATCTGTATTTGATATTTATTATCCTTTTAATAACTGTTTTACATTACATATTTTTTTCAATCTTTCATACTAATAAAGTTTGCAATATTTGTACAACAATGAATTATGTATCTCTAACATGGAATCTTGTTTACATACAATTCAATAGGCAAATTTAACTAATACCCACTTTTCATCTGTATTTGAAATTTATTCTCCTTTTAATAACTGTTTTACATTACATATTTTTTTTAAATCTTTCATGTTAATAAAGTTTAGAATATTTGTACAACAATGAATTATGTATCTCCAACATGGAATATTGTTTACATACATTTCAATAGGCAAATTTAACTAAAACCTGCTTTTCAACTTTATTTGATATTTATTCTCCTTTTACTAACTGTTTTACATTACATTTTTTTTAATTTTTCATATTAATAAAGTTTACAATATTTGTACAACAATGAATTATGTATCTCTAAAATGAAATCTTGTTTACATAAATTTCAATAGGCAAATTTTAACTAAAACCTACTTTTCATCTGTTTTTGATATTTATTCTCCTTTTACTAACTGTTTTACATTACATTTTTTAAAAAAATTTTCATATTAATAAAGTTTACAATATTTGTACAACAATGAATTATGTATTTCTAAAATGGAATCTTGTTTACATAAAAAAATTAAATAAATAAATTTTAACTAAAATCTACTTTTCATCTGTATTTGATATTTATTCTCCTTTTAATAACTGTTTTACATTACATAATTTTTTTTTTAATTTTTCATATTAATAAAGTTTAATATTTGTACAACAATGAATTATGTATCTCTAAAGTGAAGAAATCTGGTTTACATACATTTCAATAGGCAAATTTAACTAAAACCTACTTTTCATCTGTATTTGAAATTTATTCTCCTTTTAATAACTGTTTTACATTACATATTTTTTTTAATCTTTCATATTAATAAAGTTTACAATATTTGTACAACAATGAATTATGTATCTCTAACATGGAATCTTGTTTACATACATTTCAATAGGCAAATTTAACTAATACCTACTTTTCATCTGTATTTGAAATTTATTCTCTTTTAATAACTGTTTTACATTACAATTTTTTTTAATCTTTCATATTAATAAAGTTTACAATATTTGTACAACAGTGAATTATGTATCTCTAACATGGAATCTTGTTTACATACATTTCAATAGGCAAATTTAACTAAAACCTACTTTTCATCTGTATTTGATATTTATTCTCCTTTTAATAACTGTTTTACATTACATATTTTTTTCAATCTTTCATACTAATAAAGTTTGCAATATTTGTACAACAATGAATTATGTATCTCTAACATGGAATCTTGTTTACATACAATTCAATAGGCAAATTTAACTAATACCCACTTTTCATCTGTATTTGAAATTTATTCTCCTTTTAATAACTGTTTTACATTACATAATTTTTTTTAAATCTTTCGTATTAATAAAGTTTACAATATTTGTACAACTATGAATTATGTATCTCTAAAATGAAATCTTGTTTACATACATTTCAACATTAAAATTTTAACTAAAACTTACTTTTCATCTGTATTTAATATTTATTCTCTTTTTAATAACTGTTTTACATTACATAATTTTTTTCAATCTTTCATACTAATAAAGTTTGCAATATTTGTACAACAGTGAATTATGTATCTCTAACATGGAATCTTGTTTACATACATTTCAATAGGCAAATTTAACTAAAACCTACTTTTCATCTGTATTTGATATTTATTCTCCTTTTAATAACTGTTTTACACTACATAATTTTATATTAGTTTCAAAGTAATGTCTATAAATAAATATTTTAATTTTTGTTTTATACTAGTGATTTGGCAACTGGAAGATACCTCATCGAATCCAGAATTCGAAAAAATGTTAAGCGAGTGACTCGCTGCGATGTATTAACAGATGGCATTTTGTTAGAAAAAGACACTAATCCGGAAACATCACCACCTTATGACGTTGTTATTTCTTGTTTGACCCTGGAAGAATGTCCCGTGGATGTCAAAGGCTATGGAGACATCATGAAACGAATTAATACCCTCATAAAACCTGGTGGTGGGCTGCTTCTTGCCGGATTTTTTGGAGGTGCTAATTCATGGCCAGCTGGAGGTCACAGATACCACCATCTTAGTATTGAGCAATCCGATTTACTGGACGCTTTGACAAACGCTGGATTTGGTGATATTGAGATCAAAACCATGGCAACAAGTAGTGGGGAATATAAAGGCTTTACATGTTCGACGATGTATTTTCTTGTAGCTAAAAAGTTGAATAATGTTATTTGATATTGTGCTTAAGGAGGGATGCCAGTGAGCGTAATTTGAAATTGAGGACTTCCCAGCTATGCGCAACCGCATTCGTGCACTTGGTGCGATTTCACTAAGTGTAAAATACTTTCGCTTACTACGCATGTTCAAATTACGGTAGATATCTAAATCTCAGCTTTTATTTCACATTTGTTTTTTCTATTTTTATTTATTTCAAAATACTTCATCAGTTGCTTTATATTTTTCATGATAGATGAAATATTGGGCATTAAACAAAATTATAACAATAGTGCAAAATACTTTCGCTTACTACGCATTTTCAAATTACGGTAGATACCTAAAGCTCAGCTTTTATTTCACATTTTTCTTTTCTATTTTTATTTATTTCAAAATACTTCATCAGTTGCTTTATATTTTTCATGATGGATGAAATATTGTTCATTAAACAAAATTATAACAATATTTTATAAGATTTTTTTGTATTAAAATAGTTAAAATTTGATAAAAAGAGCTTCTGAACATTTTAATGAAATATCTTTTTCGATAACAACATTGGTGAAACATATAAGTATCAAATTATCAAAATTATTTACTTAAAATATTATTTTCTTAAAATAATTTTTTTATACGTGAATTGCATTATTTACTGTATTTATTTTTTTGTGATTGCATATTTTACGGACAAAAGGTCAATAAACATCATAAAACACGAGAAACAAATAAATATGGCACTCAAAATCATGTTAATATACGCAAGTAGAAAATATATAAGCATTCTAATCATATTTTATTCATTACAAAACTTGACCCCAAGCCCCACGTATTTTGCCTATTACGAAAAATAAGTGCTGAAATTTCTTGTTTCAATAATGTATACTTATTGCATTTTATTTTTATAGTCTTTTCCACATTGACTTTTACAAAGTAAAATATGCTTTGCATTCTATATTCAAACATAATTCACAGTTGAAGCACTCCATAAAAAGAACACGGAAAATTATCGCACGCGCAAAGAGATATTTTCGCAAAATTCTTAATTTCATTTACTTCAAAAAATTTTAAGTATTTGATAGATAGTTTTTGTATTGAAATGAAACTTTAAATGTTAAAAGACGCGGTAATGTAAAATTTTAATCGGGAGATAGCTCATTTTATCATATGTTAATAAGTATTTTATTTTAATAATAGAAATAAATCAGTAAGTGTTATTAATATCAAAATTTAGTATTATCAAATTTTTTTCCTTTATCGCGAAAAGTATAAAGCGACCGATGAAATATGGTTTTTAAAAAAAGTAGAAAAAAAAATCTGAAACAGAAGTACGGCGCGGGATTCGAACCCGTACACTGCAGACTAGGAGCAACGCTCTAACCATTCGGCCACCAACCTCACTTCAAAGCATAACATTATAGAATTAGGCAAAATCGTAACCCGAACATGGTAGGGACAACAGAAATGCGAGTAAAAGGTAGTGTTCATGTGCCCGAGTGGTTAACACACTATTCCGCTAATCGCTTGAGAGCGTAGGAATAAGGTCGGTGGGTTCGACTCCCGCCAGCTCCATTGCACGCACTTTGTGGAGCTTCCGGTTGTAACTCTCTGGTGTTTTAAATTTCCTTGTGGTTATCTCGTCTAAGAAGATTTATGTAATTGTCGAAGTCATTTATGTGTTTCTGTGAATAAAATATATATGGATCATTCGAGACAACAACCTTTGTAGCTATACGTCTCAAAGCGTCACTCCTTCAAATGCAAAATAGTGTTCCTGTACAGTATTCAATACAAAATATGCAACAATATATATAATTATTGTTTATTTTAAAATATTGCGCTATTGCTCACATTTAATTCTAAACACAGAAATTTTCCGTTTTGAATAGCGGAAAATTACAGCCTTGAAAACGGAGGAATATCAAAAACGGAAGTTTTATGAAAAACCGGAAAATTGACGGTAACTTTGTTGCCAGTACATTTTCTTTTTTTCACGTATTTTATTTTATTTTTTATGGTACAGGATATCAGGAAAGTGTATCATTGGTTAACAATGTTAAATGTTCTCGCTTAAATAACAGAGCTTTCCGAAGTAGTATGGAATTTATCTTAACTTTGGCAAGTCTTCTAAAAAACTTTTAAAATTACAATGTAAAATTAATAAAATAAATAAAAATAGTAACTGTAAATACCATTTTTCAGTTTTTCTAGACCCCTCCTCAATTGAATCAGTCATTCTAGAAAATACACTTGTCCTTAAAACGAACTTTTCAGGAAACAGAAGGAAACGTTTTTCTGAGAAATATAAAGGTACTTTTTTGGAAGTGTGTACCTTAAGTTACAATACATATGTATTTACATATATTGACATTGTTGAAATTTCTTCATGATCTATAAATAATGTAATAAAAGTAAAATAAAATTTGGGACAAATGCCCTTTCTATAATGAAATGAGAATAAATTATATTACAAAAGATAGTTTGACTTAAAATAGATAGAATATGTATTACAAAACTAACAAAAAAGATACATTGAACAAATGTCAAGATACATTGATTGATACATGATATGAAAAGTGGAAAACTATATTGTAATTATATTTTTTTATTAATCAACAGGTTGTTCAACTTCATTGGTTGGCCATATTCATATTCTTATATTAATATATTTATGATTATATTTATTTTCATTATCATCATTGTCGTCATCGTGCATGGCAAAAATGTCATTTTCGAGATAGTTATTATTTTCATCATTATCGTTAATTATTGTTTTCAGTGTTATTATATTGACGTCTTGTATGGTCAAAACTGACATTTTACTTAAGAAAAACATTTCATCATCATCATCATCATCATCATCATCATCACCACTATCATAATCATAATTGTCAACTTTGTCGTACTGCCGAAAATGAGTCCAGAACAAAAACATCACGAGACCGCTAACAAATCCCTAGCGGACAGACCTCCCACCGGATAAAAGGCCCACCGAAAAAAATTCCCGCGGACAAAATTCCCACGCGTACTTACAGTTGTAATTCTGTAATTGTAACAAACATAAATTGACTGTTAAATGCTGAACATTTTAATAAATTTGAAATTAGTTCAAGTGAAGTATTTGCGAATCTTTTATTACTCGTAGAATTTTTTATACTAAAAAATATAGTCAATTTCATTCACAAGTCACATATTAGCTACGTCTGATGGTATTCAAGATGATAAACCTTATAATATAAAAGCCTGATTCAGATTTTTTATTTTTTTTAAATTCGGCTTCCTTGTTTCCTGGAGGGGGATGGCGAAGGCAAAAACTTATCTCAATACCTGTCATTGCTTCAATGATAAAATTTTGTAAGACACAGAGAATCAAAATATAAGCATTTTTTTTTTTTAAATTTAACCTCCATTGTACCTCGGAGGAAGGAAGGGGGAGGGGGCTGCAAAAGCTTTACTTGGAATCTAACACGGCTTTAGAAGATACAATTTTGACGAGATATTTTCTAAGAATATAAACGTCAAATCGGATAATTTTAGATAGATTTTGTTAGAAATGCTACCTATTACATTCTCCCCTAAGTTGGAATTTTTGAAAAATTGTTGCAGATCGACGCCGATCATGACTCCGAGAACCCAAAACCACCCCCAGTTCAAAACTTTATCTATCTATCTATGTCACTTTTTTATGGACACGATAACTTCAATAATTCTGCACAAATCCCTTCCAAATACATAAAATCAAAGGGCATAAAATTTCGGTCAAGTTCATTAATGGGCAAAATCGAACCAGGTGGTGAGGGGGGGGATGGGTTTATTTTAGTGAAAACAGAAAAACCCCATAACTTCTTAATTATGATACGTATCGAATCCGTTTAAAGTTATTATTACTTCTAGGAAAATGGCGAAAATTTATACTTGACAGATTTTTGATATCATTAAAAATGGCCCCAAGGAGGGGGAAAAGAGGGGGTTTTAGAAGAAAAATATTCATAACTTCGTCAATTCACAAGATATTAAATCCGTTTAAATTTATTATAAATCTTCTTAATATTATCTAAAACTTTTATATTGACAAGTTTTTTATAGGATCAACCCTTATAGCAAAAAAAAAAAAAAAAAAAAAAAAAAAAAAATCCTTTTCATCTGCAAACAAGTTAGATTTCGAAATGGGCGGTCCCAACTGCAGCATCATGGCAAAAGGTCATTTCTTCCGCAATTCCCAACAAACAGGTACCTCACGGTCTGCGTCTTCGAAATCTACCTGTGCCTGTAGGCCGAACCGTCAGGGATTTTTTGTTTTACTTGTTCCCTTTGGGGATAGAGTCTATCATTTCTTTCCTTAAAAAACTTTACAAAATGCAGATTCTGGTGTTATATGTTGAGAATCTGCATCCTGAAATTTTTATTAGGAAGGCTGTGATAGATTTAATCCTCCCTCCTCCCTTCGGCGGACACGGGGAGCAAATTAAAGTAAACCACCTGAACTGATGCCTACATTCTTAGAAAATATCTTGCTAAAATTTTAGCTTCTAAAGTCTAGATTCCGATATATGTATATGAACCGCCACCTCCCAGAAGTACAAGGGGGAGGGGGCTGAATTAAAAAAATATATATCCGTATAAGGTGTTTATATTTTGATTATTTGTATCTTACAAAATTTTATGATTGAAGTGGTGATAGGTTTTGAGATACGTTTTTGTGTCCCCCCCCCCTTTCCCGGGAAGCAAGAATCTGAGCCTGCTTATTCAAAAGGCACCTGAAGCACGCGCTTCCTCTCTAAATTTTATGAGGTGCCCAAAATAACTTTGAAATGAGTCTTCTAAGTCCCATTTTCATATTTTTTATATTGCATTTTTAATTTTTTCGAAAGGAAAAGTCTGCTTAATGCAAGAAAAAATTCACACACTGCTTCAAGACACTTATTTAACCGGGAAATAGGAATGTGATCGATAACAATTTAGTTTATCATATAGCACCCTGATGTGCTGGTTAGAAATAACGGAGGTAATTGAGCATACAGCTATATGTACAAAATATATCTGAAGTATCTACAGGGGACATAAAAAAGCTGTTTAATGAAATATATGTGAACTCGGCTAAGTCAGTCCAGGGAATAATATTAGAATCATTGTTGAGTTTTCATGTATCAAAAATTTAAAAAAAAAAAATGGCAAATGAAAGGGGTCCCAAAAATGATACCATGCTTCCCTTATATTCAGAGTTTAATCGGGCCCTGGCAAGGATGCTAAATTTAAAAAAAAATCATCTGAATTTGGTATTTATACTCTAAGGTTTAGCATCAGACTTATCTAATATGTGCCTTGTGAATGAAATTAACTATCTTTTTTATATATAAACTAGTCGGATAAGCCAATCCCAAAACTTTCTTCTATCTCATACATATTAATACTTCCAAATTCGCTATCACACCACAAGAAAAAAAAAAATCGTCATTGTACGCTAGTTGCGCGCGAATCGTCGGGTTACCTGGATGCGAGCAGCTGATGTGTTATACTAACTTAAGTCTTTCTGGCCTGTACCAGCAGGAAAATATAGCCTCCCTATTGCTTGGTTTTAAGATTTCAGCTAATTTGACTGAAAAACACGAAGCTTAAATGTGTGGAACCCTCGTCAATATTGAAGTTGAATGAGAATATCGCCAAATTAGACAGTTTAAATATATGGTAACGTATTTTTGTCGTCAAATTTGACGAGAATTTGACATTGGCGAATATAAATATATAGGGTTAAGCATGTAAGAGTCAAAACGATGGTTACAACAATGAAAGAAAATTTGCCGAAACCATGTTCACTGAAACTCATAAATTAAACCCATTTACGGATGAATCCTGCTGTATTGTTTCAAAATGTCAGCTACTCTAAAATTTCAAACTGCTATATCTCAGCCATTTTCTAAGATAGCGGCACAACTAAAAATGTTCTGGAATCCTTGGAACAAGGCTGAACATTTAACGCAAAACATTTTTAGGATTTCTAATTTTTTTGTACATCTTTTTGAATTTGAAATCTTTAAATGGCTATGACAGCGCCCCCTCCAGGCGCAAAACCCCCAAATTCAACTGGGACCTGCAGGCCATAGTCAAAAATCTATACAAAAAATTTGGTTCAATTATCTTCATAACTTCATACACTTTTCGATGATACAATAGTGAAACTGGAACAAAAATCGCTATCACAGCACCCCTTTTCATCGTACTATCCCCAAATTCAACCTGCTGGTCATAAACAAAAACCTATAAATGAAATTTGGTTCAATTTGAAGTATAACTTCATACACTTTTCCCTGATACAAAGAGGACATACACTTGGTACACGGACAAACAGACATTTTGTAAAAACTTGTTTTTCGGAATCTCTGACCCCTAAAACGTGTACATCCGTCAAAAACCGGAAGTCGAAAAAAATTTCGATTACAATACTTTCTTCTATTATAGATAGAAGAAAGAAAAAAAAATCTACGATTAATGCAAGATTTTCAAAATTCTTCACTTGAACTAATTTAAAATTTAGTAAACTATTTAGTATTTAACAGTAAATTTATGTTTAAAGCAGCAACTTTAAGTACACGTGGGGTTTTTGTCGCATATAGCTTTTGTCCTGGTTGGGGTTTTGTCCATGGGGTTTTTATCCGCTGGATTTTTGTCTGCGCCCTGCCCGCCGAAAAAACCGGAAGAGCATTATTAGCATTATTAACTTTCATCATCATACAACTACGATTATTATCATACAAAAGATTTTTTGAACTTAAATATTGATTTAAAGGTTCTGTAAATGATTAAAAAACGACAAAACATTCCAATGATATCGTAAAGATGGCATTACTTGATATTTCGACAGAGATAACGCAGCAGTTATTACGAAAGCTATTTTTATATCAATAAAAAGTTATCATATCACAGCCAGATTTTATTTGCCACAATACTTCAATATTACTTACCCATCATACGTAGTATACGGTAAGTCTTGTAATCGTTTTGAAAATCTAAAAAAAAAATTTTGATGAATTTACACGTTTCAGACACTGGATATTCCAAAAAACATATTTTTAGAAAAAAAAATTTGCCGTCCGTTTGTCTGTGTGTGAGATAGAGACTTGAAATTTGGTATGTACTTAGTATGTAATAATGGGAAGAAGTTTATTGAATTTCAGTAACCTCGATTATCCGGAACTATTTTCTTCGGACTCTCGAAATATTCCTTCTGATAAAAGGTATATAAAAATTTTCTAAATTGTTTATTTTAAGGAGTGAATATAAAATACAATAAAAAAAACAAATTTTGCATAAAGCATGAAGTCGATCGGATAATGAGTTGCCGAGATATTTGTAATCCTATTTTCCACACTCTTCGATTTTTCAAGACGTTGTATTTCATTCAAATTTCAAATCAAAGATATATTTTAATTGGAAGTGAGATGCTTAATCCGACGCAATAAACCGTTAGTTAATAGGATTATCGTTTTTAGAGTTATAGGGATGTTTCTCTTATGCAATTCAGTAATAGAGCATTGAAAGTTTATGACGTCACCAAGCCACGATTTTATTCGAATCGCAATGCATTTTATAAATAGTTTACACATGTTTTATTTTCATATTTTATATTATGAATATCCATGATGGGTAAGTATTACGGTGGCCCCCAACGACTAGTTTTTTTCGGAAGCCTTTAAAATTTTTGGTTTTTTGCTGTTTGAATATACACTTCGGTTAAAATGGAAGACGAGCAGCAAAAAATTAAAGATAATTATTCTGAGCATCTGAAAGCGGCAGACTATGTACCTGAAATAAGTGCCTTCTGGAAAGAATTCCCAGATATATTCCGATTCCAGATAAAATTTATACACGATATCTTTACCACAGGTGGTGTTACTTTTTTTTAAATTTAAGGCTATCAAAACCCTTTAAATTCGCCAAAAAATCGATTTTTTTAAAAAGAATTCTCATAATAAAGTTTATTTAATTTGTAATATTCTAAATGGATACCCATTAAAGATTATCATTATATATATATAGCAGGGGTTCCCAAACTTTCAGACTGCTTTACCACTAAATGATTCCGTAAAAGGTTTGTAAATGATTAGTAAACGACAAAACATTCCATGATATCTTAAAGATGGCCGTACTTGATGTTTCGACAGAGATAACGCATCATATATTACGAAAGCTCTTTCCATACCAAAAAAAGTTATCATATCACAGTCAGATTTTACTCGCCACAATACTTAAATATTTTTTTCCAGAAGCCTTTAAACTTTTTGTTTCTGTGCTTTTTGAATATTACCTTGCGACAAAATGGAATATAAGCAGCAAAAAATTAAAGATATTTTTTCTAAGCATTTGAAAGCTGCAGACTATGTACCTGAAATGTATGCTTGGAGGACCCAGAGCCGTTCCGATTACAAATAAAATTTATACACGATATCTTTACCACAGGTGAGTTTACTTTTTTTTTTATTTAAGACTATCAAAACCCTTTAAATTGGCCAGAACATCGATTTTTTTAATTTACTCATAATAAAGTTTATTTAATTTGTAATAATCTAAGTGAATACCCATTAAAGATTATCATTATATACATATATAGCAGGGGTTCCCAAACTTTCATATTGGTGTTCCACAAAATGATTCTGTAAAATGTTTTGTAAATGATTAGTAAACGACAAAACATTCCATGATATCGTAACGATGGAACGTACTTGATGTTTCGACAGAGATAACGCACCGAATTATCACGAATGCTCTTTCCATATCAAGAAAAAGTTATCACATCATAGCGATATTTTAACTCGTCACAATACTTAAATATTTTTTCGAGAAGCTTTTAGAATTTTTGGTTCCGTGCTGTTTAAATATACACCGCGAAAAAATGGAAGATGAGCAGCAAAGAATTAAAGATAATTTTTCTAAACATTTAAAAGCTACAGACTATGTAACTGAAATGTATGGCTACTGGAAAGAAGACCCAGAGTTATTTCGATTCCAGATAAAATTTATACACGATGTCTTTACGACAGGTGAGCTTACTTTTTTATTTAAGGTATCCGCACACCTTTAAAACGTCATTTTCGATGAAAATATCGATTTTTCATTTTTGCAATAATATTAAAATCCAATTTTTTTTATCTATCGAATTCTGCTTTAATTGTGTTTGTATCTGAATTAGAACCTCAGTTACAGCCGTTTTAAGTTACATCTATTACAGCTTGCAGAAAAATTTTACAACCGGAAATATCGTCCTGTAAGCTGAAATGTATGTTTACATTCTTCTTTTTCGAGATTTAGCATTTAAATTGGATTATATGTTCAAGAAAATACATGGACTATATAATTAAACCTTTAAATAATAATAACTATTTTTATAGCAAGAACCGTCTTTAAAAGTTATTTTTAGCTTTTTCTAAAAATGAAGCCTTTCAGATTTTTACTGTACGGAAAACATCCTATAGCAAAAAATTATGCATGAAATGTATTGAAATTTTTTTTACTTATTTTACAAATGTTTATTGAAGGAATAGACTAAAATCATGATGATATATTAATTACTTTTATATTTACACTGGTATAAGTTAAAAAGTTGCAAGAAATTTTACGAATTTTTCATTAGTACTTCAAGTGCCATAGCTTTTGCGATAGAGATGTTATTATAATGCGGCTAGTCTATGTCCTAGATAAAGTTATTCACTTTATTATGCAATTTACAAAATGTGAAGGCACTGATTTGAATTTGAGTTATCATATTTTGCACAAATGTCAATTTTTCACATAATTTTGACTACTTTTCAATTAAAAAAATCATTTCTGTGTAATTTTTAAAATGTTTATATATTTTTCAAAGTTTTAACTTAAATGAATTTAGAAAAAAATTGTTATAAAGAGAAAATTTCAAAAATTTCAAAAAATCACCGCCGAAGGTGTTCGGCTATCAATCCCCTTTAAATTGGCCTAAAAGTCGATTTTTTTAATTTACTCATAATAAAGTTTAGTTAATTTGTAATATTCTAAATGAATACTCATTAGGGATTATCACCAGAGCAGGTTGTCTCAAGCTTTCAGACTAGTGTAACCCGAAATCCAAGTTAATATTTCGGCGGTACCACCAGGTAACGAAAGTATAATGCTAGCATCAATTGGTTTACAGCATTCGGCGTGCATACATGCCCTGACCACTGGAACTATTAAAATAGGTCTAATAAAATAATTATTATGTAGGTGAAGTGTTCTACGGGCCCCAAAAATATGTATATCCAGGAATTGTAAGTTAATAAATAGGTCCTTGAGAACTGATATCATCGGATAAAATGATATTTCGGGTTCAGAAAACTTATTAATACACTATAAAAGCTAGTCGGAAATGTTTCCGAAAATTACAGACAGCAAAAGAAAGTTTTGTTTTAGAAATGCTTTTTAAGTCTCGGAAATTTATTGGTTTCTGAGGTTTCTGATTATAAATGAACGCTTTTCGGGATCGTGGGAAGATCTGAAGAGTTTATATTATACTTTTGTAAACCTTCTTGCTAGATTAAAAAATATTTCTCTTTTATTTTACACTGTGAGGAAAAGACTAATGTTTCTTAATCTACAAAAATATAATCTAACCACGAACGGAAATATAAAATAACTTCTTTCGCGTCACACATGATTCGGAAAAAGCATTCGTTATCTATAGAAACCTTAGAAACCAATATATTTTCGAGATTTAAAGAAGCATTTATGAACACAAAGTTTATTTTGTTGCCACTGAATTTCGGAAATTTTTCCGAACAGTTTTTATACTGTTTTCTCAAACAGGCATATAGATTTTTAGGATGCTACCAATTCTTGAATTAAACAATGTCAGTTGCGTAACTAAATTTGTACATGCAAGAATAACAAAATACTGTTAATTTTACTATTAAAGTTAATGCTGTTAATGTAATACGTTTGTCTGTAAAAGATGTCTGTTGAACATGAAAATGTTTAATTAAGAATTAATCGTATTCCAAAAACCCATATTCAGTGTTAAGAAAACTGATTAGTACACATTAAAACTACGCGGAAACGTTTCAGGTAGATTTCGTAACAAATACTACCTATTACATTCTCCCCTATGTTGGAATTTTTGAAAATTTTTTGCAGATCTACGCCGGTCATGACTTCCAGAACCCAAAACCACCCCCAGTTCAAAACTTTATCTATCTATCTATATATCTATGTCACTTTTTTATGGACAATAATTCTGCCCAAATCTCTTCCAAACTGATACATAAAATCAAGGGGCATAAAATCTCGGTCAAGTTCGTTAATGGGCAAAATCGATCCAAGGGGGGTGGGGGAAATGGGGGGCGCTTTGTGAAAACAGAAAAACCCCCATAATTTTTTAATTATCATGCGTATCGAATCCGTTTAAAGTTATTATTACTTCTAGGAAAAGGGCCGAAAATTTATGTATGACGGATTTTTCATATCATTAAAAATGGCCCCAAGGGAGGAAAAAAGGGGGGTTTTACAAGAAAAAAATTCATAACTTCGTCAATTCACAAGATATCAAATCCGCTTAGATTTATTATAAATCCTCTTAATATTATATAAAACTTTTATATTGACAAGTTTTTTATAGGACCAATCCTTATATAAAAAAAAAAAAAAAAAAAAAAAAAAAAAAAAAAAAACCCTCCGCCTGCAAACAAGTTAGGTTTCGAAGTGGGCGTTTCCAACAGCCGCATCATAGCAAAAAGGTCATTTCTTCTGCAATTCCCAAACAAACAGGTGCCCCACGGTCTGCGTCTTCGAAATCTACCTGTGCCTGTAGGCCGAGCCGTCAGGGATTTTTTGAAATTCAGTGACTGCAAAAGAAACTTTGTTTTTATAAATGCTTCTTTAATTTTCGCAAATATATTGGTTTCTGAGATTTCTAAACTAAAGAATTCTTTTCAAAGTTGTGACTAACTGGGATATTGTATATTTTCGTTCGTGGTTGTATTATATTTTTTCTAGATTAAGGGGGTCCGAGACATATTTTGAAAACATTTTTATTTATTGAATTAGAAGTTTGAGTTTTTTATGATGGTTAATCATATAAACAAAATCAAATCATAAAACTTCTCAAAAATAAACAAGTTGGAAATTGTACGTCAAACATGACAAACAAGATGCGTTCGTATTATAGCTAGTTATATAAATATTCAGATCTTGATGATTTTTAATTCTGTGGAGTGAATTATATCGTCTGCAGATTAATTTTTGTAATAAAATAAGTATCTCGGTCGCTTGACCATTAAACCTCGGAAGCTCCTATAACAAGTAAGCACCGATATATATATTTTTTATTTAAATTTCTTAATAAATATTTGTTTTCAAATTTGCTGAATCAAAATTAAAGTAAAATAATTGAAAAATACATGTTCCAAGTTTGAACCATTTATCTTTAATGGTTCTTGACTTACAAGAATTTAAAGACGAGAATTGGTGAAAAAACCAATCACGCAGAAAAACGCAAAAATGTTACTATGACAACCAATACTTGAAAGCTAGATTAAAAAAAAAAAAAATGTAATATATCCTGTTCTAATTACGACAGAAACATGATTTAAACGTCATTTTTAAGAGGGAAAAAATCAGAGAATTGGTTAATGCAATAAAACTATTCTTAAAAAATTTGGAGATTTTTGTTTCCCGAACCCTTTTAAGAAACATCTGTGTTTTTTTTTTTAATTATGTACAGTGTAACACTGTTAAAACTTAGTCTAGCCAATTCACGCACATAAACGGTAATGCTTAAGGAGTCTTTTTTGAATCCCTATATATATGATTTACAGTATACACACCACATAATAAAGGGAAATTTAGTTAAGCTTAGAAAAACAAACAACAACTGAAGTCGCACTTCCAATAATTATTGCTCATAGACAGTATTGTAACCAAATTCTTTTGAGTATCACTGTAACCAAATTCTGTTGTGTATCACTGTAATCTAACTACAAATGCAATGAATTATATTTTACAGGAAGCAAATTGTAGTACACCTCAATAATGCATATGAATTCTATTGTGTTTAAAATATTGTAAATCATTAAAATACAATGCAAAGAATTTTTTGCCATAAGAAATACACTCTCTACAAACTATTGATAGCGGTAACATACTATGTGAACCCGGTACTTTTCATTGCAGAAAACGATAGACTTACATCTTTGCTTTTTTCATCTCGTAGTTGCATATATTTAAAAATTAATTGTACAATATCACCACCTGAAATAGAGAATTATAAATTAGCGAAGGTTAATAGATAAAAATTGACCTACTGCATAAAATAATTGCTATTAAATGGAAATTTCTTTTCATTTACACTTATCTCCAATACTCAAGTTTTCCTTCATTTTTTCACAAGGATCTCTCTTTACAAACTATTGACGTATAAAATACCCTCTCAATGCGTAATTTGATTGTAGAAAACAATTCATTTACATCTTCGTCTGTTGCATCTCGTAGTTGCATGTATTTTAAAATTAATTGTACAATATCATCACCTGAAATGGAGAATTACAAATTAGCGAAGATTAATAGGTACAAATTAAATCTAATGTCTAATATAAATGCTATTAACTCAGAATTTCTTTCCATTTACACTTACCTCTAATATTCTGACAATTTTCCTTAATTTTGCACAATGATACTCTCTTTACAAACTATTAACGCATAACATACCCTCTCAATGCGTCATTTTATTGTAGAAAACAATACATTTACATCTTCGCATTTTGCATCTCGTAGTTGCATATATTTTAAAATTAATTGTTCAATATCATCACCTGAAATAGAGAATTACAAATTAGCGAAGATTAATACATACAAATTGAATCTAATGTCTAACATAAATGCTATTAACTCAGAATTCCTTTGTATTTACACTTACCGCCGATAATCTAACAGTTTTAATTCATTTTTTCACAAGGATACTCTTCTTACAAACTATTGACGCATAACATACCCTCTCAATGCGTCATTTGATTGTAGACAACAAAATACATTTACATCTTCTTCTTTTGCCATCTCGTAATTGCATATTTTAAAATTAATTGTACAATATCATCACCTGAAAGGGAGAATTACAAATTAGCAAAGATTAATAGATACAAATTGCATCTAATGTCTAATATAAATGCTATTAACTCAGATTCTTTGTAGTTACACTTTACCTTCGATATTCTAAGTTTTTCTTCATTTTTTTCACAAGGATACTCACTTTACAATCTGTTGACGCATAACATGCCCTCTCAATCCGTCATTTGATTGCAGAAAACATTACGTTATCAGGTTATCATCTTCGTATTTTGCATTTCGTAGTTGCATGTATTTTAAAATTAATTGTTAAATATCATCATCACCTGAAATGGAGAATTACAAATTAGCGAAGTTTAATAGATACAAATTGAATCTACTGCTTAATATAAATGCTATTAACTCAGAATTTCTTTGCATTTACACTTACCTCCGCTATTCTAACAGTTTTAATTCATTTTTTCACAAGGATACTCTCTTTAAAAACTATTGACGCATAACATACCCTCTCAATCCGTCATTTGATTGTAGAAAACATTACGTTATCTGGTTATCATTTTCGTCTTTTGCATTTCGTAGTTGCATATATTTTAAAATTAATTGTACAATATCATCACCTGAAATGGAGAATTACAAATTAGCGAAGATTAATAGATACAAATTGAATCTAATATCTATAATATAAAAGCTATTAACTCAAGAATTTCATTGCATTTACACTTACCTCCGATATTCTAACAGTTGTCCTTCATTTTTTCACAAGGATACTCTCTTTACAACTATTGACGCATAACATACCCTCTCAATCCGTCATTTGATTGTAGAAAACAATTCATTAACATCTTCGTCTTTTGCATTTCGTAGTTGCATATATTTTAAAATTAATTGTACAATATCATCACCTGAAATGGAGAATTACAAATTAGCGAAGATTAATAGATACAAATTAAATCTAATGTCTAATATAAATGCTATTAACTCAGAATTTCTTTCCATTTACACTTACCTCCGATATTCTAACAGTTTTACTTAATTTTGCACAAGGATACTCTCTTTCGAAACTATTGACTCATAACATACCCTCTCAATGCGTCATTTTATTGTAGAAAACAATACATTTACATTTTCGAATTTTGCATCTCGTAGTTGCATATAGTTAAAAATTAATTGTACAATATCATCACCTGAAATAGAGAATTACAAATTAGCGAAGATTAATAGATACAAATTGAATCTAATGTCTAACATAAATGATATTAACTCAGAATTTCTTTGTATTTACACTTATCGCCGATAATCTAACAGTTTTCATTCATTTTTTCACAAGGATACTCTCTTTACAAACTATTCACGCATAACATACCCTCTCAATGCGTCATTTGATTGTAGACAACAAAATACATTTACATCATCGTCTTTTGCATTTAGTAGTTGCATATTTTTTAAAATTAATTGTACAATATCATCACCTGAAAGGGAGAATTACAAATTAGCGAAGTTAATAGATACAAATTGAATCTAATGTCTAATATGAATGCTATTAACTCAGAATTTCTTTGTATTTACACTTTACCTTCGATATTCTAACAGTTTTTATTCATTTTTTCACATGGATACTCCCTTTACAAACTATTGACGCATAACATACCCTCTCAATCCGTCATTTGATTGTAGAAAACATTACGTTATCAGGTTATCATCTTCGTATTTTGCATTTCGTAGTTGCATGTATTTTAAAATTAATTGTTAAATATCATCATCACCTGAAATGGAGAATTACAAATTAGCGAAGATTAATAGATACAAATTGAATCTAATGTCTAACATAAATGATATTAACTCAGAATTTCTTTGTATTTACACTTATCGCCGATAATCTAACAGTTTTCATTCATTTTTTCACAAGGATACTCTCTTTACAAACTATTCACGCATAACATACCCTCTCAATGCGTCATTTGATTGTAGACAACAAAATACATTTATATCATCGTCTTTTGCATTTAGTAGTTGCATATTTTTTAAAATTAATTGTACAATATCATCACCTGAAAGGGAGAATTACAAATTAGCGAAGTTAATAGATACAAATTGAATCTAATGTCTAATATAAATGCTATTAACTCAGAATTTCTTTGTATTTACACTTTACCTTCGATATTCTAACAGTTTTTATTCATTTTTTCACATGGATACTCCCTTTACAAACTATTGACGCATAACATACCCTCTCAATCCGTCATTTGATTGTAGAAAACATTACGTTATCTGGTTGTCATTTTCGTCTTTTGCATTTCGTAGTTGCATGTATTTTAAAATTAATTGTTAATTATCATCATTTCCTGAAATGGAGAGTTGCAAATTAGCGAAGATTAATAGATACACATTGAATCTACTGTCTAATATAAAAGCTATGAACTCAGAATTTCTTTGCATTTACACTTTACCTCCGCTATTCTAACAGTTTTAATTCATTTTTTTCACAAGGATACTCACTTTACAATCTGTTGACGCATAACATGCCCTCTCAATCCGTCATTTGATTGTAGAAAACATTGCGTTATCTGGTTGTCATTTTCGTCTTTTGCATTTCGTAGTTGCATGTATTTTAAAATTAATTGTTAAATATCATCATTTCCTGAAATGGAGAGTTGCAAATTAGCGAAGATTAATAGATACACATTGAATCTACTGTCTAATATAAAAGCTATGAACTCAGAATTTCTTTGCATTTACACTTTACCTCCGCTATTCTAACAGTTTTAATTCATTTTTTTCACAAGGATACTCTCTTTACAAACTATTGATGCATAACATGCCCTCTCAATCCGTCATTTGCTTGTAGAAAACATTACGTTATCAGGTTATCATTTTCGTCTTTTGCATTTCGTAGTTGCACGTATTTTAAAATTAATTGTTAAATATCATCATCACCTGAAATCGAGAATTACAAATTAGCGAAGATTAATAGATACAAAATGAATCTACTGTCTAATATAAATGTTATTAACTCAGAATTTCTTTTCATTTACACTTACCTCCGATGTTCTAACAGTTTTCATTCATTTTTTCACAAGGATACTCTCTTTACAAACTATTCACGCATAACATACCCTCTCAATGCGTCATTTGATTGTAGACAACAAAATACATTTGCATTTAGTAGTTGCATATTTTTTAAAATTAATTGTACAATATCATCACCTGAAAGGGAGAATTACAAATTAGCGAAGTTAATAGATACAATTTGAATCTACTGTCTAATATAAAAGCTATTAACTCAGAATTTCTTTGTATTTACACTTTACCTCTGATTTTCTAACAGTTTTTCTTCATTTTTTTTTCACAAGGATACTCTCTTTACAAACTATTGACGCATAACATGCCCTCTCAATCCGTCATTTGATTGTAGAAAGCATTACGTTATCAGGTTAACATCTTCGTCTTTTGCATTTCGTAGTTGTATGTATTTTGAAATTAATTGTTAAATATCATCATCACCTGAAATGGAGAATTACAAATTAGCGAAGATTAATAGATACAAAATGAATCTACTGTCTAATATAAATGTTATTAACTCAGAATTTCTTTGCATTTACATTTACCTCCGATGTTCTAACAGTTTTTCTTCATTTTTTTTCACAAGGATACTCCCTTTACGATATATTGGCCCATAACAGGATATCTCAATCCGCCATTTGATTGTAGAAAACAATACATTTACATCTCTGTCTTTTGCATCTCGTAGTTGCATATATTTCAAAATTGATTGTACAATATCATCATCACCTGAAAGGGAAAATTACAAACTAGCGAAGATTAATAGATACGAATTGAATCTACTGTCTAATATAAATGCTATTAACTCAGAAGTTTTTTTTCATTTACCTCCAATACTCTTACAGTTTTCCTTCATTTTTTAGGGTTTCGTTCATCTCACGAAACCCTGAGTCCCGCTTCGTTGTCTGTTCGTCACAGAGCCGGTTCTCAGAAACTATATAACTCACAGACTTGAAATGACACTTGACAGAAATTATTTCAGACATTTCATATGAAAAAAATGTTTGAAGTCTTGGTATTAACAGTGTAATATGAATTTGTAAAAACCTTTTAAACAATAAAAAGTTGAGTAATTGTGCAACTTATTTTCAACAATAAAGTATAAACTCATTGTTGTATTTCGTTTCAACAACAGAATCTTAGCTTAACAATGGAAAACAAATACTTTACATAGAAAAATGGAGTAGTTTTTGAAAGCATTGTTACAAACAATGTAACATTTTAAAAATAATTCTGTTTATATGAAGCTGAAATACGTTAACTGAGATATACAAATAAGCTAATTATAGAATGTGGTCACTGAAATACTCTCAGTTCTGTTACAAGGTTGTAACACAGCAAGGTTTATACACAATTCTAGTAGAAAAACAACATTAGGTCCGTATTGTTTGTATTGGCTATATAATTATGGCCGATACTGGCTTTATATATTATCCCAGCAACAGGTGTTTTTACATTTTGCCAATATCGTATCAGTATTGGAAAGAAATATTTAGCCATTTCCTTTTAAATATATTTTCAAAGTAAAGCTAATATTTTCCCAATATTGACGTTTCATTGCGAATTCGTGTATATATGCTCCAATATAATGTCAATATTTTTGTAATAGTGTCATTTTATCGTGAACATTTCCAATGCAAAGTCAATATTTTACCAATATTGTTATTTCATTGTAAGTATTTGCAATGAATACAAAACTCGTAGAATATTGGGCCTCAATTTGACTTGTATAACCAATATGTATTTGTTACTAGTAAGAGTGCGAGTTTATTTCTGCACGCAGATCTTTTTTGAAAATGCATTTTAATAAAGTCGTAGCAGTCTATCATTCTATCTGTCGTTTGGCATTATAACTAACTGTATATGTGTATTTCGGTACTACTTAACTGAAAAACATGGTAAAGCAGAATATAGGCTATTACGAATTTTAAAAGATACGTATTTATAACGCTTACAGTATACTTATTAGATTGAAAAAAAAAATACATTGCAACTTATCTGTTGTTTTTAGTTTAAGGTTATTTCACTAAAATAATACATTTTTCATTTAAATGAAATTTTAGTGTCTACTGATAGGAAATATTTGTGAATTGAGTTCGTCAATCGGCCTGTTTTTCTATCTCTCTTTTTATTTGTGTGCGCTTTAAAATTAATAAAAGTAATTCGGATCAGTGAAAAATTAATTACGCAATTGAGCTCTAAGACATTCTCATTCCTATTGAAAATATTTAATACTATAATATTAGAGATCGACCGAAACAGGTTTTAAGATCGAAACCGAAACCTAAACCGAATTTCGGTGATCTTCCCACTTTCGGCCGAAACCGAAACCGAAACCGAAAGTGTCAAAAAATGTAAAAACTGATTAATACATGCATAAATACATATAATTATTAAATAATTAATTAATTAGTAATAAATAATTAATAATTACTTAATAATATCTAATTACGTTACTAATTAATTAATTATACGTGTATTGAACCACATTTCTAACAAACAAACGTACATATATATGTGTGTGTATAGGTTTCAAACAAAAATGAAACATGAATAATACAACTTTTATATTTTATTATTTTATAACAACCAATAATTATAGGCATTTATCAATAATTAATTAACAATGTAGTTAAATAATGTAAAACAAATTCAATAATGAATATTTAATTTTTAAATGTATTCATATTTTCAGTTCGTTAATATTTTGCATTTAAATTGTTTAAGTATATAGTTAAGTATTGGTTAAGTAAAAGTAATTGTTTAAGTAAAAGTTTAAGTAAAGAGCACAAAAGTTAAGATAATTTGTTCAATTTGACTAAAAAAGGAAAATTAGCATTAAGACAACATTTTAAGCCTAGAAATTATTAATTATAAACTTTATTTTCCATTTCAATATTCTCAAAGTGAGACATGCTTAACACTATTTTGGACTTTAGCTAATTTTAAATATATATATATAAGGATAAAAATGTAACAGTTGTCAATTTTCTTTTAGGATGTGCACAATAAGATCAAAATAAATCTTTGATCACTCACCGCCCCCCCCCTCCAAAAAAAAAGCTTTCCCACTCCCTGCCTCACTAAGAAAGTATTGAAATGGCACCCCTGTTTGAAAATTTTATCTCCAGTGCCATTTTGACTCTCTGTGCCTCTATCCAAAACTTTTTTTTTGTTCATATAAAATAAAACGTAATTAATTTAGCAATAAGACAGAAATAGTTTCCAATTATACGAATTTCATCTAATAAAACAATATTTTAAGTAAACATAACTCGATATATATTTTGTAATAGATTTCGTAAATCTTCATATGTTTTAACAACACCTTTCTCATAAAGCATTCGAAATAATCTGGAGTTTTAAAGTAAAAATGTTCTATTACTGTTAAGTTTTCAGCTTTTAAAGATCACGTGATAAGCGTCTTTTAAGTTTAGTCATATATGCATTGCTTGCTTTATAATTTACACTCGCATCATGGATCAGCCATGACCGATAATGATAAACAGTAGAGTTCACAGCAATAAACAGTGTCTCATTTGATTCGATACAACTCATATCAATGAGTAAGTTGAAAATTTCCGAAAGAAGGAACGAGATTTTGAAATACAGATAGTTTCCGTCGAGTTTCGGTCAGGCCGAAATTTTCGCAGCAGTTTCGCCGAAAACGAATATTCGGCGAAACTCCGATTTTGCGCCGAAACCGAAACCGAAATTTCGGTCGATCTCTATATAATATCAATAGGGATAAGTAATAAAAATTTATTTAAAAAGTAACGAGTCTCGGTAGAACTATTTAAAGAGCTTTCTTCATCCTGCATCAGTGTGCTCTATTAACTACAGAATACAGTTCTGTCTCATTCCTCCACAGTCCTTTATTTAGACAGCGGAGAATACTTTCACAAAACTTACATCTTTAAGCTAACATTTTGTTTAGCGTTTATAGCTATTGAACGCATTGGAACATGGAATGCATTGGAACGCACTGGAACGCATTTTGAATGCATTAGAACGCATTGTATGCATAGTACGTATTGGAACGTATTGAATGCATTGGAACATTTCCACATAATTGTTTATTGCTATTGAACGCATTGGAGCATGGAACGCATTGGAACGCATTGCAACGTATTTGGAACGCATTGTACGCATTGGAACGTATTGAACGCATTGGAACATTTCCACATAGTTGGAAATATTTTATACTATAATATCAATAGAGATAAGAAATAAAAACGAATTTCTAAAACATACATATATTGATTTAAAAAGCAACGAGTCTCGGTAGAACTATTTAAAGAGCTCCTTCATCCAACATCAGTGTGCTCTATTAATTGTAGAATACAGTTCTTTCTAATTCATCCATACTCCTTTATTTAGACAGCAGAGAATAATTTGAGAAAACTTGCATCTTTCAGCTATTATTTTGTTTAGCGTTTCAGTTTTTTAAGTAAAAAAAAAAAATAACCAGCAAATTTATTTAAAAACATACTTTTTGTTTGTTTGTGGTTCTTATTCGATTTCATTTATTAATAAAGAATTCTCGTTCAAAACAAATTTATTTGACTTAAAAAAACAACAACAACAACAACTCTAACAAACAACAAAATAATAATAATAATAATAATAAAAAATAACCCAGGAAGTTTGGTAGCTATGATAATGAGTATATGGGTCATTCCACAGTATTTGGCTTCACAAGTTTGAAAAAAAAGTTTTATAAAAAGTTAAGTGTAAAACATCATTTTAAAGTTTTAAATCTCTTCTATTAAAATTTATCCAAAATATTATTTTTTTTAAAAATAAAATAAAAATTAGAGCATTTTTTTGCAGCCATATAGAAAAATTTGGTCATAGGTCCCATACGTAACAAATAGCTTTGTCCCGTACGTAACAGAAATAATTAGCTTTCATTAATTAATGACGCAATTAAAAAAATAATTTTAAAATTAATTAATAAAATGTATATTTCTGCTTCTACTCATTAAATTTATCTGTGAAAATATTAAATAAATTCAGAGCAAAATCCAAATTGCTAGAGGTACTTTTATAACAATTTTTTGTGATGTCCCGTACGTAAAACAACTTTATTAATTAAAAAATATATATGTATTGGCTCAAACAAAAAGAAATTTCATAAGAATCTAGTTGAAGTGATATATAATGCATTAAAAATAATTGCAAACTTTTTCATTTATATTTTGATACTGAAAAAAGTACAAATATCTCAAAAATTTGCTGTGAAATGTCCCGTACGTAACACATGAATACTGTGGAATGACCCATATAAAATAAGTCAGGATTTGTAGACATTTAAAATATTTTTTCCCGACAGGTAAATTTCAAGGCTCGAAACTTTTAGAAATCGGTTCTGGTGTTACCGTGCACAGCATTGCTTCGGCCAGTCAGTACTTCCCCAATATTGTCATGAGTGACTACGTGGAAGATAATCTAGAGGAGTTGAGGAAATGGCTGAAGGGACAATCATCCATCAAACAAATGTTAGATGTTCAAGCAGAACTGGAAGGATATGGCAAGTTAGTAATTTCTATTTACCTTTTTACTGGTATATTTACAGATAAACATGTCAGATAAAGACAGAAATTTTGTAGGAGGAAGTGCCAATACTAAATCCACCTGGTGATTAATTTTAGATAAAAAAAATAATATTTTAATTTAATAGAAAAAACTATAAGAGTTCTATTAAAGTTATAAGAGGAATGAATATTAGAGGAATTTCGATTATTATGTAATACAATTTACGTTTGGGGCAATGCAACATTCCGATATTGTTTAAAACCCGAAAACCGAATACAATCACAAACTTGAACTATTTGCGATTAGTTATTTGCATATATGATATGAGAATCATATATTAAGTTTTAACTCCTTCCCTTTTTTATTTTATAAATCAATTCTCCCTCTCTTCAAAATTTCACACGTAATATTTAACTTAAAATAATAATCATTCCTTTAATTAAATTTTTCTAATCTCCTTTTTTTTTCGTTTTTCTGTATCGCGCTCTATCCTTTTTATATATATGAAAAAGAATACAAACTTCGTAGATTCTTTTCTTCTTTAATTCAAGTTCCCAATGTATTTTTATATCAGTTCTTTTGGCTGAACAATATTTGTTAGTTAATAAATACCATCTGCCGGGCATTGCAATGCGAGCACTCCTAATAGGGTATCATTAAAGAGTCTCTATGGTTCGTTAATCTAAAAATTACCCAACTATCGCTAAAATATGTAACTTTTCTTTCCCAGAAAATTCCTTTCCCATCAACATCTCCATAAGTCGTTACTGTGTCCTTGGTAAAGTTATATTTTGAAGTAAATAGATATGCTGTGCCAAAAATGGTACCCTTTCGTGATATATATATCATTAACATGCTATGCTCTCTCTAAAATTTTTATTGCCAAGAAACTCTTATTGGCGAGATTCTGTATTCAGTTGAGTTCAGTTATCATAGGAGAAAGATCATCCACTCCTTCTCCTGACTTTCTACTGTACGCTCTGTCGAAGAGGCTTCTTGCTCCAATGCCCTCTCTTTCTGCCATATGGCCATATCATCTTCTGATGGAGTAAATACGTTTGTCAATCTATACTGGAGTTTTTCTATCATCATTATACCTGGGAATATTCATTACTATTTGCTGCAACTAAATAAATTAACATTATAGCAGACAAAATCCACTTTACGAAATTTTATCACACGCAAACAAATAATAATAATGAAATACATTTTTGGAAGGTATTATGAGATAGTCGGCTAATATGGAATAGAGGGTTAAAAATGAAGAAAGTGATCAAAATTTAGAAAAATACAGATTTAATAGTACAAAGGGAGCATGATTAAAATATTATCTAGGTAGTCAGTTAATATAGTTTAGATTCCATGCTCAAATCATAGTATAAGGATAGGTATCTGCGCCAACACAGTTAAGGGTATTCAATACTGGCATTCCATATAACCCGATCCAGCCAGTTTGGAGAAAAATACCCTCTGTTTTTTACCAGGAATCATGAACTAAAAAATGAGCCTTACATGAAAAACTGTTACTATTTGGGTGTACATCATGATTAGTGTTATATTTCAATGAAAGATTGTGAAAGATTAGTATTAATTTGTAACCTGAGATGGCGCCACTAAACAAGCTCATTTGTTATCTCTTGCAAGAGAGTCAGAAAAATACGATACGATACGCAGTCTAATGTAATTATGAATTTTCTAAGCAGCGGTTCACTCGACCGCACTTGTAAATATGTGTAATAAATATCTATATAGTTAAATATAGATGTCTATTTGCTACTATAGTATATTGTACCCACAATGATAAAGCTATAATAATTAGTTTCAATGTAAAAATATTATTCCTAATAATGAATAAAAAGTATTGAAAACGTATCTCCTGAAATTTTACAAACACGGAAAACAAATGTTTATTTACACAACGCCTCCTGACGCCAACCCTCGAACGACACGCTCTGAGATGTACTCTAGGAACGTTCTTAAGTTGTTTTTGATATTGCCGCTTTATGAGAGCACGTTACCAATGAGAAATATTAGTATTCCATGTTATCTGACTGTTCCATAATATCCGAAGTTCCTCTATCTTTGAAGTTTTAACAACCAATAAAATTTGAAAGACATGTGGTAAACATATAATGTTAATTGCATATATATAACAGCAGTAGTTTTATTCGTAAGAAAAGGCTTTTTTTTTAAACTAGCCAAGCAATAGAACAAATGTCTTCAAGTGTGCTTCCACATATCTAGGTGAATGTTTAAAATTTCCTCTGTGTTTATAGTTTTCAAATAATTTTCATTATACACTAAAATACAATACACACGGTCTTAATTGTATTCATCCCCCTCCCCACAAAAAAATCATATAGTGTGATATCTGCTCAAGGTATAAGACAGCCATGTCCAATCTATCACCTAATAATTCTTTTTTTCTTTTATTTATAAATTAAAAATGCTTGTTTGCTTAAAAAACACTTTGCTCACAAATACAACTCTATGCCTCTGTTATATGAACAAGCAATATAACATAATTATCTTATTTCTTTTTTAACAGATGTTATCGAGTGTCAATATTGTAAAAATAAATCTAATTCCCCCAGCAATTATGAGGTTAATATTTTGAAGGATACTGCTGTCTTATTAGTTTTTGTGTATTTTTCATATTGATAAAGTTACAATCACTGACCAATATGAACTATCTATAAAATGCAACCTCGTCTACACACATTTTAATAACCACATTTTAACTTGTCCAAATCGATCAAGAAAGTAGCAATTGATCATGATTTTTTAAAATAACTTGAGTCATGAAAAACACAACACTCAATTGAATCAAATTCACCTCTGTACTATAATAATTGTTTAAAAACAACACAAAATGTCACAAAAAACATATATGCATCATTTATTAAAAACTTTTACTAAAACACCTAAAGTAAAAGTTTTTAATAAAGGATGCATATATGTTTTTTGTGACATTTTGTGTTGTTTTTAAACAATTACATGATTTTTTAGCCAAATATATTGACAGAATCATTTAACAATACAATATTCTTACTCCTTCGAGCCAGCCTCAGCACAGAAATCAACTTATTGTTACAAGAAATTTCACTACATTTCTACAATATTTGAGAAGTTAAAAGTGTTCCTACAGAAATTTAATATACAACTGATAGCAATGCCATCCCCTTACCTTAATGATATCCTTACTGATAAAATCAAGATAATCCCATCAAAAATCTGGAATATACGAAATTCCTATTACGTTAGTAATTAATGATAAGAAAGTCTATATTGGCATGACCAACCGAAAATTTTCTAAAAGATTTAAGGAGCATCGTCGGGATATTAAACAGTCTAAAAAGAATACTGTTCTTTCTCGTTTCTATTTCGATAACGAAGGCTGTTGTGTTAATTTTAATGAGGCGAAAATCATCGTTTCTTGTAATAACCCATTTGAAAGCATGATCAGAGAGTCAGTCGAAATTATTGCACATGAACATCATACCTGCAATGATAACTTATTTTTTAATATCCCTAAAATTTGCCACGATATGTTTAAAAACTTGATTTTCATATTTTTGAAGTCCTTCATTTTCCTTCTTTCACCATGAATTTGTTTGAACGTTTGCTTAGCCCGTTTCCCAGTTCATAGATTGCAGCACATAATATTCTTCAATCGAAGTTTCGCAAATTTTTAAACTATTGTTTCGTTTTAACCTTTCTATTGTATTCACTAGATGGAGCCACTATGGAGCCAATCATGAATCCAATCAAGAATTACCGAAATTCAATTCTTTGTCTCTCATACTTTATGTATTCATCTCTAGACTTTTAATTCGCTTTGACTTTACATCCTGAAGACGACTGCAGATGCAGGTCGAAACGTTGATTTTATGTATCATCATCATCAACAACCATTTTCAATCCACTGCTGGATGTAGGTCCTCCCCAAATTTTTCTATTGTTTCCTGTCTAGAGCCCTAGTCATCCAATTAACACCGGCCACTTTTCTGATTTCGTCACTCCATCTTACTTGCGGTCGTCTTCTTGGTCGTTTTACATCCCTGGGATACCACTGTAGGGTGTTTGTGCTCCATCTATTGTCGTGTCTTCTTGAAATGTGCCCAGCCCATTTCCATTTTAGCCGCTTAATTCTCTCAATGATGTCAAAAACTTTCGTCTGACTACTTATCCAGGTTATTCTCTTTCTGTTTCGTCTAGTTAGGCCTAGCATACATCTTTCCATACTTCGCTGTGTCATTTGTAATCTTAGTACCATCCGTTTAGTTAGCGTCCATGTTTCTGCTCCATAAGTTAGTGCAGGCAAAATACATTGGTTAAAGACCTTTCTTTTCAAACAAACAGGCATATTACTCTTCAGAATAATATTGTTCTTCTCAAAAGCACTCCATCCTTTTTTCATTTTTCTATTGATTTCATTCATGATACTGTTGTCCGTTGATATTTCCTGTCCAAGGTACAAATAACTTTGCACTTCTTTAATCTCAGAGTTGTTGTAGACGATTTCTTTTTTGATGCAAATGAATTGAACATCATCTTAAACTTTTCCAAATTTATTTTTAATCCCACATTAATGCTAGCTTCTGCCAAATCTTTTAACATATTTTCCAATTCTTCATATGTATATACAGGGTCATTCATAATTCCCTCCGGGGTTTCGAAACGTTATAGTAAAAAAACGAAGACGAATATGAAAAAAAGAAACATATGAAATTATTCCGAAACTATTCAAGTTTTACTTACATACATTACAGGTGTTCTATGTGTGAACCCTTGGTCACACGGCATACATCCATGCGATAGTCCAGTTCCTGCCATACTCCGTTTCTTTAAATCTGAATCAGTGGTGTCAGTTCAACGGGCCTTTCGTAATAAATATCGAAAACAGGGACCAACTGACAAAACAATTCATGTGTGGTACCGGAAATTTAAAGAAACGGAGTATGGAAGGAACTGGACTATCGCATGGATGTATGCCGTGTGACCAAGGGTTCACACATAGAACACCTGTAATGTATGTAAGTAAAACTTGAATAGTTTCGGAATAATTTCATATGTTTCTCTTTTTCATATTCGTCTTCGTTTTTTTACTATAACGTTTCGAAACCCCGGAGGGAATTATGAATGACCCTGTATAATCATAATTAAATTTTACAAGTTCATATAATTGTTCTTGTTTTTATGTACCGTTAAGTAAATTTTCTGTATTTATGTATAAAATCTACTTTTCATATGCATTTGATATTTATTCTCCTTTGGTAAATGTTCTACATTTCTTTACATAATTTTATACTAGTTTCAAAGGAATGTCTATAGACTAATATTTTTATGTTTATTTTACATTAGTGATTTGGCAACAGGAAGAAAACTCATCGAATCCAGAATTCGAAAAAGTGTTAAACGAGTGACCCGCTGCGATGTGCTAAAAGATGGCATTTTCTTAGAAAAAGACACCAATCCGGACACATCACCACCTTATGACGTAGTTGTTTCCTGTTTAACTCTGGAAACATGTCCCGTAGATGTTAAAGGCTATGGAGACATCATGAAACGAATCAATCCCCTCATAAAACCTGGTGGTGGATTGCTTCTTGCCGGATTTTTTCAAGGCAGTCCATGGAAAGCTGGAGATCATACATTTCACCACATTAAGATTGACCAAGCGGATTTACTAGACGCTTTGACAAATGCTGGATTTGGTGATATTGAAATCAAAACCAAGGCAAAAGATGTTCCGCAATATAAAAACTTTACATGCTCGAAAATGTTTTGTCTTGTTGCTAAAAAGTTGAATAATGTTAATTGATAATGTGCTTAAAAAGGAATGCCAGTGTAACGCCTATTAAAATAAAACCAGTGGACCCGTGGGAGGATTTCTTACTGCAGTCTAATATTTTTTAGCACTGTCTAATAATTTTTAGATGCAGGTTTAAATTTCTAAAGAAAAAATAACGATAAAAATTTCTGCAAACAACATTAGTCAAGTCAGAAAATCATCTCTTTATTCTATCAAAGTTACAGTAAAAACTGATCGACGACAGCAAAAGGCACGTGTGAGTAAAAAAAAAAATAACAATGGTATTTTAACTGCATTAGAGGATGACGTCATCCACTTTGTGAAAAACACGGGACAAAGAAAAATAAATTGAATACATATGAAATACAACTTAATTTACTACAACAAAGAAAGCTACACTTGAAATACCACTACTTCTATCGATCGATGGTTTTTTTTCTTCTAAACATTTGACTTTCAATTTTGATTTTTAATCACACATATAAAATAAACCACTTGCGTTCAAAATCTTTTTTGTATTATTTATTATTTTTATAATCGTTTTTGAGCACGATATAACGCGGTATTTTATTTTATTTTTTTGCAATATTGATTTAAGTAAAAAAAACAACAACTTTTATTTCATTTATGAAAACAGTGCTGATTTAATTTTTAATTAACTGCAATTCTTAATTTAAAGAAAAACATGTTCTAACGAAATGAGAGTGTACTATGTCAGATGCCGGTTCAAAAACTTTTCGAATGATGCATCATTCAATGTTCTGCGTTTTGTAAATGTATAGAAAAATAATTTGGACAATAGAAATAATATCTATGATAATTTTTGTAGGTTTTTAGAAGAACAAATTGACAATTTATTTTGAAACGGCAATCACCATTAGATTAGACAAACTTTGAAACTCCATAAAAATATAATTTTTCTTATCATCAGGAAGCTCAGTACAAGAAAATTATTCGTGGTCTTCATTCTGAGTATGGTAAACACGGCTGCATGGGAACAATTGTTCTTAAACACAAGGGTTAATTTTTTTTGTTTAAACTGAATGTAGAAATCTTGCAAATGATTAATTTCTACAGAAACGTATAACATTATAATTATTATTTCAATTTGTAAGTGAAATTTTTGGAGGAAAAATTTACATAAGATTTTCTCAAAAGTCACTTTTTAAAAATCAGAAAAATATAGGAATGATAAAGAAACATCTATGGCATCAGCAGATAAGTTGATGTTACTTTACTCCCTATTTGAAGTTAATACCGTAATGACTAACTTTTCCATTATGCCGACCAGTTCACAATACACTATTTTGAGAAAAATGCATTAAAAAATATTTTACAAAAGATGTAGACCGCAGAGATGAGATGTGCTCAGCATGAGCCTGAAACTTGCTCGTGCTTGGTTTTTATTAACACTTTCCAACCTAGTTGAAAAGTGTTTATGACTTCGGTTTGTCTGGCCGTCTGCCGTCTGGCCGTCTGGCCGTCTTTCCGTGCTCCAACTCCCGTAAATATGCTCGGATTGCTCTGCAATTTTTATATGTTATTGTCGTTATCTATAGGATGTTCCCTATTTCAATGGAAGTGTGTAGCACTTATAGTTTTTTTACAGGGACACTCAAAAGAATTCCGTTACATTACGGTCTATGGGGAAAAATCATTTGCGGTTTATTTTAATGATGTTACACCATTTCAAACACATTGTAATTGATATATATCACTAAGGTGCATTACAAGAAGCTTAATATGGAATAGGGTGTGCATAGCACTTATAGTTACTTTACAGGGACAGTCAAAAGAATTCCGTTACATTACGTTTATGAAGAAAAATCGTTTGCGGTTTAATTAAATAATGTTTCACTATTTTAAACGCATTGAAATTTATATATATCACTAAGGTGCATTACAAGAGGTTTACTACAGAATAGTGTGTGTATAGCAGTCATCGTTCATTTACAGGGACACACAAAAGAATTCTCTACTGTCTGTTAACAATAATTCCTGGAAGTGCGTTTTAAGTTACTGAACGCGATTTTAATTTTAACTCGCTTTTTACCTATTACGTGGTGTGTATAAATTCTGTAGATCCTATACAAGGAAGCACAAAAGTTCACGAACACATTTCCGTTTATTGACAGAAACTCCAGCCGGAGAATTTTAAACTGTGCTACACGTTTCCTAACTGAACTAAAATTTAGCATCCTATGTAGTATATATACAAATCTATAGATCCTATACAGGGCTGAATAAAAGTATTCGGATATTTTTCCAAATATTGTATATGTTGGAAATTCCTGAAATTATGTTTTTAAATATGTTATGCGTTTTCCAAATTGTTTACTTAGATGTTATCTTTTAGCTTATTAAACGGTATGATTTGTAAAATTATTTTGGAAGCGTTGGAAAGTGTTACATAATCTATGCTTGACGCATGATTTTTCTTGATTGTTACATCTATCATCAGACTCGGTCTTAAAGCGAAAAATTTATTTATTCACAAATTAAACAAAAGGAGGAAAAAAAAACCTCGAAAAACTATTTGAGAAACAAGAATGTAGTCGAAGTTTCTTAAAGTGTTTTACAATCCTTTTAAAAGTAAGTTTGAAAGAAAATTGAAATGTTATTGATGGGATAGAAGTAGAAATAGCCTATCTGATTTTTAAGTCTTTGCACGGACAGTGTTAGTGTTAGTAACATAAGAAAGCCGTGTGATATTCGTGATATTCTTTGTCTATCTTCGTTTTTCATTTAAAATCATTTTCCAGAATTACGGATAAACAGAACTAATGTCTTTTTGCAATAGTTGTACAATGATATTTCAAAAGAATAAGAATTTGTACTTTTGCAGATTTCTGCCAATGGTTGGGTATAAGTAACAAATTCGCCATTTTAAGCAGATTTTCAGGTACATGAAAGTATCATGAAATGTTATCAGGTATCATGAAATATTATCATGAGGGAGTATTTAGGATTAATACTGATTTTTATGTAAGAAGAGATTTTTAAATCAGAAATTTAATCTTAAACAATTTTAAAATATTATGGACAATTTTCTATTGCGTACGTTTTATTTCCGGTTCGGGCTATGATGGCACAAAAATTTTCGGGCTCCGGGTCCAAGAACAGATGAACTCATCTCTAGCAAACATTTCGGCAGACTACATAAATAAAAGCCTGTAGAAATTTGTTTTTTTTTTCTTAATTGAGCACTGAGCAAGGCGGCGTTGAAAATTAAATAAATCATAGAAGTTTTAGGCAAAAGAAAAGTGTTTTTTAAAGATTTTACACCGGCATTTTACTTAAAAACGTTTCAATGGAAGTTTGTAAAATGTTACTCTTTACATAAGGAAACGAATGATCTCCATTTTGTTAACTTGACTGAGATTTAAAGCATGTAGCGTTGATGTAAAAATGAACGAGGACCATCATAATTCGAATGAAAATAATTCTATAATAACTAGTGGTAGAGTGCCTCTATAAGAGAGTGCCGACATACGCACCGAAAGCATGATCAGACTGAAAGTTTTGTCCAAATTATGGCAACCAACATCCCACAACTCGACGAGTTATATTAGACGATAGAGACAAGTTAACAAACATTAGCTTGGCGATAATGGCAGTCTTACCAGGATGCTTCGAGATTTATTTTTGTTCAAAATCCTCTTAGACCAATCAACTTTTACTTTGAGTACGGGTGTTACATTTTTGGGGGAGTTTCTGGTGATGAGGTTTGTTTGCCGTGTGTCGCGTGTGGGTGAGGGGCCACTGTATATAGTGTATTTCAAAATGTTATTGTGTGTAAATAAAATTGTTTGAATTTTATATTGTAATTATATATTGTAATCATATTTAAAAATATATTATACCTCTAAAGGTTATTGTATACGTACTAATGCATTCAAAATGTACGACTACAAATAATTGTCATCATAATGTTAATCTCAAAATGCTATATAAATAACTAAAATTAAAGTTTATGTAAAATATCAATTATTGTAATAATTTTAACGTTCGCCCAGCCTTGTGGCAAAATTGGGTAACGTTTATACTTTGTAAAAATTGTAGTTTAACTTGTAATTATTGTAGCTAGCGCCGGATAGTAATATTTTCCCTTCCTAGGCTTAGGGGTTCGTCCTGGCCATTAGCCAAAAGCTGGTCCCTAGGGTGGGCGCTGGCTGTCTGTCTGTCACTTTCATATAGAGGACCTTACTAGTGGTGGATAGCATCTTGTCGGATATTAATTCAATCTAGTACATGAAAGATGTATACAGTGTATCCGCTAAAGTCCGTTGTCACCCCAATAATTTCTGAACGGCAAGATCTGTAGTCATAAAAGTGGGGTCTAGGTATAGTAAAGATGCCATGCGCTACGCAAGAAAACCGCTTACAGCGCCGCTTGGCGGCTAAATTTGGAGTTAGCGTTCTTATTTAAAAAACGGTAAAAGATACGGGAAAAAAGTCAATTACAAAGTTGTTCAGCATCATTGGTTTAGTAAGAGAAGACTCCTTCCGTAAAGTAATGTTAAAAGTAGAAGGCGTAAAATGCATATTTATTTGGTTCGAAACTCATAAAATTGTAGCGCGACATAATGCGGAAGAAAAGAGAAAAGGTCACACTCCAGAGTTTCAATTGTCAGTAGATATACAGTATTCATCTTTACATAAATAAATTTTTATAACACATATCATGAAAAAGTACTTTTTTTCCATTTTGAATAAATTGTGGGGGATACATGAAACAGCGAGAGTATGCAACCCCTCCACCAACATTGCAGAAATTTCGAAACCATATTACGGATGCTTGTGCCAGCGTGTCACCTACCATGTTGTACAATGTGCAGCGGGAAGTGCAATCCCGTGTCCAGGTGTGCATTGTTGCTGGAGGACACCATTTTGAGTATCACTGATAGATGAGCGCCTCATTTCCAATAAGTGCAGTCGTACAACGCGATCAAACACATCAGCGCTTTGTTCTTTTCATTTGTATCATTTTTGTGAGAAAGATTTTTTTTTGTAATAAATCGATGACGCTGAACAACATTGTAATTGACTTTTTTCTCGTACCTCGTACAGTTTTTGAAATAAAAACGCTAACTCCAAATTTAGCCACCAGGTGGCGCTGTAAGTAGTTTCCTTGCGTAGCGCATAGCAACTTTACTATACCTAGACCCCACTTTTATAACTACAGCTCTTGCCGTTCAAAAATTATTGGGGTGACAATGGACTTTAACGAGCACACATGTATAATTTCCCTGTGTGAAGATTGGCTAACTAGAATTTTTAGTTGCTTTGGCAAATGATGAATTTGATGATATTCCATATAAAGACTCAGCAAAAGAAGATTTAAAGTATTCACTGGGTAGTTACACAGGTTTCACAAGGTCCTTGAAAGTTAATATCACAATTTCCGAAACTTTTTTTTTCGCCTTACATAATGGAGAAATGTTTTTCATTAAATAAAGACAATATTACTGTTCAGAAAGGTTGTACGCAAATTTAAGAAACGTATGAACCCTGTGTAACTACCCAGGGAAACACTCGGTACACAAAATTTAAGAATTGAACAAATTAAGTGGCAACCTTAAAACTTTAATATGTGGAGAGGTAACCTTAAACCTGAACAACTTGGTACAGAAGGCCGGCTGGAATGAAAAAAGTGAATTTTATGGGGTATTTTTTTTTTGGTTTATTGTAATTCCTTGAAACAGGCAAAAAAGCAGGCGAGAGGCAGATATGTTTTATTTTATATATTGTGAACTGCAGAGGTGAAAAGAAATAAGAAATGACAGACGTGAGGGGAAAAAGTAAAATTACTTTTGTTCAATTAAGTTTTTTTTAGTTGGATAAAACAGTATAAAAAATGTTAAATTTGACCTAAAAGGAAAGACATTTTAGATTTTCTATCAGCATAGAAAAAGTCAAAGGAATATAATTTAGGGGAACAATTAATTTTAATTATTTTATAATGACAAATATATGATCCCATCATACAGGTTAATGCTATCACTTAATTTGTAATACTTCAATGACTCTTCAATCATATTCCTCCAACTCACCCTTGGTCTGCCTCTCCTTCGTCTACCTGTCGGTCTCCAGTCTCCCCAACTTTTGGTAGGCGCTCATCATTGATTCTGGAAGCATGCCCATGCCGATGTTATAAGGATCGATCATCTGTAAGATATTCATGATTTCATAGTTTCTGGAATTTTTAACATTTTCCAGCGTTTATGTTCTTGTTGACATTCGACAGAAGTCCATTTCGGTAGAAAGTTTTTTTTTTTGGTTCAGTGAAATAGGACACAGGTCCATGTCTTCGAATTATACAGAATAATGTTTTGTCGGATTGCACCATAAATTATAATCGAATATTAATACTCCTCGGAAAAGAAATTCAACATTGCAACTGATTTTTTGCCTTCTCCAATTCTCTTCTCCATAATGTATGTTTGCATCTTGATCTTGGTGAATGGCAGACCCAAGATAATTGATCTCCTGAGCAGGTTTTGTATTTATTTCCTCAATATACTAGTTTATAAGAATTAAATTATTACTTACGCAAAGCTTGTGCTGGTGAAAATAACACAACACTTAAAACGAAATGTGCATTTTCATGCGTTAAAGTACTTTTTAATGATACATCGAGCACTAGAATGAATACGTACAGAAAAGTTTTTGTTCTCGAAAATAACATCATGGTTAACAGAAAACGTTTATTTTGATCCCAATTTGGTGCTTTATTTTTATATTTATAATTATGTGAAATATTTACTTTTATTTTTAATGTAATAGACATATTCCATAGAACGTAACTTTATTTTCTTTCCTGTTGCCATACTTTAAAGAGAAAGAGATAGAAAGATAACAATTCAATAATTTTTAACCTTAAATGCTTATTTCTTCCACTAAGGTAATTTCTTTAAAAATTATTTATCTTCAAATGGGTGCTTGATTTCTATATTTGTAGCACATTTCCGTTTCGTCTTTTTAAAACAGAACAAATTAGAGTGTTTTTGGAGCCCACGGAGACTCAACGGTGGAATAGCGAGCGTAGTTCGTAGGGGACGGAGTTCCCTAGTATTTCAAATAAAGGTAATTTAAAAAAAATAAAAATATTTATTTCAGCCATTCTGGCGCGTAAATTAAATCTGCCAATAATGCAGTGTTTTTTCAGATTTATAGGTACTTTCAATAATTAGACTCAGTGATATAGGCCACAAACACGCGTCAAAAACATCTTATCGATTACACAAGCCAGACAAATCCTTATTTATTGCAGGAAGCGTAAACTTGTTGATTTCTGTTTTTATTCCAGACTGTAAAGAAATTCAGTCTTTATTTTCCTGCCGGAAGTCTTTTATTTAAGATGATTTGAACAGCACGAGGTGAATTCCATTGTGCTAGACCAAGTTCTCTTTTTCTTAATTTTTATGTTTCTGTTAGATAAATTATGTTTTGAAACACAATTTAAGTTAAAATTTGATTGAAAATTAATAATATTTTAAGTAAAACTTCAAAACTCGTCAACTTTTATGTAATTTATGCAATGGATGCAAAGAAAAGGATAGTATTACTTTACATCGAAGTTTAATATTGCATAAAATAGAAGGATAATATTCCATAATACAGAATTTAATGTCGATTGTGACAATAAAGAAGTTGGAGTAAGAAGAACTAAAACAATAACTTTTTAACAATCACATAAAAACGTGTTTTAATCATTCACACAATAGTAAGGATTACTGAGATATTTTTAAAGAAGTTTTGCTTCGATTTCTGCATTTTTTTAATAAAATTATTTTTTGAACATTTATTTAGTCATAAATACAGACGGATAGCAATTATAACTCAATTTAATTGTTAGTGGAAATTTTGCATCTTTTACTGAAGTTAATTGCTGTAATATTTATTTTGTCATAAGTACAAACGAATAAAAGTTAAAGCACAACTTTGACTGTAACTGGAAGTTTTAAGAAGTTCTGTTCTAATTTCTGCATTTTTTTGTGGTAGTATTTATTAAGCATAAATATAGACAAAAAAAAAGTTAAAATATAATTTGAAATATTTTTTCCTTCAAATTTTGCAACTTTTCCTGCAGTTAATTTTTGGAATATTTATTTAGTCCTAATTAGGAAGGAATAACACGCAATTTTGATTATAAGTGAAATACTTATGAAGTTTTGTTACAATTTCTGCATTTTTTACTGACGTCAATTGTTGTAATGTTTGTTTAGTCATAAATACACACGACTAAAAGTTAGATGACAATTTTGACTGTTATTGGGAGTTTTATAAAATTCTGCTTCAGTTTCTGCATCTTTTGCTGCAGTTAATTTCTGGAATATTTATTTAGACCTAAACACACTAGAGAAGCCCAATTTTGAATGTTACTGGAAGTTTTAAGAAGTTTTGCTTCAATTTCTTATCCGTCTCTGATGTGGAACATAATTGCTGGATTACATGTGATTACAGGCGATAAACGTGTATTTTTTATATACATTTTTGACCGTGATTTATTGATTAAGCTTTCCTTGCTTTTATTATCTACATAACCAAGGCTTGACAAATGTGGTCGCCAGGTCGCCAGTGGTTCCTGGTAACCAACTTATGTAATTTGGCGACTAACTTATTTAATATATTTTTATTTATTTATTTATTTATTTATTTATTTTTTTGTACAAACATTACATTGACATAAAAAAAGAGCAGAAACGACAGTTTTTCTCCCCACCCCTGTACGTCAAGTAGTGATCTTTCTCCCCTCTCGTTATTTTAAAAGGCATTTCCATCTCATGCACAGAAAACGACATTCTTTCCCGCTCTAGCCAGTTTAGCATGTCACATGACTGGAATGTAAAGAGACGGAGGAGGTTTTAATTAAACAATAAGAAAAAGTGGCAATCCATACTCTGTGACATTTAAAATTAGAAACAGTGCTTAAAAAGGCTGAACTTTTTTTTTGCAAGTTTTACATCAGATTTTTGTAGTCAGAATAAAAATTGATTAATCTATCACATTTATTTTAAAGAACAATAGCATATAATTGATTATACGTAATTCATTTCAAGCAAATCTATAATACTTAATATAATTAATTTTAATAAAATTAAAGAATAATATTTATTTTTGGAATATTTCTTCCTCACTTTTTCCCTCCCGAACAAACCAGTCAATTCAGACTTTAAAGATTTTTTTTTCAGAGATAGTTTAGAGAATTTTTATAAGTTCCATTGGAAAACTTAGTTTATATGATCTTTTTAAAATTATGCACTGTTATAAACTCTGTAACTAATAATTTTAAACAATGCTTCTTATTATTTTTGAAATATGATTTTTGAAAATCAATAACGGGGGGAGGGGAGGATAAATATTTTTTACTGGCAGCTAGAATTTTTTGCTCACTTCCAGATTTTATTAAATTTGTAAAACCCTGTGCATAACAGTGAATAACACATAAGTTTTGATACAATAGTAACTTCCCTCTCTAACGTCAATTAAGATTTTATTCTCAAGTAACCATAACATCATTTAGATTTTGGATTTTCCTTTCTCGTAAGTTTTTTATAGCTTTATTGTCTAACTGATAGCAACAGACAAGAATATCTTATCATATCAAAAACATTTAAAGAAAATAACTATATGAGCCGTTGATTTTGAAAATAGGGCAAGTCAGTTTTTGTTATTGCCAGTCAGTGTTGCCTGATAGTCAAAAGTCAATTTCTCCCAAATTTCTTAATTTTTCCCCAAATTAGTGATTTTTTCAGAAAAAGTCCCCAACTCACTTTCTACTCAAAACTTTCAATTTTCAATTTACCACTGTAACAAATATTTAACTATTTTCAGGGCAAAATATTTCCCCAAATCAAGCCTTTTTTAAAAAGAATTACCCATTTACAAAAAATAAACATTTAAACTCTTATATTTAATTGATGATCGTAAAATCTTTCATCTGTGCAATCTACTGAGCTTAGTTTCTGAATCTTTAGCAATTCAGGAATGAAAACGGAAAGCGGAAAGTTGTCCAGTCGTATAATGTTTATTTATATTTACCAGATATCTAAATCTAAAATCTTATCTACTTCGTTACAATTTGTTTTAATGAATATATATATATATATATATATTAATATTATGATTGCACGTGTTAATCTATTAGCTATGTGATATTCTGTCTACACATTATCATTAATTATCTCTTTGGAGATTTAAGTAGAATGATACAAGAACTTGATATGTTTTTTTTGAAATTCATAGATATTATATATATATATATATATATATATATATATATATATATATATATATATATATATATATATATATATATATATATATATATATACATTCCCCTTTCTCTCTCTTTCTTTTTAAATGTTCTTCAGGTATGAGTAAATTTGGCTAATTACCATTGAAGCACATGCTATGGCAATTTTATGATTGCACAAGTAAATTATTAGCTATGTGGTATTCTGATTACACAATATCATTCAATATCATTAATTATCTCTTAGTAGATTTTAGTAGAATGATATTAGAACTTGAAAAGAAAAGATGAGACAAAAAGTAATAATGGAACTTCCGTCGTCAGAACTAAAGATGTACACAAATGGTTGAAAATGATACAAAGAAACGTGTAAACTGTAATGTTATAAACGACGAGCACGACCAAAACCACGAGAATAATGATTGATATTTATGATTTCCATATTTTATTGTCATTATCTGAATCAAAATCGAGAACAGATCCAGCGTTGCTAAATCACTATAAGTAAGCTTTGCGTGGGATATGAAAATTCCCCAAGCTTTTCCCGAAAAATTTTGATAACACCCAAAAATTTCCCCACGAATTTCTTGTCCCCATAAATTTCCCCAAAGGTTCAAAATTCCACAAAATGCAGACAAAATCCCCAATCTGGCAACAGTGTTGTCAGCTATTGAATAGTTTGCATTTGAATGGGTTTAAAAATATTCGTAAAAATATTTTACGAAAATTTTTAAATCCATTAAACATATTTATATTTTTTGTGGTCTTATTTCATGTAAATTTAATATGCAATAATGGTCATCCGTGTTAGTTGAATAAAAAAGTCATGGTTTTGGTATGCATCAATCAATGGACTTGCCTCATTTTCAAAAGCAATGAATTGTTGAAAACGATGGTTTTTTTAAATTGAAACATAATTATAATAACAAAAAAAAAAGTATTTTATTATTTATTGAACTTGATGGACTTTTATTGGATTTAATGGACTTGCCTCACTTGCAAAAGCAATAAATTGTTGAAAACGATGGTTTTCTTTAATTGAAATATAATTATAATAGTCATTCGTGTTAGTTGAAAAAAAAAAAATCATCGTTTTGGTATGCGTATCAATAGACTTGCCTCACATTCAAAAGCAATGAATTGTTGAAAACGATGGTTTTCTTTAATTGAAATATAATTATAATAACAAAAAAATTGAGTATTTTATTATTTATTGGACTTGATGGACTTTTATTGGATTTAATGGACTTACCTCACTTTCAAAAGCAATAAATTGTTGAAAACGATAGTTTTCTTAAATTGGAACATAATTATAATAACAAAAAAATTGAGTATTTTATTATTTGTTGAACTTGATGGACTTTTATTGGATTTAATTGACTTTCCTCACTTTCAAAAGCAATAAATTGTTGAAAACTTAGGTTTTCTTTAATTGAAGTATAATTATAATAACAAAAAGTTGAGTATTTTATTATTTATTGGACTTGATGGACTTTTATTGGATTTAATGGACTTGCCTCACTTTCAAAAGCAATAAATTGTTGAAAACGATAGTTTTCGTTAATTGAAATAGAATTATAACAACAAAAAATTGAGTATTTTATTATTTATTGGACTTGATGGACTTTTATTGGATTTAATGGACTTACCTCACTTTCAAAAGCAATAAATTGTTGAAAACGATGGTTTTCGTTAATTGAAATAGAATTATAATAACAAAAAATTGAGTATTTTATTATTTATTGGACATTTGAACTTTTATTGGATTTAATAGACTTGCCTCGCTTTCAAAAGCAATTAATTGTTGAAAACGTATGTTTTCTTTAATTGAAGTATAATTATAATAAAAAAAAGTTGAGTATTTTATTATTTATTGGACTTGATGGACTTTTATTGGATTTAATGGACTTGCCTCACTTTCAAAAGCGATGAATTGTTGAAAACAATGGTTTTCTTTAATTGAAATATGATTATAATAACAAAAAATTGAGTATTTTATTATTTATTGGACGATGGACTTTTATTGGATTTAATGGACTTGCCTCACATTCAAAAGCAATGAATTGTTGAAAACGATAGTTTTCTTTAATTGAAATATAATTACAATAACAAAAAATTGAGTATTTTATTATTTATTGGACTTGATGGACTTTTATTGGATTTAATGGACTTGCCTCACTTTCAAAAGCAATGAATCGTTGAAAACGATGGTTTTCTTTAATTGAAATTTAATTATAATAGTCATCCGTGTTAGTTGAAAAAAAAATCATGGTTTTGGTATACGTCAGTAGACTTGCCTCACTTTCAAAAGCAATGAATTGTTGAAAACGATGGTTTTCATTAATTGAAATATAATTATAATAACAAAAAATTAAGTATTTTATTATTTATTGGACTTGATGGACTTTTATTGGATTTAATGGACTTTCCTCACTTTCAAAAGCAATGAATTGTTGAAAACGATAGTTTTCTTTAATTGAAATATAATTACAATAACAAAAAATTGAGTATTTTATTATTTATTGGACTTGACGGACTTTTATTGGATTTAATGGACTTACCTCACTTTCAAAAGCAATGAATCGTTGAAAACGATGGTTTTCTTTAATTGAAATTCAATTATAATAGTCATCCGTGTTAGTTGAAAAAAAAATCATGGTTTTGGTATACGTCAGTAGACTTGCCTCACTTTCAAAAGCGAAGAATTGTTGAAAACGATGGTTTTCATTAATTGAAATATGATTATAATAACAAAAAATTGAGTATTTTATTATTTATTGGACGATGGACTTTTATTGGATTTAATGGACTTGCCTCACATTCAAAAGCAATGAATTGTTGAAAACGATAGTTTTCTTTAATTGAAATATAATTACAATAAAAAAAATTGAGTATTTTATTATTTATTGGGCTTGATGGACTTTTATTGGATTTAATGGACTTGCCTCACTTTCAAAAGCAATGAATCGTTGAAAACGACGGTTTTCTTTAATTGAAATTTAATTATAATAGTCATCCGTGTTAGTTGAAAAAAAAATCATGGTTTTGGTATACGTCAGTAGACTTGCCCCACTTTCAAAAGCAATGAATTGTTGAAAACGATGGTTTTCTAATAACAAAAAAATTGTGTATTTTGTTATTTACTTATTTTATTTCAATATTTCAATCGTCTTTAGAAAAGTTATAATAAAATAAAAAATAAATTTAATTTCATAGGGAAAAAAAGTAAAAAGAAAAAATATTCAGTAATAAATTGTATGCATATGATTATAAATTATGATCAAACAATGTTTTACCAATATTGCCGATTCACCACAATTGTAGTAGAACTGCTAAATTCTGATTGCTATTTTTAATATTATGCAACATAACGAATAATTCTATTCATTGTGGACTTGCTTCACTTTCAAAATCAACGCATTCGAAATATCGTTGACCAAATAAATTACTAGTAACGAATTAATACTGATTTTAACAGATCTTTAATTGTAGTTGTACGATCTAAAGATTATTGATAAATTCAAGGGTTCAAAACAAAATTAACACTTTCCACAAAATATCTAAAATAAACTAAATACGCAGTACTGACAATGTCATATTGTTGCTCTCAATGGTTATTAGAACAGTGTTATACGGTTTAACTAAAAAAAAAAAAAAAAAAAAGTCTCATTATGAGACTATAGAGAGTGTCGGTTGTTCCATAGAAACAATGGTTGCTCAGTGAAATGTCCCCCCCCCCCCTCTTTCTGAAAATTTTTAATTTTGGTCAAATTAATATCGATATTAAAAGATCTTTAATTGTAGTTGTACGATCTAAAGATCATTGATAAATTCAAGGGTTCAAAACAAAATTAACACTTTCCACAAAATATCTAAAATAAATTAAATACGCAGTACTGACAATGCCATATTGTTGCTCTCAATGGTAATTAGAACAGTTTTATACTGTTTAACTAAAAAAATAAAATAAAGTAACCCATGTCTCATTATGAGACTAGAGAGTGCTGGTTGTTCCATAGAAACAATGGTTGCTCAGAGAAATATTTCCCCCACTTTCTGAAAATTTTTAATTTCGGACGAATTTATACAGATATTAAAAGATATTTTTTGTGAATTGATTAAAAATGTATATATGTGAATTTGTGATAATCTTTATCATTAACTATTTTTTCAAAAATGGATTTGCTTCACTTTTAAAATCGACTCCTCATTTATTAATAATCATATTATTTTCCTATGTTAAATTAATTTAATTTTTAATCAGTATATTACACGATTTCTTTCATCTTGCTAAGTTTGCCATCTTTAAATCTTTAATGTAGTTCTATGATCGAAAGATTATTGATAAATTAAAGTGAACCCATCAATTTATCAATAAAATCAACCTTTTCCATAAAATATCTGAAAGGAACTAAAAACGCAATACTGACAATGACATATTGTTGTTCTTAACGGTAATTAGAACAGTCTCACACTGTTTAACTAAAAATAATAATGAGATTAGAGAATGTCGGTTGCTCAATAGAAACAATGGTTGCTCAGAGGAATGTTTTTCCCTCTCTCAGAATATTTTGAATTTCGGACAGACTTTCCACAAAATATGTAAAATAAATTAAATACGCAGTACTGACAATGCCACTTTGTTGCTCTCAATGGTAATTAGAACAGTTTTATACTGTCTAACTAAAAAAATAAAATAAAATAAATTAACCCATTTCTCATAATGAGATTAGATAGAGTGTCGGTTGTTCCATTGAAACAATGGTTGCTCAGAGAAATGTTTCCCTGTCTTTCTGAAAATTTTTTAATTTCGGACAAATTTATACTGATTTAAAAAAAATATTTATTGTGAATTGATTAAAAATGTATAACTGTTAATTTGTGATAAGATTTAGCTTTAACTGTTTTTTTTTTTTTTTTTTTTTTATTAAAAATAGATTGCTTATTTATTAATAATCATATTATTTTCCTATGTTAATTTAATTTAATTTTTAATTCGTATATTACACGATTTCTTTCATCTTGCTAACTTTACCATCTTTAAATCTTTAATGTAGTTCTATGATCGAAAGATTATTTATAAATTGAAGTTAACCCATCAATTTATCAATAAAAGCAACCTTTTCCATAAAATATCTAAAAAGGAACTAAAAACGTAATACTGACATTGACATATTGATGTTCTTTATGGTAATTAGAACAGTCTCAGACTGTTTAACTAAAAATAATAATGAGATTAGAGAATGTCGGTTGCTCAATAGAAACAATGGTTGCTCAGAGGAATGTTTTTCCTTCTCTCAAAATATTTTGAATTTCGGACAGACTTCCCACAAAATATGTAAAATAAATTAAATACGCAGTACTGACAATGCCACTTTGTTGCTCTCAATGGTAATTAGAACAGTTTTATACTGTCTAACTAAAAAGTAAAATAAAATAAATTAACCCATTTCTCATTATGAGATTAGATAGAGTGTCGGTTGTTCCATAGAAACAATGGTTGCTCAGAGAAATGTTTCCCTCTCTTTCTGAAATTTTTTAAATTTCGGACAACTTTATACTGATTTAAAAAAAATATTTATTGTGAATTGATTAAAAATGTATAACTGTTAATTTGTGATAAGATTTAGCTTTAACTGTTTTTTTTTTTCAAAAATGGATTGCTTAGTTATTAATAATCATATTATTTTTCTATGTTAATTTTATATTATTTTTAATCAGTATATTACACGATTTCTTTCATCCATCTAAGTTTGCCATCTTTAAATCTTTAATGTAGTTCTATGATCGAAAGATTATTGATAAATTAAAGTGAACCCATCAATTTATCAATAAAATCAACCTTTTCCATAAAATATCTAAAAGGAACTAAAAACGCAATACTGACATTGACATATTGATGTTCTTAACGGTAATTAGAACAGTCTCAGACTGTTTAACTAAAAATAATAATGAGATTAGAGAATTTCGGTTGCTCAATAGAAACAATGGTTGCTCAGAGGAATGTTTTTCCCTCTCTCAGAATATTTTGAATTTCGGACAGACTTTCCACAAAATATGTAAAATAAATTAAATACGCAGTACTGACAATGCCACTTTGTTGCTCTCAATGGTAATTAGAACAGTTTTATACTGTCTAACTAAAAAAACAAAATAAAATAAATTAACCCATTTCTCATTATGAGATTAGATAGAGTGTCGGTTGTTCCATAAAAACAATGGTTGCTCAGAGAAATGTTTCCCTCTCTTTCTGAAAATTTTTTAATTTCGGACAAATTTATACTGATTTAAAAAAAATATTTATTGTGAATTGATTAAAAATGTATAACTGTTAATTTGTGATAAGATTTAGCTTTAACTGTTTTTTTTTGTATTCAAAAATGGATTGCTTATTTATTAATAATCATATTATTTTTCTATGTTAATTTTATTGGATTTAATGGACTTACCTCACTTTCAAAAGCAATAAATTGTTGAAAACGATGGTTTTCGTTAATTGAAATAGAATTATAATAACAAAAAATTGAGTATTTTATTATTTATTGGACATTTGAACTTTTATTGGATTTTATAGACTTGCCTCGCTTTCAAAAGCAATTAATTGTTGAAAACGTATGTTTTCTTTAATTGAAGTATAATTATAATAAAAAAAAGTTGAGTATTTTATTATTTATTGGACTTGATGGACTTTTATTGGATTTAATGGACTTGCCTCACTTTCAAAAGCGATGAATTGTTGAAAACAATGGTTTTCTTTAATTGAAATATGATTATAATAACAAAAAATTGAGTATTTTATTATTTATTGGACGATGGACTTTTATTGGATTTAATGGACTTGCCTCACATTCAAAAGCAATGAATTGTTGAAAACGATAGTTTTCTTTAATTGAAATATAATTACAATAACAAAAAATTGAGTATTTTATTATTTATTGGACTTGATGGACTTTTATTGGATTTAATGGACTTGCCTCACTTTCAAAAGCAATGAATCGTTGAAAACGATGGTTTTCTTTAATTGAAATTTAATTATAATAGTCATCCGTGTTAGTTGAAAAAGAAATCATGGTTTTGGTATACGTCAGTAGACTTGCCTCACTTTCAAAAGCAATGAATTGTTGAAAACGATGGTTTTCATTAATTGAAATATAATTATAATAACAAAAAATTAAGTATTTTATTATTTATTGGACTTGATGGACTTTTATTGGATTTAATGGACTTTCCTCACTTTCAAAAGCAATGAATTGTTGAAAACGATAGTTTTCTTTAATTGAAATATAATTACAATAACAAAAAATTGAGTATTTTATTATTTATTGGACTTGACGGACTTTTATTGGATTTAATGGACTTACCTCACTTTCAAAAGCAATGAATCGTTGAAAACGATGGTTTTCTTTCATTGAAATTCAATTATAATAGTCATCCGTGTTAGTTGAAAAAAAAATCATGGTTTTGGTATACGTCAGTAGACTTGCCTCACTTTCAAAAGCGAAGAATTGTTGAAAACGATGGTTTTCATTAATTGAAATATGATTATAATAACAAAAAATTGAGTATTTTATTATTTATTGGACGATGGACTTTTATTGGATTTAATGGACTTGCCTCACATTCAAAAGCAATGAATTGTTGAAAACGATAGTTTTCTTTAATTGAAATATAATTACAATAACAAAAAATTGAGTATTTTATTATTTATTGGGCTTGATGGACTTTTATTGGATTTAATGGACTTGCCTCACTTTCAAAAGCAATGAATCGTTGAAAACGATGGTTTTCTTTAATTGAAATTTAATTATAATAGTCATCCGTGTTAGTTGAAAAAAAAATCATGGTTTTGGTATACGTCAGTAGACTTGCCCCACTTTCAAAAGCAATGAATTGTTGAAAACGATGGTTTTCTAATAACAAAAAAATTGTGTATTTTGTTATTTACTTATTTTATTTCAATATTTCAATCGTCTTTAGAAAAGTTATAATAAAATAAAAAATAAATTTAATTTCATAGGGAAAAAAAGTAAAAAGAAAAAATATTCAGTAATAAATTGTATGCATATGATTATAAATTATGATCAAACAATGTTTTACCAATATTGCCGATTCACCACAATTGTAGTAGAACTGCTAAATTCTGATTGCTATTTTTAATATTATGCAACATAACGAATAATTCTATTCATTGTGGACTTGCTTCACTTTCAAAATCAACGCATTCGAAATATCGTTGACCAAATAAATTACTAGTAACGAATTAATACTGATTTTAACAGATCTTTAATTGTAGTTGTACGATCTAAAGATTATTGATAAATTCAAGGGTTCAAAACAAAATTAACACTTTCCACAAAATATCTAAAATAAACTAAATACGCAGTACTGACAATGTCATATTGTTGCTCTCAATGGTTATTAGAACAGTGTTATACGGTTTAACTAAAAAAAAAAAAAAAAAAGTCTCATTATGAGACTATAGAGAGTGTCGGTTGTTCCATAGAAACAATGGTTGCTCAGTGAAATGTCCCCCCCCCTCTTTCTGAAAATTTTTAATTTTGGACAAATTAATATCGATATTAAAAGATCTTTAATTGTAGTTGTACGATCTAAAGATCATTGATAAATTCAAGGGTTCAAAACAAAATTAACACTTTCCACAAAATATCTAAAATAAATTAAATACGCAGTACTGACAATGCCATATTGTTGCTCTCAATGGTAATTTGAACAGTTTTATACTGTTTAACTAAAAAAATAAAATAAAGTAACCCATGTCTCATTATGAGACTAGAGAGTGCTGGTTGTTCCATAGAAACAATGGTTGCTCAGAGAAATATTTCCCCCACTTTCTGAAAATTTTTAATTTCGGACGAATTTATACAGATATTAAAAGATATTTTTTGTGAATTGATTAAAAATGTATATATGTGAATTTGTGATAATCTTTATCATTAACTATTTTTTCAAAAATGGATTTGCTTCACTTTTAAAATCGACTCCTCATTTATTAATAATCATATTATTTTCCTATGTTAAATTAATTTAATTTTTAATCAGTATATTACACGATTTCTTTCATCTTGCTAAGTTTGCCATCTTTAAATCTTTAATGTAGTTCTATGATCGAAAGATTATTGATAAATTAAAGTGAACCCATCAATTTATCAATAAAATCAACCTTTTCCATAAAATATCTGAAAGGAACTAAAAACGCAATACTGACAATGACATATTGTTGTTCTTAACGGTAATTAGAACAGTCTCACACTGTTTAACTAAAAATAATAATGAGATTAGAGAATGTCGGTTGCTCAATAGAAACAATGGTTGCTCAGAGGAATGTTTTTCCCTCTCTCAGAATATTTTGAATTTCGGACAGACTTTCCACAAAATATGTAAAATAAATTAAATACGCAGTACTGACAATGCCACTTTGTTGCTCTCAATGGTAATTAGAACAGTTTTATACTGTCTAACTAAAAAAATAAAATAAAATAAATTAACCCATTTCTCATAATGAGATTAGATAGAGTGTCGGTTGTTCCATTGAAACAATGGTTGCTCAGAGAAATGTTTCCCTGTCTTTCTGAAAATTTTTTAATTTCGGACAAATTTATACTGATTTAAAAAAAATATTTATTGTGAATTGATTAAAAATGTATAACTGTTAATTTGTGATAAAATTTAGCTTTAACTGTTTTTTTTTTTTTTTTTTTTTTTTTTTTTTTTTTTTTTTTTTTAATTAAAAATAGATTGCTTATTTATTAATAATCATATTATTTTCCTATGTTAATTTAATTTAATTTTTAATTCGTATATTACACGATTTCTTTCATCTTGCTAACTTTACCATCTTTAAATCTTTAATGTAGTTCTATGATCGAAAGATTATTTATAAATTGAAGTTAACCCATCAATTTATCAATAAAAGCAACCTTTTCCATAAAATATCTAAAAAGGAACTAAAAACGTAATACTGACATTGACATATTGATGTTCTTTATGGTAATTAGAACAGTCTCAGACTGTTTAACTAAAAATAATAATGAGATTAGAGAATGTCGGTTGCTCAATAGAAACAATGGTTGCTCAGAGGAATGTTTTTCCTTCTCTCAAAATATTTTGAATTTCGGACAGACTTCCCACAAAATATGTAAAATAAATTAAATACGCAGTACTGACAATGCCACTTTGTTGCTCTCAATGGTAATTAGAACAGTTTTATACTGTCTAACTAAAAAGTAAAATAAAATAAATTAACCCATTTCTCATTATGAGATTAGATAGAGTGTCGGTTGTTCCATAGAAACAATGGTTGCTCAGAGAAATGTTTCCCTCTCTTTCTGAAATTTTTTAAATTTCGGACAACTTTATACTGATTTAAAAAAAATATTTATTGTGAATTGATTAAAAATGTATAACTGTTAATTTGTGATAAGATTTAGCTTTAACTGTTTTTTTTTTCAAAAATGGATTGCTTATTTATTAATAATCATATTATTTTCCTATGTTAATTTAATTTAATTTTTAATCAGTATATTACACGATTTCTTTCATCTTGCTAAGTTTGCCATCTTTAAATCTTTAATGTAGTTCTATGATCGAAAGATTATTGATAAATTAAAGTGAACCCATCAATTTATCAATAAAATCAACCTTTTCCATAAAATATCTAAAAGGAACTAAAAACGCAATACTGACAATGACATATTGTTGTTCTTAACGGTAATTAGAACAGTCTCACACTGTTTAACTAAAAATAATAATGAGATTAGAGAATGTCGGTTGCTCAATAGAAACAATGGTTGGTCAGAGGAATGTTTTTCCCTCTCTCAGAATATTTTGAATTTCGGACAGACTTTCCACAAAATATGTAAAATAAATTAAATACGCAGTACTGACAATGCCACTTTGTTGCTCTCAATGGTAATTAGAACAGTTTTATACTGTTTAACTAAAAAAATAAAATAAATTAAATTAACCCATTTCTCATTATGAGATTAGTTAGAGTGTCGGTTGTTCCATAGAAACAATGGTTGCTCAGAGAAATGTTTCCCTCTCTTTCTGAAAAATTTTTAATTTCGGACAAATTTATACTTATTAAAAAAATATTTATTGTGAATTGATTAAAAATGTATAACTGTTAATTTGTGATAAGATTTAGCTTTAACTGTTTTTTTTTTTTTTTTTTTTTCAAAAATGGATTGCTTAGTTATTAATAATCATATTATTTTTCTATGTTAATTTTATATTATTTTTAATCAGTATATTACACGATTTCTTTCATCTTGCTAAGTTTGCCATCTTTAAATCTTTAATGTAGTTCTATGATCGAAAGATTATTGATAAATTAAAGTGAACCCATCAATTTATCAATAAAATCAACCTTTTTCATAAAATATCTGAAAGGAACTAAAAACGCAATACTGACAATGACATATTGTTGTTCTTAACGGTAATTAGAACAGTCTCACACTGTTTAACTAAAAATAATAATGAGATTAGAGAATGTCGGTTGCTCAATAGAAACAATGGTTGCTCAGAGGAATGTTTTTCCCTCTCTCAGAATATTTTGAATTTCGGACAGACTTTCCACAAAATATGTAAAATAAATTAAATACGCAGTACTGACAATGCCACTTTGTTGCTCTCAATGGTAATTAGAACAGTTTTATACTGTCTAACTAAAAAAATAAAATAAAATAAATTAACCCATTTCTCATAATGAGATTAGATAGAGTGTCGGTTGTTCCATTGAAACAATGGTTGCTCAGAGAAATGTTTCCCTGTCTTTCTGAAAATTTTTTAATTTCGGACAAATTTATACTGATTTAAAAAAATATTTATTGTGAATTGATTAAAAATGTATAACTGTTAATTTGTGATAAAATTTAGCTTTAACTGTTTTTTTTTTTTTTTTTTTTTTTTTTTAATTAAAAATAGATTGCTTATTTATTAATAATCATATTATTTTCCTATGTTAATTTAATTTAATTTTTAATTCGTATATTACACGATTTCTTTCATCTTGCTAACTTTACCATCTTTAAATCTTTAATGTAGTTCTATGATCGAAAGATTATTTATAAATTGAAGTTAACCCATCAATTTATCAATAAAAGCAACCTTTTCCATAAAATATCTAAAAAGGAACTAAAAACGTAATACTGACATTGACATATTGATGTTCTTTATGGTAATTAGAACAGTCTCAGACTGTTTAACTAAAAATAATAATGAGATTAGAGAATGTCGGTTGCTCAATAGAAACAATGGTTGCTCAGAGGAATGTTTTTCCTTCTCTCAAAATATTTTGAATTTCGGACAGACTTCCCACAAAATATGTAAAATAAATTAAATACGCAGTACTGACAATGCCACTTTGTTGCTCTCAATGGTAATTAGAACAGTTTTATACTGTCTAACTAAAAAGTAAAATAAAATAAATTAACCCATTTCTCATTATGAGATTAGATAGAGTGTCGGTTGTTCCATAGAAACAATGGTTGCTCAGAGAAATGTTTCCCTCTCTTTCTGAAATTTTTTAAATTTCGGACAACTTTATACTGATTTAAAAAAAATATTTATTGTGAATTGATTAAAAATGTATAACTGTTAATTTGTGATAAGATTTAGCTTTAACTGTTTTTTTTTTCAAAAATGGATTGCTTATTTATTAATAATCATATTATTTTCCTATGTTAATTTAATTTAATTTTTAATCAGTATATTACACGATTTCTTTCATCTTGCTAAGTTTGCCATCTTTAAATCTTTAATGTAGTTCTATGATCGAAAGATTATTGATAAATTAAAGTGAACCCATCAATTTATCAATAAAATCAACCTTTTCCATAAAATATCTAAAAGGAACTAAAAACGCAATACTGACAATGACATATTGTTGTTCTTAACGGTAATTAGAACAGTCTCACACTGTTTAACTAAAAATAATAATGAGATTAGAGAATGTCGGTTGCTCAATAGAAACAATGGTTGGTCAGAGGAATGTTTTTCCCTCTCTCAGAATATTTTGAATTTCGGACAGACTTTCCACAAAATATGTAAAATAAATTAAATACGCAGTACTGACAATGCCACTTTGTTGCTCTCAATGGTAATTAGAACAGTTTTATACTGTTTAACTAAAAAAATAAAATAAATTAAATTAACCCATTTCTCATTATGAGATTAGTTAGAGTGTCGGTTGTTCCATAGAAACAATGGTTGCTCAGAGAAATGTTTCCCTCTCTTTCTGAAAAATTTTTAATTTCGGACAAATTTATACTTATTAAAAAAATATTTATTGTGAATTGATTAAAAATGTATAACTGTTAATTTGTGATAAGATTTAGCTTTAACTGTTTTTTTTTTTTTTTTTTTTTTTTTTTTTTTTTTTTTTTTTCAAAAATGGATTGCTTAGTTATTAATAATCATATTATTTTTCTATGTTAATTTTATATTATTTTTAATCAGTATATTACACGATTTCTTTCATCTTGCTAAGTTTGCCATCTTTAAATCTTTAATGTAGTTCTATGATCGAAAGATTATTGATAAATTAAAGTGAACCCATCAATTTATCAATAAAATCAACCTTTTTCATAAAATATCTGAAAGGAACTAAAAACGCAATACTGACAATGACATATTGTTGTTCTTAACGGTAATTAGAACAGTCTCACACTGTTTAACTAAAAATAATAATGAGATTAGAGAATGTCGGTTGCTCAATAGAAACAATGGTTGCTCAGAGGAATGTTTTTCCCTCTCTCAGAATATTTTGAATTTCGGACAGACTTTCCACAAAATATGTAAAATAAATTAAATACGCAGTACTGACAATGCCACTTTGTTGCTCTCAATGGTAATTAGAACAGTTTTATACTGTCTAACTAAAAAAATAAAATAAAATAAATTAACCCATTTCTCATAATGAGATTAGATAGAGTGTCGGTTGTTCCATTGAAACAATGGTTGCTCAGAGAAATGTTTCCCTGTCTTTCTGAAAATTTTTTAATTTCGGACAAATTTATACTGATTTAAAAAAATATTTATTGTGAATTGATTAAAAATGTATAACTGTTAATTTGTGATAAAATTTAGCTTTAACTGTTTTTTTTTTTTTTTTTTTTTTTTTTTTATTAAAAATAGATTGCTTATTTATTAATAATCATATTATTTTCCTATGTTAATTTAATTTAATTTTTAATTCGTATATTACACGATTTCTTTCATCTTGCTAACTTTACCATCTTTAAATCTTTAATGTAGTTCTATGATCGAAAGATTATTTATAAATTGAAGTTAACCCATCAATTTATCAATAAAAGCAACCTTTTCCATAAAATATCTAAAAAGGAACTAAAAACGTAATACTGACATTGACATATTGATGTTCTTTATGGTAATTAGAACAGTCTCAGACTGTTTAACTAAAAATAATAATGAGATTAGAGAATGTCGGTTGCTCAATAGAAACAATGGTTGCTCAGAGGAATGTTTTTCCTTCTCTCAAAATATTTTGAATTTCGGACAGACTTCCCACAAAATATGTAAAATAAATTAAATACGCAGTACTGACAATGCCACTTTGTTGCTCTCAATGGTAATTAGAACAGTTTTATACTGTCTAACTAAAAAGTAAAATAAAATAAATTAACCCATTTCTCATTATGAGATTAGATAGAGTGTCGGTTGTTCCATAGAAACAATGGTTGCTCAGAGAAATGTTTCCCTCTCTTTCTGAAATTTTTTAAATTTCGGACAACTTTATACTGATTTAAAAAAAATATTTATTGTGAATTGATTAAAAATGTATAACTGTTAATTTGTGATAAGATTTAGCTTTAACTGTTTTTTTTTTCAAAAATGGATTGCTTATTTATTAATAATCATATTATTTTCCTATGTTAATTTAATTTAATTTTTAATCAGTATATTACACGATTTCTTTCATCTTGCTAAGTTTGCCATCTTTAAATCTTTAATGTAGTTCTATGATCGAAAGATTATTGATAAATTAAAGTGAACCCATCAATTTATCAATAAAATCAACCTTTTCCATAAAATATCTAAAAGGAACTAAAAACGCAATACTGACAATGACATATTGTTGTTCTTAACGGTAATTAGAACAGTCTCACACTGTTTAACTAAAAATAATAATGAGATTAGAGAATGTCGGTTGCTCAATAGAAACAATGGTTGGTCAGAGGAATGTTTTTCCCTCTCTCAGAATATTTTGAATTTCGGACAGACTTTCCACAAAATATGTAAAATAAATTAAATACGCAGTACTGACAATGCCACTTTGTTGCTCTCAATGGTAATTAGAACAGTTTTATACTGTTTAACTAAAAAAATAAAATAAATTAAATTAACCCATTTCTCATTATGAGATTAGTTAGAGTGTCGGTTGTTCCATAGAAACAATGGTTGCTCAGAGAAATGTTTCCCTCTCTTTCTGAAAAATTTTTAATTTCGGACAAATTTATACTTATTAAAAAAATATTTATTGTGAATTGATTAAAAATGTATAACTGTTAATTTGTGATAAGATTTAGCTTTAACTGTTTTTTTTTTTTTCAAAAATGGATTGCTTAGTTATTAATAATCATATTATTTTTCTATGTTAATTTTATATTATTTTTAATCAGTATATTACACGATTTCTTTCATCTTGCTAAGTTTGCCATCTTTAAATCTTTAATGTAGTTCTATGATCGAAAGATTATTGATAAATTAAAGTGAACCCATCAATTTATCAATAAAATCAACCTTTTTCATAAAATATCTGAAAGGAACTAAAAACGCAATACTGACAATGACATATTGTTGTTCTTAACGGTAATTAGAACAGTCTCACACTGTTTAACTAAAAATAATAATGAGATTAGAGAATGTCGGTTGCTCAATAGAAACAATGGTTGCTCAGAGGAATGTTTTTCCCTCTCTCAGAATATTTTGAATTTCGGACAGACTTTCCACAAAATATGTAAAATAAATTAAATACGCAGTACTGACAATGCCACTTTGTTGCTCTCAATGGTAATTAGAACAGTTTTATACTGTCTAACTAAAAAAATAAAATAAAATAAATTAACCCATTTCTCATAATGAGATTAGATAGAGTGTCGGTTGTTCCATTGAAACAATGGTTGCTCAGAGAAATGTTTCCCTGTCTTTCTGAAAATTTTTTAATTTCGGACAAATTTATACTGATTTAAAAAAAATATTTATTGTGAATTGATTAAAAATGTATAACTGTTAATTTGTGATAAAATTTAGCTTTAACTGGTTTTTTTTTTTTTTTTTTTTTTTTTTTTTTTATTAAAAATAGATTGCTTATTTATTAATAATCATATTATTTTCCTATGTTAATTTAATTTAATTTTTAATTCGTATATTACACGATTTCTTTCATCTTGCTAACTTTACCATCTTTAAATCTTTAATGTAGTTCTATGATCGAAAGATTATTTATAAATTGAAGTTAACCCATCAATTTATCAATAAAAGCAACCTTTTCCATAAAATATCTAAAAAGGAACTAAAAACGTAATACTGACATTGACATATTGATGTTCTTTATGGTAATTAGAACAGTCTCAGACTGTTTAACTAAAAATAATAATGAGATTAGAGAATGTCGGTTGCTCAATAGAAACAATGGTTGCTCAGAGGAATGTTTTTCCTTCTCTCAAAATATTTTGAATTTCGGACAGACTTCCCACAAAATATGTAAAATAAATTAAATACGCAGTACTGACAATGCCACTTTGTTGCTCTCAATGGTAATTAGAACAGTTTTATACTGTCTAACTAAAAAGTAAAATAAAATAAATTAACCCATTTCTCATTATGAGATTAGATAGAGTGTCGGTTGTTCCATAGAAACAATGGTTGCTCAGAGAAATGTTTCCCTCTCTTTCTGAAATTTTTTAAATTTCGGACAACTTTATACTGATTTAAAAAAAATATTTATTGTGAATTGATTAAAAATGTATAACTGTTAATTTGTGATAAGATTTAGCTTTAACTGTTTTTTTTTTCAAAAATGGATTGCTTATTTATTAATAATCATATTATTTTCCTATGTTAATTTAATTTAATTTTTAATCAGTATATTACACGATTTCTTTCATCTTGCTAAGTTTGCCATCTTTAAATCTTTAATGTAGTTCTATGATCGAAAGATTATTGATAAATTAAAGTGAACCCATCAATTTATCAATAAAATCAACCTTTTCCATAAAATATCTAAAAGGAACTAAAAACGCAATACTGACAATGACATATTGTTGTTCTTAACGGTAATTAGAACAGTCTCACACTGTTTAACTAAAAATAATAATGAGATTAGAGAATGTCGGTTGCTCAATAGAAACAATGGTTGGTCAGAGGAATGTTTTTCCCTCTCTCAGAATATTTTGAATTTCGGACAGACTTTCCACAAAATATGTAAAATAAATTAAATACGCAGTACTGACAATGCCACTTTGTTGCTCTCAATGGTAATTAGAACAGTTTTATACGGTTTAACTAAAAAAAAAAAAAAAAAAGTCTCATTATGAGACTATAGAGAGTGTCGGTTGTTCCATAGAAACAATGGTTGCTCAGTGAAATGTCCCCCCCCCCCTCTTTCTGAAAATTTTTAATTTTGGACAAATTAATATCGATATTAAAAGATCTTTAATTGTAGTTGTACGATCTAAAGATCATTGATAAATTCAAGGGTTCAAAACAAAATTAACACTTTCCACAAAATATCTAAAATAAATTAAATACGCAGTACTGACAATGCCATATTGTTGCTCTCAATGGTAATTTGAACAGTTTTATACTGTTTAACTAAAAAAATAAAATAAAGTAACCCATGTCTCATTATGAGACTAGAGAGTGCTGGTTGTTCCATAGAAACAATGGTTGCTCAGAGAAATATTTCCCCCACTTTCTGAAAATTTTTAATTTCGGACGAATTTATACAGATATTAAAAGATATTTTTTGTGAATTGATTAAAAATGTATATATGTGAATTTGTGATAATCTTTATCATTAACTATTTTTTCAAAAATGGATTTGCTTCACTTTTAAAATCGACTCCTCATTTATTAATAATCATATTATTTTCCTATGTTAAATTAATTTAATTTTTAATCAGTATATTACACGATTTCTTTCATCTTGCTAAGTTTGCCATCTTTAAATCTTTAATGTAGTTCTATGATCGAAAGATTATTGATAAATTAAAGTGAACCCATCAATTTATCAATAAAATCAACCTTTTCCATAAAATATCTGAAAGGAACTAAAAACGCAATACTGACAATGACATATTGTTGTTCTTAACGGTAATTAGAACAGTCTCACACTGTTTAACTAAAAATAATAATGAGATTAGAGAATGTCGGTTGCTCAATAGAAACAATGGTTGCTCAGAGGAATGTTTTTCCCTCTCTCAGAATATTTTGAATTTCGGACAGACTTTCCACAAAATATGTAAAATAAATTAAATACGCAGTACTGACAATGCCACTTTGTTGCTCTCAATGGTAATTAGAACAGTTTTATACTGTCTAACTAAAAAAATAAAATAAAATAAATTAACCCATTTCTCATAATGAGATTAGATAGAGTGTCGGTTGTTCCATTGAAACAATGGTTGCTCAGAGAAATGTTTCCCTGTCTTTCTGAAAATTTTTTAATTTCGGACAAATTTATACTGATTTAAAAAAAATATTTATTGTGAATTGATTAAAAATGTATAACTGTTAATTTGTGATAAAATTTAGCTTTAACTGTTTTTTTTTTTTTTTTTTTTTTTTTTTATTTTTTTTTTTTTATTAAAAATAGATTGCTTATTTATTAATAATCATATTATTTTCCTATGTTAATTTAATTTAATTTTTAATTCGTATATTACACGATTTCTTTCATCTTGCTAACTTTACCATCTTTAAATCTTTAATGTAGTTCTATGATCGAAAGATTATTTATAAATTGAAGTTAACCCATCAATTTATCAATAAAAGCAACCTTTTCCATAAAATATCTAAAAAGGAACTAAAAACGTAATACTGACATTGACATATTGATGTTCTTTATGGTAATTAGAACACTCTCAGACTGTTTAACTAAAAATAATAATGAGATTAGAGAATGTCGGTTGCTCAATAGAAACAATGGTTGCTCAGAGGAATGTTTTTCCTTCTCTCAAAATATTTTGAATTTCGGACAGACTTCCCACAAAATATGTAAAATATATTAAATACGCAGTACTGACAATGCCACTTTGTTGCTCTCAATGGTAATTAGAACAGTTTTATACTGTCTAACTAAAAAGTAAAATAAAATAAATTAACCCATTTCTCATTATGAGATTAGATAGAGTGTCGGTTGTTCCATAGAAACAATGGTTGCTCAGAGAAATGTTTCCCTCTCTTTCTGAAATTTTTTAAATTTCGGACAACTTTATACTGATTTAAAAAAAATATTTATTGTGAATTGATTAAAAATGTATAACTGTTAATTTGTGATAAGATTTAGCTTTAACTGTTTTTTTTTTCAAAAATGGATTGCTTATTTATTAATAATCATATTATTTTCCTATGTTAATTTAATTTAATTTTTAATCAGTATATTACACGATTTCTTTCATCTTGCTAAGTTTGCCATCTTTAAATCTTTAATGTAGTTCTATGATCGAAAGATTATTGATAAATTAAAGTGAACCCATCAATTTATCAATAAAATCAACCTTTTCCATAAAATATCTAAAAGGAACTAAAAACGCAATACTGACAATGACATATTGTTGTTCTTAACGGTAATTAGAACAGTCTCACACTGTTTAACTAAAAATAATAATGAGATTAGAGAATGTCGGTTGCTCAATAGAAACAATGGTTGGTCAGAGGAATGTTTTTCCCTCTCTCAGAATATTTTGAATTTCGGACAGACTTTCCACAAAATATGTAAAATAAATTAAATACGCAGTACTGACAATGCCACTTTGTTGCTCTCAATGGTAATTAGAACAGTTTTATACTGTTTAACTAAAAAAATAAAATAAATTAAATTAACCCATTTCTCATTATGAGATTAGTTAGAGTGTCGGTTGTTCCATAGAAACAATGGTTGCTCAGAGAAATGTTTCCCTCTCTTTCTGAAAAATTTTTAATTTCGGACAAATTTATACTTATTAAAAAAATATTTATTGTGAATTGATTAAAAATGTATAACTGTTAATTTGTGATAAGATTTAGCTTTAACTGTTTTTTTTTTTTTTTTTTTTTTTTTTTTTTTTTTTTTTTCAAAAATGGATTGCTTAGTTATTAATAATCATATTATTTTTCTATGTTAATTTTATATTATTTTTAATCAGTATATTACACGATTTCTTTCATCTTGCTAAGTTTGCCATCTTTAAATCTTTAATGTAGTTCTATGATCGAAAGATTATTGATAAATTAAAGTGAACCCATCAATTTATCAATAAAATCAACCTTTTCCATAAAATATCTGAAAGGAACTAAAAACGCAATACTGACAATGACATATTGTTGTTCTTAACGGTAATTAGAACAGTCTCACACTGTTTAACTAAAAATAATAATGAGATTAGAGAATGTCGGTTGCTCAATAGAAACAATGGTTGCTCAGAGGAATGTTTTTCCCTCTCTCAGAATATTTTGAATTTCGGACAGACTTTCCACAAAATATGTAAAATAAATTAAATACGCAGTACTGACAATGCCACTTTGTTGCTCTCAATGGTAATTAGAACAGTTTTATACTGTCTAACTAAAAAAATAAAATAAAATAAATTAACCCATTTCTCATAATGAGATTAGATAGAGTGTCGGTTGTTCCATTGAAACAATGGTTGCTCAGAGAAATGTTTCCCTGTCTTTCTGAAAATTTTTTAATTTCGGACAAATTTATACTGATTTAAAAAAAATATTTATTGTGAATTGATTAAAAATGTATAACTGTTAATTTGTGATAAAATTTAGCTTTAACTGTTTTTTTTTTTTTTTTTTTTTTTTTTTTATTAAAAATAGATTGCTTATTTATTAATAATCATATTATTTTCCTATGTTAATTTAATTTAATTTTTAATTCGTATATTACACGATTTCTTTCATCTTGCTAACTTTACCATCTTTAAATCTTTAATGTAGTTCTATGATCGAAAGATTATTTATAAATTGAAGTTAACCCATCAATTTATCAATAAAAGCAACCTTTTCCATAAAATATCTAAAAAGGAACTAAAAACGTAATACTGACATTGACATATTGATGTTCTTTATGGTAATTAGAACAGTCTCAGACTGTTTAACTAAAAATAATAATGAGATTAGAGAATGTCGGTTGCTCAATAGAAACAATGGTTGCTCAGAGGAATGTTTTTCCTTCTCTCAAAATATTTTGAATTTCGGACAGACTTCCCACAAAATATGTAAAATAAATTAAATACGCAGTACTGACAATGCCACTTTGTTGCTCTCAATGGTAATTAGAACAGTTTTATACTGTCTAACTAAAAAGTAAAATAAAATAAATTAACCCATTTCTCATTATGAGATTAGATAGAGTGTCGGTTGTTCCATAGAAACAATGGTTGCTCAGAGAAATGTTTCCCTCTCTTTCTGAAATTTTTTAAATTTCGGACAACTTTATACTGATTTAAAAAAAATATTTATTGTGAATTGATTAAAAATGTATAACTGTTAATTTGTGATAAGATTTAGCTTTAACTGTTTTTTTTTTTTTTTTCAAAAATGGATTGCTTAGTTATTAATAATCATATTATTTTTCTATGTTAATTTTATATTATTTTTAATCAGTATATTACACGATTTCTTTCATCTTGCTAAGTTTGCCATCTTTAAATCTTTAATGTAGTTCTATGATCGAAAGATTATTGATAAATTAAAGTGAACCCATCAATTTATCAATAAAATCAACCTTTTCCATAAAATATCTAAAAGGAACTAAAAACGCAATACTGACATTGACATATTGATGTTCTTAACGGTAATTAGAACAGTCTCAGACTGTTTAACTAAAAATAATAATGAGATTAGAGAATTTCGGTTGCTCAATAGAAACAATGGTTGCTCAGAGGAATGTTTTTCCCTCTCTCAGAATATTTTGAATTTCGGACAGACTTTCCACAAAATATGTAAAATAAATTAAATACGCAGTACTGACAATGCCACTTTGTTGCTCTCAATGGTAATTAGAACAGTTTTATACTGTCTAACTAAAAAAACAAAATAAAATAAATTAACCCATTTCTCATTATGAGATTAGATAGAGTGTCGGTTGTTCCATAAAAACAATGGTTGCTCAGAGAAATGTTTCCCTCTCTTTCTGAAAATTTTTTAATTTCGGACAAATTTATACTGATTTAAAAAAAATATTTATTGTGAATTGATTAAAAATGTATAACTGTTAATTTGTGATAAGATTTAGCTTTAACTGTTTTTTTTTTGTATTCAAAAATGGATTGCTTATTTATTAATAATCATATTATTTTTCTATGTTAATTTTATTGGATTTAATGGACTTACCTCACTTTCAAAAGCAATAAATTGTTGAAAACGATGGTTTTCGTTAATTGAAATAGAATTATAATAACAAAAAATTGAGTATTTTATTATTTATTGGACATTTGAACTTTTATTGGATTTAATAGACTTGCCTCGCTTTCAAAAGCAATTAATTGTTGAAAACGTATGTTTTCTTTAATTGAAGTATAATTATAATAAAAAAAAGTTGAGTATTTTATTATTTATTGGACTTGATGGACTTTTATTGGATTTAATGGACTTGCCTCACTTTCAAAAGCGATGAATTGTTGAAAACAATGGTTTTCTTTAATTGAAATATGATTATAATAACAAAAAATTGAGTATTTTATTATTTATTGGACGATGGACTTTTATTGGATTTAATGGACTTGCCTCACATTCAAAAGCAATGAATTGTTGAAAACGATAGTTTTCTTTAATTGAAATATAATTACAATAACAAAAAATTGAGTATTTTATTATTTATTGGACTTGATGGACTTTTATTGGATTTAATGGACTTGCCTCACTTTCAAAAGCAATGAATCGTTGAAAACGATGGTTTTCTTTAATTGAAATTTAATTATAATAGTCATCCGTGTTAGTTGAAAAAAAAATCATGGTTTTGGTATACGTCAGTAGACTTGCCTCACTTTCAAAAGCAATGAATTGTTGAAAACGATGGTTTTCATTAATTGAAATATAATTATAATAACAAAAAATTAAGTATTTTATTATTTATTGGACTTGATGGACTTTTATTGGATTTAATGGACTTTCCTCACTTTCAAAAGCAATGAATTGTTGAAAACGATAGTTTTCTTTAATTGAAATATAATTACAATAACAAAAAATTGAGTATTTTATTATTTATTGGACTTGACGGACTTTTATTGGATTTAATGGACTTACCTCACTTTCAAAAGCAATGAATCGTTGAAAACGATGGTTTTCTTTAATTGAAATTCAATTATAATAGTCATCCGTGTTAGTTGAAAAAAAAAATCATGGTTTTGGTATACGTCAGTAGACTTGCCTCACTTTCAAAAGCGAAGAATTGTTGAAAACGATGGTTTTCATTAATTGAAATATGATTATAATAACAAAAAATTGAGTATTTTATTATTTATTGGACGATGGACTTTTATTGGATTTAATGGACTTGCCTCACATTCAAAAGCAATGAATTGTTGAAAACGATAGTTTTCTTTAATTGAAATATAATTACAATAACAAAAAATTGAGTATTTTATTATTTATTGGACTTGATGGACTTTTATTGGATTTAATGGACTTGCCTCACTTTCAAAAGCAATGAATCGTTGAAAACGATGGTTTTCTTTAATTGAAATTTAATTATAATAGTCATCCGTGTTAGTTGAAAAAAAAATCATGGTTTTGGTATACGTCAGTAGACTTGCCTCACTTTCAAAAGCAATGAATTGTTGAAAACGATGGTTTTCATTAATTGAAATATAATTATAATAACAAAAAATTAAGTATTTTATTATTTATTGGACTTGATGGACTTTTATTGGATTTAATGGACTTTCCTCACTTTCAAAAGCAATGAATTGTTGAAAACGATAGTTTTCTTTAATTGAAATATAATTACAATAACAAAAAATTGAGTATTTTATTATTTATTGGACTTGACGGACTTTTATTGGATTTAATGGACTTACCTCACTTTCAAAAGCAATGAATCGTTGAAAACGATGGTTTTCTTTAATTGAAATTCAATTATAATAGTCATCCGTGTTAGTTGAAAAAAAAATCATGGTTTTGGTATACGTCAGTAGACTTGCCTCACTTTCAAAAGCGAAGAATTGTTGAAAACGATGGTTTTCATTAATTGAAATATGATTATAATAACAAAAAATTGAGTATTTTATTATTTATTGGACGATGGACTTTTATTGGATTTAATGGACTTGCCTCACATTCAAAAGCAATGAATTGTTGAAAACGATAGTTTTCTTTAATTGAAATATAATTACAATAACAAAAAATTGACTATTTTATTATTTATTGGGCTTGATGGACTTTTATTGGATTTAATGGACTTGCCTCACTTTCAAAAGCAATGAATCGTTGAAAACGATGGTTTTCTTTAATTGAAATTTAATTATAATAGTCATCCGTGTTAGTTGAAAAAAAAATCATGGTTTTGGTATACGTCAGTAGACTTGCCCCACTTTCAAAAGCAATGAATTGTTGAAAACGATGGTTTTCTAATAACAAAAAAATTGTGTATTTTGTTATTTACTTATTTTATTTCAATATTTCAATCGTCTTTAGAAAAGTTATAATAAAATAAAAAATAAATTTAATTTCATAGGGAAAAAAAGTAAAAAGAAAAAATATTCAGTAATAAATTGTATGCATATGATTATAAATTATGATCAAACAATGTTTTACCAATATTGCCGATTCACCACAATTGTAGTAGAACTGCTAAATTCTGATTGCTATTTTTAATATTATGCAACATAACGAATAATTCTATTCATTGTGGACTTGCTTCACTTTCAAAATCAACGCATTCGAAATATCGTTGACCAAATAAATTACTAGTAACGAATTAATACTGATTTTAACAGATCTTTAATTGTAGTTGTACGATCTAAAGATTATTGATAAATTCAAGGGTTCAAAACAAAATTAACACTTTCCACAAAATATCTAAAATAAACTAAATACGCAGTACTGACAATGTCATATTGTTGCTCTCAATGGTTATTAGAACAGTGTTATACGGTTTAACTAAAAAAAAAAAAAAAAAGTCTCATTATGAGACTATAGAGAGTGTCGGTTGTTCCATAGAAACAATGGTTGCTCAGTGAAATGTCCCCCCCCCCCTCTTTCTGAAAATTTTTAATTTTGGACAAATTAATATCGATATTAAAAGATCTTTAATTGTAGTTGTACGATCTAAAGATCATTGATAAATTCAAGGGTTCAAAACAAAATTAACACTTTCCACAAAATATCTAAAATAAATTAAATACGCAGTACTGACAATGCCATATTGTTGCTCTCAATGGTAATTAGAACAGTTTTATACTGTTTAACTAAAAAAATAAAATAAAGTAACCCATGTCTCATTATGAGACTAGAGAGTGCTGGTTGTTCCATAGAAACAATGGTTGCTCAGAGAAATATTTCCCCCACTTTCTGAAAATTTTTAATTTCGGACGAATTTATACAGATATTAAAAGATATTTTTTGTGAATTGATTAAAAATGTATATATGTGAATTTGTGATAATCTTTATCATTAACTATTTTTTCAAAAATGGATTTGCTTCACTTTTAAAATCGACTCCTCATTTATTAATAATCATATTATTTTCCTATGTTAAATTAATTTAATTTTTAATCAGTATATTACACGATTTCTTTCATCTTGCTAAGTTTGCCATCTTTAAATCTTTAATGTAGTTCTATGATCGAAAGATTATTGATAAATTAAAGTGAACCCATCAATTTATCAATAAAATCAACCTTTTCCATAAAATATCTGAAAGGAACTAAAAACGCAATACTGACAATGACATATTGTTGTTCTTAACGGTAATTAGAACAGTCTCACACTGTTTAACTAAAAATAATAATGAGATTAGAGAATGTCGGTTGCTCAATAGAAACAATGGTTGCTCAGAGGAATGTTTTTCCCTCTCTCAGAATATTTTGAATTTCGGACAGACTTTCCACAAAATATGTAAAATAAATTAAATACGCAGTACTGACAATGCCACTTTGTTGCTCTCAATGGTAATTAGAACAGTTTTATACTGTCTAGTTCTATGATCGAAAGATTATTTATAAATTGAAGTTAACCCATCAATTTATCAATAAAAGCAACCTTTTCCATAAAATATCTAAAAAGGAACTAAAAACGTAATACTGACATTGACATATTGATGTTCTTTATGGTAATTAGAACAGTCTCAGACTGTTTAACTAAAAATAATAATGAGATTAGAGAATGTCGGTTGCTCAATAGAAACAATGGTTGCTCAGAGGAATGTTTTTCCTTCTCTCAAAATATTTTGAATTTCGGACAGACTTCCCACAAAATATGTAAAATAAATTAAATACGCAGTACTGACAATGCCACTTTGTTGCTCTCAATGGTAATTAGAACAGTTTTATACTGTCTAACTAAAAAGTAAAATAAAATAAATTAACCCATTTCTCATTATGAGATTAGATAGAGTGTCGGTTGTTCCATAGAAACAATGGTTGCTCAGAGAAATGTTTCCCTCTCTTTCTGAAATTTTTTAAATTTCGGACAACTTTATACTGATTTAAAAAAAATATTTATTGTGAATTGATTAAAAATGTATAACTGTTAATTTGTGATAAGATTTAGCTTTAACTGTTTTTTTTTTTTCAAAAATGGATTGCTTATTTATTAATAATCATATTATTTTCCTATGTTAATTTAATTTAATTTTTAATCAGTATATTACACGATTTCTTTCATCTTGCTAAGTTTGCCATCTTTAAATCTTTAATGTAGTTCTATGATCGAAAGATTATTGATAAATTAAAGTGAACCCATCAATTTATCAATAAAATCAACCTTTTCCATAAAATATCTAAAAGGAACTAAAAACGCAATACTGACAATGACATATTGTTGTTCTTAACGGTAATTAGAACAGTCTCACACTGTTTAACTAAAAATAATAATGAGATTAGAGAATGTCGGTTGCTCAATAGAAACAATGGTTGGTCAGAGGAATGTTTTTCCCTCTCTCAGAATATTTTGAATTTCGGACAGACTTTCCACAAAATATGTAAAATAAATTAAATACGCAGTACTGACAATGCCACTTTGTTGCTCTCAATGGTAATTAGAACAGTTTTATACTGTTTAACTAAAAAAATAAAATAAATTAAATTAACCCATTTCTCATTATGAGATTAGTTAGAGTGTCGGTTGTTCCATAGAAACAATGGTTGCTCAGAGAAATGTTTCCCTCTCTTTCTGAAAAATTTTTAATTTCGGACAAATTTATACTTATTAAAAAAATATTTATTGTGAATTGATTAAAAATGTATAACTGTTAATTTGTGATAAGATTTAGCTTTAACTTTTTTTTTTTTTTTTTTTTTTTTTTCAAAAATGGATTGCTTAGTTATTAATAATCATATTATTTTTCTATGTTAATTTTATATTATTTTTAATCAGTATATTACACGATTTCTTTCATCTTGCTAAGTTTGCCATCTTTAAATCTTTAATGTAGTTCTATGATCGAAAGATTATTGATAAATTAAAGTGAACCCATCAATTTATCAATAAAATCAACCTTTTCCATAAAATATCTAAAAGGAACTAAAAACGCAATACTGACATTGACATATTGATGTTCTTAACGGTAATTAGAACAGTCTCAGACTGTTTAACTAAAAATAATAATGAGATTAGAGAATTTCGGTTGCTCAATAGAAACAATGATTGCTCAGAGGAATGTTTTTCCCTCTCTCAGAATATTTTGAATTTCGGACAGACTTTCCACAAAATATGTAAAATAAATTAAATACGCAGTACTGACAATGCCACTTTGTTGCTCTCAATGGTAATTAGAACAGTTTTATACTGTCTAACTAAAAAAACAAAATAAAATAAATTAACCCATTTCTCATTATGAGATTAGATAGAGTGTCGGTTGTTCCATAAAAACAATGGTTGCTCAGAGAAATGTTTCCCTCTTTTTCTGAAATTTTTTTAATTTCGGACAAATTTATACTGATTTAAAAAAAATATTTATTGTGAATTGATTAAAAATGTATAACTGTTAATTTGTGATAAGATTTAGCTTTAACTGTTTTTTTTTTGTATTCAAAAATGGATTGCTTATTTATTAATAATCATATTATTTTTCTATGTTAATTTTATATTATTTTTAAGCAGTATATTACACGATTTCTTTCATCTTGCTAAGTTTACCATCTTTAAATATTTAATGTAGTTCTATGATCGAAAGATTATTTATAAATTGAAGTGAACCCATCAATTTATCAATAAAAGCAACCTTTTCCATAAAATATCTAACAGGAACTAAAAACGCAATACTGACATTGACATATTGATGTTCTTTACGGTAATTAGAACAGTCTCAGACTGTTTAACTAAAAATAATAATGAGATTAGAGAATGTCGGTTGCTCAATAGAAACAATGGTTGCTCAGAGGAATGTTTTTCCCTTTCTCAGAATATTTTGAATTTCGGACAGACTTTCCACAAAATATGTAAAATAAATTAAATACGCAGTACTGACAATGCCACTTTGTTGCTCTCAATGGTAATTAGAACAGTTTTATACTGTCTAACTAAAAAAATAAAATAAAATAAATTAACCCATTTCTCATTATGAGATTAGATAGAGTGTCGGTTGTTCCATAGAAACAATGGTTGCTCAGGAGAAATGTTTCCCCTTCTTTTTGAAAATTTGGAATTTCGGACAATGTTTCGGATTTTCATTGGTTTGAATTGTTTCATTGTTGTCTTTGATTTGAATTTCGGAATAACTGTTAATTTGTTATAAGGTTTATCTTTAACTATTTTTTTTTAAAAAACGGAGATGCTCATTTATTAATAATCATATTATTTTCTTATGTTAATTTTATATTATTTTTAATCAGTATATTACACGATTTCTTTCATCTTGCTAACTTTTAGCATCTTTACATCTTTAATGTAGTTCTATGATCGAAAGATTATTGAAAAATTGAAGTGAACCCATCAATTTATCAATAAAAGCAACCTTTTCCATAAAATATCTAAAAGGAACTAAAAACGCAATACTGGTATTGACATATTGATGTTCTTAACGGTAATTAGAACAGTCTCAGACTGTTTAACTAAAAAAAAAAAATAATAATGAGACTAGAGAATGTCAGTTGCTCCATAGAAATAATGGTTGCTCAGAGAAATGTTTTCCCCTCTCTCTGAATATTTTGAATTTCGGACAGGTCTTGTCTTTTGTTTTTGAATCCTTCAATTTTGTTCTGCCTCACCCTTTCTAATTGAGTTATAGTGAACCATTCAACACACTAATGGACAAAAAGTATAGTGGTAACATATTGCGACAATTATGCTATTACTAATGATGTTTGGCTAATATGTGATAATTAAGCTATCACTAATGAAGATCGTCAATTTGGTAATCACGCTTGAAATACAATGCTTTTATGGTTTGACGAGTTGATTATTTCTGATGATTCAAAAGCAATTAGTCCAAGTGTTTCTAAGAGCTCTCAATTAGGTTTCTGCATATATATTTTTTTTCTTGCTTAAAGCTTAAACACCTTGTATTTTGGGATTGTGTCATTTTATTGTCTATAAAAAACGTTTGAACAATGTGACATATGTTTGGCATAGTTAAATTCATCATTAAAAATTAAATAATTATGGATCATAGAAGCACTTACTCAGACACCTACCCTTAAGATTCGAAAGCAGGCAAATTCTGCATGCATCATGCATAGCGCATGCATAGCGCAGATCATGCAAAGCATGCATCAATACATATAATTAAGCTATAGTGAAAAAAATTACCCCCCCCCACCCCATGCTAATTCTGCTACAAATCATTGTATTAAACCACTACCAATATTAACCTATTGCTATTAGTGTCTAGTAATACATGTTCATGTAGTGTGGGAGTTGTCTATATATTCAAAATTATATCAGCTATTTTTTTTTTCAAATAGTAACATCCACATTTGATGTTCGAATTACACGGATCAAATCAGTCCAAAAATATATAGTTTATGCATTTTTTCTGAAATATTCATGGGGTTATAAAAGAAAATGTTTTAGCTGTTTAGAAAAAAAAAGAAGAAAAAAAAGTTAGAATTAGGAATTTAAAATAAAAATTTAGAAAAAAAAAATTAAGATTATACAGGGAAAAGTACCGGGAAGATTACAATTATTTAAAAAATATATATATAAGTATAAGGTCTCCGCTGTAAAACCCTGGTAAATGACATTTTTCAAGTTTTTCTGATTTTCAATATAAACTTATTTAAATGCATTCTGACATCTTTTTAAAATTATACGGTTTATTTAATACCCAAAATATGCCAACATAATCCGAGGTAATTTTTTGGTAAGTGCTCAGTAAAATATCGATATAGCGATTTTCTGGAGACCACCTATTAAATACATTATAGTGATAATTTCGTTAATGTGAAATTCCAATATGATATTAAAAAAAAGGAAATTTGCATGTACATTGAATAAAAATATATATTATTATAACTACAGTTATATTAAATTATTGTTAACATGCAAACATGTTATTAAATAATAAATATACAGTATACTTTTATTGCGAACTTACTTGTTAGAATTAAGATGATTTTTAAGTTCATTAGATTTTAATCGTAACTAATAAAGGAACTATAATGTATCTTACATACCTGACGGATTAAAAAACCTCACTGACATCTGTCGTTAATGCAACTTTTTTTTACAAAAAAAGTTTTTTTTTTCTGCACTGAAGTTGGCAATGCATTTTTCAAAACAAATTGTATAAAATGTTTTCGGAACATTATTTTGCTGCGATAAATTACTTTTTAAGAGTTTCAATGTCCTATAGAGCCCCTTTTGATCGTACAACACAATCTTCGGTACGTGATGGACAGTCATGATCATCTTCATTTTCACTGTCGTCTCCCACCCCTCCATTGAGTTTCCGAAGAAAGCTTTCTTGAATTTCTAGTTTTTCAATAGAGATATTTTTTCTTTCCAATTTAACATTCGTAAAACTGAAATGATTATTCTTTTTAAAAAATAAATTTGTTAATTTAAAAAGCTCGTTACTATGAAATTCGTTAAAGGGAACATTTTTATAATGTCAGAACATAAGACTTTTTTAACAATACAAATAATATTCATTAAACGGAAAAATTCGTTAATGTGACATTCGTTGTAAAGAGGCTCTACTGTATATAATTTCTTTTATTAAAATTCAAAAAGTCCAATAAAGTAAAATTTATCCGACAAAAAATGTTGCACATAAGGTTAACTGAAGGTCCAGCCTTAACTAAAATCAGCTGCTTTAGAGGAAGTTTTGGTTGTAATTTTCTTTAGAAAATGTTAATATTTAATATAGTAAAATCTCTTTACAAGAAATATCACTTTAACAAACTTTTTAGTTCAATCAATATTTAAATTTTTATTTGGTTTATATAAATTCAATATATCCTATACAGGGCTGCACAAAAGAATTCTAGTACATTTTCGCTTTTTGAGGGAAATGGCTGAAGGATAATATTCAAGTGTGTTATGCGTTTAATAACTGAACTAAATATATGCATACTATGTAGTATATATGCAGGGCTGCAGAAAAGAATTCCGATATTTTTCCGACTATAGATGGTAATTGCTGAAATTGAGTTTTCAAATATGTTAGGCGTTTTCCGAATTGTTTACTTAGATGTGGGCGGGGCTAGTTGAGCTAATGCCGAAAGGTAGGCCTCCCCGCCCGGTTTGACTTTCACTTTGTTTACTTAGGTATCAAATTTCGCCTTATTAAACGTTGCGGTTTTGTTTCACTGTTCTGAATGTTTTGAAAAGTGTTCATAATCCATGCTTGATGCAGGATTTATCTTTTGTGAAATTTTGTTACAGTGTTGTAAATGTGTTGGAAAGTGCATCATAATTTATGCTTGACGCATGATTTTCCTTTCTTATTTCACTTTTAAATGATTTTTTCCACTCCACAAATCATTTTCTTGCAGGCTGTAAGAGCGATATTGTGTGTTGTTTGATGAAATTTCCTAGTGAAACAGCGGTGGGCATGAAAATATTATTAATATTTTTCATTCGAATAAAATAATCAACTAACATAAAAATGATGCCATTTTTTACATACTTCTGAAGAATTTAAGACATTATATTTTTGCCCCTCATTTTTAGGACTTATAAATCACAAATTTTGCTTCCGTTGTCCCTTGTTGGGAGAAATTTATTCTCATAATTACACCAAATTTATGAAATAAGATAATAGAATTTAGCGTGGTCACATTACAGTGATCCGATAGCTACTCTACGGCTCGTACGGTCCTTGAGTTTAAGCAACATTATTTCCGAACAGAAATTGTTGTCTTATTTAATGACAAAAATTCTGCGGATAAATAGTAGTACTGGAATTCAAGGACAGCAAGAACCATGGAGTAGCTATCATATTACTGAGAACAACTACATGAAAATAACGTTTGGAGCACTTAAAATATCTGCTATAAACTCTGACTCCAATTCTCTCCAATACCATGTATATGAGCAAAAATACCACTATTACTGTTATACTAATAACCATAAGATTTATGCGACTGAAAATCGGTCAGCAATGTTAGTAGATCTCTTTGGTGTTTTAAACATTCTTTTTATGTACTGCTACAGCAATTTTTTTTAACTTCAATTTAAGCTTGTTACTTTGAAATCGTATGTGTCTTTTTAAGCTAACATCCCATGTAGTTTAACAAAATCACATTATTTGATAAATGATTAAAAAAAAAACAGATTCTATATTCTTTTCTTTTTTCTTGTGCGTCACATGCAATTCTAACCATAATTTGGGCATCTTTACAAAAAGAAAAAGAAAAAGAAAACAAACAAATTATATTGTAACTAAATATTAACCAAAAAATTGTTCCCGCTATCATTTGAGAAATATACTTAAAAGATTTATACAAAAATCGGACGACTTTATTTATTTACTTAGCGTTAGGTTAAGTAGATTCATACAGAAAATTCCTATGATATCTCAAAGATAGCCTCACTTGACTCACTTCGGCTCTGATAACAAAGCCAGTTATCATGAAAGCTCCTTATAAATGAAGAAAACTTTATCTTATCACAGCCTGTTTTTGATTTAACGTTTTCTCAATATACTTAAATAGCTTTTTCGAAAGCCTTGCGAATTTTTCTGTCCCTGCTGTTTAATTATCCACTGCGACAAAATGGAGGCCGAACAGTTAAAAATTAAGGACCATTTTTCTAAACATCTGAAAGCTGCAGACTATGTATTTGAAATGAGTGAATGTTGGAAAGATGCCCCAGAGTTATTTCGATTCATGATAAAATTTATACACGATGCGTTTAGTTCAGGTAAGTTTAATATTTTGTGTAGTTTAAATCCTTATTACATTTTATGAATAGCATCGTTACAGAAAGTGCATACACGCATCTTAAAAATTAATTGTATTAAAATGAAGGAGAAAGATGGCTTGCATCACATTTATCTACCATTTAAAGTGCTATTTAATCCGGAAACCATACGGGAATTCACGGTGGCGCTCTTTTTATGATAAATATATTACCAAGTGAGAAAAAAAATTGCACTGTAAATCCATCTAAATAAAGCATTACGCAGGTAGATACCATGTAAAGAAACAAATGTAGTTTCGAATCTTAGACACGCAAATAAAAACAGTAGTTCACACATCATTCTCAAAGTGCTTTCGCTACACTCCAATGCCAAGCTGATGTCTTTTTAATAATGCTTTCGGCATTATTTTGCTGGTTGGTTGGTTGTTTGATTCATGATGGCTGATTATCTACTCTTGGGATATAGGCTCTAGGAGAAGTGCCCTCCGTGGGGGTCTTTCTAAGGGATCCTAACCCGTATTTAAGGCAAGTTTTGAAGAAAACCATGGAAAACTCCGAACGGTTAGGTCGACGAGTGCGACCATTATTTTGCTGGAAATAGCCGCTGATATCGTTGCAAGCATCGGTTATCTTTCGTTTAATATAAGCAGCATATGTGTTTGTCGTTCGTATTTTGCGATATCTCGCAGGTTTACATTCCTAATTGATGCATGGTTCAAGTACGTATTGGTCAATTTTTAGTAAGTATAACTAACTCAATTTTAAAGATACAAGTATGGAGTTTTTAGTTATGGTTCCAGTACGTATTGGTCAATTTTTAGTAAGTATAACTAACTCAATTTTAAAGATACAAGTATGGAGTTTTTAACATTTTCCATTATAGTTTAAAAGTGTTTATGAATTTAGTTTGTCTGGCCGTCTCTCTGCTTGTCTGCCCGTGATCGGATAGTTATGTAATTGATACATGTTATTGAGATTTTCCATGACATGTCCGGTATTGAAAAGGAAGTGTCTTGTATTTATAGCTTAATACAGGGCACTTAAAAGAATTCCGTTACATTATGGTCTATGGGTGAAAGACGTTTGTATTGTATTTTAGTGATGTTACGCTCTTTCAAACATATAGAAATTCCTATACACCAGGCCTGTCCAACCTTTCAGAAAGCAAATGCGCCCACCAGATTGTTGAACAAAGTGAAGGGCGCCATTTTTCACAAAGATTGGAAACATATAACAATATTATCTGACTATGTAATAGTAGTAGCGTTACATATACTACACGATGAATTCACTTACGTCTCACAGTAGTTACCATAAGGCCCCTATAATACAAGAATCAATGAAAAATAAATTGAATTAACAATATCTTTTAAAACATCTTATAAAAGGGATTTTTATTTAGAAAAAAGACTAGTAACAGATATTTGAAGGGGCGCCGAAATATCCTTCAAAGGGCGACATGGCGCTTGCAGGCGCAGATTTGGACAGCATTGATATATCTCACTTAGGTGCACTCTACGATGCTTGCTATAGAGTAGGGTGTGCATTCCATTTATCGTTAATTTACAGGGATACACAAAAAAAAAATTGGTTACAGTACTGTCTTTGAGGAATAATTGCTGGAACTGCGTTTTCAAATGTGGTATGCGTTTTTAAATTTAACTAACATTTTGTATCTTACTTAATGTGTATAAATTCTAAAGATTATATACAGGGCTACACAAAGAATTCGAGTACATTTCCGTTTATTGGCGGAAATTGTTAAGCGGAATTTTCAACTGTCTTATGCGTTTCCTAACTGAACTAAGTTTTTTGTGTACTAAGTAGTACATACACAAATCTATACATCATAGGGTTGCATAAAAGAATTCGGATATATTTCCGACTATAGGGGGCAGTTGCTGAAATCGGGTTTCTAAATGTGTTAAACGTTTTCCAAAATGTTTACTTTGACATCATTCACCTTATTAAACGGTGAGGGTTTGTTGCAATATCCTGAATGTGTTGAAAAGTGTTTCATAATCTGTGCTTGACGCATTATTTTTCTTTCTTGTTTGTAATGACCCTGTTACATCAAAAAGAAAATTTTACTAAGTGATCAGTTTTGTCTAGGGGATCCTATAGAAATGTAAAAATTGTAAATTTTTGAACATTAATAATAGGGCTATTTCATTTTCAGTTTACATTTCCCACTTATCTTCAGCAGGTAAAACATTAAACCATGTTTTGATCTTTTTGGGACGCCGAGTATATTTACCCATGTGCATTCATTTGAAGAAAGAATCTTTTCCCACATTTAGAGTGTAGTATTTAGATGTATTAAATGTAGTACAGCACTTAAATACATTAAATGACACAAATATAGTTTAGGGTCATTCCACGGTAACTTGCGTTACATTTAGAATAATTGACTCCAGTAATTTTAATAATATAACACCAAAAAAATAGTTATAATGTAAAGTTGATGAGATTTGTTAATTAAACCTATCCAAAGAAAAATTTGTATGATGATTACTTAAATTTAGTACTATTTATTGAACTCTGAAAATTATATTTACTATGGTAACTTACGTTACAGAAAAAGGAACGTAAATTACCATAATAAATTTAATTGTCATTGTTCAAGAAATAACACTAAATTTGGGTAATTTTCATCCAAATTTGAGTTTAGATAGGTTTAATTAACAAATCACATCAACTTTACATTTTGAATATTTTTTAATGTTATATTACTAAAATTACTGAAGTCAATTATTCTAAATGTAACGTAGGTTACCATGGAATGACCCTTTAGTCTTTAGTCGATAACACTATTATGGAAAAAATTGTATATTTTGTTTCGCAAAAGCATAAACAATTAACGTTTCCGGTAAGGTTTCCTTATTGTCGATGAACAGTATGTAAACATTTTTATATTTTTTACAGAACAAGTTAGTAAAACCTATTTTTACTGATATTGCATTCAATGTATATCTGTTTCCTTTTACTATTTACGATAGATCTGTAATTTCTTCCCCTGTTTTGTCATTTTATTTACATCAGATTACAAATTTGTTGTTAAAACCCCAGAAGCCCATGGAATAATCAGACGTTTCAGATCAGTTTTCCTTATTGTCGATGAATAGTATATGAATATTTTTAGCAATTATTTCAAATTTCAGTTGAAAACCACTATCTCTATCCACTGTACTAGGACGGGTGTTTGCACTAGTAGTTATATATCAATTACAGTAGCTTCTCTGTATCATATTTGTCACATAACTTCAAATGACTAAATCTTACTTTGCGCAACTTTTCTCGCGAATAATAAAAATTAAATATTTTGACTGATAATTTGAAGTAATATTAAAAAATGTATATTTTTTTCCTTTTTAAACCTCTCCTATTGTATTATTTTTTTTAATGTAAAAAAAAAAGTTAATTTTGGAAGGAAAAAAAGGAGAAATTTTATATTTTCTAGTCTTGTTATTGCATACTAAAAATCTGACGAAATTAAAGAGAAACGTATAATTTTCCAATTATTTATCTTTCCGCATATTTTTGGTTATTTCTGAAATTTAAAATATATTTGCTGCAAAATATGCGCGAGTTTTTCACTGAATGTTGATTGATATTGATTTTCTTTTGAACGAAAATTATAGAAATTGCGAAAAGAATATGTGTGAGACTTACTGCTTTTTATAAATTTTTTATCCCAGAAAAGAAACCCAACTCAAGTCCTTGCTTGTTTAAAAGCGATACAAAACTTTAGAAGGTTATTGTGTCATATCAGAAAATCCGTGGGATGTAGGACTGATTAGGCCAATAATCATGTCAACTCTTATAGGTCCCAATGCCCTCGCCCTGGTACCTATTCACTTAATATCTGTGCGTAGAGGTATTTTCGAAGACGTGTGATCTATAGGTGATAATACACGTTGGCGGGTTAAATGCATAGAAAATATCTAGACATACCAATCTGTACACAGAAATATCGGTATAAGAGATAGTTCACGAAATTTGCCTGTAACTACACTGTAAAAAAAATGAGTCCATCTACTAAAAAATTTTTAGTTTTTCTCATTGATTTTTGCAATTACTAAAAATTTTTTTATATCCTTACTCAGTTACAAGAAAATCTGTAAGAATTACTAGAAAATAGCTAGCAACGATTCCGATTTTTAGTACAGGTTACTAAAAAAATCTGTGGAATACAAATATACTAAAAAAGTTTTAGTAACCTCAGGATTTTTTTTTACAGTGTAGTTAGTACCCGAAGATATTTTACTCCATAGTAAATCATTGAAGCACATCTAGAAATTCCTTGTTTTTGAGCATAGTATTTAAGGAAATCTCACTTACACTAATCTGCTTTTGAAAGCCTCAATTAATGGATTTCCTTTAACAATCTATCTATCTATCTATCTATCTATCTATCTATCTATATATATATTTGTAAATTTAGAAAATAAGCAATCACACGATTGCTTCCAATAAGCTTCCAAAGTTAATATGTGGGCTGAAGTTGAATCTATTTTTCTACCTGGCTTTGAAATTAATTATAATTTTGTAATCTGTGGTGATTTATGTGTAGCTGTTGAGAATTTTAAAAATACAGAAAGAATACTTGTGGAAAATAAATGTGTAAAACTATATTCCGGAAATCCACGAAATTTTCCTGTAAATATCACCCGAAGATATTTCACTCCCTAGTAAATCATTGAAATGAGTCTAGAAAATCCTTGTTTTTGAGCATAGCATTTAAAGAAATTTTAGTTACACTTTTATGCCTTTGAACACCTCAAATTATTACGAGGTAAAGTCATTAAGTAAGTCACAAAAGATAATTAAATAATAACTTACAATGCTATTCACTTCAAAACTATTTTTATTTCTGAACATATTCTCCACCAATATTTATGCACTAATATCACCGTTTTATCAGTGCCCCAACACCAGCTGCATAACATTCTTTGGGTTGCTGTCTCAACCACATTAGGATTTCAAGATGAAACTTTTTATCATCCGTGAACATCATCTTGCTTCCAAGATGGTTTTTTAGTGGATTAAACAGATTAAAATCGCTTGGGACTAAGTCGGAGCTGTATGGTGGAGGTTGAAGAAGTTGCAAGTAGATGTTCACAGATGATGAAAAGGTTTAACTTTTAGTCCTAATGTGGCTGAGACAGCAGCCCAAAGAATGTCATGCAGCTGGTATTGGGACACTAATAAAACGGTGGTATAGGTGCATAAATATTGGTGGAGAACATGTTGAGAAATAAAAATAGATTTGAAGTGAATATCATTGTAAGTTATTATTTAATTAACTTTTGTGACTTACTTAATAACTTTCCCTCGTAGATTTCCTTTAACAATAATCTGCTTTGCAAATTTGGAGAATAAGCAATCACGTTTATTTTCAAAGAGAAGTTGAATTCATTTTCCATCTGGTATTGAAGTTAGTTGTAATTTTGTAATTTGTGGTCATTTATGAGTAGCTGTTGAGAGTTTTATCAATACAGAAATAATACTTGTGGAATGTAAATGTGTAAAACTATATTACCTAAAGAAAAAAAACTTGTAATCCCGAAACATGATAAAACCAGCCAGTTTTTCCAAAAGTGTGAAAGAATATTACACAAGAAAAAGTGTATTTCGTTGAATTCCATTGAAATTCTATTTTGCTACGAACAAACTTTCATGAGTTATGATGCTTACAATTTTCAACTATTTCTGGCACAAAAAAAATGCAATTTTCCGTCTATATTTAGTTCTAGAAAACAACGAAAATTCATAAAATTCAAAGTATTATAACTGGGTAAGTTTTGGTCGTTAGAAGAATGATAATTTTAATGTTTTGCTTGTTAGAACATGAAATATGTTTTTATGACTATAAATTATAGAACACAGGGAACGTATAAAATTTTAAACAACATTTGAAACGTTTTTGTAGTTGGAACGATACATATAAAACTTGCTCTTTAGAAATTATCGATTTGTCAACTGTAAGAAAGGAAATCTTGTAAACCTATATGAAATTGAAATCAATTGGTTCAATTGAAAACCTATATTATGAAATAATGTGTGTATGTTAACAACGTGTGTATGAAACAGTATGTACAACTGTATATCAAACATATATTATGAATCACTTCACAATCCATTCAAAATCTATTCTCATCTATTACTGTCCATAGACGGTAATTTAATAGCATACTTTTACACAACCATGTATATAATATATACATTTTTTTACATACCACATAGTAACTGAAATTTAGTTCAGCTAGAAAACGCATAAAGCAACTAAGAATGCGTTTTTTGGAATTATCATCTATGGATGGCAATGCGTCCATATCTTTTTGTGCAGCTATGTATATGAATTTATTTATAATATATTATACTAACACTATACAATATAATAGAATTTGGTTCAGGTGATAAACGCGTAAAGCAATTAAAAATACATTTTCAAGAAATCCCGTCCATAAAAGTTAATCCAAATTTAAACTTTTATACGGTCCCCGGGTCCTATAAATTAAATTTCTAAAACGCTTCTTCTTGCTCTGTCAAGGTAAATAGTAAAAATTCCATTTTTTCTACATACAAAAGTTACTGAATTACGGTACTGGTTCTAAAATCATTTTCTGGATCTAAAAATGCGCTTTCCGTTTTCAGTACCAGAAAACACCGAAAGTTGATAAAAATCAAAATATCATAACTCGGTAAGCTTGATTGTAAAATAAAGGAATATTTATTGTTTTACTTGTTAGAGCATATAAAAAGCATTTCAGAATGCAGCTTATAGAAATGATAGTCCTATGAATATTTAAACAACATCACATTTTTGCAATTTAAACGAATCTTGAAAACTAACCGTTTAGGAATTAGCTATTGGTCAAAGATAAGAAGGGACATCCTGTAAACCTATATGAAATTGAAATCAATTGGTTCAGCTGAAAACTTTCAAAATAACTAAAGCCACACTTGGCAACATACAAGGAAAAGCTAAATAAAGACGTATAGTTATTAAATTTATTCAGAAGAAATGATAACTGGTATAAATAAAGCTATCGATATCGCTTCCCAAAATAGCCTAGCATTTTGAAACGATCCTTTCGACCGTGAAAGTCTGAAGAGAAATTCACAGAAGATGAGATAAAATCTTAAGGTCAAGGAGATGCAGTCCAGTCACTTTTCTTTATCATTTAAACTTACTCAACTTCATAGTTTATTCAAAGGTACCGCTTTAATGAAAACTTTGAAGGCTTATCAACCATTCGAAGACGATAAGGAAAAAAATATATTTAAAAAAGTTCATATATTATCAAAGGAATCGATTTAATTTGAACTTGAAACAGTTATTCTTTATTGTCGAATGCCAAACAAACCAGGATATAGATTTAGAAGATACGATGCATTTGGATTAAAATATCAATTTTGCGATTTTTATATTAAAACTAGCTGTTACCCGTGACTTCGTTCACGTAACATTAAAAGAAAAATAAATGTACTAACCAAGCAAAATATTTCACTCCGGATAATTAAAAACGTAAATAATTAACTAACTCTTTATCACATTTCATAGAAGAAAATGCGATATTTCTTTGTTATAGGGGCCTTGACATAAATCAGTTTAAAAAAGGTGAAATTTTGTGCCAAATAACCGCGAAAAGAAACTGCAACCAATGGAAAAAGGACGGCCAAATAAAATCGTGTAAATCGACGAATTGGGTAAAAAGAAATGTCAATTTTACCTGATAAACCATTTTACTTTTAACGACTTTGAGAAACGTTTTAACAGCCATCATTTAAAAATAATTCATTGGAAATAGTATATGCTTTTTCTTTAAATTCGATTCTTGTGAATAGGGAGGAATAATTCTACACCTAAATGCAAGGAGCTTCAATTGCAAAGCTTTTTGCAGCCCAAAATTACATGCAAACGTAACACTTAAATTGCAAAGCTTTTTGCAACCCGAAATTATATGTAAACATTACTTTTGCATGAAATTTTCATTGCAAATTAACATTTATTACGGTTCAAATTAAAATTAATTTGGGTGCAAATTACATGTAAATGCTACGTTTGCATGTAATTTGCGGTTGCAAAAAGCTTTGCAATTGCAAGTGTTACGTTTGCATGTAACAGCAAATTTGTGTCCTTGGTTTAATCTATAGCTGAAACAAATCTTGATTTCTTGACAATATGCTGACAGACGATTTTTGCTTTGCAGAATAAATTGATTCATAAAGTTTGAATATGTGAAATATGTTTTTATTTTTCGGAAATTTTACTGTAATCAAGATTTTTTTTTTCACCAACTACTCAAATTGAAAATAAAATAATTTTTTTCAGTTTTAATGAGAAAATGGCATAAAAATATATTAATCCGTTTTATTTCTCCTTTTTTATCCACAAAAATGGAGTAATTTAAGTACCATTTTTAGAGAAATTTAGTTAAAATTTACAAAAAAAATATTAATATCTCGGAATCTAATTCAAAATTTTAAATTCTCAGAGTTTATATGACATCCTCGAATCAATGATAACCGGTGTTAAGTAAATCGCGTTGCATTAAGAGGAGTAGTTGCGAAATACACACAGTCAGATTTTAACTTAATAGACTTGTGTTCAATTTTCTTTTCCTGATAATCTTACTGATGCTTGTATTATTAATCACAGAGTTCAGAGAATAAATAGAGATGAAATGTTCATGTATGGCGTGATGCTGAAAATGCAACCCTACAGTCGGCCCAAATAACTGGCGGCTTGCTTTGAAAACTTCTCCCCGTCCAATGAATCCAGTCCTTGTTCTACGTGCAGCCTCTCTCCATCCAATGAAGTCAGCCCTTGGGCCTAATGATTTGAGCGATAACCGGCTTCATATTGCAAGTCGATTTTACGATTCATTACCTCTCTATTCTTTCACTGTACTCAGTGATTTATTAATGTATGAAATTGATACACGCTCCATTTGAAACATATTTAAAAAATCCCGTTTTATTATGACGTCACTTTGATCCCAGAGAAATCTCTTTTCAATGATATAATTCTTGTTAATTTTCTTTTCCTGGCAATAATGACGTGAATTTCAGCAGAAAACTCACATCTGTTTGTAACTGATATTCAAGCTTATTATTAATCAGTATCCAAAAAAATATTTCAGTTATTCATCTTAAATATGACGTCCATTATGTATATACTTTTATTATACACTGATAGTCATGCTCTTTGTAATATTACGAACATTTGAAAATACATGTTTTATTTATGACGTCATATTTGTTCAAGCCAAGAAGGATCCTTTTCATAGTTCCATGGTTCAAGCGAAATCTTTTTCTTAATAATATAATTATTGTTAATTCTTCTTTCTAATTATAACGCAGCTTTTGACAGAAAAAGATCTTTTTAATGTAACCGATATTCATACTTCATGTATAATAACAAATACTCCATATTGTTGTTTCAAATATCACAGAAATTCATCTTCTTTTGAATTATTTTCATTTTTCACGTGAAAATCGCTCAATTGAAACTTAATTGTTGAGGAAAAATTATTTCTCCGCATTTTTATTTATTGGCAACGATCAAAGCCCTAGCAACGATAAAGTAAAATGGTTAAATTTTATCTAAAAATGTCCATCGATTCTCTATGAAAATAATCAAATTTTTAATTATTAAGAGAAGTATTTGAATAAAATAAACAAAAACCAGTCTATGTTCATTTCCGGGTTATAATCCACCTATATGCAAAGATACAGGGCCATTAATTTCTCCATTTTGACGCTGGCTTCAGCCTAACATTTGCACACAATCGCATTTATAATATTATTAGGATTTTAAGTATAGTCATCCCAGTCCCAAGAACTGTATCAGATTTTCGTACAAATCGTACGAACAACTACTAATTTAATTCAGTTTTAAACCATTTTCAAATCATTTTGCGATATTCTATAGGGAAAATGGCGAAAAAAATGTGACTGAGTATAAGTAATAAATATTGCTGCGATCTAATAAAGCATTAGTGGTGCAGGTGTACCATATCCAGTTCCAAAACCGATTTCAGTGTATCGGTTCAATGTTTCCCGGTTCAGTGTTCGAATCCGGCCAATTAAAGTGCATCAGAAATTCATAACAATTCATTTCTTCTTTTTTTCTTTCTTTTTCTTTTCTTTTTTTTTTTCTTTCTTTCTGGACAACAATCTCCGCAAAGACCTTTGGAGTCATTCAAATTTTTTTTTTTTCATTGAAAAGTGTATGATTATCCTCAAAATGTTTTGCTAAATGGTTATGCGATGGTTTGAAAAATTATCTAGTGACTTGTTATATGTAGTACAAGTAAAAGATATAAATATAAGGATATACATCATTTTGAATTTTTTCTTTAATCATTTCATTTCTGCACTGATCTGCAATTGAATGACAGTTGCATATTTTGTGCATTCGTTGTTTAATTCTTCAAAGTGGAATATTTTATCTCTGGATCCTATGTTTGCTAACATATAAATCCTCAAAGTTGCATTTAAGTACATCCAAACCTGAAATAGAAAATTATGAGTTAGTAATATGTTTATTACAGAAAAGAATTAACTTAATTACGTATTGAATTCTTACTTTATTATTTATATAAACTAATTCTGAAAAGATTTTATAATTAAATAGAATGATAAATATAGTTATGAAAAGATTTTATAGCTAATAGTTACATTTTCCTTCTAGCATTGAACATCCTCTGCGATCAAATGATGTACATATTTTTTGCACCAATAAGTTGATTATTCAAAGAATTGTGCTTTCCTCTTCATATTCTGCTTTTCGGATTTCTATACAGAGTATTTCACTATTTCTCCTTTCCATATCTATACCTGAAATAGAGAATTCGGAGTTCATAATGTTTAGAAAAGAGAACAGCTTAATTAAACTTAAGCGCGGTGAACACATTCCTTATTTCATTGAATCACATCCGGTATTTTGATAAATAATCGTCGCTACCATGTTAAACTATCGAATGTGAAAAAAATGCATTTTTCATTACACTGTAAAACATTTTCGTAAAATTTCAGTAGATGTACCGTAAATTAACGGTACTTGTACCGTTTTCACTCTTTACGGTATGAGTACCGTACTTCTAAGGCATATTAAACGTAAAAAAACCGTATGTGTGCCATTTCGATTATAAACGGTATTTATACCGTAAAATGATTGTTTTTCAGTAAAAAATAGCTATTTATACCGTAAAATAATTATTTTTCTGTAAGGATAAAGCTGGTAGCCCCGCTTCGGTGTACGGCAACCCCTGAATTGATGCTCTTGCTCTTGTTACGTAACGCGTGCAGGCCTGAGGAGAGGCGGGAGTGCAGTCGGTACATATACTTTAAATATTATACGGTACATATACCGTCCAGTTAAATTACGGTATATATACGGATCACAAAGTTGACAGTATATGTACCTTAATTGTATTTTTCAAAATTTTTTACAGTGTATTTTTAAAAGTCGGCCGAATGTCACCACTAAATTTTAATAGTATTCTTCACCAGGGTTGCCAGTTTGGTCTCCTTTTTAATCCATAAATTTCGAATCCATATCAGAAATTTCAAATAGGGATTTTTCCTTTATTTAATGACAGATATTTCGTGATTACTTAAAGTTACAATTTTTTTTTCAAAATTTACGGTATAAATTCGGCATCTCCGAATAAAAAAGAAGGCTAAACTTACAACCCTGTTCTTCACAGAAATTTTATTAGTATTTTTACTAAGCGAAGAATTCTAATAAAATTTAATGGTGACGATCGGCCCATTTTTAAAAGTAATGAAAAATGCATTTTTTCATACTCCATAGTTTGACATGGTAGCGACGAATGAACTCCGTCGGAAAACGCCCCACCAGTGGCTGAGAGGTTCTGCTCTCGAAGCTGGTAGACGGGAGGTGCTGGGTTCAAACCCCTGTCGCGCTCGTCGATCTAACCGTTTGGAGTTTTCCGTGGTTTTCTTCAAACCTTACGTAAATACGGGTTAGGATCCCTTAGAAAGACCCCCACGGAGGGCACTCCCCCCAGGGCCTATATCCCTCGTGTTGATAATTGGCCGTCATGAATCAACCCAACCCAACCCAACCCGTCGGAAAACGCCGAAAGGTTTCGAAAACTGTTTTCGGAATTTCTTAAGATGTGGTTTAAATACTACAATGCGTCTGATCATTTTCCAATGCTGAAAGAAGCATTTTCACAAATAAATTTTACATTTCACTTTTGAATTAAATTAATCCTTTTGTGAGGAATTAAAAATGTGATCCGTGTGACCTTTAGATGAAGTCTTTTTAGACTTCAGAATATTTTTTAGTATGCAGATTCTTAATCTGACTCTTTTTTTTTATGACTTCGTATCTTTTGGTACATGAATTTACTTTTAATGAGTTTCCTATGAAACTTTGAACTCATTTCTGAAAAGAGTATTACAGAAAATTTCTTTGTATTATTTTTGAACATTTTTATTATGTGGATAGAAAATATCATTTGCCCACCTGATGTACCAGTCATCAGTATACCTGTAGAGGGGACTAGTCAGGTGAAGGTCTCATCACATGATCAAGGTTCTAAATTACGAGACCAACTCGCGTAACGATGTCATGACGCATGAGTGTGCCATGCAGCGCGAAATTAGTAAATCCTCCAGCATTTCACATCCGTCCAGCATCATAACAATGTAAAAAAAGTGTACATAACATGAAAATAAAGTATTCTTTTATAAAGATAGTTACAATAAATAAATAAAACTAGTCAGCTTAGCATTGCTAATGTTTAGAAATAATTTGTTTCGCATAAAATTTTACATTGTACTTTCTTATACTATACACATCAAACGTACTGTTATCTTATATGCGGATACAAATCTTTCCTTATATATATATATATATGTTACTTTCAATATGATTAATCCGATCATTATTGATAATAACCGGCCATTATGTCCGGTCATCATTAATAATAGCCGGTTATTATTAATAATGACTGGATTAATCATATTGACCGTAACATATATATATATATATATATATAACACGATATACTTAACTTATGTTGTATAACCGCAAACATTAGGCAGTTTGGTATGCAATGTATTCTGACACATAGTTGAGAAGCCTTTAAATATTTTGATGCATTCTTTTTATAACAGGCAAATTTCAAGGCTCAAAGCTTCTAGAAATTGGTTCTGGTGTTCTTGTGCATAGCATTGCGTCTGCCAGCCGATTTTTTCCTAATATCGTCATGAGTGACTACGTAGAAAACAACGTGGAAGAGCTAAGAAAGTGGCTGAAGGGTCAATCATCCATCAGGCAATTCTTAGATGTTCAAGCAGAACTTGAAGGATACGGAAAGTTAGTATGTTTTGTTTACATTTCCATAAGCATATTTTTAAATGAGCCCACAAAGTGGAGTTAGAAAATTTTCAAGGGAAGGGGGACATCGATGTTATATTATCTTGACTATTTTATTAGCCTGTGTGATTGCAACTCTAAAGCATAAAGCTCAAATATATTATAGTGTATAACTGATAATTTCATAAATATTTCACAAAATATATAACTTCATAAAAAGTTTAGGGCCAATCAAAAGTTTTTGTCTACCCTTTTACTTCCGTAACAGAAACCAAAAATAAAATATCTGTTTACCTCAGCGTAGAATAGGTGAAGGGCTATCATTAGTCTATGTCACGAGTGTGGTAACCTTTTAAAAATCCACCATATTTGATAAAGGTAAAAGTTTAGGTAGCTTTCATTACAAAAAAGTAAATAGATACCTATTGCAGCTATTCGGTTCCGGAAAATTTCGGTATATTTTCACCGATCATGATCCCTAGACAAAAAAAAAAAAAACTCCGTTCAAATATTGATTTATATATATATCTGATCTATGTCATACCATAGAACTCGTATTTATGAACCGATTTGGATGTAACTAAGTGTGTGTATTAAGCTCACCAATGTCTCGACCGAGTTCGCTGACCAGCTTGTTTCAAAATGGCGGCCACTGAAAGATTTAAAATAAAAAATATACAAAAAATTAGAAAATCAAATTTAATTAATTTTAAATTTAATTTAATCAAATTAAGTGCCAAGCCTTGATACAAGGATTCTGGAGCACAGGGGTTTAAGGATACACGTAATTTTGTTTTGCCTCTATCTTAAAAAATGGCTGAGATGTAGCAGCTTGAAATTCTAGGGTGGATGACATTTTGAAACAAGACAGCAGATTACATAATACAAAAAATCAGGGATTAATTTTTGAGTTTTAAGGAACGTGATTTCTTGCAAATTATTATCTTTCATCGTTGTAATCATTTTCCCAATCATACGCATAAAACTGTATGTTCATATCCGTTAGCGTCAAATTCTTGCCAAGCTTGGCGACACCTGGCAAAATATCGCCAAATTTGGCGACCAAAAATAAGTTTCCATAAATGAAGCCAATTTGGCTATAGCTGACTAATTTGGTGAATTTCTTATTCAAATTCAGTATTAACGAATCTTCTGTAATCGGATTCGTTGCATTTTAGCTTGCTGTTTTCGAGTAACATTAGTGTGATGGTTTGAGACCATCCTCATAATTCATTATGATAGGATCAACGTAATCCCAGAATAAGTGAAGTGATGCGTCTTGAGTGGCACCTATTGTAAGAGGATTTCCCTAGTCGAAAGATCCCTTTTTGTTCACATCAAGGAAGATTGAAAAACTTTTCAGGATTTGTATAGCCTTTTTAAGTGTGTATGGACTTTCTAAAACAAGATTACATGAATGAGTTTAAAATGTGCCAGAAAGTTATTCGTATGAATAGGATTACAAAATAAATGGATTTCGGAGAACCTTGAGATAAGAACAGGGAGGAGAAAGGAAGAAAGGGGAGTCAATCAAGTAGGATCTGAGGTATTATGCAGACGTGAAGGAGATGGAGTTTTCGACATTGGGAGGCAGATATGTTTTTGTGTTCTGAGGAGACGGATCTTCGTTTTGGAGATAACAAAGCAAGGGTTTCTTGGATGTACGTAGAATATCTTGTAATATTATCTAAAATTTCAGTATCATGTTTTTACAATTGTTATTTATTAAATAAATTTTTTCGTTTAATACGAACTGGTATGTTTTAATTATATGTATGTGACCACGATACCACATTAGCTAAAATTTTAAAACTAAGATATGGGAAAGCTACCCTTTCTTCCGGATAGAGGCTGGGAGGACTTTTTTAAATAGGAAGGGTGTCATACTGAAATCTTTGTAGACGGAGGTCAAAGTTGAACAAATTTTCCCAACAGAGTGAAAAAACTCTAGGCCAGGATTCAACCCTGGGTACCTGGTTATATGGGCCGATACTCTTCCAATGATTTATCCAAGTGATATAAAGCCTGACACAATTCACTCACTTGTTGGTATCATGAGATCTGAGAACTCACCGCTTAACCGAAGAAAATACATTACACATGGAAACCCCATTACTCCATGGATAATAATAATATATATGATGAGATTTAAAGCCGAAATACTAGATTTTTTTGTAGGTTGGGGTCAAAATTGAAAAACAAATTATCAACAGAGTGAATAAAGTCATGCTGAATATCTTCTGGGTAGCTCTGTGATAGAGCGTTGGCGGTCATGACCCTGGTTTGAATACTGGCTTAGAAGCTTTTACCTCCGCATGGAAAAATTGTTTAATTTTGAATATCAACTTACATATTGAATATCATATAGTCATATTGAATACCATATAGTCATATTGTTATCAACTTTCACTGTTAATACGAAGCTGCTGACAGTCCTGTGTAATTGCTTAACCAGATGAATATTTATCAGAGAAAATTCTGCCTGCAACACTAGTACCACTGTTCTGATTACAGTAAATTACATACATATATGCAATAAATGGTAATTTATACATAATAAAATACAAATGAATGATTATTTAAAGTTTCATGCACATTTATCACAAACAAAATAATTGTAATATTGGTAAGTTTCTTTGTCAAGAATGAATTAAAATGAAATGTAATTAATTGTATCACCAGCATAGTTACTTAAAAATGCAGACATGAATTTTTCTGCACATGTTAATTTAATCGACGGTAAATAATATATATGCCATGTTAACACCTTCTTTTCCCGTATACTAATGAAAACTATTCTATGGCCAAATTTCTAATTGTCAGAGCCAAGCTGTAGATATTTCTCATATAACTTATCTACTTAAATTTTTATCCCATGGAGAGTGCCTAATTAACCATATCGTCGATTTTTCTCACACCGATGCTAATTATGTTGCATTTATGGAACATAAATGCAACATATGGAACATAAATGGAACATTATGTTGCATTTATGTTCCATGCATGGAACTGTTGTTGCTGCCTAATTTAAACCAGAACAATTTTCAGGCTATCGTACGTGATATAATTTCACGTGATATAATTTTATGTTGTTTTTGGATTATATTATATATACTAATACCTTGTTTTTCTTTTATTTTACAGCGATTTGGCAACTGGAAAAAATATCATTGAATCCAGAATTCGGAAAAATGTCAAACGAGTCACACGATGCGATGTAACTAAAGATGGCATTTTGCTAGAAAAAGACACTAACCCTGAAACATCGCCACCCTATGACGTAGTTGTTTCATGTTTGTGCTTGGAAGTATGCCCCGTAAATGTCAAAGGCTATGGAGACATCATGAAACGAATCAATACTCTCATAAAACCTGGTGGTGGGCTACTTCTTGCCGGATTTTTTCAAGGCAGTACATGGAAAGCTGGAGGTCACTCATTTCCCCATATCAAGATTGATCAACCCGATTTACTGGACGCTTTGACCAATGCTGGATTTGGTAACATTGAAATAAAATCCATGGGAAAAGATGATGCAAAATACACCAACTTTACATACAAGAAACTGTTTTGCCTTGTTGCTAAAAAATTGAATGATGTTAATGCTTAATGCGCTTAAAAGAGAAACTTCGTTAAATAATACTTTTTTATCATATTTGAAAATAGTCATTAAAAAGTTCCCTAAAAAATTATAATTACGTTTCAGTGAAAAGCTTCATTCAAACTTTTTGAAATGTGAATCTTCCCCTGTACTGGGGAGGTGGTTTATCTTCTTCACATGCTTAGTGTTTTCATTTTATTTTCATTTTAGTTTTCTTAGAATATATTTTATTTTTATATTTTATTGTCATCAACGTCTATGGAGCATTAAGAAATAATCAATATTCTCATAACTATATTGGTTGAATAAGAAGCAGTTAACCATCAAGTTTTATAAATGGCGTATTGTTTCTCGTCAAATTTTACCAAAGTGTAGATGGACAGCTGGAGATAACACATATCCACACATGAATATTTACCAACACAATGTACTGAACGCTTTGGCTAAAGCTGGATTTCGTACCATTGAAATCAAATCTACCGGAAAAGAATGTGCAAAATATACCGATTTTATATAATATAACAATCTGTTTTGTCTTGTTTCTAAATAGGTGATATTAATGTATAAAGTGCTTAAAAATATTCGTAAAGGAGTAAATATTTTCATATTTTAGATCAGTCCTTAAAAAGTTCCTCTAAAAGTTTCAATGAGTTTTCAAACAGTTCAGTGAAAAGTTTCAACCAAAGCTTTTGAAATGTACGTGAGGAAACGGTTTCTTTTTCCAAGTGCTTAGTGATTTCATTTTCTATACAATTTATTTTGCTTAGAATTACATTCTGTTGTCATAAAAAATATGCTGCATTATGAAACAACCAATACTGTTATAACTGTATTGATTGAACAATTTTCCGCCCACCATCAAGTTATAGTTTATGTATTGTTTTGGATGGAATTTTTCCAAAGTATACATTGACATCTGGGGATCACACATTTTCGCACGTGAAGATTTAGCAACAGGATGTATCTGACGTGTTGGCAAACGCTGGATTTGGCGCCTATAAAATGAAATCCATGGGGAATGAATATGCAAAATACTACAAAGTTTACATATAAGAAGATGTTTTATCGTGTTGCTAAAAAGTTGAATGAATTTAATGCATAAAGTGCTTAAAAGAACAATAGTCGTAAAAAAGTAAATATTTTCATATTTTAGAGCAGTCGTTAAAAAGTTCGTTTAAAAGTTCCAATGAGTTTTCAACCAGTTCACTGAAAATCCAAACAAAGATTTTGAAATGCCAATCTTGACATCGGGAAATGGTTTCTTTTTCCATGTACTTAGTGATTTCATTTTTTATTCATTCTATTTTGCTTAGAATTACATTCCGTTGTCATAAAAAATATGGAGCAATATGAAACAACCAATGTTCTTAAAACTGCATTGATTGAACTAGAAGCAATCCGCCATTAAATTTTATAAATGGTGAACTGCTTCTGGCCGGATTTTATCAAAATACATACAGACAGATGGAGGTATCAATTCCTCCATGTGAAGATTTCTAGCACAATTTAAAAGACGCTTTGAAATATGTTAGATTTGGTGTTACTTAAGCAATACTTTGCGAAGTACATGAGATTCACACAACTAAAGTTGCTTGTCTTTTTTCTAAAAATTAAATTGTGTCATATATGCACAAAAAAATGTTTCATTGAAATAATGATAAATGCTTTTAGAGTTTGTAATGGGTTTTAAAACACTAAATAAAATTTATTATTTTGTCTTTTTTATTATTATATGGAATTTCTAACTCACATTTAACAAAACATTACGATTTTTGTTATTATGACGGTTGGAGAGAGATAATTTTATTAGGAACAGAAAGTTTTTTTTACTGATTAATTAATATATTTATGATGAAAGAGGGAACATTACAATTCAGGTATATATTTTGTCGAAGTGAAATGTTACCACATCTAAATTAAATAAACAACAATTTTGAAATAGCTTATAGTGATGAACTAACGAAGTTTCTTTTATTACATTTTGATATATTTTAAACGCTTTCAAATTCACTATTTTACTTGTAATCTATAATTTAATCACAGATAATTTGTGTATGCAGTATTTTTTTTGTCTTAACGAAATCAATTGCACTTGCCTACACTGAAAAAAAAAAAGAATTTCAGATTTTTTCCAAGATAGCTGAAACGTATACGAAAATGTAATGCAATTTTCGGAGTTACCAATAATTGCCAATAACTAATGACTAATTTATAACAACTAATGATTGCGGAAACGTTTTTTTTATTTTTCAGAAACTATTTAGAGATGTACCGGACAGAAAACTCCGAAAATGATAAGTTTCCGAAATTTACGGAAACGCTTCTGAAAAGAAAGTGCCCCGTTGATTCTTGAAATCTGCGGAGAAGATGTTTCAATTAATTTAAAAAACCTAGTGATTTCCGAGATTTCTAATTGATTCTTTACTTAAGTTTCTGAAGAAAAAGGACTCCCAAAATCATGGGTCAGGTTACCATTACCAGGTTACGTTGAATCTTATTTTTTTTTTATATATCATGAAAAATTTCTGCAATACTTTTACTGAGTATAAACTTTCATAATATGCCTTTTAAAAGAGAAAAGATCGAGTGATTGCAAATTCTAGAAATTGCTTAACATAAATCATCAACACAGGAAGGTATTTATGAGCTGGTTTATGCTTAGCACAAAAAGTAATAACATTATTTTTCACATAAATAAAACAACCAACGTAATATTTTACAAAAAATCTTTTATTTTTAGAAATTTAAGAAAATTTAGTAGCTTCCACTTATCATTCTATTTTCTTTTCGGAGTAATAAAGTAGTAAGTAATCCTTTTTAATATGAAAATCGTGAGTAAATAATTAAAAACCTGCTGCGTGAGTCATGTTCGATTAAAATGTAGGGTTTTTTATTCTAACAAAAATGACAGATGTAATTGATTGCTTTAAAGCAATCAATTTCTCCAGACATGCGACTTTTACTAAGAGAATAGGGAAAAATGTTTTTAAAGAAGAATATAGCATGTAAAAGAAATTAACGTTTTAATGCTTTTTCCAATAAATAATTTTGAACTATTTTTCACGAGTATGGCTTTTCGCAGAAAAGCAAATAAGACAAATTTTCATGTCTAGAAATGGTTTTAATCTCTTTACTCTAGTAGTTCAGCTAGGGCCTGATTTTCTCTGAGGCTTGCAACACATTCACTGTTAAAAATTTGCAGCAAACTGTCCGGTCATTTGACCGTTTTTACAGAAAACGGTTACATAACCGTAATTTAACTCTATTCTGACCATATTATTGCCTATATTATTGTCAGAATAGAGTTAAATTACGTTTTCTATAAAAACGGTTAAATGACTGGACAGTTTGCCAGTTTGCTGCACATTTTTAACAGTGTGGGATTCGTACCTTATATATATATATATATATATATATATATATATATGTTTCTGCGTTGTCTTGTAAAGTATATATATGTACGTTCTAATCTCTTTACCCTAGTAGTTCAGCTAGGGCCTGATTTTCGCTTAGTCTTGCAAGACATGGGATTCGTGCCTTATATATATATATATATATATATATATATATTTTTTTTTTTTTTTTTCCGTGCCTAGAAATGGGTTTACTTACCCTACTAGTTCAGCCAGGGCCTGAGTTTCTGATGCTGCGGAGGTGGTTACTTTTTTTTAATATAGAGGGATAATTAAAACATTGTCAAGCTTGTAAGCTTCTCACAATTAATTTATCTCATCAAAAACAACTCGTTGTAAATGATCCCGCCAAGCCACAAACCTAAAACGTCAGCCATAAAAAGAAGTGATATCACATAAAAAGAAACGATATAAAAATGCATACTCCGAGTCCCGTGTAAAAATCTATCACCACTCATAATATTTCCAAAGGACTCGGAGTGAGGTACAGTATGTGAAAACTGCTTGGCGACCTGCAGGCTTTTATAATGTTCCCGTTTCCTGCAATTACATATGACTATATTATTTTTATTTATTTTTTATTTTTTTTATTTATTTAATTATTTTGCTCCCATAAAATTGTAAAAAGTTGAAGCTTCTGTGTTTGCATGTCTTTTCTTATTTATGAGCTTGAAAAATTAATTTGTTGATTTTATTTACCATTATTTAAACTAGAAACACCACTCTTACGAAGAAGATTTCTTAAGTAAACATGTAAAGATTTTGAGTTTGTAATATATATATATATATATATATATATAATGATCATACGCATATTAATAACAATGCACCTTATAATAAACGTTAACTAAATTAAGATATATTGCAATAATTCTAGCGTAAGCGGAATCGCATAAGACTGGGGAAAAATCCGTTCTGTCAGTTCTTTCGCATACAAAAATATTTATAAAAGTGACATAACAAAAATTAAAAATTTATGTTTTTGATTTTCAAAATTGATATACTGCATATATTATAAAAGCCTGCAGGTCACCAAGCAGTTTTCACATACTGTACCTCACTCCGAGTCCTTTGGAAACATTATGAGTGGTGATAGATTTTTACACGGGACTCGGAGTATGCACTTCTATATCGTTTCTTTTTATGTGATATCACTTCTTTTTATGGCTGACGTTTTAGGTTTGTGGCTTGGCGGGATCATTTACAACGAGTTGTTTTTGATGAGATATCTCTCCTTTTTGTAAGGTATTTAATTTCAATTACACAGATTCCATTTTTATTCAGAAAAGAAAAGATAAAAGAAAGATGAAATCTGCAAAATAAAAAAAATAATTGTGATGCTATAAATAGAATTATACATCAGAATTATACAATTTATTGAGTGACTTATTCCAATGTATATGTCGCTACCTTAGCAACGGGGAAACTTTTATATTCATTTCCTTACATTGTATTCATCAGATTATTTGTGACATGTTTATTTTCCTTTTTCTTTTGTTTATATCACTGTTCCGTTTATATACATTCAAAAAACAAAAAAATAGAAAATTTTACAGTAGTTTACAAACTAATTAAAATACTGCAGTTTCAGAAAAATGTGGAAAAATAAGAAGCACCTTTTTTTTCGGTCAATTATAACAATGAGTTTATGGAGCATACTTTACCGAGAATAATCAAATTTGTTTTTCTACGAACCATTGTAATTTACAGGTATTTTTATACTAATATATTAAATATTATTCTTGAAAATTACTGAGCACCTTAAAAGTTTTTTTATTTGTTAAGTTTTTTAACTCAACGTTTCGAGAATCGGAAAAATATAAGATTCGCAACGTTTGCAAAAGTATAAAAACTATTAAAGTGATTTCAAAATAGAAAATGTTCGTAGGATGACATGTATTCCAAAATTTTGTGTGATTTTGTAAATATACCACAAAGACTAATGCGTTTACATAATAAACTGTTTAAAAAGATGTAAAATTTTATTAAAATTTTTGATCTGATAAATCATAAAGCTTTAAATTAGATTTTAAAAAAGAGCGTGATTAAACCAAAAAGGATTATATTTACTAAATGCACAAAATACATAAAGACACAAAATACATAATTAATGTTTCTAGTCTGTCTATTCCAATTCGGGGATCCTAAAATATAGGTCCTCAATCTCCGGCAGTCCAGGGATTAATTAGGACATATGTATGTAACTGTTAAAATGTTCCCAAAGTCGACAATAGAAGCAATAAGTATAGCTCGGCAAATATGAAACACGGCATTGCTTCATCATGACTTTGTTTCGTGAGGTGTTCGTTCTCCAAACATAAAAAACTCTTGAAAGTGTTCGTTATCCGAACATAAAAATCTCACGCGAAAGTGTTCGTTAACCGATTTGTTCGTAAACCGAACAGTTCGTTACCGATCACCTATTGTATACGAAATATAGTATTTTTAATTTTTATGGGGATTCCTTTTCATTGTGCTCTAGGCCCGTTTTTAGAGCATTTTAAGTTCGTCATAGCCGGAGATTCGATGAACGGCAAATATTTAAACGCAAAACTTCTAATCTTGGGGTAGCAACATTTTTACATTCTATTACTCAGCGCATTAATATAAAGTTGGAATTTTTTAATCGCTTTTTCAATCAATTCCTAATACATTTATTAATAAACACAGTTTTTTTTAATCGATGAAAATACTATATTTTAATAGATTTAGAGTTTAAGATCGACGAGCTTTCAGGCGGACAAAATGAATTCGTATTAAATTTTAAAGCAAGATAATAAAACCTTACAGAGATTGAAACAGTATAAAATCATTAAAATACATCTCACTCAGTAAATATACATCGGTTGTAATGTAAAAACTAATTGATACTGCTTTCAGTCTCTACAGACTATCGCATATTAGACCTGCTATGCAGGTCGATTTGATAGTTCCACTGACACTTGGCACAGATTGACTGCCCACCCGCATGTACCTTGCGCTCGTCTAAACATGCCTGTACGGCTTTCCTGCTGAACGTGAAAACCCAGTTCTCACCGACGACCTAGTTTGTCTTCCCTCTCACTCGTGTCGTTCGTTTATTCGAGTCCTCCTCCTCCACCAGGAAGACGTGCCAGCTCTCGCCCCGTCCTGGATTTGAGCCACTGCTCTTTAATTGGTCCTTCATATTTACAATTGTTCTGCAATAATTAATTAATAGAGTAGCTACATCGAAAATATTTGCTACTTTTTACATACTGATCCATTGGGACGGTTAGGCCGCCGCACGAGAGCGGCGTTTATTCACATGTTAGACTTATTAATTCTTGGTTACATAGGATAGAAAAACATTCATTTATTTACATAGATACAATTTTGCCATTTAAAAATCTTCACCTTTTCTTCAAACTTCACTCTTCTCTTTCTTCTTCTGTCCCTTGAACTCATGCCCTTTCTCTTCATACTTTCTTCTCTCTTCGAACTTCGCCCCTCTTCATACCTGTTACTTACCTGGGCCAAATTTAAGGTTTCGCCTCAGGTGCACTGGGAGGGACTGCCCATTAATGGAGCCTATCTCAAATGCGGCTCCATTTCCTGGAGAAACGCCGTGAGTGCTTTTCTCCCTTCCGGAATCACGAAATAGTTCCGGACAGTTGAAGCTGTGAGCTTCGGGCAGAACCTGTCCCTGAGAGGTTGCGTTCCAATGCATGCCACGAGTAGATGTTCACTCGTGGCGGGATCTGGGTCTGTGCAAAATGGGCATCCTCGCATGAGAGTTCTTACCTTGAATCGGTGGAAGTATTCCGGGAACGGTCCATGCCCTGTAATCACCCAGTTAATGAGAGGCGCAGACCAGGTGCGTTCTTCCGACAGTTTCGGAATTATGTTGAACACATTTCTACCTGTTTCCGCCTCCTCCCATCGACTTTGCCAGAGGGCTTTCACCTCCTGGCGGATCCTGGTCTTCACGGACCGAGGCGACAGACTTAGAGGGACGTCAATGACATCTAAACCTGCACCTGCTTTCGCAAGGCGGTCTGCTGTTTCATTGCCATGAATCCCTACATGGGCCCTTACCCAGAACCATCTCACCTCGAGGCCTTCTCTCGCCGCGTGAACACGTGCACATAGTGGATCTTGCGAGTACGGGTTTGCTAGTGCCGTCAGCGACGATCTCGAATCGCTGAACAATGATAGTTCGCCTCGGGCTCTGCACAACTCCAGCGTTTTGATAATGGCGACTAGCTTGGCCTGATACACTGTCGCATGGGGCGGGAGGTGGTAGGCTTGCTCTTCAATCAATTCCCCACCGTCAAAGATTGCAACGCCCGATCCTACACCTCCTCCAATTTTTGACCCATCAGTATAAACTGACATCCCCTGCTTTCTATGGGGTTCCCCGATGTTCTGGGGTGCTTCTTTCCAGTCAATGGCAGGTGCCGTCGCAGGGTGTACTGACCATCTTCCCATCCGTTTTTGAACTTCGTCTGTTCTTATTGTTGTTCCACCAACATTGGCATTTTCCTCTAAGCGGAGGACGCGACTCTGGTTGAACTCCCTTTACACCATTAGATCAAGCGGCAGAGTTCCGGCGAGTACCTGAAGCGCTACCGTACTAGTAGTACGATAACACCTGGTTATCGCGATGAGCGCCAATCGTTGAGCTGTGATTAGGCTTTCTCTCATGCGGCCGGTCCCCGACCACCAGAAACTGCAACCATATGTCGCGAGCCTCTCTATGCCGTTCTTGTAAAGACGCTTCAGTACGGTCCCTTTGAGACCCCAGGTCCTCTGACTGAGTGAGCGGGTCGCTCTCACGTAGTTTGCCAGACTTTGTTTGACGTATGCGCAGTGTGCCATTCCGTTCAGCTCACCATCACTCCTAGGTATCTAGTGTTTTGTGCGACTTTAATGGGTCTTCCAAGGAAGGAGAGTCTAGGAGCCATTTTAGGGTTCCTTTTGTAACTCCCCAACCGGCGCACTTTTCGGAAGTAGACCAGTACGGTCTTTTCCGCGGAGAACTCGAGTTTATGCATCGCCGCCCAGCGAGCTATCTTCGCTAAGGCAGGATTTGCCCGCTTCGCACAAACGTGGGCGTTTGGCGCTTCGACTAAGACAGCAAAGTCGTCGGCATAAGCTATGATTTTTACGTACTCTCCCAGATCCAACTCCAACAAGGAGTTCGCCACCAAGTTCCAGAGAAAGGGACCTGAATTCGAGCCCTGAGGACAACATTTGTCGTACATGCGTTCCAGGGACACGTTATGCGTTCGATACTGGACTTTCCTCTCCCTTAGGAAACTCCGAACTAGCCTGTAGAGATTTTCAGGGCAACCCATCCTTTGCAGTTGAGCATAGATCGCCGGCCACCATAAATTGTTAAAGGCACCTTTAACGTCAAGCATGATGAGACAAGAGTCTTTGTCTCGTGCGTGGCAGTCTTCGACTGTCTTTCGCACTTCATGCAGGCCATTCTCTGTGCCCTTTCCTGGAGTAAAACCGAATTGGTTTTAGTGGAGGAACCCTCGTGACTGGGCATGAAAAACCAGCCTGTTTGTCACAAGTTTATCCAACACCTTACTCCAAGCTGTCAAAAGACAGATAGGACGGTAGGCGCTTGGGTCCGAGCGATCCTTATCAACCTTATTGAAAAGTACTAGGTCTGCTATTTTCCAGCTTGAGGGAAACTCTCCTTCCCTCAAGCACTTGTTCAAGAGTGTTATGAACAGCGGTTTGTTTGCCCTGTAGAATAGTTCGATTACCTCCATGGGTAATCCATCGTGTCCTGGCGCTTTCCCTCGGTTCGCGGTCCTGAAAACGGCTTCAACCTCCTTTTGGGTGAATTCCAGATCATCACCAGCCAACGGGTGTGTCTCTGCCCGAATTTCTTCGTGCGACGGCTCGTCATCTCCGTCTACCGGGAAGTGGTATTCCATCAGTTTCCCGATGGTAGCTTCGAAGCTCGTGGTTTCCTCCTCGTCCCCTGTCCCGACCATTTTCAGTTTCAGGCTATGGGAGGATTTACCTCTCATCCAAAAGTGCGGGCCAAAGGGTTTCCCCGGCTCAATCTCTTCGAGAATGCGCCTGTAGTACGCCCACTTGGCCCTTCGGACCGCTCGCCTGAACTGAGCTCTTGCCTTGCGGAAGAGTCCCTCATACTCTTTCCGCTGGTCGGGATCCTCAAATTTCCGGTACCACCTCCTTCCGGCACCCACCTTTTTCCTTTCTCCGAGGAGACTTGGGATCCACCACGGCTCTGCCTTTTTACGCACTTTCCGGGTATGCACGTACTTCTCACAGAGACCTTGAACGATCTCTGTGAGACTAGAAACACACTCATCGACTGACTTCCCTTCCAACCAGTCCACTGACATGTCCCCTATCCTTTCGGACAGGGCCTCCCGGAGGTCGGGCACAATCAAGTCCTTGAACCGAACCCGGTATTTGGGCCTTTGGGGTGGGATCTCAGTTGAGATCTCCGTAGCGATACGCATGTGCTCCGTGGCTGTCGCTCTGGACTCTACTTTCCAACCAACAAGAACTGTCGGTCTCGTGAGCCTACCTAGTGAAAGATCAATCCAGCTGTCATCCCTGGTTGACTGGAATGTAGGTTCACTGGCTGAATCGTTGAAGATAGAGAGGTCGTTCTGGGCACACAGCTCCAAAACTAGGTCTCCTCTACTATCACATTTCTCAAGCGGATTTCCCCATACCGAGCTCTTAGCGTTAAAATCGCCCGTTATTAGTACGTCTTGTTCTGCATTTCTTTGCAAAATCTGCTGCAGCGCTTCAATGTGTGTGTCGATCGGATCCTGCGGGCTTTCTGGCGGCAAGTACACGGAGACCACAATCATCTTTCTCCCGGCAAAGTTAAGTTGGATTGCGACAATGTCGTTTGTCGCCATCAGTTTCACTATGTCAAGTGACTGATTGATCACGACCACCGCAGAACGAGCCTGCTGTGGCGCATGATAGACCACTGCCGCCGCTGGTATGTGGCCAACTTTGCCGTTTGATAGAACATGAAGTTCCTGTATGCACAAGACGTTATAATCCCGCATGTCATTCTTCAACACATTTGACGCCGCAAGAGATTTTCCGGCATTCTGTTGCCCTATCCGCAGATTAACCATAGTCAATCTTTTTGCGGATGCGCACCATTTCTAGAGCTCGGATTGGGCACTGGGGATCAAGGGAGCTGTGAGCCGTGGAGCACTGAGACTCCTTAGGATAGAACACATTTTGGCTCACACAGTTCATGAACTTCCTCTTGCATGAATCCGCTCCCTTATGCTTGTTCTTACCGCAGTTCAAGCATTTCTCTGCAGATGACGTGCAGGATCCGCTGATATGTCCAAATCGACCACATTTGAAACATTGAGTAGCTCTTAAATGTTCTGCCAGTTTAACCTTCGACCAGCCAACCACCAGCCTTCTTAATCCAAGCAAAGCCTTAAAGCCTCCTGGAGTCGTCTCAAGAACCCAATGACAGGTCCCATCCCGCTTTATGGGGAATCGGACTGAGACATCTTCCGGCTTCAGGTTCGCCTGCTCACAGGCAGCTCGGAGGACGCCGGCCCCGTCGACATCTGTGGGGACGTCAAACGCAATTATCCGAGGCCTTCGAAGCTTCGGTACCGTGACGACCGCAGTGTCCTTCAAAGCTTCGTTGTTCTTAATTGCGTCCTCCAGGATCTGGACATCAGACTTCTTCTCAAGGCGCACAAGGACACCTCCGGCCGACACAGGTTGTCGCCCACGAACCTTAATATTTAAAGTTCTCGGGATAATGGCCTTGGTTAGCCGATTCTCCACAGACTTGCTCTTTTCCTTTCTATCCTTGGGATAGACGATTAGAACATGCTCTGTGGCGGGGGTGTCTGTGCGGATCCGCCCTTGAGGTTCTGTCCGTCGTCCCTCCTGCCCATCCTCATCCTTTCTCTGAGCACATGAGGCTGCAGGAGTCTGTGCAACTCCTGCATAGGAAAGTTGTTTTTCCCTTATTCGAATGAGCTCCTGTTCATCATTGAACCCTTTTACAAGGAGGTGCTCATTCTGGCCCTTGACCCGTGTTAGTTCAAGGGCCTGCTCTATGAACAATTCATAGAGTTCTCTCAAGTGCTCGTCAGCTACTAACTTTTCGTTGCTGGTTGGTTTACCTTTTACTATCAACATCGCCCTAATCTTTGCGATTAGGTCTCTCGCCACAACTCTGTGGTCCTTCATTACTTCACCAACCTCGGGGACTTCGAGGTCGGCCATGGAGAGATCCAAGTTGGCCTCTTGGACTCCCTTGTTCTGCTCTTCCAGCTTTCTTCGCTGGCTCTGCTTTCCGTCACCACTCATTCTTCAACGCTTAATGTTTTACTACCTACTGAAATTACCTACCTGATACGGTACGGAAAACCCGTGCAAGTGCGGACTTCGTCCTAGCGCAAATCTGTTTTACGTGAGTAAAACTTGCCCAGGAACAGCCGGGAGCTCCTCGTCAAGGCTCCGCACTTACCGTGCACACGAACTTTTGGATTTGGATTATCTGATTCGTTAAACAACAAATCAGAACACTTCGATCCAACCACGCCTGCTTTGACACACTGTGATAGCTTTTAAAATGATAGTATTCTAAAAATCGCATGTACTGACAGCAGACGTTAACGTTCGTCACACGCCGTAAAGTTTTTGTGCTCCCGGCGGTTGTAATGTAATCAAGATCTTCTAAGAGACTCTGTAAACGAAACGTATATGGTTCAACAATACAAACAATAGAGAGTTTAAATGAATCGGATGTAGTAACATATTTGAATATCTTGTGTATATAGCCACTTTGACAAAAATTATGCTATTTACTATTGTTTTTCCTCTGTGTTGAGGAATCAAGTACTTCAACGTAAAAATTCGCTAATTACACAACTATTTAGTCTCATTAAAAAATCTTTTGAGTTACCCTGTAAACGAACAGTAAATTCTACAATTCTGTTTTACAATAGGAAGCTAACTTAAGTCGTTCGTCGTAACATATTTTAACATCCTGCGCATACGTTCTTTTTTAAAAGAGTTAGACCATTTAATATTTCTTTGCTTCATCTTAAGTATAGGAATAAATCACTTTAAAGTGATATACATAAAAAAACAAATTCATATTTTAACTCGAAATATTAAACATTTGAACTACTCATAAAAACAATGCAATTGCTGCAAACCGCGTAAAAATCGGATAATTACACAATTCTTTAGCCCTATATCAAAAGATCTTTTGTGAGAACCTGTAAACGAACCTTAAATGTGACTATTTTTTTATAATAGGGAGCTTACTTGGGTCGACTGTAATAACATATCTTAATATCATGTGTATACGACCATTTCTAAAAGAGTTGGGTCATTTATTATTTTTTTGCTCTATGTTAAGTATAGGAATCAATGACTTTAAACTGATATAAATCAAAAACTAATTAATATATTTTCATGAAACTTACAAAGTATTGAACTACTCATAAAATCAATTCAAATGACGTAAACCACGTAAAAATACTATAATTACACATTGCTGTAGCCCTGTCAACAGTTTTTTGCTGTATGTTAAGTATAGGAATCAATAACTTTAAACTGATATAACTCAAAAACTAATTAATATTTTTACATGAAACTTACAAAGGTTTGAACTACTCATAAAAACAATTCAAATGACGTAAACCACGTAAATATTCGATAATTACAGATTGATGTAGCCCTGTCAACAGTTTTTGGTCTGTACAAGATTTAAAAAGTGCAAAAAACAACACTTTTAAAATCGCATTTCCTGAAAACCTATTTGACAGATCTTGCTTTTCTTTTCATTTCTTAGTCATTTGACACGCTCCATTCTATAGAATCAAGAATTTTGTTTCTATCATAAATAGAACGCGAGATATAGATGTGTCAAAAACCCGTTTTGTCCCGTCCGCAAAATATAAACTAGACAGAGTTAAAAAAAAAAAAAATTGTAAAATCGTTTGGCATCTATTGGCGGAAATTCCTTTCATTTACGGTTCAATGCATTGCTGTTTCTTATGCTTGGCGAGAAACTCTGTCGAGTTTCTATGACTATGATACGCCTTGAATATTTTTTTTTCCTAGAAATGCATAATTGTGATAAATAGATGGATTAAATACATAATCCATCTGCCGACTTTTACGAAAATTTATACAGTTCTGCGAAAATCGTTGTATAATATATTCGCCAACTGGGACCTCAATTGTAAGTACCGTTCGAGAGTTATCGTATTCCCTCTCACACATACACATATACAAACCATGATTACAATGTTTACCGTTACATAATACTTTCATAATACTTTCTGTTCATAATACTTTTCGAAAGTTAAAAGTGTACTTAAATGGTAAGATAACTATAAGTAATGCAACAGAGAAATAATAACAAAATTAATATAATCAGTACTACCTATACAGGGTGTATATGAATTGATGGTCAGAACTGTAAGGGGTGATAATACATGCCAAGACAGGCAAATTTTGCATACACTGTAAAAAATATTCGTGTTACTTTACACCAAAAATGGTGGCAACAAAGTTGCCACCAATAATGGTGTAAGGAAACACCACTTGTAAATTGGTGTAATGAAACACCAAAAATTAATTAGTGTAAAGAAACACCACTTTTGGTGGCAACAAAGTTGCCACCAAAAGTGGTGTAATAAAACACCGTCATTGATTTGGTGTGCTTTAACACCAAATTGGGTGTACTACTAACTAATTTAGAATATGCCACTTAGATGCAGCATCACACCAAATTTGGTGTTTCAAATCTGCTTAATAAATTCATAGTCCCGGCTATGCTGATGGAGAAAAAATTTTGCACTGTTTATACATTTACATAAAACTTAAACATTTTCTCTTTGATTCAGAAAAGGGTAAGTTAAAAGTCAATTCGCAAATCTGTAATTGAAATCTTCACTATATTTTTTTTAATTTTTCAAGTATAAAAGTTTACTGATGTTTCAAAATATGTTATCTTTTAATCAAGAGGGGAAAAATACAGTAAAAATGCCTGTACTTTTACGTAAATATCCATTACTTTTCAATCACTTTTTCTCTTAGTATAATTTGGGACGACAGATTTCCGGTCAAAGACTTGAAGAGAGTTTTAAAAAATAATTTGGTGCTGTAAGGTTTATCTGGTGTTTAATTACAACAATTATGATAGCAACTTTGTTGCCACCATTAATAAAGCTTTATTCAATTACAGTTATAATTAAAAAAAAAATTCTATAGAAATTGAACAATATAAAGCTTATGATTACATAAATGTTAAAATAAACTTAGTCAGGAAATTCTGTTAGACTTTGTATTTTTTCATATCAAAATACTTACATATTTAACAATGGAGCCACATGGAACTATTTGCACTTATTTTTAGTAGTTAAAAGGTTTAAACTGTAGTTTAATTGAATGTATACATTCAATACAGCATTGTAGAAGTTTTAGCCATCCCCCACTCTTATTAACACATAAGATTTTATTATCCCAGTAATAAATGTTTTGTTTTGGCTTAATTTCTAAAATTTTTCTCAAAAAATACCCCAAGGACTAATGTTACTCACTATAAATAAAAATCAATTTTCTAATATCACTCTTAACAGGATAAAATGCACTGAATTAAATTACAGTATTACTTGTTAATGATATTTAACTATGGCACTCTAACACATCTTACATTGCCGGTTATAACTTACTTGGCCAATAGAATAATCAGGTAACCATGTATGCAGAATTTATTCGAAATTTTAATAGCAAGAATTAAGAATAAAATAACTTTTATGGTATTTATTTAACTAATATTGAATTGGAAAGTATAATACACATTTGTCAATACTAAAAGTATTATATGAAAATAATCATATAATAATCAGAGAATGTAATAACTAAGTAAGAAATAATGAAATACTGTGAAGAAAAAAAAAGTTAAATTCAAAATATCTCAAAGAAATTTGAATGCATTAATAATCAAAATAACATAACTTAATTTGGATAGGCAAGCAATGCTTATAATAATTCTTAACGGTTTGTAGACCAATGGGTAGACACATACTTTTTTGAGATAAAGTTAGAATAAAAATTATAGAATTTTCTCTGAAGACGTTTACATACTCATGTCTTAGGTAGGCGGTCCTGACACCAAGTCTTTAGTTTAATCAGTATATTTGCAATTTCACAATAAAAAGGAGATTTTTATAAGCACTTAAAAGAGCATAAGTCAAGGTTTAAAGTAAAGAACTGTTTTAATTAATCATAATAGTAGAAAAAAAATTGCATATCGCAGTACAACAAACCAAACAGCATACAATTATTACTTAACATTATCAAAACACATTTCATGGTTAAATGCATCGATATTAACCAAAATAGTCTATACAAAATTAAACATAAAACAGGCTTACACAAATTTTTCACTGTCTTCTAAAATTGTAATTTTGGACTTGTACTGTTAAAAATGCCTAGCTAAGATATATTACACACAATATTACAATTTTTATATGTAACTAAAAATTCTTAAGTATCATGTATGTATGCGTGATATGCATTCCATGTATGAAACATCATTTAATGTTACCAAAATATGCTTTAAAACAATGTACCAGTCTCCGTTTGTGTAGTAGCTGAAAAATGGATTTCTAAATTGCAAGACACTTGCATCCACCAAAAAAAAAAAAAAAAAAAAAAATCTTGAATTGTCCTTATTAGACAATTTTTTAATTTTATATGCACCAAAATGATCATTTAAAACACCCCCCCCCCCCAAAAAAAAAAAAAAAGTAATCTTCTAAGAAAAAAAAAATCACTATCTGTTATAATGAGTAAAATGTTTGAAAAAAAATATTCTTCTTCAGCTAATTTCCTATCAATGAATAATCTCCTCCTTTTTATTTTTGATTTACTTTTTAAAATAATTCACAAACTTTTTGTTTAGAAAATCATACTAAATGTTGATAACAAATGTTCTTTACTTTTCAAATTTTCTTTACACATGTTGCATTTTTATAGAACTTCATATCTTGTGTGTGATAAAAACTAACATTGCTGCTATAGGGTACTGATCAAGTAAATTGTCCCCCACTTCCCATCTGAAGATGGTGTTACATTCTTTTCAGCTTGCTACCAAATTTATAAGAAATTTCGGCTTAGATGTGTTTCTGGTCTGCAATCAAAAAGGGGAAAATAAAATTTTTTTACTGTAATAAAAATAGTAATTTTATTAAATTATACTGTCATGAGCTCTTCCTTATAAAGAAAATAGTATTTATCACAATCATCATACAATGGATATGATTACAAATAAAATGCGTAAAAAGCTGAACATCGAAAAAATAAATACAGTTATCTAAGTGCTTTATGGTTGTGAGTCTGAGCATTAATACAAGTGACCATTGACTTATAATCGCAGGTAAAATAGGCACAGGAAGAATAATTTGAAATAAAATCAAACTATACGACTGTTTAACTACTTATAGTCCCCCTGTCAGTCTTACTGTTTTTCAAACAAAACAATTTTGAGAACGTCAACAGAATTAAATTTCGTTTCAGATATAAATAAATAACAGAACAATGGAAATTGGGTAAGCTGGGATAGCAAATTATTGGGTGGGCTTAGGCCTCAGCGGCCCATATAAGTTGGTGCCACTGCTATTTAGTACTCCTAAGTAAATAAGGAATAATTACATTACTTACCTTGCGTTTTCAAAATCAAATCAGAAGTTTTAAGATGAAAGCAAAATGGCGATTGTTCCGTTATCGTGTCTCTGTTGTCGTCTGCTGACGCAACACTCTGACGTCATCGTGTATCCGAACACCAAAAGCTGGATAGCGAGACACCTATATTGGAGTTTTGGTTTCCCGAATTAATTTGAAAGCGTCCTTCTGGGTGTATGATAACACCGATTCTTTTTGAAAGAGTAAAGATAAACTATTTTAAGTGTATTATAACACTTAATTCAGTGTTGACACCAAGATTAGTGCATATTTAAACCTTATTTGGCATTTCATAAACCCAAATTAAGCGTAATAGTACTCCCCCTTTTTTACAGTGTAGGAAACCAGGGTTTCAATCCACTTATTAAATAAAAAAGCAGGATGTCTCACACTAAGCTAAATACACATTTTCGTTCAGAACTGTAACACTAATGATAATATTTTAGCGAAATTTTCATCCCAATAATTTTGCTGTTTGTAAAACATGAAAACACAAAAAGTGTTAGAAACGGCAATCCTAAGTGCAAGAAACACTGAACTAGGCGCTTCAAAACGTAGAAGGTAGCTGACAATGCATACGATGTCATTGATCGAATTATAGTGGAATTCCAACAATTACCTTGATGTCCCGACATTTCAAAGAAAACAAAGTTATTGTGTTAAAGAGTTCCCTAAAATGATTTCTCATTGTTATGGTTACGAAAATGTGGATTTGGCTTGGTGTGCGACACCCTGTATTTTTGATTTAATAAGTGGATTGCGACTCTGGTTTTTCTGTAGAAAATTTGTTTGTCTTGACATGTATTATCACCCCTTACAGATCTGACCATCAATTAAGGAACAGCTTGTATAATACAGACTTTCCAAATTAAAAATAATAAACTATAAGGAGATTTTCTTTTACAAATCATACTTCAGCTCAACGCTAAATTTTTTTTTTTAATTTAAAATGAAAAAATATATATACCGTATACACTCGTGTATAAGTCGACCCCCCCCCCCCCCCAATTCTTACGGAAAATTTTGGAAAAAATTGAATTTTCGTGTATAAGTCGAACCACATTTCTGGTAGTATGTTGAAAAATGATTTGTAATCGAGAATTTTAATAAATTTTCATTAAATTAGTAAACTTTTTTATTTATTTATTTATTTATTTATTTATTTTTTTTTACGTTTCTAATCAGATTTCTTTTTTTTTTTTTAAATTCAACATTTTAAAATTGTATAATTATGTAAAACTGAAGAAGGTTAAACTATTTTGAAAGCTATTCACATCAATTTAATGATTACTTACTTTTTTTAAAAAATCTATTCAAGCTTTATTTACAAGGGTAAACAACTGCTTAGACTACTAAAGTATAGTACTTCTTTGTATTGTAGGACTTTTAGGAGAGAAATCTAGAAGCATTCTCAAGTTAAAAAAGGGATTAAAATGCTGAAAGGAATGCCCCCTGTATTGAAGGGAATTCTATCCCAAGAGAAAATGAGAGCAGAACAATTACAGAGACATTATTGTTGAGCTTTTTTTTTTTTATCAATCACCATTGTCAGCTTTTATCTGTCTCTCCAACCTAGACCCATATGTGATTAATTAAAAGACTTGCACATTCACCAATTATCTGCGAAAAAAATATGACTCCGGTATTTCACTCCGCTATTATTATTTTTTTTTACTTTCTCGTGTATAAGTCGACCCCCCATTTTCAGCTTCCAAATCTTATCTAATATTCTTCTACTTTTACACGAGTATATACGGTATGTAGCAAAAATTTAATTACTTTTAAATATTTGATTAGTGTTGAATATTTCAAAAATATGTACACCACTGTAACGCAAGTAGGACTATATTTAAAATTTCAAGTCAATCGTATTTTAAATATAATTTTTCACTCATATTAAAAAAATTAATAAAACTAACATCATAAGTATTTTTTTAATGTTGAAGAAAGTTATATTAATTTTTCTCTAAAAAATCTAAAATTGTCAAACAATGCAAATTCAACACATCGAGTTGATGTGCCTTTATTAGGATGAGCGAAGCGAATCCTCTACTAGGCTACACAAATTACATTTTGTCGTACACTTTACAAAGAAAGTATTCAGAAGAACAAATAAATCATGGAGTTAGTAATTATAGATAGAATCATGATTAATTAAATAAATCTGCCAAAATATTTCAAAAACTGTTTTTTTGCGAAGACGAAATATTTTAAATACTGAAAATAACTGCAGAAATTTAACACATGGGCTGATAAGTTCCCGGTCTAATAAAGAAAACACAACTTTTTAACAAAGTTTTATAACTTTATGACTTTATAACTTTATAACTTTAATAAATAACATAACTTTAATAATAAATAATAATAATTTAATAATAATAATAATAATTTAATAATAATAATAATAATTTAAAATAACAATTTTATAATATTAATTTACTAATAATAATTTTATAATAATAATTTAATAATAATAATTTTATAATAATTATTTAATAAATGAATAATAATAATAATTTTATAATAATTATTTAAGAAATGAATAATAATAATAATTTTATAATAATTATTTAATAAATGAATAATAATAATAATTTAATAATAAATAACATAATTTTATAACGAAAAAGCTCCAAACAGTGCTCAGAACTCGTTTCTGTTTTCGGTCAAAAGTCAACACACGCGGCAGCCACTTTGACAACAGCTTTTTCATAGACAAATGTTCATTCAAAATAAAACCTACACGTTCCTTGGATATCTTCAGAGTCTGAGTTATCTCCTGCAACTTCACTTTACGGTTCCTCAAAACGATTTTGTGGACTTTTTTTACGTTTTCCGGAGTAACCACCTCTTTTGTGTGGTGCATCACTGGTGTCCGTACGACCACGTTTAAATTCAGCAAACCAGTCAATAATGGTTGATTGACCTGGTGCAGAGTCCGGATAACGCTTATCAAGCCAAGCTTTTGTTTGAACGGTGTTTTTTCCCATCAAATAACAATTCTTGAAATTCTTGTTTATCCATTTTTTTGATTATCAATAAAGTCGTTCAACTGAAACTACTCTAACGTTTTATCCATACACGGCGAATCGTCATGTCATTTTTCTGCTACCTTTTAAAGGTTAGTATTTACTAAAAAAAAAACATCGGTTCAGCGATTGCAGCGCCATCTGTGTGCCAGACCGGGAACTTATCAGCAAATATGTTATACTTCAAACCGTAAAAGAACATTAAACTTTCTTATATTAAATATTTATGTTATTTGAAAGGAAAATATATATTTTAATAGAATACTTTATTAAGATTGGTTGAAAGTGGCGCATATTTTGGTGGTCATTCATTTTAATCCTATAATAGTTTCACGATTTTTTTTTATGAAATTTTTAAAATGCCTTTTTTTTAAGAAAAATTATAGCATATTTTTAATGAATTAAAATTTGTGAAAATTTAATTATTTACATTCAATTATAAAAGTATTTTTCAGTGTTAAGAATTCAAATACACAATTTATTCTTATTATGTGAAATCATTTACGCAGACGATACTTACGCATTTTAAAAGAATTATATTATGATTTTTTTTTGTAAAGTGCCAACAAAAGAATTGTAAGCAAATAAAATTAATTGTTAAATTCGTTATATAAAGTGTTATTCGAATTCGAATGTTGAAAATTAAACGAAAGAAACATATTTACTATTAAGAAGTAATTACTATTAGTATTATTTTTAATATGTTTACTGTTTAAAAACAATTTATGGAATGTATTAGTTCTATTATACAAAATTCCGAGAAAACGTACACGTACTGGTTGAAAAGAACTTGAACATGATTTAGCTTTAAGGCCAGAGGCTAGATATCAGCGTAAAGAACGACGACATGATGCGCCAAAATATAAAATAACGTTTTTGCATAATAAAGATGCAAAAATAATATAAAAAAAATATTGTTACTTTCAAATATTTATCTTATGAAATAATGCTTTGCGAATCCCAACAAAACATAGCTTTTGCTAGTTTTAAAATAAAAGACAAAACACACTTTAATTGCAATTATTTTTCGTTTTTTTTATTGCAATAAACATTGCCTATTTTAGGAATCCTTGGAATCCTCCTAAAGAAGAAAGTTATTATCATTTAACGTTGATGTTTCAAAGTAGTGCTCCCGATGCGATACGTATAACAGTTATACGTGTATCCGATATACGTATATACGTATAATACGTATTTAAAAAATACGTATTATCTAAAATATACGTTTAAACGTATCCATATACGTATTAGCGTATATCGGTTAAACGTATAATTTAAGTATACGAAAAATTCAATTATACGTATATTTTTAATACGTATTTACTTTTAATACCAATGGACCTCATCAGTATTACTTCACAAAACGGGAAACAAGTTGGAAATCGGTAGTATTAGCGAAATAATTTGCATAATATGTTTCATACATAGGGTATTCTTATTTTTCCCTATAAACGATTATTATAAGCATATAACAAAAGAAAACGCTTTGAGAAAAGAATAAGAATAGACATGTTTCAAATTTATTGTCACTTCTTGTTAAGTAAGTTTTTTTTTTCTTTTCTTATTTTTTGAAAATTCTTTATTTGTGAGTGCGTGTACTTAAGATTGTGACCGGGTTCAAATGTTATTCTTTCGACGGGGCTAATGTTTTCCACTCTGTGTTAATATGTATAACGAAAGTTCATTTTTTTAATCATGACACTCATGGTATTTTCTATACAAGGTGTATGGCCATTACGTTTAAGATTTTTGTTAATTTTGACAATTTTTTTTTTGTGTGAAGTACTTATAAATTTTGATTTCTAATAGCCAGACAAATAATCGTCAATGCAGATTTTAGAACGTAATCACACATGCATAAAATGACTTGCCTTCTCATTTCTTTTTTAATGTAGGGGGTATTTTCAAAATATTTTATCACGTTGACTATCGGGTTAAAATTAACGGAATTTTATTTTATTCAGAAATTACGAATTCATACCTGAAAATCCTAATAGCAATATTTGTTGTATTTAATGACTGCCATTCCGTGATTAGATAAAATAAAAAATTTCTTCCGAAATTTCCGGTATTATTTCGTAATTTTGGATTAAAAGTGGAATGTCAAATCAGTGACCAAGTGACGATGTCACGTATACGTCCTTGGTTGCGAACGTGTTAAATAGAGAAAAACAAATATTCTTAAATACAATAAAAGCATGAGTGCGAAACTTCCCAGGAAATGGATTGGTCAGTGTCACTTTAAGATAAAAAGTCAATGCATGCCCGCGTTCTGTGGCCACATTAAAAAAATAATACACCATAAATCTAAAGAAGTTTTGTGTGGGGGTGTTGCAGACATGCGAAAGTTAGCTTCGGAGCTACCCACTACCCATAGTAAAACATTTCATAATTAATAGCTTAGATTTAAGAAAGAAAAAAATCTATAAGTCTCAACTGAGGGGAAAATGTTTCGATTTTTAATTGTTTTTTGGAATACCTTTAACGCAAGGAGGTAAATTAGGGGCTTTCATGGATCTTTGAACAAGTAATCATGATAGACACGTAAACTACGAGAATGTGTGCCTCAGCGGGTGTTTCGCAATTTCTCTGATCCACAGACCCGGTAGGTGCCATTTCCCTTTACGTCTGGCATGAGGGTTTCGGTTTTTCTGATGTCACTGGCGATGCTAAGGATCGATTCTTCCAAAGCGAAAGAACCTTTTTTTCTGATTTTAAAATAGTATTTATGTTAAAAAATCGTTTCTTAGGTCATAGGAGAGCATATTTCTTCAAAATAAAACATTTTTCATTAGGCACAAAGTAATTTTTTTTCTCGGAATAAAGCGGTTTAGAGGAATTTTTTTCTTTTTATGAAATAATCGTGTATCTTTTTTGCTAATATGGGAGTTTTTATTCCTTGTTATCTTTGGTCGATCTTTGAAACGGACAGGGATGCAATGTTAACAATTATTTTCATTTCCTTTGACAGACAGGGCAGTTTTCCCTCCCATGAAGCTTTAATTCCTTCTCGGAAAGAGAGATTTCCGGTCACATTTCCTAAATACGTGGCAACAATTTTCCAGCTTTTGTTAATGCTTTTGGTCTTAGCTCTTTAAAATAATGCATTCTTTGCATTGATTTTGCTGAAAATGCATAGTACTTGTGCTATTGCAACATGTACTAATCGTTTGGATAAATCGCAAAATGTTCTATATCATACATTTTCGAAGAAATCTGATATAAAAAAATGATGGATCATTGCATCCAAAGGAACAGATAATAGCTTTAGAAAAATCATGCATCAAGCATAGATTATGTAACACTTTCAAACTTTTCAAAAATAAATCTTTACTGTTTAATTAGGTCTAATATCTGATATCCAAGTGAAAAATTTGTACAAAGGCATAACACATTTAAAAATCTCATTTCAGGAATTACTAACAATATTCGAAAAAATATCGAATTCTTTGTGCAGGCCTGTATGTGATCTATACATTTGTATATAAACTATGCATACAAATTACTAATAATATTGCTAATACTATACATAAAGCGGCATAAATTGCTAAAATTTAGTTCAGTTAAGGAAGGCATATCACAGTTGAAAATTCACCTTCAGCAATTTCCGTTAATAAACGGAAATGTATTCAAGTATTTTGTGCTGCCTTGTGGGTGATCCATAGAATTTATACATAACAAGTAATAGGCAAAAAATTCGTTATATTTAAAAACTTGTATCGCAACTAAATTCATACTTCAAGGAATTATTATTAACTGACAGTACTTTAACTGAATACTTATGAGTGTTTCTGTAAATGAACGATACATTATATGACAGTAAGGGCCTTTTAGTGCACCTCAGTGATACGTATCAATTTGAATATGTATAAAATTACGCCGCAAACGATTTTTCCCCATAGACCGTAATGTAGCGGATTCTTTTCAGTGCTCCAATAAAGGAGCTATAAGTGCTATGCATACAATATTCTATAGTAAACCTCTTGTAGTGCACATAAGTTATATTTGTCAATTTTAATATGTTTGAAATTGTTTAACATCATTACAATAAGCCGCAAACAATTTTCCCCATAGACTGTAAAGTAACGGAATTCTTTGAGTATCCCTGTAAAATAATCTGTAAGTGCTACACACTTCATTTTCAAGACCGAACATGGCATAATAAACCTCAATACGATATATAAATTGCATAACAATCCGAGTATATTTACGGCAGTTACAGCACAGACAGACAGGACAGACAGACGGCATACAGACAGAAAACTTTTAAACTATGTTAGAAAGTTTTAAAAAGAGATACGCTGCCAAAAAATAAAAATTGTGGAGTCAATCAACTGTGTATGATCAAAATGTATGATCAATCAACTCATGTATTTTATCATTGCATGATAAAACAGTACGAAAAATTGCAAATAATGGAACGCGCATCTAAAATACATCTTCAAAATTCACCCAGTAATGAAATAAAATGCTCGAAATGAAAGCATATTCTGAAGGTATACTTGAAGGTATCTTAATATATTAGTTATTAAAATATTTTTATATAATTTTATCATCATACATCATTAAAATATAAATTAATATAATCCTTTTGGAAGATATTTTATAAAGTATATTATTTTGAATTTCAAATTTAATTTTTCTATATCATATAAATCTTTCGGTTTTAAAAATGCGGCAATTTAAAAATTAAAGTTTCTATTTTTATTTGTATTTTAAATCTCTTTTAGGACACTGATGTCTTACTTTAGATTTTATAAAAAATATATATAAATTTATTTGATATTTAATCACATCAATTATCTGAATAGAATCTGAAGAAACAGTAAATTTTAAAATTAAGTTTAGAAAGTTGAAAAGAAATGTAATTTTAAATTTTAAATAGTATTAGGAAATAAAATTTTTGCATAAACGTAAAACTTTCTTTCACGCAATAATTTATCCTTATTATTTATTATTATTTTTTTGAATTATGTATGTGCATTTATGTAGCATTAAAATAATATTTTATATAAATATTTCGGAATTTGTTTATAAAGTACATTACTCTGAATTTCAAATTTTATTTCCATTTAATCGTGTAATTATATCTTATGTATATTTCGGTTTAAAAATATTAAATATTCAGCCATTTACCTATTAAAGTTTTTACATTATTTGTAATTTAAATCTAATTACACAAAACTCAATCTTGCGTATATGTGGTATAAGGTTGAAATCTAAGTGAATTTTTTTAAAACTTTTTTATAGGTTTATATGAAATACATGTCACAATTATAATAATATTGCAATTATTATGTATTTCAAATAGAATACTAATCAAATATTATAAATATACTATAATAAAATTATTAACATGATATTAACTGCAATCATACAAACATTAAATTTTCAGCTCTTGTAGGTCTTTAAGATTTTATTTATAAAAATTACTATTTGCTTGTTTTTAAAATGAAAATAAACTTTTCATACTGAGGAGCAAATAAAATGTAATGATAAAAATAGCAAATTTAAAAATTAAATATCGTAGAACTGAAAAGACATAATAGTTTAAATTTTAGATGTGATGTTTGTCCTATGTATAAAAAATATTTAAAAAAAATTATACTTCTTCACACGAAAATTTGTATTGATACTTTTCAATTAAAAATAGGGCTTTTCTAAACCAAATCAATTGGAAAACTAAATCGAGCTGGGTAAGTGCGTCAAACAGCAAATCGCCCCCTATTGGTTGCAGGATGAAATGGGGCAACCATATGATATAGTACCTTGCTCAGACTAGCAGGAGAAAAGTATCTTTTTTCACATGAACACCGTTTAATCGTTTATACGTTTAACCGCTGGGGTAAGATCCGTATATACGTTGGACCGTATATAGTGTTTCGTATAATACGTATAACCGACTGTGCCGTATGATACGTATAAAAAATCTGCACCCCGTATAATACGTATTATACGTATACACGTATAAACGTATAATAGGGAGCACTATTTCAAAGAAACAACATTAGCTCACAGCTGTTTTATTGGTAATAAAAATTAAAGGAAGTTTATTAGGAAGCTTCAGGTGAAAAATTAAATCCGCCCTTATATTTTATTAAAGGTTTTTAAAAGTAGAACTCTTCAATAAATGGTCAGTGGGACATGTCAGATCGTAGCCATACATAACCTCGAAAACAAATTGTTCTATTTTGGCAATGCGTAATAGGAGCGAAATATATCATTATAGCGATTCAGAGGTAATTGTTTTAATGAAACATTAATGCGGCGTGAACATTTATACATTAAATTAATGCGTGAAATCAGGGCTTGATAATACAAACGGCACGTGAAAAACGATCTTCAACTCTAAAATTTTAAGACGGCCTTCAAAATGTCTTTAAAATAGGGCCTCTAGTTCCTATTTTTATTTTTAAGGATCCGTACTTAAAAAATAAAAACGGAATCATTAAAATCACTCCAGTGTCTGTCTGTCCGTCTGTCAGATCCCTTTTACTCGTAAAGTATGGGACGTGGAAAATTCAAACTTTGGAAATTTATAAAGACTCACATATTTTCACATTATTAGCCATTCACAAATATGTTTAGGAAAAAATTAGGGGGGGGGGGGGATTAAGTTACTTGAAAAACAAATTTTTCTTTTTGCATATCGAGTGGGGTATCATGTGAAAGATCTTGTAATATCGAACTCAGAAATACTTTTTCTTTAACTTTAGGTATTATATTTTCAGAGATATCGCCGAAAATACACTGCAAAAATTCCCCCCCCCCCACCTCCATTTCCGAAACTACTGAAAGTAAATTATGAAAAAAATTAAGTGTAGTAGGAGTTTATTTAAACCTTGCAGGATAACTATAGCGATTTTCCTAGGTGACATAGGTTTTGAGAAAAACACCTTTTTCCGTTACAAACAAACTTTACTTTATGTGCGGTCAACAGGGGAGTTGACAGGCGCTCGACATATCTATCGACGCAGAATCATCCAAGGATAGTTGATAATGATTTTTAAAAAACAAATGACGGTAATTAGCCAAGATATTAAATAAGTTACTTAACCCCTTGGGGACGAGCGACACGTATACGTGACGCATAAGTTGCTCAGAATTCTCGATTATTCCCACCAGTAACTTTTTATTGTAAGCTTTGCCTTATTTAATGGCAGCATTTCTGAGATTCAATCAGGCGAAAATTTCTGTTTCGAAAAACCGGTGGCAAAAGATTAAAAATTATGTAAAGGACGCTCGTCGCGAAGGGGTTAAAAAAAATTCTTTTATATATCATGTATGGTATCGTTCAAAAGATCTTGTAACACCGTACTCAAACAAATATTTATTTTAATTTTGGTATTATATTTTCAGAGATATCACCGAATGGGTACAGCAAAAATATGTGCCCCACCCCCTATTTCCGAATCAACTGAAGCTAAAATATTAAAAAAAATTAGGGGTATTAGGAGTTTGTTAATTAATAAATAGTAATTAATAAATTTAATGTACGGTAACCCTTTGAGCGCGAGTTACACTCGCACTTGACCGATTTATTTTACATTACGTTTTTGATTTTTTGAGTTTTTTCTAATGCAAGAGAAAATTCACACTACAGCAGGAACTGTATCTAACCTGGAAATCTGAATGTCGTTAGTAGGCTGTTAACCAGTCATGTGTCATCCTGATGTGTTGATTAGAATTCATCTGGTAACTTAACGTACAACAACTATATACAGGATGACTTTTAATTAACCTATAACTTTAAACTGAAATAACTTCTCAGAGTCTCACTAGATGGCGGTACGGATGCGTGTAATGAGAGAGGGCATAAAAGGAATTTGTTTAGTGTCAGTTGCACGCAATTTTGAAAATGTCTCCAAAAGCACAATATTCAATTGGAGATCGTATTTTATTTTTAAAAATTGGTATTTATGTGATGAAAATGCAAAACTATTTCTAAGGGAGGGGTCTTCAACAGTCAGAAACCGACCTGAGACTTCTACAGCAATGGCAAGAGATCTGATAAGAAAATTGGCCACCTTACTCACCAGATATCAATCCATGTGATTTCTGTCTTTGGGGTCATATGAAAGATTTTGTTTACAAGAAGAAGCCAACAGACCTTCTTATCCTCAAAAGTTCCGTAACTGACCCATTTTCAGGCATAAAAAAAAAAAAACACTCGATTTTGTTACTGACAACGTTGTGACTACGTTGCGCTATTGTATTACCTCAGCAGTTTCTCACTTTGAAAAACCTTATCCATTTAATTCCTTTTCCACAGTCTTTTCAATATAAAAATATTTATTGTGCTATCTGCAACAACTCAAAAGTTATTTCAGTTAAAAGTTGTAGGTTAATTAAAGGTCACCCTTGTATATTACAAATATATTTTATCTCTCTATATACATATACACTGTATAGATAAGGAACATAAAAAAGTTATTTAACGAAATATATGCGAACTCGGTTAAGTCACTCCTGGGAATAATATTTTTACCATTCATGATTTTTATGTATGTAGAATTTAGAATTTTTTTTTCTAAAATGAAAGGGGCCTCAATAGTGATAATGTACTTTCCCTAGTTTTAGAAGTTAGTCGTATCCTGCGTGAATTTTCTGGTCACCAGTTTGCCATTGGCTACCAGAAATTTAAGTCTTGCGCCAAGGAAACAGCGCATATACGTATGTGACCATTTTCAGATTTCGAAGCAACATTTAAATTATTCTCGCTAGAAATGGATTATCACCAGTCCCTACAAAATTTCCCCCTTTTTTTCATTTGCCACAGAAATGCGCATTTCCCACCCCTTAATCTCATAGTTTACTCTCTGATTACAATCATGTGAAATTCTATCTCTAAGTACAAAAAAGTTCCTTATTTAAGAATGACATGACAGTTTAAAATTCAGTATTACATTCTCTTAATTTTCTTTTGATAATAATATCTTGCACTTTTATTTTATTTTGTTTTATTTTTTTACAATGTAATGCTGTCATACGTACGTCATCGTATTGGGCATGATTGTACCCATGATTTTATTTAAAGTTTTACAACGTTTCATCAAATCAGGGATTCAACTTAAATGATTTTTATTAATATATAATGGCTTTTATATATTACTTGGGGGCACATCCCCTACGAGCTATGCTCGCCAACCCTCGTCTAGACTCTGCACTGCACTGCAATAAATAAATAAATTGTTGATTTTACGGTGTAATACTGGAGTCTAAACACACTACTATGCAACGTTAAAAAAAAATATATTGGCTGCAAAGGTAGAAAAACAAAAGCAGATAAATTTAAAAACAATAAAAGCGCTTTTAATTTAATAAAATAGCACCCCCCCCCCTTCAAAAAAGGAAAAGGGACTATGAACGGACAAGTTTGTGGAATTTACGTCATTTTATATAATCGCAATAAAATATTTAAGAATTTTTAATTTTTCAGGACGTTTCATTTTAAATATTACTATATTTTCACCAGTGGAAGATTTAAAGTTTATGATTTACAAATGCAGATATACCTGATCTGCTCAATATGGTGCTACTTGTTAACCATGAAGTAATTATCGATTTAAAACTTTCATTTATGTAGTATTATTCGTACTCCATGTATCATTAAAAATACTTCAACGCATGAAAAGGCATATATGATTTTAAATATGACGTAATTTTCACCACCAAATGTTTTTCACTCGTAATAATTTCATTATTTTAAAGTTTTCTTTCATTTTAAATATTTATAAGTAAATATATATATTTCAATTGAAAACGGATTGTTTGGAATTATCACTTTTTTAAAAATATGACAACATAAATGACATATGACAAATAAAAATGATCTATTTCAAAATATCTATTAATTCTTTATTCAGATCATAAAATTTCGAATAATAATAATAATAATAATAATAATAATAATAATAAAAACCTCGAAAAAATAGTAAATAAATAAATAAATATATATATAAATAAATATATAATCGACAGTGCACATCACAATCTAGTCAAGTATATCCTTGCAAAAGATGGTTAAATTCCTATGCATAGTTTTTGATCCTACGAATCTTATGTAACTGAACTATGTTGAACGAGTTTAAAATTAATTAATGCGTAAAACAATTCGTCGATTTAAAAACTGTCTGCTTCATCGTGTTTATCACACATTTCTCTATAAAACTACCAGTTTACATGTTTTAATATGGAATAGTTTTTGCAAGATAAGATACAATAGGTTATCGGCCACAGAGGCAGCGTTATTAACTATTTTTTTAGAATAGAGATATATAAATCCAATAAGTATTACTGACAAGTAAATTGCAATAAATAAGTAGCAAGTTAAAAAAAGAAGTCCGAATTACATCTTTAGACGATAAATAAAGGATTTACAACTGATATAAATTTGTGGTGATCAATATTTTTAGTCTGGCGACTGCTTTAAACTTGAAATTTCGTGTCCTACATTAAATTATGCCAAAAGTGAGAATTGTCCAGTTTTGAAACTCGAATTATAAAATAGCAAAATTATGCTGTTGAGTTATTGTGAGATTTATTAAAGATAAAAAATTTTCAGTTCAGATCAGTGTTGATAGTGGGCTACATATTTTAACTGAGATTTCTTGATTGGCACCACTTTTTTGAAATGATAAAATTTCGCCCATTTTTGACTTGATTAATATGTCTTTAAATAAGGCGAATTTTATCATTTTAAAAAAGTGGTGCCAATCAAGACATTTGAATTAAAAAAAGTAGCCTACTGGCCACACTGGTTCAGATATTCCTTAAATTATTTTAATTTCGATTATTCTCCAATTTCAAACTTTAATTTCTCACGACAATTATTACTTTAATGAACTAGAGGGCTCTGTCCCCTGCTCGCTACGCTCACCAACTCCCGTTCTGATTTCACAGCCTCTTAAAACCTGGTAATGTATCCTGTTTTAAAAAGATGATGATGATGATGATATCACGAACGGCGACTTTCTTCTGAAATCAGGTTATAATGCTTTTTCATTTAATTCATCTTTTTTATTTTTAATATTCATGTGTAAACACAATTTTTATGACGTAATTTTCTTTATTTCCTGCTTTCAACACGTGATCATTTAATTATTATTTTTAACTTTCATTATTGTTTTTAATAGTCTCGCGCAAATACATTTTTTATTTGAGATAAAACATGATCCTTTGCGCTCATTTAGAAATTGGCAACAATATAAAAAAATGACTTTTTCAATAAAAGATTTTTTACTCGATTTTTAAGGATTTTTTGAGTTTTTATTGTCCGACCGTGATAATTTTTTTAATTTCTGAAAGCTTGTTATATTTAGCGTCTAGTGGTATGATTTTCGAAGCCGTAGGATGGCTAGTAAAAAAGTAGTATCTCCTCAAAAAAGTCCCTAGTAAAAAAGCGATGAGAATAACCCGGAATATCTACGCAGAATTTGATTGGTCCATTTCGTTTTTGGCTCAGTTCCAGATTACGTTTTTTTAATATAGAAGGATAATAATTAACGAGATCGACTACATATAACCTTTTTCTAATTTTCATGTTTTATGCTGTTTAGATATTAAGATACATCTCCATGTAATAGAAAAGATTTGAAATATTGTCCATCAGCAAAATACTAACTTCTACTTTAATTTCTAAAATGCTAAATGTAATTTCTCACCTTATTTTATGATTTAATAATTTTTTTTTTTTAATTATCACAAAGTATTTGAATGGCAAACAGATACACTTTAATGTGAAATGAAAACAATATATTTCTTTTACACCAGTTTCTTATCAGTTCTTCATCAATTTCTTCTTCTCGAAAAATAAGTGGGTAGATATAAATGAAAGCGACGTTAAATAACTGTATCTGATACAAGAATAATTTTGAGATGATTATAGAAGATTAGATGATTACAATGTGTATGTATAATTCTTTAAAAGATCATTAACCCACATCGTCTGTGGGTTTCTTCAACGGTAGCTTTTTATTTTCACCTTATTGTAAAACTCGCTGTCAAATGAAATCAATGTATCTGATTAAATAATGGTTGTTAAACTAACTGCTAGTAAAGAAGTAGCAATAAATGAAGTCATTTGGCTATCACATTAACGAATCAGCATACAAATGTGTAACAGGAAAGGTTTCGCAATTTTAATGGGTGATAATACATGTCATTGCAGAAAAAAAGAAAAAAACAAGTGGGTAAGTGTGATCGAAGATCGCACAAAGGGTTTCGTTTAATATTCCTTTCAAAACACTTTATCCTTTCTTTAATAAATCCAAATAAATTTCATTAAAAAAAAAAAAAAAAAAAAAAAAAAGTCATGTTTCTTATAAAGTAAAAATTTACCGGTCTATTTTTCTCGTTTTTTCGAAAATCTGAACCGGTCCGAATAATATCTGTCATGTGAGCTAAATGCAATATTTAAAAAAAAATCAATTTCAAAATTAAACATGTTGTATAGAGACCTTCAGAATGTTAGACGTCAGATTAATTTTCTTTTTAATTCTCTAATGACGTCATATTAAGCTGCTTTCTGTATTTACACATACTCATACTTCTTGTATTATTGATAAATGTTTGAAAATTTCGGTTTTATTACCAATATGACGTCATATTAATATTTTTTCAATTGGTGAAACTTTTTATTTCATTTTCATTTTTCACGTTGAAATTTTTCAATAGAAAATTAATTATTGTAGATAGAATTTTATTGTGGATTTTTAACTGTTGGCAACTACTGCTATAACAAAAAATGTTTAAATTTAATAGGAAAAAGCTGTTATATTTTTGGTTTTTTATCTTTCTATATTAAAATACGATTTTTTCAAAATTATATGATTTTCAGCTTTATAGTAGATATTCAGCTATAAGTACACAAAATTTCAAGTCTGTAAGTTATATAATTTCTGAGAACCGGCTCAGTGACGGACAGACAACGAATAGGATTTCGTGAGATGAACGAATCCCTAATAAAGAGAAAAAAAGAAAAACTGTTGTATAAAAAATTTATATAACAAGTTCATAATTTAAAAATAAACACGATATTTTACAGAAATTGTATCAAACGTTGAAACTTTCAAAACGAAAAACCAATTTTGACAGTATATTTGGAATTTTCGTCTAAATTTTACCTTCGGATACCAATTGGTAAGTCAATCGGTCAAATAGTTTAGGAATTATGAAAGTTTAAAGCTCGGAACTCCTAATATGTTAAATTCATTTTCAGTCGTTGCAAACCAGATTGCAATGCAGTTAGTATTTTAAACATAACTAAAAAATTACTTGGCGGAATAAGCTGTAATTTTGGATTTGCATATTTAATGTTTCTAGAAATAGATTTCTGTTTAAAAAAATATGTATAGGTTACAATTAATATGTTTTATGATAATTAATTTCGAAAATAATATGAATTATAATCTGTAAACTTTTTAACGGTAAGTAATTTCTAGAAGCTTCAAATACGCGAATTCCAGTTCATGCTGCCAAGTAATTTTTGAGTTATGCTTGAAAAACTACCTGCATTGCAATCTGTTTTGCAACGACTAAAATTAAATTTAACATTAGGACTTCCAAACTTTAAAACTTTATAATTCCTAAAATATTTGATGTCGTTATTACAAAGTATTTTAATGGCAAATAAATACACTTTACTGTGAAATGAAAACAATACTTTCTTCTACATCAGTTTCTTATCTGGTTTTAATTCCTAGAATATTTGATGTCGTTATTACAAAGTATTTTAATGCAAAATAGATACACTTTAATGTGAAATGAAAACAATACTTTCTTCTACATCAGTTTCTTATCCGTTTTTAATTCCTAAAATACTTGATGTCGTTTTTACAAAGTATTTTAATGGAAAATAGATACACTTTACTGTGAAATGAAAACAATACTTATTCTTCTACATCAGTTTCTTATCTGGTTTTAATTTCTAAAATACTTGATGTCGTTATTACAAAGTATTTTAATAGCAAATAGATACACTTTAATGTGAAATGAAAACAATACTTTCTTCTACATCAGTTTCTTATCTGTTTTTATTTCCTAGAATATTTGATGTCGTTATTACAAAGTATTTTAATGAAAAATAGATACACTTTACTGTGAAATGAAAACAATACTTTCTTCTACATCAGTTTCTTATCTGGTTTTAATTCCTAGAATATTTGATGTCGTTATTACAAAGTATTTTAATGGAAAATAGATACACTTTACTGTGAAATGAAAACAATACTTATTCTTCTACATCAGTTTCTTATCTGGTTTTAATTTCTAAAATATTTGATGTCGTTATTACAAAGTATTTTAATGGAAAATAGATACACTTTACTGTAAAATGAAAACAATACTTATTCTTCTACATCATTTTCTTATCTGGTTTAATTTCTAAAATATTTGATGTCGTTATTACAAAGTATTTTAATAGCAAATAGATACACTTTAATGTGAAATGAAAACAATACTTTCTTCTACATCAGTTTCTTATCTGTTTTTAATTCCTAGAATATTTGATGTCGTTTTTACAAAGTATTTTAATGGAAAATAGATACACTTTACTGTGAAATGAAAACAATACTTATTCTTCTACATCAGTTTCTTATCTGGTTTTAATTTCTAAAATATTTGATGTCGTTATTACAAAGTATTTTAATAGCAAATAGATACACTTTAATGTCAAATGAAAACAATACTTTCTTCTACATCAGTTTCTTATCTGTTTTTAATTCCTAAAATACTTGATGTCGTTTTTACAAAGTATTTTAATGGAAAATAGATACACTTTACTGTGAAATGAAAACAATACTTATTCTTCTACACCAGTTTCTTATCTGGTTTTAATTTCTAAAATACTTGATGTCGTTATTACAAAGTATTTTAATAAAAATTGATACACTTTAATGTGAAATGAAAGCAATACTTTCTTCTACATCAGTTTTATATCTGTTTTTAATTCCTAAAATATTTGATGTCGTTATTACAAAGTATTTTAATAAAAATTCATACACTTTAATGGGAAATGAAAGCAATACTTTCTTCTACATCAGTTTCTTATCTGGTTTTAATTTCTAAAATATTTGATGTCGTTATTACAAAGTATTTTAATGGAAAATAGATACACTTTACTGTGAAATGAAAACAATACTTATTCTTCTACATCAGTTTCTTATCTGGTTTTAATTTCTAAAATATTTGATGTCGTTATTACAAAGTATTTTAATAGCAAATAGATACACTTTAATGTCAAATGAAAACAATACTTTCTTCTACATCAGTTTCTTATCTGTTTTTAATTCCTAAAATACTTGATGTCGTTTTTACAAAGTATTTTAATGGAAAATAGATACACTTTACTGTGAAATGAAAACAATACTTATTCTTCTACACCAGTTTCTTATCTGGTTTTAATTTCTAAAATACTTGATGTCGTTATTACAAAGTATTTTAATAAAAATTGATACACTTTAATGTGAAATGAAAGCAATACTTTCTTCTACATCAGTTTTATATCTGTTTTTAATTCCTAAAATATTTGATGTCGTTATTACAAAGTATTTTAATAAAAATTCATACACTTTAATGGGAAATGAAAGCAATACTTTCTTCTACATCAGTTTTTTATCTGTTTTTAATTCCTAAAATATTTGATGTCGTTATTACAAAGTATTTTAATAAAAATTGATACACTTTAATGTGAAATGAAAGCAATACTTTCTTCTACATCAGTTTTTTATCTGTTTTTAATTCCTAAAATATTTGATGTCGTTATTACAAAGTATTTTAATGGCAAATAGATACACTTTAATGTGAAATGAAAACAATGTTTTCTTCTACATCAGTTTCTTATCTATTTTTAAATAGTTTCTTCCTCTCCAAAAATAAGTGGGAAGTTATAAATGAAAACGAGATTATATATCTGTATCTAATATATGAATAATTTTTAGATGGCTATAGAAGATTAGATGATTACAGTGTGTATGTAGAATTCTTTAAAAGATCATTAACCCACATCGTCTGTGAGTTTCTTCAATGGTAGCTTGTTATTTTCACCTTATTGTAAAACTCGCTGTCAAATGAAATCAATAAATCTGATTAAATAATGGGTGTTAAAGAAACTTCTACTAAAGAAGTAAGCATTAAATGAAGTCATTTGGATATCACATTAACCAATCTGCATACAAAATGTCTAACAGGAAAGGTTTTCTCAATTTTAATGGGTGATAATACATGTCACGACAGAATAAAAGAAAATAAAAACAAAGAAAGAACGAAAGAAAAGTAGTCGTTGGGGGCCACCGTAATAATTACCCATCATGGATATGCATAATATAAAATATGAAAATAAAACATGTGTAAACTATTTATAAAATGTATTGCAATTCGAATAAAATCCTGGCTTGATAAACTTTAAACTCTCTATTACTGAATTGCGTAAAAGAAACATCCTTATAACTCTAAAAATGGTAATCATATTAATTAACGGTTTATTGCGTCGGATTAAGCGTCTCATTTCCAATTAAAATATATCTTTGAATTGAAATGTGGATGAAATACAGGGTCATGAAAAATCGAAGAGTGTGGAAATAGGATTACAAATATCTCGGAAACTCATTATCCGACCGACTTCATTCTTTATGCAAAATTTATGTCTTTTTATTGTCTTTTATATTTATTCCTTAAAATAAACAATTTCGAAAATTTTTATATACCTTTTATCAGAACGAATATTTCGAGAGTCCGAAAAAAATAGTTCCGGATAAACGAGGTTACTGAAATTCAGTAAGCTTCTTCCCATTATTACATACTAAGTACATACCAAATTTCAAGTCTCTATCTCAATTTGTTCTGGTGATAGAGCGTTTACAGACACACAGACAGACGGATGGCACATTTTTTTTTTTCTAAAAACATGTTTTTCGGAATCTCTAGCGTCTGAAACGTGTAAATCTGTCATTTTTTTTTTTCGATTTTCAAAACGATTACAAGACTTACCCACGTTTGATGGTTAAGTAAAAAGATAAATGTTATATAAGGAGTTATATAATGCGAAAAACCAATTTTGACATCATACTTAGAATTTTCGGTAAATTTTACATTCGAGTACCAAACGGGAAATTATTCGATCAAGTAGTTTAGGAAGAATGATGGTTTAAAGTTCGGAATATTCAAAACAAATTGCAATGCGGTTAGTATTTTTAAACATAACTCAAAAATTGCTCAGCGGAATGAGCTGTAATTTTGGATTTGCTTATTTAAAGCAACGATTTCTGTTTTAAAAAACTATAGGTTGCAATTCACATTTTTCTAAAAAAATAAATAAATAAATAAATAAATAAAATAAAATAAAAGGAATTTTCGAAAAAAATATGAATTGTAATCCCTAAATTTTTTTACAGTGATTGATTTCTAGAATCTTCAAATATACGAATTTAAAATAACAGCTCATTCCGCCAAGTAATTTTTGAGTTGTAATTTGTTTTGCAACAGCTAAAAATGAATTTAACATAGGACTTTCAAAATTTAAAGGTTCATAATTCCTAAAATATTTGATTCAATGACTTCCCGTTTGGTATCCAAATTAAAAATGTGCCGATAAAATATACATTCTATGAAAATTGAGTTTCATATTGAAATTTTCATAATTTGGTACAATTTCTGTGGGAAGACAGCCCCTAAGCTTAATTTTTAAAAACATAAATGGAAAGAAGACATAATTTTCCATCGAATGACTATTTTCGTTTTTCTCTGCGACTTTTTAAAATCGGAGATGATAATCATGATTGTGTGATTTTCCATCGAATGACTATTTTCGTTTTTCTCTGCGACTTTTTAAAATCGGAGATGATAATAATGATTATCATTCAGATTTTTTTTTTTTTTTTTTTTTTTTGGGGGGGGGGGGGGAATAGAAACCAACAAAGAATATATTTTGAAGAATACATAAAGTATAAAGGATACATAAAAATAAAAACATTTTTATGAATTTTAATCATTTTACTGCATAAATAAGATCTGTCACTAATTCTGATATTTTTTTTCATTCTTGTTTTTTAGGTGCGTTCGTAATTATATAAATACGTAGCATCTATTGTCGTCGTCTGGTCCGTCTGTCTGTCTGTCTGTCCGTCCGTCCGCATATAACAATGAAAAAACTACCTTACCGAATGGTTTGAAATTTAAGATATATTATGTTTGCAGAATTTTGTCGAGAGATTTCAAATTTTATGAAAATCGAATCAAAACTTTAGAAGATATTAATAAAAATATTTATTAAGAAATTTGAATTAAAAAAAAAATTGGTGCTTTCTTGTTATAGGAGCTTCCGAGGTTTAACCCTTTAGCGACGGTATCTCTTACAGAAATTTTATTTGGTTGGTACCACTTTTTTTAAACAGTTCCCTGTACTTGTAAAATACTAACAAATACTCTAATTAAAAAAGACAAATATTACAATTATGTATTAGTGGTGCCAAAAACATATTCCACATACAACTTTGGACGATGCATATATATGCATCACACGTCCCGAAAGGGTTAACCGTCAAGCGACCGAGATACTTATTTTATTACAGAAATTAATCTGCAGACGATATAATTCATTTCACAGAATTAAAAATCATCAAGATCTGGATATTTATATAACTAGCTATAGTACGAACGCAACTCATTTGTCACGTTTGACGTACAATTTCCAATTTTCTTTGTTTTTTAAATACCCTAGAAACTTCAAAATACGAACAACACCCAGTGTTGCATGCAGTGGGTCTATAGTAGCTCCAGGGACATAATGCATTAAATTGAGATACCAGTTTTAGTTTGTGAACATGGGCGAGGCTGAACTTTTAAGCAAGTTGAGTTTACAATTCATAACACACTGATATATGCGTGTCTTTAAAAGATAGAGATATATAATATACAAACTTAACATTAAAGATCAAGTTACACAAATTCACAAATGCAACTCATTGAAAGTGCAATTAACTGTTTCAAAATATCATATAATCTGATAGGATACAAAGCAGTTCTTAACTCATAAATCCCTGAAAATATCTCTAATAAACGAGCCGACCTTGTTACAACTTCAACAGGTTGTTGGAAAAGTTAATTACAAGGGTAAAACATTTGTGATATACAAAGGAATTTCGACATGGTCAAGGGCAAAATATCATTAACAAAGGAACTGATTATGAGTGGAAAATAACAATCGTGATGAATTAATTGATATTTCTTTTTCTTTTTCTATGAATGCACCAAGTATTGCTGATGCTATAGATTCTGATTTGGGTGAAAATAATAGTGTACTTAAAAATATATATATATTACACTCTTTATTACTTACCCATCATACGTACTATAGGGTAAATCTTGTAATCGTTTTGAAAATCGAAACAACTTTTTTGACGGATTTACACGTTTCAGACACTGGAGATTCCGAAAAACATATTTTTAGAAAAAAAATTTTTGTCGTCAGTCTGTCTGTGTGTCTGTAAACGCTCTAATTCCCGAACAATTGAGATAGAGACTTGAAATTTGGTATGTACTTGGTATGTAATAATGGGAAGAAGTTTATTGAATTTCAGTAACCTCGATTATCCGGAACTATTTTTTTCGGACTCTCGAAATATTCGTTCTGTGAAAAGAGGTATAAAAATTTTCGAAATTGTTTTTTTTTAAGGAGTGAATATAAAAGACAATAAAAAACATAAATTTTGCATAAAGAATGAAGTCGATCGGATAATGAGTTGCCGAGATATTGGTAATCCTATTTTCCACACTCTTCGATTTTTCATGACCTGTATTTCATCCGAATTTCAATTCAAAGATATATTTTAATTGGAAATGAGACGCTTAATCCGACGCAGTAAACCTTTAGTTAATAGGATTATCAATTTTGGAGTTGTGTGGATGTTTCTTTTACGCAATTCAGTAACACAGCATTTAAAGTTTATGACGTCATCAAGACATGATTTTATTCACATTGCAATGCATTTTATAAATAGCTTACATATGTTTTATACTCATATTTTATGTTATGCATATCCATGATGGGTAAGTATTACGGTGGCCACCAACGACTAGTTTTTTTTATTTATTTTATTTTCCACTTTTTAGTTTTAAAAATATTTGATTTTTGCAGTTTTGCAGTCCGTTGGCATATTTTAGCGATCGCGGTTTGTCACATATTTAACTCCATTTTTGTTGTAACTCGTATAGAGTTATACGAGTTTATATGATTATGTGAACATATTATTAACAAAGGAACTGATTCTGTGTAGAAAATAACAATCGGGATGAATTAATTGCTATTTCTTTTTCTTTTTCTATGAATGCACCAGTATTGCTGATGCTATAAGATTCTGATTTTTATGAAAATAATAGCGCACTTTATTACCCTCTTTATTTTTTATTTATATTTTATTTCCCACTTTTTAGTTTTAAAATATTTGATTTTTGCAGTTTCGAAGTCCGTTGGCACATCTTGGCGAGCGTGGCTTGGCGCGTATTTAACTCCATTTTTGTTGTAACTCGCATAGAGTTGCAACCAAAAAGAATATTTGGCGATTTATTTTAAAGTTAAATTATTACTTTATAATTAAGCTTTAAAAATAGTAAAATATTGTACTGTTATAGAAAACACATCTGTGAACATTTTTTTTAAAGATAATTCTAGTATATCAAGAAGTAAGTGAAAAATCGATTAGAAAATTAACCTCTTTACATACAAAAGCCAAGTTGAGTTATCACTAAATGTACCAACATGTTGATGACATTTTATCTCGTTAAGATACGTTGACTATTAATTTTTTTTTCATCATTGCATTATCTTTCTATTTTTAGGTAGATTTCGTAAGAAATACTACCTATTACATTCTCACCTAAGTTGGAATTTTTGAAAAATTTTTGCAGATCTACCCCGATCATGACTCGCAGAACCCAAAACCACCCCCACTTCAAAACTTTATCTATCTATCTATCTATCTATCTATGTCACTTTTTTATGACCACGATAACTGCAATAATTCTGCACAGATTTCTTCGAAACTGATACATAAAATCAAGGGACATAAAATCTCGGTCAAATTCGTTAATGGGCAAAATCGAACCAAGGGGGGGGGCTTTTTGTGAAAACAGAAAAACCCCCATAATTTCTTAATTATGATATATGATACGTATCGAATCCGTTTAAAGTTATTATTACTTCTAGGAGAAGGGCCAAAAATGTATGTATGACAAATTTTTGATATAATTAAAAATGGCCCCAAGGGGGGGGGGAAAGGGGGATTTTAGAAGAAAAAAATTCATAACGTTGTCAATTCACAAGATATCAAATCCGCTTAAATTTATTATAAATCCTCTTAATATTATCTAAAACTTTTACATTGACAAGTTTTTTATAGGACCAACCCTTATAGCAAAAAAAAAAAAAAAAAAAAAATTAAAAACAAAAAAATCCCTGCCGGCTCCGCCTGTAAACAAGTTATTTTTCGAAGTAGGCGGTTCCAACTCCCGCATCTTTTTGAAACTGATACATAAAATCAAGGGACATAAAATTTCGGTCAAGTTCGTCAATGGGCAAAATCGAACCAAGGGGGGGGGGGAATGGGGGGCTTTTTGTGAAAACAGAAAAAGACTCATAATTTCTTAATTATGATACGTATCGAATCCGTTTAAAGTTATTCTTACTTCTAGGAGAAGGGCCGAAAACTTATGTATGACAGATTTGTGATATAATTAAAAATGGCCTCAAAGGGGGGGGGAGGGGGGTTTTAGAAGAAAAAAATTCATAACTTCGTGAATTCCCAAGATTTCAAATCCGCTTAAATTGATTATAAATCCTCTTAATATTATCTAAAACTTTTATATTGATAAGTTTTTTATAGGACCAACTGTTATAGCAAAAAAAAAAAAAAAAAAAAAAAAAAAAACTCCCTGCTGGCTCCGCTTGCGAACAAGTTAGGTTTCAAAGTAGGCGGTTCTAACTGCCTCAATGGCAAAAAGGTCATTTCTTCCGCAATTCCCAACAAACAGGCGCCTCACGGTCTGCGTCTTCGAAATTTACCTGTGCCTGTAGGCCGAGCCGTCAGGAATTTTTTTTTATGTATAATGTAACGGAAAAAATTAATGTTGCAAGTGCGTGAATGTCGTTTCGTAACTGTTACTAGCTAGAATTCTTCGTTTTCTGCAAGAACCTACATCAGTCATGCGAAAAAACGCGCAATCTAATGGAAAGGTTCTCTCTGCTCTCTAAAAGCTCTATGGGAAGGTTCTTGGCAGATTTTTCGCTCGCATCTTAATATTTTTAATTTTTAATTTTAATTTTTTTTTTTTTTTTGCATAGGCTCAGGCCGATCCCTAACGTTGTTTGTTTTTACTTTTTCGATTTTGATTACAGTTTTTTTCACATAAGAGTACTTTCGCTTTCAGAACCAGTTCCAACCGGTTCCAAAATTAAAAAATGTCCGCTTATAAAAAAAAAAACGGCAACCAAAATCAAAAAAGTAAAAACTAACAACGTGAGGGATTGACCTGAGCTATCCTATGAAAAAAAAAATATTAAAAAAAATTAAAATGCGAGCGAGAAATCTGCCAAGAACCTTCCCGGAGACTTAACATACACTTGTGTGCAAAACTTAAGCAACAAACACAAGATGCTAATTTCTGAACACGTGAGTATTCAAAAGGAAATTCTATAAGCAACAAGTGTAGAAAATAAGTACTATCCTAACAGCACAGACAGTCGATGACAGTCGGCCTTCTTGACATCACAAATGATCACAATTGTCACAGTCACTACAATGAACAGAAATGTCATATCTTTCATTCGTCTCCTTTTTACTCTCATTTGGTCACTCCACTGAACAGTCACCATGACTGCTGCTTTTTGATGAGTCACCAGGTGACTTTACAATGAAGTCATCTAGTGACTCTCATGTGACTATCATTTTGGCACTCCATTGTAAAGTCATCATGAGAGCTGTTCTGTGACGAGTTCCCAAGTGACAGAAAATGAATGACGTCAAGCGGACTTCACACCGACTGGCCGTACTGTTAGGGTAGTACCTGTTTTTTACACTAGCTCTTTATAAAATTTCCTTTTGAGTACTCACGTGTTCAGAAATTAGTATTTTGTGTTTGTTGCTTAAGTTTTGCACACCAGTGTAGCTTGAACGTTTCTTCACGTGACTAGCGTAGGCTCTTAACAGTTTAAAATAAAAGCAGCGGCAATTGATAGTTTCACTGTTAAACATATAGAAATATTTTAAAGCTGAAAAGCACAGACGATATTATAAATTCGAAATGCTTGTCTTTCATGGTTTGTAACGTGTTTAAATGCAATTTTAAAACGAAAGGGACTTTTATTTTATATTCTTATAATTGATCCCATAAATCAACTAATATTTCACCACTAGATGGATACCGATGTAATGTAAAGATAAAATGGCCAGTCATTACTTTTACATTTAAATACAATAAAATAACTTTTTCAAAGCATTAAAATTACACATGCTAGGCATTATTTGAGGTTTTTAAAAAGTTTATTCAATTATTATGGATGAATCCCCAATTTTCATAAACCCTCAAGCTATATGTATAATTATGCTAAAATAAAAACACCGAAACAACTTATTCCTGTATATTAACCAATTCTGTGTTTATAATTTCTCGTCAGTAAGCGTGCAGGTTAAAATGTTATCTAATCACGATATTATCTAAATGTAATTTCTAGATAAAATTACCACAGAAAATTAGATTCTCAAGTATGTCAGTTAAGAATAAGAATAAAAGATCTTGTTAAGGATTTTATATATCATTCTCTGATTTATTTTCTCTAAATTTTCTCGAGCTATTTAGTTCTAAAATTTAGTAATGCGTGATAACTAACATTTGGTGACTTTTTTTCAGAAAAATAAATTCTCAAATACATTAGTTTGGATAACTAGAAATACGGGCTTGACCCATTTCGTATAGCATTAAAAATCTAATTAGTTAGATGTACTTTTTGATGGCATTTTCTCTTGTTAAGAAACGAATGTAAAAAGAAAAAATGTTTCATCAATGTATAATCTTTCTGTTATCTTTACATAATTTAAAGGAGAAAACAGGTGTCGCAAGTGCGTGGGTTTCTTTAGATTGCGAATTTGTAATTTCTTAGTCAAAAATGAAGATACGAATTTTGAAACAGCATTAAATTTATCAAATCATCATTAAACTAGTAACAAACTTTAATGACGTATCTATCTGTATTATAAAACATAAACATGTCCGTCAGTTATGCTCACGTCATATCGACGGTGGCAACACCTGGATCATCAATTTCGCTTTTTATCTCAAAATTCTTCATTTATAAGCATCGCACAATTTCTGTTTTTGCTACATTGAAAAATTGATTACTGTTAAAAAGCTTATAGGTTACAAATATTAATTTCAAAATACATATGAAATGTAACCTATGCATTTTTTTTAAACAGAACTCTATTTGTAAAAGCTTCAAATATGCAAATCCAAAATTACAACTCAATTCGCCAAGTAGTTTTTGACTTTTGTTTAAAATACATAACCGCATTGCAATGTTTTTGGAACGATAAAAACCAATTTGACATTAAGATTTCCAAACTTTAAATCAGTATAGTTCATAAACTACTTGACCGAATGATTTCTTGTATTGTAATTAAAAGTAAAATGTACCGAAAAATAGAAATATGATGTCAAAATTGGATGTAGTATTGAAAGTTTTAAAGTTTGTTACAGTTTTTATATGTAGACGACTCCCCAAACAAAATTTAAGAAAAGCATTAATTAGTTGACGTTATTCGAGAATACATTTATATTGTCGCGTAGGTATTAAATGAGAACGAATGAAGACAACAAGCATGAACCAACTCGAAGCTTTATTTCTGCCAACTCAAGCATACACCAGCTTAAATACACTCGAGGGGTGCTTTCTCGAATGGAACATTCCAAGCTTGGAAAGTTCTAGAAATTAAATAACGATTAACATAAGAATTAACATAATAACAATTAGCATATTTCCGAAGGAACAGAAACAAATACAAAGCAATCTTTAAATCAAAACGAATTTTAGGACACTTGCCTTCGACGGGGATCGACCTCACCACCTTCTGGTCTGTGGTCAAGCACTTTACCTCGGAGCCATAGGTCCACTCAACATATAATTCCAGTTAATCTATATTTAGTGAGGTCGGCCTTGATCAACCAGAAGGCTCTCCCGAGCACGTAATGCTAGTTTCGTTACATTTCCCCTTCCTTAGAAGGAAGCAGCGTCCCGCTGCAATCTAGTCTGACTCCTCGTGACAGGTCCCCTGGAATTCCTGTGTATCTCTTCATCAACTATTTGTCCTTTTGGATCACAATAGGGTTACAGTCTCAGAATATGGACTACGTCCTTTAAACTTCGTCGCCTTTTATTCTCCTCCATGCTCTCTACTTCGTATGACACATCAGATAGTCGTCGTGTGATTCGGTATGGTCCGAAGTAACGCCTTAGAAGTTTTTCCGATAGCCCAACTTTTCGTATGGGAGTAAAAACCCAGACTAAGTCTCCGACATTATAGCTGATTGGTCGATGTCTTTCGTCATGTCTTCTTTTGTTACTTGCTTGAGCCTCGAGGATGTGAAGTCTCGCTAGCTGTCTAGCCTCCTCTGCCCTGGTGACAAGATGTTGTGCATAATTTTCGTTATAGGGTTCTGCGAAGTGAGGAAAGATCACATCCAGAGGAGTCTGTATATCTCTACCATGTACAAGAAAGAAGGGACTGAACCCGGTGGTATCTTGTTTTGCTGAATTGTAAGCGAAAGTCACAAAAGGCAAGACTGTATCCCAATTTCTTTGCTCAACGTCAACATACATAGACAGCATGTCGGCCAATGTTTTGTTAAATCTTTCGGTCAGTCCATTGGTTTGTGGATGATAGGCTGTCGTTAGAAGATGAGATGTTTGGCATAATTGATTAATGTCTTTCCCAATATTGGATAGAAAGGAGCGTCCTCGATCACTTATCATCTCTTTGGGAGCACCGTGCTTGAGTATGATTTCTTCAACTATAAATTGGGCGATTTCAGTAGCCTCAGCAGTTGGTAATGCCTTTGTAACTGTGAATCTCGTCAGGTAATCCGTGCAGACAATAATCCATCGGTTCCCGTTCCAAGTAATTGGGAAGCGTCCAAGTAAATCTATTCCAATTTTAGCGAATGGTGCATCAGGGGGCTTTATTGGATGAAGTTGCCCAGGTTGAAGTCCAGGTGGAGATTTCCGTCTTTGGCACTCTCGACAGTGTGCCACATAACGGCGTATGCTGCCATATAGTCCTGGCCAATAATATTTCCTCCTTATCCGATCATACGTTTTGGCGAATCCGAGATGACCTGCAGTTGGAGCATCATGAAGACTCGTTAGTATGTCGCGAAGGAGTTGTTTCGGGACTACCAAGAGCCATTGCTGTCCCATAGGGTCGTAATTTCTTTTATAGAGTACTCCGCTTCTCATTTGGTAACCTCGGCATCCGTCGCCTTGTTGGGTAATTTTAATTATAGATTTCAACTGCTTATCTTTTAGCTGTTCTTTTCCGTAGTCTGCGATGACAGCAAAGAAAGGTATTTCTCCATCGTCGTCGACTGCTGTTTCAGCAAGGGGCTTTCTTGACAGTGAGTCAGCGTCGGAATGCTTTCGACCACTCTTATAGATGACGTTGATGTCGTACTCTTGTAACCTCAAAGCCCAACGGGCAAGTCTTCCCGATGGATCTTTAACATTAGAAAGCCAGCATAAAGAATGGTGGTCCCTCACTACAGTAAAGGGTTTTCCAAAAATGTATGGTCTGAATTTACTGATCGCCCAAATGACAGCAAGGCATTCTTTTTCGGTTGTAGAATAGTTCTTTTCAGCTGCGGTCAGGGATCTGGAGGCGTAGGCTATTGGTATTTCCTTACCATCTTGATCCTGTACTAATACTGCACCAATGCCATAGCCACTAGCGTCTGTATGTATCTTGGTTTCAGCGTTTTGCAGGAAATGTCCCAAAACAGGGCCACTGGCCAGTAACTTCTTGAGCGTTGCGAAAGATTCCCTCTGCGATGTGCCCCAAGAAAACTTTGCATTTTTCTTTAATAACTCATGCAAGGGCTTTGCGATATCGGCGAAATTCCTGATGAAACGTCTGTAATAGGAGCACAGGCCTAGAAAACTTCGAACATCTGCAACATTTTCTGGAACAGGGAACTTTGTCACAGCAGCTGTCTTTTGTGGATCGGGATAGATCCCATGTTGATCTACTAGGTGTCCCAATATGGTCAGCTTCTTTTTGCCGAACGAGCATTTGTTAGAGTTAAGCGTCACCCCTGCATCTTGAATACATTGCAAAACTTTCCTCAGGTGTAATTGGTGCTCTTGAAAATTTGGTGCATACACAATGATGTCGTCTAAATAGCAAAGACAGATGTTCCATTTGAGTCCTCGCAGTTCTGCATTCATCATTCGTTCGAATGTAGCGGGGGCATTGCATAGTCCAAAAGGCATGACTTTAAACTCATAGAGGCCGTCTGACGTCACAAAAGCTGTCTTTTCTCGATCTTTTTCATCAACTTCTATTTGCCAGTAGCCTGACTTCAAGTCCATCATAGAGAAAATTGTCGCACCGGCAAGACAATCTAAAGCATCGTCGATGCGTGGCAGCGGATAGACGTCTTTTTTAGTGACTTTGTTCAATCTTCTATAATCGACACAAAAGCGCCATTCACCATTTTTCTTCTTCACAAGCACGACGGGAGATGACCAAGGACTGTTTGATGGCTGTATCACGTCTTCTTTTAGCATCCGCTGTACTTCATTTTCAATCATTCGTTTCTCAGTTGCTGATGTACGATAAGGTCTCTGCTTAATTGGAGCGCTGTTACCTGTGTCAATCTTGTGCTTTACACCATTGCATCTAGATTTTCTCGATTTTCTGTTAATATCGAAAACATCACTATACTCTTCCAGCAGATTTAACAGCGCGTCTACTGCTTGACTAGTTAGCTCATTATCTAACATTTCTTTAAATTTTCCTCGAATCAGTGTCTTTCTGGACCTATGTCTTTTGGTATGTTCTTTATCAGTGTCATTCAGCGAACAGATGGAGTTATTTTCGATTACTGTTAAACGAGCTATATTCATCCTCTTTGGTATTATCTGAGTTCGTCCAGAGAAATTTGTTACCCATATTTTACAACAATTATTTTCTACCGTAATGATTGATTGATGCTGGTATGGATAGGTCTCTTTCCCACATGAGAGTTTTGTTGCCGATAACCATAGCTTCATCTGCTTCTTGAATTTCCGGACTAACGGCACATATTTGCTTCGCTGAATTTGCCTCAATTACGTAATCTGTTGCAGCAACCAAGGGAGAATCAGATTTACATACCACGGTGTCTGGGAGAATTTCCGACAGTTGAAGCTCTTCATTCCCACAATCTATAACAGCATCAGTGGCACGGAAAAAGTCCCATCCAAGTATCATTTTATGGCTACATCGTGGAAACACAAGAAAGTCAAATGGTTTCACAATTCCATTCAAGTTGATTTTTAATACACAATGTCCTGAGGCGGCTACAGGCTTTCCAGATGCAGTCTTCAATATAGGTCCATTTTCACTAAACATAGGTACAATCAGTTGCCTGCGAAATGCTTCAGATATAACAGAATAATCGGCACCAGAGTCGACGAGGGCTTTTACACACTGTCCATTTACGGTAACATAGGTGGTATTTTTTTTAACTTGGTTATAATGTACCCTGGAGGATTTTCTTTGATTGCGGCCTCACCTCCTGCATAGGTCGCTAGAGCTAGTTTTCCTTTTTAGCTCGGCGTGGAGAACGGCTAGAGCGACGTATAGGTGACTGCGACTGTCGGCGGCTAGAAGAGCGGCGGGGATAAGGCGAACTATTTCTGAAACTAGAAGATATGGGCTGCGAATAATTCTCGTCGGAGCTGCGTAGTGAGTCAGTGTCCATATCTCGTCCGGGATTGGATGTCCAAGAGGTGTTTGCATCCGCGAATACCCTGCTGCGTCTTTCTCTACAGTACCTTAGCACGTGCCCTGAACGTCCATAATGGTAACAAAGGGGTACATTATTGGTAGTTCTCCATATATCTGTCTTTCGTTGCGGAACGGTGCTGTTTCTGGATTCACGCCTTGGTTGAGACCTGACCGGAACTGTCCGTCTGGGAGTGAAGGTACGTCTTTTTGGACCCGTGAGTGGTGCCAATGCTTCCATAACTTCTTCTCTTATTAACGAAGCAACGTCCGTTGGAGATTCACATTCATCGTTTGTGCAGCAACTCGTTTCCGGCAAGAACTTTTTAAGCTCTTCCTGCACAATTACTCGTATCAATGATGTTATATCACCTAAATCTGCTTCGGCTGACATTGTAGCAACATTAGGAAGCCTCTGGAATCTTGGCCGGGTGACACGTTTACGTCGAAGAGTTTCTATTTGACGACAGCGTTTCACGAAGTCATCGACAGTTCGATAATCCTGAACCAACAGGACCTGGTACAAATCTTCTGCAATCCCTTTCATGAGATGAGCCACTTTCTCTCCTTCTGGCATAGAGGAGTTAACTTTACGACACAGGGCAAAAACGTCTTGGATGTAAGATTCGGCCATTTCACCAGTTTTTTGCGCCCGTGTAAGCAACAGTCTCTTAGCTTGTCTCTTTACGTCGTCCGTTCGGCAGAACGTGTTTTCTAAGGAATTTTTAAATGCAGTCCAATTAGTAAAACTTTCCTCATTGTTGTCGAACCATTGTCGAGCTGTTCCCGCAAGATAGAAAATAACATTCACCAGACACATCGTTTCATCCCAACGGTTATAGGTGGCAATTCGTGTGAAGTCTTTCAGCCATCTGCTGACATCTTGTTCGTCCTCTCCCGAAAGGATGCACGGATTCCGAGGTAGCTGGTATGTCATGATGGGTACAGGAGTAACGTTAGCTGGAACGGTACTAGCCATTTCTGGGACACTGTCCTTATCATCAGCCATCTTTCTTCTAACTCTCCTTGGATCGGGTAAGAGGCCAAACTCAGGAGACAGTCCTTGAAGGCGTTGACATCTGCGTGGCTCTTCCGTAGTTTGTACAGTACCCGGCGCCTCCACCAATCGATATTTTTAGGTTGTTCTAGTTTCAGGAACGATAAAAACAAATTTGACATTAAGATTTCCAAACTTTAAATCAGTATAGTTCATAAACTACTTGACCGAATGATTTCTTGTATTGTAATTAAAAGTAAAATGTACCGAAAAATAGAAATATGATGTCAAAATTGGATGTAGTATTGAAAGTTTTAAAGTTTGTTACAGTTTTTATATGTAGACGACTCCACAAACAAAATTTAAGAAAAGCATTAATTAGTTGACGTTATTCGAGAATACATTTATATAATGTCAAACATTCAGAAAATACAAAGAAAAAAAATGCATTTTTTGAAGATCCAAAAATTTCCATTCCCCATTAAATACCGTGCACTTTTATACATTGATTACTCTTCTTATTGTTTATACAGAGATATTTAATCACAGTTCTTGCCCATATTAAATTGAATTTTAAAAATAGATAAAAATAATAAAATAGAAAATTGTAAGATAATAATAATATTGTTCATTATTATGCTTGTAATCTCAGGTTTTTGGCCCCATTCACACATAGTTTTGCCGTAGAATTTAAAACGCCTGTTTTTATTTTATTTTGATTTAAGGTGTCATCTTGGTACAATTTTTTCCTTATTGCACTTTCGAGAAAGTGACGAATTGCATACAAATTAGTGCTTCAACAGCTGCTGTAAATGGACTTACCCAAAGGTCATGCATTTTGAATAGTAGGAAAAGGGCGTTGAAGCCTTGCCAAGGTTGGCAGATGATCTGATCTACTTTGTGCTGAAATGAACTTACGGTTTGTAACGTATCAGTGAGTGCTGGAGGGTGCTAAGAATAATGTTCTCCGTAGTGAGTTACAATTTTAAGTTGGTTTCAATTGTTTTGAAATATGAAAATAGAAACACGCCCAAATGGTATTTAAAAAAGAGGTTTTGCTTAAAAAAAAAAAGAAGAGAAGATTTATGGTTTTTTCTTTCTTTTTCCGTGTGTGTGTGTGTAAATTTATACCCTAAATACAGTCTGTCTCAGAAGTTTAGGAACACACTAAGATATGATAATAAAATTGGACGGAGATGTATATAGAATAATTTCATAATAAATACTCATAATATAATTGGAATTAAACATCGAAGATATATTAGAATGGTTACATCAGAACTATATATTTATAAAAAAGAAAAGTGCCCAGTTAAACAGATGTCATTGAGCTAGAACTCTGCACGGGCCCGGTCCTGACCAGAGACCCGTACCTGGCCCGGCCTGTGGGCCGGGCCGGGCAGAGGGAGTGAAGATGAATTTTCAAACGGGACGGGCCGGTAAAAAATTTTAACGGGCTATCCGGGTCGGGCCGGGCGGATAAAAAAAATTTAGCGGGCCTACCGGGACGATATAAATATTTAATCAGAACCTATAAAATATGAGCTATTTTCAAAAAATATGGTTTTCGCAAGAATAACAATAAATGAGCGTCACGGGCCCATGCTATTTTAACAACATAATGCAGAAATGTAAGTTGTCCAGTTACATGGGCTTAATATTTTTTTAGCAGACTCGTGCTGGGCCGAGATGAGGCTTGCATTTTTTTTCCCTACTTAGTCGAGCTGGGCCGGAACTGGACTTAATTGTTTTCAGGATGTTTAGGGCAGGCAATATGTTTTGTAAAAGTATTAATAGCGATGATGAACTTCTGTTAATATAATCTTTAAAAATATACCTTAAAGGTGGTTCTTAAATTCTTACTCAACAACGCGAAACCTTGACTCATTTTCTGACTAATTTTTAACTGTAAAGTCATAAAATTGACAAGCCTGACTACTGAAGGGATATGGAATCGAATAGCGTTTTCCATTTTTGATTAATAAATTACTTGTCGATATATAAGAGATTCTTGTCGCGTGGCTTCAGATTTTTCCCCTTTCCCATGCTGTCGCTTCCGGAAATTCGATTCAAAACGCTAACTTTGACAGTATTTTCTCAAAGATATATTGATTTTATCAAAAAAAAATGGATATCACCGTTCGATTACACAGTTTTTGAATAAGAACACCTGCCTATCTTATGCGTTTCCGTAGAGGAATGAATTTAGAAATGTATCAGAAAGTAGCTCCTTTGGATTTGGGAAAAGCTTTAATAAATGACAGAGAAATATTTTCATAAATCTACTTTTTATTATACAGCTTCAAAAGTTATGATGTTATAACCCTCTTTTTTCTGTTTATTCTAAACTAGATAAATTTTTTGAACCCTTTTTTGAATGTTGAAAGTCTCAGAATCTAAGTAATTATTAATGTTGCTATTGTGTATTTTCTGTCTTGCGAACACATCGCAATTTTAAAATATACTGTAAACTTTTCCCATAAATGTTATGTATGCAGTATTCTTTAAAGGAATCTTAATTATATGCTAAAAATCTCAATTTTTTCAAAATAGTAGAAATTGCAGAAATTGTGTCAGGTCATATCGGGCCGGGCCATGAACTGTGAAAATATAAACGGACCGAATCGGGCTCGGGCCGAACTTTAGATACCTTCTCCGGGCCGGGCCAGGCCCGGGCTTGGAAATTCCGGCTCGGGCAGATCTCTACATTGAGCTCACAGGCTAACTGTATATTATACTCTTATTTAAAAAAATAATGCCCCTCAAAAAATAAAGAAATCAACAATAAATTCAGGGAAGGATTAGCCTCTCGTTCCAAATTCTATACTTAACCAATGAACCAAAATTAATCAGGGAAGCGCCTTATCACAATGAACCTATGCACAAAATTTGAAGCAAATCGAATAATTCTGTATGAAAAACCAATTTATCTAAATTAAGGGGGGGATTAACCCTTCCGTTCCCCTTCTTTATACTTAACCAATAAACCCCCAAAACTAATTAGGGACGAGCCTTATCAGAATGAACCTAGATACAAAATTTGAAGCAAATCGGATATTTCTATCAAAAGTTATCGCGTTATGTACATACGTACATACAGAACCTCCTCGCACATTAGCTCTCAGGCTTTGATAGCCAGTGAGCTAAAACAGTACGCCCTTTTTAACACTTTCCAACATAGTTGAAAAGTGTTTATGAATTCGGTTTTTCTGTCTGTCTGTCCGTGCTCTAATTCGCGTAAATGTACTCGGATTATCATGCAATTGATATATGTTATTGAGGTTCACTGTGGCTTGTTTGAGCGCATTTTCAGGAACACTCAAAAGGATTCCATTACATTAACGTCTATGGGGAAAAACGTTTGCGATGTATTCTAATGATGTTACACTATTTCAAAAATATTGAAATTGATATATATCACTGAGGTGCACTACAAGAGGCTTACTATAGAATAGGGTGCACATACCATTCATCGTTTATTTACAGGGATACACAAAAGAATTCGGTTACAGTACTGTCTATTAACAATAATTGCTGATTACGCGTTTTCATTTGTGGTGTACGTTTTTAAATTTAACTAATTTTCTGCCTATTACTTGGTGTGTATAATTTCTAAAAATTATATACAGGGCAGCACAAAAGATCTTGAGTACATTTCTGTTTACTGACGGAAATTGGTGAAGGGGTATTTTAACAATATGCTATGAGCTTCAAATTGAACTAAATTTTAACATACTATGTAGCATATATACAAATCTATAGATCATATACAGGGAAACACAAAATAATTCGGATATTTTTCTGAATATTGATGGTAATTCCTGAAATTGAGTTTTCAAATGTGTTATTCGTTTTACAATTTGTGTACTTAGCTTCATCTTTCACCTTATTAAACGGTGAAGTTTTGTTAAGTGTTCTGGAAGTGTTGGAAAGCGTTTCATAATCTATGCTTGACGCATGATTTTTCTTTCTTGTTATTTTTTGTTCAAAAACCATTGTCTCAAAAGTTTAGGCACATTATGCAAAAGTTAACAAATGCTGGATAGGATTCAACGAACTGACCGTTCCGACGTACCGTTTTTCTGAGCAGTATAAAAACAAATGTTCAATTGCTGTTGGTTATTTAGGATGCCGATAGCTACGGAAATTACAAAAGAGGAAATTTTTAAAGATATTTAAGTCGAAACCGAAATACAAGTTCGTTATTGAAATATCTAGGAATTAAATCGTTCAATGCGAGAGATATACAGAATACATGCTGGAAAACACAATTTTGACCGAAAACAAAGATGACGGTGACCACGTGTAACAAGTGTTTCCGACTGATCAAAAAATTGGAAGGTTAGTGTAAACATAACTTAACGACGAATAATGCATGGTGGTTAAGATAATGTCTTCGGTAGGGAGTTTTAATATTAAATCAACCCAGTTTTTCTTTGAAACATGAAAACAGAAATACACCCAAAAGGTATTTAAAGAGATAATTTATTCATGTCAATAAGAGATTTGTTTTATGAATTTGTTATTGTCAGGATGATAGGGTAAACGCAAAAGTGTTCGACAGTGTATCAGTGGTTGGCATTTCGAGAATTCGGTGCAAGTAATAAGATTTTAGAGCATTTTTTCTAAATTTTCAAGTTTTGATGACAAAGTCTATTTATTCTGCATGAAAATCTATAGTTTCTTACACTAGTTTGACGAAAATTAAGCGATGCGAGAAAAGAATAAGTAAGCAATCCTTATAATGCAATTCACAGGCTTTGCAATAACGTGTTGGAGCTAAGCAATATAAGTTGAATTATTTTTTTAGTTGTAAAGTTAACTATAATCATATAATTAGTATTTGTAATTTTTTCATTGGGAGTGTTTAGACGTTTGAATATTGAATATATATTTGAAACTTAAATATGTGTAACATTTGAGATATTAGAGGATGAAGCCTACTAAAACAGATTTCTTATAATGCTATTTAGTATTCAACTATTCAACATGGTTATTTAGTTCAAAAGCTACAGATTTTTAAACATGAGAGGACGGCTTCAGATATTGCCCATAAAATTCTTCTACGTTGGGCGTAGGAATATCAGAAATGGGATGGATGAACTCCATCTTATTTATCTCTAAAATGTATTTCATCCTTGATTGCTGACGAAGAGAGTTTTTCCTCCTAATTTTGTTAAAATAGAAAGTAAGAATTTTCAAAAAAATATTTGTTTCATATTTACCAGTATGAAACAAATATTACCAGTATGAAACTGCCACCAGTTATAAAAGTTTATTCATTGTTTGGACAGTACTTATTCATTTCCAAAGCCCAACTTTGAAATTGTCGACTACTGATTCTTTCACAATTTTACAGTGTCAACTACTGATGGAAAAAAAAAAATTTTGAAAAATCAAATTTTTTGGTTGTAAATCTAAATCAATATTTATGTGATTTTCTAATATATTATGTTAAAGGAGATTCTGTTTGATAATAAGAGAGAAAATAGAAGCTTATACTTCAAACATTCGAGAAAATGTGAGGAAGATAGTGTGAATGGCCACTTAACCTGTCAAACACTGGTGTGTTTACCCTAGTATGTAGATAGATATAAAGCTTTCAGCTCCAGCATATTAAAGGTCATAATCAATCCTAACATTCTTGGAAAATTTATAGAACAATAGAAACCTGAACGTACTCATTGTATTCTTACGTACATTCCTATACAACTATAATCATCCTCCGGATGTCCTACAGTGATCCTACAGATCTCGTAGCTGTCATATCCTATGAGAACTATCCAGTAGATATCCAGAGGATATGAAGAAAAACGTTATCCAATTACTTTTTTCAGAAAAGCTTGTTTATTCTCTTATTGGATGCACATGCGAATTAGACTTCTACATTGGTTCTTGTCGTGTTACTTTATTCTGTAATTGTCCAGAAAATGCCATAAAAAGTCATCCATAAATTGTCTATATTATGTGATATTTCGACATCCAGAGTATATCCCGTGACTACCTACAGGAAAATTTAAATCAACCACAGGGAAAAAACTTATTTTTGGTGTTTATTATCTGTTGAGTCTGTTGAGTTTTGGTGTTTATTATCTTGAATATGATAACCCCACGATGTTTCTAAGACGTCAGTGTGTTGTCTGAATTTGCATCATAAACGAATTCATGACACGCTCAAATATAAATAACCAACCATATGTACTTAAAAATAACTTATAGATTAATGTGTAATTAAATATAATCATATTGGTCAATTTTCCATTTTATAGATTTTAAAAGGATTTTTTTAATGAAATAAGCACATATAATCTGGGAATATTTTGACAGTATTGTCTGATAAATACAATTTGCGGACTTTGACCCTAACGACTATATCTTACAGATACATCCTTTATAGGGCTCTGAGTAGGAGTTTAATTTTAATTAAATTCACAACAGGCACTTCGAACATATAAAATAAGCTTACATAAAAATGAACAAAATAGGCAAAAGTACATGCGATTATAAACGAGTAACATAGAAATTGACAGTTCAGTTGCAACAGGAGTCCTGTAAGACATTATTAAACACAGAAAGAAGTTTTTTTCATAGGAACATGTCACGCCATTATTCCTTGCAGAGAAGTGTCATGAATGGTCGTCAGCAATCTTGCCGATATAAGGATTATTTAAGAAATATCGAAATCGATTCGAAATGTTCGAAATCTATTTTCTGGAGATGATAATTCAGGAAAAGTTGTCATCAGGAAGCAAACAATTATAATTCAAAATATACGACATTTGCAATAAAATAAAGAAAGTATTTGGATTGTTGGTACTTAAATAACACTGTAAAAAATTTTGGTCAAAAAATACGGTACATATACTGGCAACTTTGTGACCAGTATATATACCGTAATTTAACTGGACGGTATATGTACCATAAAATATTTAAAGTATATGCACCGGCTGCACCCTCTCATCAGGCCTGCACACATTACGTAACAAGAGCAAGAGCATCACTTCAGGGGTTGCTGTACACCGAGGCGGGGCTACCAGCTTTTTCTTTACTGAAAAATAATTATTTTTACGGTATAAATACCGATTTATCACTGGAAAACAAGCATTTTACGGTATAAATTCAGTTTATAATCTAAATGGCACATATACTTTTTTTTATGGTTAATATACCTTTGAAGTACGGTACTCATACTGTAAAGAATGAAAACGGTACAAGTACCTTTAATTGACGGTACATCTACTGAAATTTTATGAAACTTTTTTTACAGTGAATAATATCTGCAAATTTCACGCATTTAATGATAATGGTAAATTTGTGAACATGTCAGAAGCATTAACGCTCTCGTATGAGGAACACCTTTAACAATATTTTCAACAAAAGATGCGGATAAATCAGCGACACTGAAAAGAAAGAGAAAAAGGAAACAAGGTTAATGTTCTAAATAACATAACGGCTAGCAATATCCTTTCTCTATTACGTCAACGTATATTTTCACTATTGTCTTCATTAGAGAATAAGGCACATTTACACGGTATTAAAAGGAATAAAAGACTTATTCTACATGAGAGTGATAGTGACGAGCAGAATGACAGTTCTGGGTCGGAGGGACCAGTTGTGAGAAGAACAGTCAATTCTGACCACCAACTTTCGACGCATGATTAAATCCATTGCTGTTATAAATCGTATACAATTGTAACCATAAAGAATATTTAGCGATTTATATCTTTTGTTTTCACTCGAATATACCATAAAATTAAGCTGTTAATTTATAATTAAGTTATAAAAATATAAAAATATTGGTCGGAAACACACCTTTGTACATAATTTTTATAATTCTAGCACATCAAGAAGTGAGTTAAAAATCAATTACAAAATTGCATCTTTACATACAAAAACCAAGTTGAGTTAAATAAAAGGGTGTAATATGATGAATGGTCGTCAGTAATCTTGTCGAGATAAGGGCTTTATAAGAAAATGTGAATGTTGGTGTTTGAAATTGATATTTTGGAGATGACTGTTGTGGTTCCTTACAACCACTGCCATATTTTTAATTTAATTTAATTTAAGAAATATTTTATTAATCTTTATTCATTTAATATTAAAATTAATTCGCATTCAAAAAGTTATTTTAATTCCTTCCTTTTTAAAAATTTTCCCTGTAAGCTTTTCTTTTCTGCGTAACATTTCGCTTCATTTTAAAATGATAATGATCGTTTTGAAATCTGTACTTCCGGAATTGGAATCTACGAGAACCTTCTCCAACATTCTATGCGTGAGCTCACTTCCTCCTTGTAGCTCCGCCCCTAGCCAATCAAATTCAAATCTATTTAATACGTAATTTCAAAGTTGATGTTTATCACTGCCGATTGACGTTTTTAATTATTTGGTAACCCCCTTTCCCTCTCAGCGCTGTGACTGCGCGCACACACTCGGACGTTTTCTACAGGCGTGGAAGGTGGTAGGTTGTCTTCTGCGATGAAATCATGCCCGTACATCGAAAGCTTTAATATGAAAGAAGTTTCGCTTTAAAATTGTGATGATTTGATGTCATCCATATTTTACTCTGATTACGGCAACAATGACAACATTTCCACCAACGGAGAGGTAATGTTGAATGGGGAATGCCTGCAGATCCTGTATGGCGGGTTTAGTTTTATTTTATTCGACTGATGCGATGCTCTGTGTTTTGAATTGATGATAAGTCATATAAAAGATTTGTTTTTTTAAAACAAATGCCTCCCAAAATTCCTGAGAGATAGTTTTTATTATGTTTTTCTTGAAAAATGTATATTGAAAAGATCATCAATTCGTACTACTGATTACTAAAAAAAATGGTTCTAATAATATGAGAATCCATAATTGAATATTTTGTTCTTCAAGAAAATTCTTCATAAATAAAGAAATTTGAAGCTGCAATTCTCAGTACAATTTCTTTTTATTTACATCCACCACCTTGTTGTATTTTAGGTCATATCAGGCAATACTTTTACTTTTATCTTCATTGTTCTTGATTATCAATTTATATGAATAAATATTTAACGAATCATTTTTTTAATGATGATTGTCATGTTGGCGTGGTCTTTTGCGGACATAACACGGTGTACTCTATACGATATTCTGGTTGATAAATCACGATATATATTATTGGAATATTAATATGATTCCAGTGTTAAAAAAAGAACTTATCGTCCAACCACCCCAATGACAATTCAGGAAAGTAGTCATCAGGAAGCAAACGATTATAATTCACGATGTACCACATTTACAAGAAAACAAGTAATACAATTTTTTTTTAAAGTCAATTCCTACTTAGGTCAAAAAGAATTTTTTTCCAGCGATCTACACGCTTCGCCACTGACGGTATTTATTCCTAAATTTATATCCTGCTAAATACATCTTACATAAGAGAAATTTTTGAAATGTATTAAAAATTAAATAAAAAATAAATAGCTAAAATACCAAAAATTAATCGCTCGAAAAGTATTTCTCACAAAATTGTCAGACAAACTGCGTTAGTAAGTTAAAAAAATTGTATTTTTCTTGATATAAATTTAAAATCTAATGATTATGCCGTTTTTCAAATATTGAATTTCAAAAATTACCAAACTTCACAATAAAGTGCCATAGCGATGTTACAGTTAGCGATGATACAGTTTTTTAAAATATTAATTAATTAATTAAATTTTATTAAGTAATTTTAGTTTTATATTTCATTTCTGTTCAAAAGTATAGACTCGCTCCATATTTATAGTCTCCTCCACCCGCGAGCCGCCTGATCTTCGTCCGTGAACAGCCCCATTATCTTTTTTACGCGTGAAGGTGAGACTATAAATATGGAGTGAGTCTATACTTTTGAACAGAAATGAAATATAAAATTAAATTTAATTAATGAATTAATATTTGAAAAAACTGTATTAACATCAAGTGTCATCCATTACAAGTTTAAAAAAAATGTATTTGAACTTGAGTGGATGAATAAAAAGTAGTTTATTAACGATTTGAAAATTTGAACAAGATATATAAATATATAGAGAGTGTGAGCTAATAGTAGGAATTGAAGAAAGAATAAAGCAAGTGTTTGGGTTGCTGGTACTTCAATAATAATATCTACAAAATACACGCATTTAATAATAATAATAACAGTAGGATTATAATAAATTCGTGAGCATGTCAGAAGGATTTACGTTCTTGTAATGGGGAACACCTTTAATAATATTTTCAACAAAAGATGCGGATAAATCAGCGACACTGAAAAGAAAGAGAAAAAGAAAACAAGGTTAATGTTCTAAATAACATAACAGCTAGCATATCCTTTCTCTATTACGTCAATATATACTTTCACTGTTCCCTTCATTAGAGAATAAGGCACATTTACACGGTCCTAAAAAGAATAAAAGACTTATTCTACATGAGGGTGTTAGTGACGAGTAGAATGACAGTTCTGGGTCAGAGGACCCAGTTGTGAGACGAACGGTCAATTCTGACCACCAACTTTCGACGCAATCGAGAAAGCAAAGATAACATTCTTGACTTTTATTTGAAGTTTTTGGCTGTTTCAACAATAAGGTCTTTTGTATAAAGTGGTGAAAGTTTTTGAATATTTTGGGGTGAGTTATGCAGAAGGTGTGGCAAGTCATTTTGTTGAGCTTTGAATATCTGAGTGTCTTATGATTACTTTTTACACTCTTTTGATATGTAATAGTTTATCTTTCCCATAACGTTACCCACAAAGATTGTTGTTATGATTGCGGTAATCTTAAAGAGATATTGGAATGCACGTGTTTAAGACGTTAACAAATTCCTCTTGAATGTGACTGATTATTATTTTGACTGTGGCAAAGGTTGTATAAATGTTTTCTAATGCATGTGGTTAGTTTACGCTTGTATGACAGATTGTTGTTTTGATTATGATAAAATATAAGAAAAATATTTAAAAGCGCGTGCTTAAGACATTAAACTATTTCGTTCTGATATAATATATTGTTGTTTTCATTATAGTAAAAGTTAGAAAGAAATATTCAAATAAGAATACTTAAGATATAAAAGAATTTCGCTTTGTGATAACATAATATGCCTGTGATAAAGAGGAAGAAAATGTGTTGTAAATGCGTGATTAAGGCATTAAAGTATTTCTCTCTGACAGGATAAACTATTGATTTGATTATGTTAAAAGTTAAGACGAAATATTGGAATACCCGCGCTTAAGATGTTAAAATATTTCGATCTCTTTTGATCTGTGAGTTTATTGAAAAACTAAAGGATTTTCGCCGGCATCGATGGTCAACGAACCTGGGATTGGGAGTTACACTGATTTCGGCAGCGTAAACCTATCCAGACTACGCCCGCTACGGTCTCAAATCAAGCGAACTTTGAACTATTGTGTTTTTCTATTTCGACCCAGATTTAAATGAAAATTTTCTGCATCGTCGTTCACATTGAGCCAATTTGGCATCCTTCCTACTTGAGTATAATGCACACATCTGAAAAATATTTTTCTGACTTAAAAAATAAATAAATAAATGGATAAATGGATAATCATCCCGGAAATTTAAGCTTTACAGATTTATAGCTTTTTTTATATACCGCTAACCAGGTCCCTACCTGCCCGGCATGAGTTCCTTGCTTGACGAGTTAGTACCTGGGAGTGGGGCGGAAATCGCCTGATCACAGTATGGCTGTGATCCACCTGACTATAGTTTTGTTTTCATCGCTGCAGTGCTTGCTCTCTAGTGATTTGCTACAGTTCTCTTTGTTTCTAAAGGTTTCTATTTAACTTTATTGAATTGGCAGATTTAAAAAAAAACAAAAATTAAGGAAGTGAAAGTAATTGATCTCGTAATTTAGAACCTTGATCAAGTGACGAAACCTTCACCTGACTGGGCACCCCCAGAGGTATAATTCACAGGGAACTTGGAGGACTTTGCACACACGACAGATTTTACATGCACCAGGCGCCTTTAGCGTATATAGATTTGCATATTTCTCATCTCTGTTGGCTTGTTACGCTTATGGTGGATTGTCACTGTAGTGTTTATCGCCTTTTTGGGGATGGCTGATATCACTTTTCGTTTTTATTTGTCTCTGTCAGGGTTTTTTGCCGTTTTTATGGGCTCACCCCTGTTGTGGGTTGTTTCTGTCTATTAACATTCGTTGGGTTTTGTCTTTTTCTTGATAAATTTACATCTCTAGCTTGTGATAGAGCTGGTTGTCAACAGCTTTATAGCTTTAGTGCAAGCAAGGACACCAAAAAAAAAAACAAAATTCAGATTCGAGTGTACAAGATATTAGTGCATTTTTTTCTGGCATAGTCTTCGTATATTCGTAGTCTCAGCGTTTTTGAAATGCTTTAAAAATTCCGCCTTCAACATCTGCCATTTATGTATCAGCTCTTATGCCTTGTACGCAGAAGGCTGTGGTGTATGTAATTATGCAAATAATGTATTAAGTATGGAATATAAGGAATGACGATTAAAAAAATAAATAAAGTAAGTAGCTGATTGAAAAATAAAAATAAAAACATTTTCTAGTTGTACTCATTCTGTAACGCAAGTAAAATTTGACGATAAAGAAGTTTATTTCTCCTAATTATTTTTTTGCTTTTACAGTCTGAGATATCTTCACTCTTTTTTATCCTGACGGTACTTATAAGTACCACTTTAACCCCTTCGCGACGAGCGCCTTTTACAGAATTTTTAATCTGTTATCACCGGTTTTTCAAATGAGAAATTTTCACCTAATTGAATCGCAAAAATGCTATGATTAGATAAGGAAAACTTTACAAAAAAAAAAAAAATAACTGGTGGGAATAATCGAGAATTCTGAGCATCTTATGCGTCACGTATTCGTGTCGCTCGTCCCCAAGGGGTTAATAATACACCTATATATTCGTAATATGACCGTTTTTCCTGACGGTATTCACAATGGCACAAAGAGTGTATTTCTGACAGCAGGCAGGAGATGGCAAATTTAAGCACATATCATCTTTCTTTGCATTGTAGGGATTTTACATTTGCAACGCTACATTCGAAATCCATTTTGCAATAGAATTGACATGCATGTTGTTCTTCATTTGAGTAATTTCAGTGGTTTATTACCGGTTATTTAGTACTATTATTTTCTATTGTTTTCTATACTCTACAGGTGAACATTTCCTATATTTTATTTGAAGTTTAATATTTGAAATTTACTATTTTATTTTATATCATAGGGTAAAAAATTTAAGGTGGTTACAGTTGCATAATTAACCACTAAAACACTATAAAAATTATTTTCCTCTTTCCTATGTTTATTCTGCACCAAAACTTATCCAATGATGCAAAAATACAATTAAAAAGTTGCTGGAAAATTAAATCAGGATATCAGGGTTAAAAGGACCTCGTAAAAACTCTGTTAAGACCCAGAGCCAGAGTATCGCTGACTATAATTTATCGGTAAGTAGGTTACATTGAGATATTACTGTGTATTACTATATATACTATTAACAGACCAGAGAAAAATAATAGCTTCTCTTTGTGCTAAAATAGTGGGGCGTGTGTATTTAAAATCATGTCAAGTGCGTTCAGTTAAAAAATATTTCAATGTCTTAATTCCAACATGACCCATTTGTATGTCAGAACATTTTGCCCAGCATGAAGAATGTTAATCTACAATTGCAATCTTCACAATTTTTACAGGTGAACAATACCACACCCTCACAATTGGAGTAAGGATTCTATGACTACTTCAAGGTCAGGCGTTGTTTATGTGGGTGGTGTTAGGTATTTTAAAAGCCTTATAAAAATGTTTATAAATGGGAATGATATCTTTTTCATGTCACGATTGATATTTTTTGAAAGACAAATAAGAAACTTTTATATTAAGATGAACACGTGACATATGCTAAACCAATACAATGTAGATTATTATTAAGAAAAATGAAGATAGTATGCGAATGTTGCAATGAATCAGAAAGAAACTTCTTTCACTATAGTAAAATTATCAATCAAACTCTATCATTATGATATATGAGCTTCATAATATGAGCATCATAATATATGAGCTTTTAAATAACAATAAATTATCTTAATGACAAATACAGGGTCCCCAAAAAAGGACTGATATTTTTTAAAATGAAATAGCAAGCGGACAGTGAGAGTTATTAAAGTTATTCTTGCTGAATGTAAATGTGTGAAGTCAGGAATTTCTTCAGTATTCTTCCTTGATTTAGTACTAAATGTCACCGGCAGATGGCGCCTCATTCTCTTAAACTGTCAAAATAACCAAAATAATCTTACAATTTCGAAATATAAACCTTTCGTTTTTCAGCATTACAACAACTAAACAGAATGAAGGGTAAAAACTGGGTGAACATTAATCTATCTGTATACAGGGTTAGCAAAAATAAATTACTCAATTCAAGGTTCTACTGCTCTGATTAAGACCGCACTTGTCGTTTGTTAAATAAAGCTTTTTCGTACGGAAGTTATCCCAAACATGGCGCTATAGCATTCAAATAAATATTCAGTAGGGTTATGCATTTTAATATCCAATATTCCTTCGCATAAATGCTTAACATGCTACAATAAATTTTAAATATGTCTCCTTTATTGTAAACAACGTGCTATAATTGCCAAACCGTATTTAGTATCTATGCCACCTCTGAAACCATTTTAACTGATATAGCACCACATTTCCGTAAATTTTTGTACCTATTTTTTCATTTACAAAATGACAAACGCTTTATTTGAATTATCTGCAGCTTTGGTTTCGTCTCAATTGGAAAAGAGTGAAAAGTGCTCCAGTGTTATTTCATGTGGGTAACTTAAGTCTCGCTAACCCTGTACGTTAGTTTGAACATTCTGACAGTCTAATGCACGTATTAACTATCTACCTCTATCCAGAAAACCTCGGTCGAACGCTCAAATGGTATTCATCATTAATCTGAGTGAACTTCGCCTTGATCAGGTCCAATCAGATTTTTTGAAATTTCATTTGAGCGTTCGACGGAGGTTTTCTAAGCTGAGGTAGATGGTGAATACAAGCGCTAGTCCATGCAGTACCATCCGTCGGTGATATTTGGTAAAACAAAGAGGCATTCTAAAGACATTCCCGACTTCACACATTAATCTGCCACAAGAATAACTTTAATAGGTGAAACAGTTTGTTTCTTATTTTATATAAAAAACTGTTAGACCCGTGTTATGCGTTTTTAAATTAAACTTATGTTTTGCCTATTACTTGATGTGCATAAATTCTATAGATCATATACAGGACAGTACAAAATATCTCGAGTACATTTCCGTCTATTGATGGAAATTGCTGAAGGAGAATTTACACCTGTGCTATGCGTTTCCTAACTGAACAAAAGTTTACCATACTATGTAGTATATATATAAATCTGTAGATCATATACAGGGTTCCACAAAATAATTCGGATATTTTTCTAACTATTGGTGGTTATTTCTGAAATTGGGTTTTCAAATGTGTTATGCTTTTTCAAAATTGTTTACTTAGACATCATATTTTACCTTATTAAACATGAACTTTTATTAAAGTATTCTGGATGTGTTCGAAAGTGTTTCAAAATCCATGCTTGACGCATGAGTTTTCGTTCTTGTTTAGTTATCATTTTTAGAGCGAGGAAAAATTGGTACATTGCTCGCGAAGATCGTCTTTTTGAGGTATAAAATTTGTGTTCACATATTGCACTTTTTATTTATTTACTCAGCGTTTCAATATTTTTTATAATACTACTTTCTATGCTATAAAGTTACAGTTTAGCTGCATTTAAATATACGATCAACATGCATTGCTACCTGTTTTACAACAGCATACTGAGTATGTGGTTTCAATTAGCAATGATATTCAAAGACAAAAAAAAAAACCGATTACACTATTAAAAATTTGCCGCAAACTGTCCAGTCATTTGACCGTTTCTATAGAAAACGGTTACACAGCCGTAATTTAGCGCTATTCTGACAATATTATTCCCCCTATTATGGTCAGAATAGCGTTAAATTACGAATGTATAATCGTTTTTTACAAAAACGGTCAAATGACTGGACAGTTTGCTGCAAATTTTTAACAGTCTACGAAATGATTTTTGTTACTTTTATTATTTATTAAAAAGTTTTGTAAAAAAAAGGAAAAACTTCCGCGCAGACCGATGGCAAAGAGGTATTTTTTGGTTGTATATGGATCTCTAATTTTTACAATTATTAGTTACCTAATTTTTTGTTAACACTCGCAGTTGTGAAATTCTAAACTTCTGTAGGCTTTCAACACAAACTAACATTAAATCAACGTTAAAAAGTTGTCTTAAAAATTCTTCAATAAACATACTCTAAACTTATGAAATGCCTTAAAGAAGTATAAGTCGTTTGCGTACTTCCTTAAGCGTGCTTCAAAAATATAGGGCAGATATCTTTAAAATACATATTCTAATAAAAACATAAATAGCCGTCACACATTTCGAAAACGTGGAAAATGTCACTCTATTTCCTTTAGTTTCGAAGAAAACATGACAGCAGCATTTCAAATTATGCTGTGCTTTCCCCTAAAACATCGAAAATTTATTATCCTTGTTGTTTCCAAGCCATTACGGAATTAACCTTGGTCTCGTTTTATGTTTTCACTGATACAATGTCTCACCAGTAAAGTTTTAAAATTATTAACGTACTATGTTTTCATTAAATTATTTACATTCTGAAAATCTTAACCTGAATTACCTTCTATATGGATGTCGGTATTAGCTTTTCGAATTTCAATGATAAACATAAATATTGGAAAAAAAAAACATTTTGTCATACATTTTTAGAAATCAGCAAACTGCCCAGTCATTCAACCATTTTTATAGAAAACGATTATATAACCATGATTTATCGCTATTATGACCAAGGTCAAAGGTCAAGGTCAAACCGGGCGGAGAGGCCTACCTTTCGGCTTAAGCTCAACTTGCCCCACCCACGCTATTCGGACCAATGAGAACGCTTCATAATATAGTCAAGTAACCGCTATTTATAAAAATTTTGAATGACTGTACAGTTTGCTGCAGATTTTTAATAGCGCACTGTTAAAAATCTGCAGTAAACTTTACAGTCATTCGACCATTTTTATAGAAAACGATTATATAACCATAATTTATCGCTATTATCACCAATGAGAACTCTTCATAATATGGTCAAATAACCGTTACTTATAAAAAGTTAAATGACTGTACAGTTTGCAGTAGATTTTTAATTGTTCACTATTAAAAATCTGCAGTAAACTGTACAGTCATTCGACCGTTTTTATAAATTGTTTGCAGTTGTTATACATTTTACAGTTGTATACAGTTTGCTTCAGATTTTTAATAGCGCATTGTTCTGCAGTATACTGTAAAGTCATTCGACCGTTTTTATAGAAAACAGCTATATAACCGTAATTTAACTTTATTCTGACTATAATATGGTCAATAATAAAGTCAAGTAACCATTAATTAATAAACGGTCGAATGACAGGACAGTTTGCTGCATATTTTTAACAGTGTAGTTTTATGGCTATATTTACAGTGTAAAAATGAAAATAAATTTTACAACCTTAGTGAAAATGATAATTAGATTTTTAGCGCTGTTATGTGTCAAGGATATTGTCCAATTCCTATTAGCTACTTTCTGACAAATTCGTCGAAATCACTCTCACTGGAAAAAAATCCACAAGAATACTGCAATTGCTCCGTTAAAATACGAATTTCTTTCAGGGAACTAATTGGATATTAATGTCTAAAAGTAGAAGTTAAAAATTTTTAGAAATCCCTTGCATACCGAGGCTAGCGAAAAAGAAAGGCTACCGCGGTGCTTTACGCGTATCTTTTTTTACAGACCGCCGGAGTCACGTGATTCTCGGATGTACCAATGAAGGTGTACGAAAGGAGCATCACCTCACTCTAGCGGTCCGTAAAAAAAGATAAGTGGAATGCACCGCGGTAGCCTGTCTTTTTCGTTAGCCTCGTTGCATACTGAAAAATAAGTATACAATTTCTAGAAAAAATTGCAAAGAAATGTAACACGTTTACTTTTTCCTTAAGCGTGTTTACCTTTACTTTTCAAAAAATATATTGCTGATAACTTCAAAATACACCTTCTAATAGAAATATAAACAGCCATATTACATTTCGAAAATATGGAAAATTTTACTCTATATCTTCTTGTTTCGGAGAAAGTACAACACCGAAATTTCAAATTACCTTGTGTTTTTCCTTAACACACCAAAATTGTATTGTCCTTTTTGAATCTGATTCATATATAGACCCAACCTTGGTCTCTTTTGATGTTTTCACTGATATAACGTCTCGTAAGTAGTGTTTTAAAATTATTAACTATGTTTTTATTGAATTCTTCTGACTTAACTTTATTTACCTTCTGTATGGCTATTAGTACTAATAACTTTTGAAATTTCCAAAATGAACACAAATATTGAAAAAAAAACTTCATTTTGTAATACACTGTTAGAAATCTGCAGCAAACTATGCAGTCACTAAACCGTTTTTATTTCTATTATGAGCAATGAGAACCCTTTTTAATACGGTCAAGTAAACCGTTATTATAAAAACAATTGGAAGTCTGGACATTTTGCAGCAGATTTTTAACAGTGTAACTGTTTCTGTATTTTTATGGATATTTATATACAATGCAAAAATGTAAATAAATCCTACTGCCTTAGTGAAAATGATAATTTAATTAGACTTTTAGCGCTGTTATTTATCAAAGACATTGTCAAATTCATATTAGCCACTTTCTGATAAATTTAAGAAGTCACTGTCACTGCACTGTTAAATATTTGCAGCAAACTGTCCAGTCATTCGACTGTTTTTATTGAAAACGGTTGCATAACAGTAATTTAACTTTATTCTCACCATAATATGGTCAATAATATGGTTAGATACGCTTCATAATATGGTCAAGTAACCATTATTTTTTAAAACAGTCGAATAACTGGATTGTTTGCTGCAGATTTTCAACAGTTTAGAAAAAGCTTTCTGTAAAAAAACTACAATTGTTCTGATAAAATACAAATTTCTTTCCAGGAATTAATTGAATAATAATGTTTAAAAGTAGTATTTAAATTTTTTCGCAAACCATTTGTACACTGATAAATAATTATAATATTCCTCGAATCTTTTGAAAAAAAAAAGAAACTGTTGATTTTATGGTATAATACTGGCACCCCAGTTGCCAGTATTATACCGTAAAAATAACAGGAGTAAACAGTAAAATAAGCAGTAATGCGATACCACACACATTTTTTTTTCTGTGTATTAGCGCGACGAAAATCGAGAAAAACAATCAAAGTTTGAATTAGTGTACTTTCAAAACCTTTATTTGTATAAACATGAAGTTTTGATTATTAATTAAATAGATTGTGCTTTTTAATATAATACTATTAGAAACTGACTAATATTTTACTGCATTTGTGCATTGTTGAAATTAAAATAGCTCTTATTTTTTTACTCCGTAAGCCATTGCGCGCATGATATCTTGAGAACGTATGAAAGGATTGTTATGAAATTTGATTTAAACAATAAGCGCATATGTGTGTTTAAAATGGCCTACTTTTAAATATTTACGACGATAAGATTTTTAATTATCACTATTTTTATTCATTCAAAAATGTAAAATTTTGAAATTTTTTACAAAAATATTTTTTACATGGTTAATGAAATAATTTTGACTTAAGAGTATATCATTTTAAAAATACATATGTGCTTATTATCTATATCAAATTTCATAACAATCCAGTCATACGTTCTCAAGATATCATGCGCTCAATGACTTACGGAATAAAAAAAAAGAGCAACTTTATTTTCAACAGTACTCAAATTCTATAAAAGACTAGTCCGTTTCTGGTGGTATTATATTAAAAAGCACAATGTGCTTCATCAATAGTCAAAATTTCATTCTTACATACAAAAAAGTTTTGAAGATACACTAATTCAAAATTTGAAAGTTTTTGCTGATTTTTGGCGATTTTAAAAGGTACAAGACCCCTTAAGCGTGCCTACCTTTATTTTTTCAAAAATATAGCACAGATCACTTGAAAATACTTATTCTAATATAATCTATAAACAGCCATATTACATTTCGAAAACATGGAAAAATTTACTCTATTTCCTCTTGTTTCGAAGAAAATATAACAGCAAAAATTTCAAATTACCTTGTGTTTTTCCCGTAAAACACCAAAATTGTATTGTCCTTGTTCAATCCAATTCATTACAGACCTAACCTTGGTCTCTTTTGATGAGTTTGCTGATGTAACAGTTGATGCAACGTCTCGAAAGCGTAAACTTGCAGCAAATAACCCCGGTAGGGCGACTTCAATTAGTTTAGGATCCTGCTGCGAACGGGTATATTTCACTGAAGAATTCTCCAATTCAAAACCAAAAAGGAGCATGTTCTAAATACTTTTCCTGCTTTATGGACAAAATATTTTTTTCTGACGAAACGTGACTTCGTGTAAATGGAAAGAATGTTATTATTTTTATAGCGTTAGAAATTGTGATGGAAAGTTTAATGTTTTAGAAAATTTGATTTTCGTAAAATGAGAATTTATGTTTAAATTGTTCTGTATAGCTTTAAAAATATTTTAGTAGATGAAAGCAATGTTTAAAAACAAGTTGAGAGCATTTTTTGAAAGCAATAGATTTTAAATAAATTATCTGGGAGCACGGCAGTGCGTCCGCCAAGTTCGCACAGGCCGTAAGCTACCTTTTCCCTGACCATTTCGGCCTACTTTTCACCCCCTCATAACTGCGTTTTGGTGAGAGCTAGAGAGTTTTCCTTTTTAACACACATTAATATAATGAAACTGAACTAGGTTCCAAGATTTATTATTTCTATATTTAATATTTTTCGAAATATGAGATTCCGAAAAAGGGCTTTTTTGTAACTGACTCACAGGGGATTATCAACTAAAAAGTTGGTGATCATCAAATAACTAAGGTACTTCTAACAGTCGTAGAATCATAAAATTTGACAAGTAAGTAGGTTTTGTCACACAATTAACCAGAAAAGTCTAAAAACATAGAATTTCTGCCTTTAAACCCTTCAAATAGGGGGTGCTGATTTGGCTATATACAGTTCGTAGCACATTCAATTGGCAAATTAAATTAATTGCATTGTTGCAACCATTTGTGTTTTTTGTTGTACGATAAACATTTAAGTAATAATAGTTGCCTAGACAATCATTTCCTCGCTCATGTTTTGAAGCCAGAGCTGGTCGCCAAAGCCTGATTACAGAAAATTAGCCTGAGTTTGAAGGTGTTACATGGTTTCAAGCAGAATGAATTTTTTATATTCTTTTCCGAAAATGTTGGGAAGGCAAATCTTTTAGTTTATCTGTCCGTTTTTCTATTTTTTACTTCCTTAAAATAAATTTTATTATAAATGTCGGTATTCTAATCTCAATAGCACTCAGTCAATCTCGCAAAATTCCAGTGGGTTGTTAGTTCTTTAAGTGCATTTTAATGATGTTAATAAACTTTATATATATATATATATATATATATATATATATATATATATATATATAATCTGGGAGCACGTCAGTGCGTCCGCCAAGTTCGCACAAGCCGTAAGCTACCTTTTCTTGAACCATTTCGGCATACTTTTCACCCCCTCATAACTGCGTTTTGGGGAGCGCTAGAGAGTTTTCCTTTTTAACACACATTAATATAATCAAACTGAACTAGGTTCCAAGATTTCTTATTTCTGTATTTAATATTTTTCGAAATATGAGATTCCGAAAAAGGGCATTTTTATAACTGACTCACAGGGGATCATCAAATACCTAAGGTACTTCTAACAGTCGTAGAATCATGAAATTTGACAAGTAAGTAGGTTTTATAGCACAAATAACCAGAAAAGTCTGAAAACATAGAATTTCCGCCTTTAAACGCTTCAAACAGGGGGTGCTTATTTGGCTATATACAGTTCGTAATACATTCAATATGCAAATTAAAATAATTACATTGTTGCAGCGATGTATGTTTTTGTTGTTTGATAAACATTTAAATAATAAATGTTTCCTAGAACAACCATTTACTCGCTCATATTTAAAGCCAACGTTGGCTGCCAAAATCCGATTACAGAAAAAATTGATACAGATGTCATATACGCACCACATTGGAGCGATTTTTACCCCGCCAATTTGGCGAAAACTTTGTTTTTGAATATTAGTTACAAATAGCATGCATAATAATAGCACGTAATTTTTTATTTCAATATAAAAATAAAGTAACGCAATAAATGAAATAGCTTCTATTATTTTTAAAAAGGAAAAAAAAATAAATAAATGATAGTTTGATATAAATAAATATTGATATACATAATAAAAACAATTTATATAATTAAAATAAAAAATCTTTATAATAAAACCGTATGTCATGTGACTGTCCTCAACAGTTCCGAGATGCCGCTTCACTTTTTCATATGCCAGGCAGCCATTTTTATTCAAAATTATTTTTTCGAATAAAACTGCATAAAAGTTACATTTTTAGAAAGATCGTTCAAAATAAATTAATATTTGAGAGATGACTTACGTTCAATTATGTATACATTCTGCAATAACTTCAGTTGAAATTAGGTTCGCAATTCAAATTCTCAATTCGCAATTCAAATTCACAACAAAAAATATGCGAAATGCTACCACGATCGCAAAAGTTCTTGATTTGTCTGTTAGATTTTTCCGGTTTGGCGAAGGATTAAGGAAAAAAATAAATTATGAATAAAAATAATTTGTTACAATGCTTAACATACATTTAAGGGCGACCAAACTGGTCGCCAGTGGCGGCTAGTAAAAGTAAATAAACAGCAATATAAACGAAATAACCGGGTTACCATGTGAGGCATAAAATTGCCATTTTGTTGCAATTGCGCCAATGTGGTACGTATATGACATATGTGCCAAAAAAACTGAGTTTGAAAGTGTTACTTGATTTCAAGTTGAATGAAAATTTTTATATGCTTTTCCAAAAATGTTGATAAAGGAAATCGTTCAGTTTATCTGTCCATCTTTGGATCTTTTACTGCCTTAAAGTAAATTTTAGTATAAATGTCGGGATTTTAATCTCAATAGCACTCAAGTGAATCTGACAAAAATACGCAACTACTTATCCTTTAGGTGCGTTTTAATGATGTTATGACTTCAACACAAACATGATATTTTTATCTCCAAATTTGGCGATATTTCACCAAACGTCGACAAGAACCGAGATTTAACAATATTAATTTTTTACCAAATTTGGAGATATTTTTCTTAGTGTCGCCAAGTTTGGAAATAATTAGACGCTAGCGGCTATTTTTATTGAGTTAATTTTTACTGCGAGTAGCCATCTATTACTAGTTAATCTACAGATCAGGAGCCTCAACGTCAGCTCTGAAAGTCAAAGTTTTTTACACTCACTTTTCATAATATTTAATATCTTACAATCCGCAAATTAAATTATTTAAATTACTGCATATATATTTATATGCATATAAAATAATTCGAAGGTTTCAGAACTTAGAAACGTTAAATTAAACACGGTTTATGCAATAATATTCTGACATTCTTATGAATTTCTTATTCTATTTTTTAGATTAAAAAAATACATTTCTTCAGGGGATGGGGGCTCTGCCCCGCTGAACCCTCCGTAATCTTATTAAATTTATATTCGTGATTTCCTATTATTTGTGTGAATGATTCTAGTATATCTTCCATTTCGTTCTGCACAGTGGTTTCATTACGATAAACAAAAATTTTAAAAATAATTTCATGTTATCCTAATACCTAAATAGCAATATTTACTTACCTGCCAATCACGAAACACTCGTATCTGATTGATAAGTTGAATAATATCCCGTGTACAAAAGTAACTTATGGAAATGTGAACACAATCTACTATATATTTCACTTATCTATTTCAGAAATCTAGTATTATTACAATTTTTGTTTCAGAAAAACAGTTTTGATGGTCATTGTACAATATTTATTTGACCTAAGTACATCCTGATCTAATTCGATGGCAATAGCATACTAAAATCTCCCCAAAATAGGCTTATTTGGAAACTTTTAAACCTATTGTGTAATCATTCATAATCGTGCCTACTGCCAATTCACTAAATAGCAACCTTGATTTGGCGCTATAAAGTATTTTTTGTGATAACTTTTTATGATCTCAGTTTCCAGTAGTTGTGCTATTTCAGGCTGTATGGATGCGTTTTACTACGCTAATTTCTTTAGATTAACTATATCGTTGTACGAGATATTACATTTTGTTTTTAAAATAATACTAATTTTCAACCACGAAAAATCCACATCTCTTCCAGAAAATTAATAATATCTCATATAAAAATATTTCGGCTATCATTTTATAGTAGTTAAAAGGTAACTTGTACCAAAATAAATTCTCATTTATTTCAATAAAATATTAAAATCACCCAATAATATTTTATTTTGCGAATAAAATATTGTAGCAAAATCGTCTGAGTTACTTGAATTTTATCATTTTTATATATTTTGAAATATGGTTGCTAGGTTACAGTTAAATTGAAAAGGAAAATAAAAATGAATGCACTTTAATATTTGCAAAAGATGATAGAATAAAAGTATTATATTATTAGAACAGATGTATAAAATTGCACCAAAAATTATACACCTAATTTAAAAAATCTGACGAATGTATAAACAAAATTTCAAATTCATTTGAATAATTTAACACCTGACTTGATAAATTTTAGCCTTCATAACTTACCGTTTAAATACATTAATCAAATGCGACATTTTATTTTCAACGACTGAAAAATTTCAAAATCGTCTGAATTCCCATAGGAAAACATTATGATAAAAAAAGAAATGTTCTATGTTTTCCGTACGAATGAACCAAATGTAACTAAAAGCTATACAGCTAATTCCGGGTATCTCACCAACATAACTACCAAAAATCAAACTAATCGGATCATTTTTACGGCAGTTATCGCGGAACAGACAAACAGACAGACAGACAGACAGACAGACGGACAGACAGAAACCAAAAACTTTTCGGGTCTCCACAGTGAGCCTCAACTGACGTTTCGGCAATTATTTTTCAGCATATCATCTGGTTAATTAAATGGTATTACATACGAAAGCACAAAATTTCAAGCTGGGGAATGAAACTGAGCTATAAAACGTACTATTTCGATTTAAGTAATCGAGTGTACAAACAATTGGCGAAATTTTGCGATGGTGGTTTGGCATAAAAATTATTAAACTGTTGCAACCATGTATTTTATATAAATGCGTAACATGTATAATGACTAAATTTTCATTTACATATTACATTATTATTATTGTGAAAGCATGCTTCTGATTGGTGGATTCTAGATCAGGTAAAATTAAATTTATGATATACAGATAAATAACTTATATGTTAATTTTAAATTGTTGCCACAAATTGTGTAAGTATTAACATACGTAACTTGTTTTTCATTAGGTGCGTTCGTAATTATATAAATACGCAGCACCTATAGTCGTCGCTTGGTCCGTCCGTCTGTCTGTCTGTCCGTCTGTCCGTCCGTCCGCATATAACAACGCAAAATTTACCCAACCGAATGGTTTGCAATTTAAAATATATTATCTTTGCAGAATTTTGTCGAGACATTTCAAATTTTATTAAAATCGAATCAAAACTTTAGGAGATATTAATAAAAATATTTATTAAGAAATTTGAATTTTTTTTTTAAATCGGTGTTTTTTGTTATAGGAGCTTCTGAAGTTTAATCGTCAAGCGACCGAGATACTTATTTTATGACAGAAATGAATCTGCAGACGATATAATTCATTTCACAGAATTAAAAATCCGAAAAGATCTGAATATTTATGTAACTAGCTATAAAACGAACGCACCTCATTTGTCACGTTTGACGTACAATTTCCAACTTGTTTTTCATAACACAAAACTGATTTTAAATTTTGTTTAAAAAATTAGTTTTAAAAATAAAGTTAAAACATTTTACTAAAATAGCTATAAACAGCGGTAGAATAACTCAACTTCATCTTATAAACTTTTTATTTATAAAATAGCTCAAGATACAGTTCGTTAAACTTATTTTAGAAAATATTTTGAGGAATAATTTTATTAAAATAATGTTCAAGTGTGATGTTTATCATAGATTTTGAGATGAAAAATTTATTTTTTCAGGTAGTAGCATGTTGTTTTAAATACATATAGATTATAAGCATTAGCTAAATTGTAAAAACTTTTGTTTAGCATTTGAATTGAAAAAAAGGAGAGAATGGAAGAGGAAATAATTAGTATATCATCAAATACTGATCAGACCATAAATCATCGACTGATCAGCATGCCCGCAGATGGATCGTGTCTTTTCCATGCATTAGCATACGCTATGCATGGCAAAATTGATCCAATTTTATCCTTTAACGTTAGGAGTACTATAGTTTCTTATGTTGTTAAACACTGGAATGAATATCAAATGTATACTTGTGACGAAAAAGGGTTATTTTATCCGGATGCAGAAACTTATTCACACGCATTGCTGAGTACCAGTACTTATGGATCCGTATCAGAAATAATGGCGGCAGGATCTATATATCCATTTACTTTTGAGGTTTATGAAAACGGAATACTAAGAGCATGTTTCAAAGGTAATGATGGTGGCCCAGTTAGACGTTTGTGTTTTAGTGGGAGCTTCCTTAGGGGACACTATGATGTTCTCTATCCTCTCGATGATATTCATAAATTGAATGTTGGTGATGGGTGTTCTCCACATTATTTAAATTATGATGAAAATTTCAGTATTAAAAAAACAGGAAGACCTATTTAAAAAAAAGAGGAAGACAAAAATCTATGAATCCACGATCTGAACAGCTCCGAAAAGCTTCAGAAAATTACCGAAAAAAATATACTAAAAAGCGCAAGGAAACGGTAAAAAAGTATAATGAATCACATCTAAAAGAACGACGGGAAGCTGCTAAACGCTATAAAGCTATGCATCATGAAGTAAATCAACAGTCCGCCGCCCGCTACACAACTTCGCATCCCGAGGTACACCAACAGTCCGTCGTCTGCTACTCTGGTCTTCATCCTGAATTAAAGCACAAAGCTGCATGCTATATGAAAAAGAGGGAGAGACCTATTAGAAAAAAAATAGGAAGACAAAAATCTATGAATCCAAGATCTGAACAACTCCGGAAAGCTTCAGAAAATTACCGAAGAAAAAATCCTAAAAAGCGCAAAGAAACGGTAAAAAAGTACAATCAATCGCATATAAAAAATAGACGGGAAGCTGCAACACGCTACAAAACTTTGCATCCCGAAGTAAACCGACAGTCCGTCGCCTACTACACAGCTTTGCATCCCGAGGTACATCAACAATCCGTCGCCCGCTATTCTGATCTTCATCCTGAATTAAAGCCCAAAGCTGCTTACAAGAAAAGATCATCTGAAAAATTACAATTTAATGCTATTGAAAAAACAACTAGAGATTTATACATAAAATTAGGTGACAGATTAGAAGCAGAAAAGCTAATTAAATGGATTCTTCACAATAGACAAATAATATTAGGAAATTTAATTAAGTCAGTCCAAAAATTAAAAGAAACAATGCTCATAGCATTAGAAAACTTAAACGCATGTCCTGATAATAAAAGTATTTATGACAGATTCAACGCATTCCTAGGAAAAGCCGAGCACCGAAAAAATCAAGAGCCCTTTTATGTCGAGCAATCTTATAAGGTTTATGAAAATCAAGACAGAGCAATCGAAATTGATGATAGAGGTAAAATAATATTTGGAAAAGTCGAAAAGAAAGGCAAAAGTCTAGTATGGAATTGTTGTGAGGCATTGTGCGCATTGGATGAAGAAGTTATAAAAAATCTGCGTGGCATTTTTGAATATTACAATAGTAAAACACCGGCCCAAATTTACTTGAACTTTACAACACAACTGCATAATCATATTGTGTATATAAATGATATAAAAGTGCATTTTCCTCAGCTAAGAACTATTGTTAGAAATATGTATCAATTTCAAAGCTATTGCAAATCATTGAATGCTATAGACGAATCATTAAATAACTTGGATGTAGATAAAATAAGAGAACTTGGAGAGCATTAAGCCACTGGAAGCGTTTCTGTCGAAAATGCAGTAGCTAATGAATTAGTTGAGGATGAAATAATCGAAAAACACAAATTAGCATTCAAATTATTATTAAAAAAGTGTTTAGACACACCCAAATCTGAATGTATGTCCTGCAATAAACTTTTCTGTTCACGAGATGTTTGTGTTTTAGATCGTTTAAGAAAAACAATTGCTACTGGTATTTGGAATCAGTACTAGAATATTACAGTTCCAATAATATTATACACAGTCAAACAATATGTCATACATGTCTAAAAAAAATTCGAGAAAATCAAATGCCATCTACATGCGTGCTTAATGATTTATACGTAAGTGCTATACCACCGGAAATAAGTCATTTAAATGAATATGAGAAAATACTGATACAGCGAGCTAAAGCTTTTCAGGTTTTAATATCCATGAAGCCAGTTGCCAAAAATCTTGTGCCTAACAGACAAATGATGAAAAAGATTAAAGGGAGAACATTTCATCTCCCATTGCCATTGGAAGAAACATTGAAAACACTGCCTAAGCCAGAAGATCCTATCAATAAGAATCCCGAACTTTATATAATGGTACGGGGTGTACCAACAAAATCAAAAATAATTTGGGAAGATATTGTAAACGTAAATAACATTTATGCTGCATTGAAATATCTTAAACATGTGAATATACATTATTTTCATATAAAATTACCAGACATCCCATGCCATTTGATCAATAGTATCAGTGAAAACGTGCAACACACCGTTGAAATAAAAAAAATCGACAATAATCATAATTACAAAAAAAGTCCACTATTACAAGAAATTTCAAGAGAAAAAGCAACAGATTATGAACAATTTACCATATATCCTTTGCATGAGAGAAGAATAAATGCTCCTGTTTCAGCCCTCTATCAGATGCTTAAGGTAAATGAAGCACCAATAGATTCTAGAGATAAATATATCGATGTTAAATGCTTTCCCTGTCTGTATCCAGAAGGAAAATATGGCCAGTTTCACGATCGTGCTCAGAAATTAATATCCAGTGAATTTATAAAAGCCAAATTAATGTCCAAACATCCCCAATTTCGGCTAGATCAACAATATTTATTTTATTTATTAAATGATGCTAATATCCGCCAGTTAGGTTCTGGAATATTTTATAAAATGAATTTGGTAAATCAAAGTCAAAAACTAACAGCCGAACAATATTTGAAAATGCTTAAAAAGGACGAGTTGGAAAGTGATCTTACAGCTATATTCAGTAAACTAAGAAACACGGAGCAATACTGGAAGAAACCCAGAAACGACATTAACTGCATGATACAACACTATGGACCGGCAACTTGGTTCCTTACTTTAAGCCCTTCGGAATGGATGTGGAATGACTTAGGTGAATATATCAAGGATATAAACGGTCCTGAAATGGCAAATAAAAGTATAAGTGAATTAGTAGCAGTTGATCCCGTGTCTACTTCTCGCTTTATAGAGAATAAGTTTCGTGCCATTCTAGATTTCCTTACTTCCTCAGATGAACCGTTGGGTAAGGTGGAACATTACTTTTGGAGACGGGAATATCAAACTAGAGGAGCTCAGCATTTTCATATGTTACTGTGGATTAAAGATGCTCCTGTAATCAATGAGTTCTCTATAGATGACGTAGCATCTTTTATAAATAGATATATAACATGTGCTATTCCTAAAAGAAATATTTCTCCAACTCTCCATAAACGGGTCACATCATTCCAAAAACACAAACACAATGATTACTGTATGAGAAAAAAGAAAACAAAAAGTGGTTTTCGTTCTGTATGTAGGTTTGGGTTTCCTAGATTAGTTACTGAAAAACTTGTGATCAGGGATACAATAGAATCCATAGCCGCAAGAAAAACACTATCGAAAAACAATCGTCTGTACGATCTTGTACGCAAGGAAGAGTGGAAAATGATTAACGATTACAATCCTACAATGTTGCTAGCATGGAATGGGAATATGGATATACAATACATTGGTGAAAAAACATCCATTCTAAATTATTATATCACAAAGTATACTACGAAAAGTGAAAAGACACACCTTATGGATGCATTTAATGATATAAATTCAACGAAAAGTTTGAGAAGCAAGTTATTCAACATAGGTCTAAGATTATTAGGACACAGAGAATGCGGAGCTTTAGAAGCTAGTGATACTCTGCTTGGCATACAACTATATGGTACCGATCCACAAACTACAATTAGGTGGCTAGATGTAAATATTCATCGTAAGAGAAGGGTTAAGTCCAAATCGGAGATGAATATGCTCGATCCAAAATCCACGGACATATTCTACGAATCTTGGGTTGATAATTTCTATCCAGAAAGGCCACAAGAATTAGAAAGAATGCATTTATTTGATTTTATGAAGAAATTTGACATCGTGAATAAAAAGCCGGTTTCAGGGAGAGCAAAATTTTATGTTTTAAAAGAGGGAAGTAAATACTTAAAAGAAAGAGACAGACCGTACATTTTAAATCATTATCATTATGATGCCGAACAAGTGCCAGAAAAATATTTCTTCGCTCTACTTTTGATGTTCAAACCTTGGCGTAAATTAGAAGAGTTGAAAATGGGCTTTGAGACTTACACTGAAGCTTTTCACTCGGAAAAAGATGCGTTGAGAGAAGCATTTAATTACGGGAACTCATGCATAGAACAACGAAAAAAAATAGAAAAAGCTATCACAAAAGTAGAATCTAAAATATCAGAATTAATTGAAGAGAAAGAAAATATTGAAGTTGACGGAGGTCCTGATAATCCATTAGAATTCAATGCTTTAGAGGTTACAAATGCTATGGAAGATTTCTGTCGCATTAACATTGAGGAAAATCTAAATATTGACGATTTTGAAGAAATATTTAAAAGTCTTAATAATGATCAAAAGAGAATATTTGATAGCATTACCATGAAATTGAAAAACACGGATCATAACGATGAAATTTTTCGATGTTTTGTCAGTGGTACCGGAGGAACAGGAAAAAGTTACTTAATAAAAGCTATCAAACTCTGGGTCCACCATTATTTAAAAAAAAAAGTAGCAGTGAGTGCACCAACAGGAATCGCAGCATTCAACGTAAATGGACTAACGATACATAGGCTTCTTCAGCTGCCAGTTGAACATAAAAAGACACCAAGATATAAACCACTATCCGATGAAGTACTTAAAATATTAAGATCAGATTTAAAAGACGTTGTTTTATTCATCATAGATGAAATTTCAATGGTTTCAAACGTCACCTTAGCATTTATACATTTCCGTCTTTCAGAAATATTTGATACAAGTGATGACAATAATGGATGGTTTGGTAAAAAACACATCCTGGTCTTAGGAGATCTTTTGCAATTACCACCTGTTAGAGAGAAATCTCCTTTCGAATTTTTTTCACCTTCTGAAGGGACCAAGTTATTCGGATCACTTAGTGTTCCTAATTTATGGAAAGAATTATTCATGTATGACGAACTCACAGAAAACATTAGACAACATAATGATTCTGTTTATGGTGAAATACTAAAAAAAATAAGAATAGGAATAATTACAGAAGCAGATTATGATGTCTTATCAAAAAGACTCATTCCATTTCAATCGGATACTAACGAGGGCAGACTGCGAGATATTGCAGATTATCTTTTAAAATGTTCAAATGATACAATATGTTTGTTGCCCACAAGAAATATGTGTCACCAATTGAACGACGCCATGCTTAAAGCACTCGATGGTCCTGAAATACGCCTTATTGCAACAGATAATCTTGAATGTCCAAAGTTCTTAACAAAAAGAGCTCGTAAAGTCCTTTTAAATTATGAAGAAGACGATTCAATGACAGCAGGATTACAAGAAACGATAATAATTAAAAAAGGAGTTAGAGTGATGTTAAAAAGAAATATTGATATAAATTTGGGTTTGGTAAATGGCTCTATAGGCACAGTCATAGATGTTAAATGGCATCCAGAGAACCACAACAAAGTCAGAAGGGTGTTCATAGAGTTTTGCAACTCTCAACTATATGAGTTGGCTCCCGTAAAATCCAAATTTGAGGTGATTAACAAAGCATATGTTCACAGAGAGCAATTTCCAATATGTGTAGCATACGCTGTAACAATTCATAAGAGTCAAGGTTTAAGTTTACAAAGCGCACTTATTGACATAGGATCTTCCGTCTTTTCATGTGGGCAAGCGTACGTAGCTCTATCGAGAGTGAAAACTCTAAATGGGGTTCATCTAATTAATCTCGATGTTAACAACATTATAGCTCAGAAATCGGCAATTAGGGAATACAACAGGCTCAGATCTATTTACCAATCAGATATGAAAATGATTGAATATACAAAGCCGTGGAGAAAGAAAATTAGAGATAGAAAGTGGGCTATGCCGAAAATTGTATCAGTTGTTCAAGATCCAGATTCTCAAAAGAAAAGAGGAAAAAGGAAGCGGTGTTCTACAAGAGGAAATTCGAAATGCAAAAAAAGTATATAGAAAAAATATTATTTAGATGTATATCATTATTTAATCAGAAATAAATGTAGGGTAGATAAAAACGGTGTTTCAAAAGGATATAATATTTTAGAAGACTGTATTTAATATCTTTCCTCGTACTGTCTAATAAAATAAATCAATTTGAATAAATGTTGTATTGATTACATCAGATTGATAAACACTGGTCAATTTAAATATACAATAAAGAAATAAGATTAAATTATCCTATAAAATTTAATATAAAAATTATCGTACAGAAAAAAATACAGCATCTTTAAAGTTCCAATTGAATATTGAATTCCATTGAGAAAAATGTATTTTAGGTTACAGAAAACACTTAAAAATCTTACGTAAAATGTTCATTTTTCACTCTATATTTTAATATAAACTTGAAGTGAAATATAAATTTGTAAAGTCCAATAAAATCAATAAAATTGTTTTCATATTAATATATTTTAGTAAACACATTAAAAAAACATAAAAAAAGTAGTGATATCCCAACAAAAACTTTTCAGTAAAAAAAAAAAAAAGCGCCAAGTTCTTCTTAAGGTTTCGGCCAGAAAAAGCAGTGATATCTGAGGCTCGCCCAATTTAAAAGTCAAACATCCCAAATCTTTCATTGAAAATGGCTTCCTGCGACTTGGCCGTTAATGCATTCTAGGACATTTCCAAATTTATGATTGGAAATTATACATTTATAAATTGTTTGAATATTAAAAATAATATTAGAAATGCAAAGAGACAAATCCCCATGAATATATTGAAAGCAAAATCTTTGTGATAAATACTACCATTCAATTTCAACAAACATTAGTTTTGATTAAGAATCATTCAGTCCACTTATGGTTTAATTGTCATTTTGTATGGTCCAAAGTCATTAAATCGAAACCGATGAAATAAACTAAATCTACTTTAATCAAATCTCCCAATGTGTTACGTTATGCTGTATATTGTATAATATTGAAATCTTGTTCATTGACGAAAGGAATTCATTCCATATGAACATTTATTATAGTTTGTTTGGATGTATTAAGAGTTATTGCAATGATATTAGAATGCACTTATTCGTTTTTAACAGTCGAAAAACGGATAATTATGCTTGAGCAATTTAATCTTTTGAATATCATAAAGTCATTATCTTCTGAATACAAGTATTTTGTTATTTTTCATTTACTAAGCATTTAAATAGACTCTGAAGTGGTTTTATATGCTTTATTGAAATGTGTATTATACTTCTGTACTTTGTGCTACAAAAAGCGTAAAATGCTGAAAAATATGTAGTAGACATGTACACCATTATACAATTTTTAGTATTTGAAAAACCCTCTTGAATGCATTAACGGCCAAGTCGCAGGAAGCCATTTTCAATGAAAGATTTGGGATGTTTGACTTTTCAATTGGGCGAGCTTCAGATATCACTGCTTTTTCTGGCCGAAACCTTAAGAAGAACTTGGCGCTTTTTTTTTTTTTTTTACTGAAAAGTTTTTGTTGGGATTTGATAACTTTTCCATTACATCAGGATTTTATTTTAAACTAGTTGAAGTACCCTGTGTTGTCCGGGATTTTAAGAATCTTTGCGTAGAAAATTCAATTTCAAAATTAAACATGTTGTACAGAGAACTTCAAAAAGTTAAAATATGTCAATATTTCCATAATCCGGTTTTCATCATGATTCAATATGTTTCTCTAACCTATATGGCGTTATATTCACCTGCTGACGTCATATCTACTTGCTTTCTCTATTATTCATATTAATACTCTTTTTGTATAATTCTCAAATATTTGAAAAATTCCATTAAACTTTCAATATGACGTCATATTCAGCTGTTTTCTGTACTTACACATACTCATACTCCTTGTATTTTGAGAAATGTTTGAAAATTTTCGTTATATTACCAATATGACGTCATATTAATACACTATATTGCCAAAGGTGATTGTTCACTTGCGATTTTAGAATTTTTGTTAACTATCTAGAAAAATAAATGAGGAATTAACTTGAAACTGCAGGTGTGCACACAGTATAGTATAGGTTATATATTTCCGCGAAGATTTTTTCACGAAACCCCATAGGGGACTGTCAACAAATTGATAAGGAACAAATATCTTTTGGATAACCCTGTAAAAACTAATGTATCAAAGGCGTTCAAACTCGAGATTATTAATAAGTGGCTTATTGTAATATACTAACTTCATTTGTATGAGGATAGCATGTATACTCGTAGAAAAATAAAGGTTTTTATAAAAACAGTCCCAAATTTCGTCTAGTTTTTTGCTTATAATTTGCAGAGTTCTTAACATAAAAAAAAGTTCAGAAAATATGACAAATAACATTGTACATATAACTCTGCAATCAGAATTAAAAAATAATAAAAGTTAGATGAAAAATGAGCAGGTTTACTAAAAAATGTTTCACTGCGCATGCGCGAATGCAATCAAAATATAATATGCAAAATGCATTAGCTAAGTATATAGAGCAACTTTTGTGCAAGTCTCAAAATCATAGCTTGAAAATTCTGAAAATTATCGTCGATAGAATAAGCTCGAAATCCGTTGTTCCCAAAAAGAAGCAAAAAAATGAGGGGTTGTATCAAATATCTGTTGATTAGTGCCAAGGTAGCGTACACAATATTTCACGTACTACTATATTTGGATACAACCCCTCATATTTTTGCTTCCTTTTGGGAACAACGGATTTCGAGCTTATTCTCTCGACGATAATTTTCAGAGTTTTCAAGCTATGATTTTGAGACTTTCACAAAAGTTGCTCTATATACTTAACTAATACATTATGCATATTATATTTTGATTGCATTCGCGCTTGCGCAGTGAAACATTTTTTAATGAACCTGCTCATCTTTATCCAATTTTAATTATTTTTTAATTCTGATTGCAGAGTATTATGTACAATGTTGTTTGTCATATTTTCTGAAAAGAACTTTTTTTATATTAAGAACTCTGCAAATTATGAGCAAAAAACTATGCGAAATTTGGGACTGTTTTTATAAAAACCTTAATTTCTCTACGAGTTTCTATGCTATCATAATAAAATTGAACACAGTATATTTTAATAAGCCATTTATTAATAATCTCGAGTTTGAACGCCTTTGCTACATTAGTTTTTACAGGGTTATCCAAAAGATATTCGTTCTTTTCAATTTGTTGACAGTCCCCTATGGGGTTTCGTGAAAAAATCTTCGCGGAAATATATAACCTATACTATACTGTTTACAAACCTGTAGTTTCAGGTTAATTCCTCATGTATTTTTCTAGATAGTTAACAAAACGTCTAAAATCGCAAGTGACCAATCACCTTTGGCAATATAGTGTATTTATTTCAATTGTTGACACCTATACGTAGCATTTCACAATTATGACTTTCAAACTGTTGCTTTCTTGTGTAGAGGTGCAGACAGACAGACAAATTTTCGTTTTTATATATTAGAGGGATAAACTAACGATAATTTTTTTCCCCTGTAAATCCGATATATCTTGACGATACATCGGAATTAAAAAAGAATACTATATTTTAAAACCTTCAGAGATAATAAATGTTCTGTCCTGCAGACATTGAGGTAGCTAACGTTTCTTTAGTTGCAATCTACATTTCTTGTTTTGCTTTGTTTGTTTCATGCTTTTTTCATGAAAGTTTTTATTTTTATTTTTGAACAAGTAATGATTTATCAATTAGTATAGGATCCTGCTGTGAACTGGTATATTTCACTGAAGAATTCTCCAATTCGAAACCAAAAAGAAGCGTGTTCTAAATACTTTTCCTGCTTTCTAGACAAAATATTTTTTTTCTGAATAAACAAAACTTTTTTTTTTTTTTTAGCGTTAGAAATTGTTTATTTCAGATGGAAAATTTAATGTTTGAGAAAATTTGATTTTCGTAAAATGAGAATTTATGTTTCAATTGTTCTGTATAGTTTTATCGTTTTAAAAGTGCTTAAATGTTTGTAAATTCAGTGTGTCTTTCTGTCTGTCTTCTGTGTATCTGTCTGTCCATGCTTTAACTTGTGTAAATATACTTGCATTTTCATGCAACTGATATACATTAATGAGGTTTACTAAGGCATGTTTGTTTTTGAAAGTGAAGTGTCTAGCAATTATAATTACTCAAAAGAATGCCCTTACATTGCAGTCTATAGGAAAAGTTGTTTGCAGTGTATTTTAATGATGTTACACTATTTTAAACATACTGAAATTGATATCCATCACTTGGGTACAATATAAGAGTTTTACTATAGATCAGGGCTGTCCAACGTGGCGCCCGCGGGAGCCATGGCGCCCTTTGAAGTTTTTTTTGGCGCCCTTTTGAAGGTTCCTGCTACTAGCCTTTTTAAAATACAATTCCATTTCAAAGGATGCTTTCTACAAAATCATTAATATTTTCAGCAGAGATTTTTTTTATTTATGAAAGTATATTTCACGCAATTAAAAACAAAAGTATACTTAAAAAGTTTAATAATGCGTATATTCCCGATTTGTAGTTATTCTTTATAAAATTTTATTTAATATATTTATGATGGTTGAATTTGTTAATAATTGGCAGTAACATTTTCAATACCTTAAGAAGTAAAATTCAGACTAATAAACATTTAACAGCATCTTCCCCGCTATGAAAGTGACATGTGCATGAAAGTTCAGCTCTCTTTTTAACTGTTACAACTGTCCCATTGGCTGTTTTATAGGAGGAGGGATGAAGAGGGGCAATTTTCTCTCCCAGACATTTGAAATTTTAGTTTAATTTTTCTCAATTAGTTTGAAAAATTGATAAAACTGCACGAAATGATTTTCGTCAATGAAAGCTCTTCTAGACTAACTCTCACTAGGTGGTCACTATCAAGTATGTCTTTGTTTTTGTACTTTTTATAAAGCTGAATTCTTGACTTGAAAATAAGTCAAATCGTATTTTCACGACCCACCACCCCCCCAAACAACAACAACAACAACTAGCAATATCTCTGATTTCCACATGTTTATTATTGTTGTTATTATTGTTATAGGTGAGATTAAAGTTCCTGGTACCTTTCCCTACAGATATTTCTGAGATAGACCTCTCGCAGAAAATGTATAATCCAAAATTTACCACGTTTTATGCTTTTTTAATTTTTTTATGAAAATTGTTTTTACATGGAGCTTCAGAACCATTTAGCCTTATGCCTACCACTGTGTATCCCTGTGCATCGCTGTCGCATCGTGCATGTATCGCTATTAATACTGTGAGATAATATTATTGCATGATTTTAGTCATGTAAATAATGGCGCCCTTCATTGATTGCCAAAAGCTGTATTGCGCTCTTGCTCACTAAAAGGTTGGACAGGCCTGCTATAGATTATGGTGTGCAACGGAATTATTATCGTTCATTGACAGGGAAACACAAAAGAATTCGGTTACAGTACTGTCTATGAGCAATAATTGCTGCAAGTGCTGTTTTAAATTTGGTGTATGTGTTTTTAAATTTAACTAATTTTTTTCATATTGCTTGGTATATATAAATTCTATAGATCTTATACAGGGCTACACACCAATGAATTCGAGTCCATTTCTGCTTATTGACGGAAATTGCTGAAGGGGAATTTTCAACTGTGTTATGCTTTTCCTAAGTGACCTAAATTTTTGCATGCTATGTAGTATATATATACAAATGTGTAGATCATATACAGAGCCGAACAAATACATTCGGATATTTTTTTACTATAGATGGTAATTTCTGAAGGGGGGGGGTAGTAGAGCGTTAGCCCTTGTATAGTCCTCCCCGCTTAGTTGAACTCGTTTATTTAGACTTCAAATTTCATTCAGTGAAATTTTGTTACAGTATTCTGAATGTGTTAGAAAATGTTTCATAACGTATGCTTGATGCATACATTATGGCTTTTCTTTCTTGTTCTTTTATTTATTTACCTATCCTTTGTTCCTAGTACACAGCATGCATGAAGATTGGTCAAAATCCACCGCGACAAAAAAAAAAAACTAAAGCGACTGTTGCAAAAGAAATGGTATTGGGGAGGTGGGGCTTACATATTCTCAGCAGATCTGGCCCTCATTTTTTTTTTTTTTTTTTTTTTATCTATATTTTTCCACTGGATGAAATCTTTCAGTATTGTAATGTGCTTATCCACTCATGTATGGGACAAATAACGCATATTTTTACAATCAATAAAGCTTTTGTTATCTCAATAAGTTCATCTAAACCTAAAATAATTATAAATTAAATCATCTGCAGTTAAAATAAATCTCTAAAAATCCTAACCCATCCATGTTTTACTGGTCATTCATTGATTTGATATCCTTTAGATGTAACTTTGGCATACGCTATCTCATGAATAAAATTTCACCATAAAATCAGACCAAAACTATCTCATTTTCTGATAAAATTTTTATGACACTTATCGCTACACAAAATAAAATCATTGGAAACTTACTGCTAAATTCCATCGAAAATCGATTGAGGATATTTCTATGAGGTATTTTCTATTAATTTTGGATGAAAATTCATCTTATGGGATGAGTTTATATCATTATCAATTGAAGTTTATTGACTACCGATGAATGGCCTATATATTCTTGTCCTATCAACGTTTGCTACTAGGAATTGATTACTCTAATTTTCTCTGCAGAGCGACTAATGGATTGAGCAATGAAATCATTCCAGCTACTTAAGAGATGAGCACAGAGGATATTAGATAGCACTCCTGATATTATCACATAGTACTCCCAACTACATTGGCAATGAAGTTGATCATATCACCAACTTTAAATTTCGTACCGCAACGCAGATTTCCTGGTGCATCCGGGAGATTCCGGCAAGTTCGCATCTACCAGATTCCTCAATCTGCGTATAGATTAGTATTTTCTTTTATACACTGTAAAAAATTATTGTAAAATTACAGCAAAAATCAAGCAAGTCTTGCTGTAAAGAAATAAAGCACGCGCGCAGTAAAATATTTTCAAGCAAATCCTGCAGTATTTTCCATTTTCAAGCTGACGTTCAGCTATCACATGACATTAATGAGCCAATGAGATAAAAAGAGAATTACATTTAATCACCCTCACTGTTGTCTTCTGGCCGCCATTTTATCGGATACGGATAGATATGGATAATAAAACGATTCAAGGTAAGTCAAATTAGATTTTAATTTTATATTTGATTCATTTTTTCATTATGTGAATGTAGGTTATATATCTTTAGTGTATTTTAATTTATAAAATATAAGATCACATATTTCGCTTTACTGGTTCTTGTACTTCGTAAATGAACGTTAGAATAATAAATCCTTTTTCTATCTCATTCAACATAACCATTGAAGAAAAGTTATTCCATAAACGATTTAACTTACCATTGTGATTCAAATTTAGTTTATGTACAAACTTTTTATTCTAAAAGAGAATGACAAGACATTCAAAACATTAGGAAGTACTTTAGCAAATGTAGGAAATATTTAAAATATCATTTCATTCACAAGAAAAAAAAACGGTTTTACATGAATTAATGTACCAATTCTTACAATTTTTTTTCTCGATTTAAACCAAATCTATACAATATATATATATATATAAAAGGGGGGGGGATTCTTTCGAATGCGTTTTTCTATATTGATATGTCTGAATTTTGTCGTAACTAACAGCACGTCAAGGATAGTAATTTCAGATTTATTTTCGAGGGGAATTTTTTTTTTTTTTTTTTTTTTTTTTTTTTTTTTTTTTTTTTGGGAGGGGGGGGGGGGGGGGGGCATAATTCTAGATTTTCTTTCTTTCTTTTTTATTATTATTATTATTATTAGTTTTTCATGCATTTTTTAAAAGAAATATTTTTAGTGTTACTGTTTATTTATATGGAATTATTAATATGTTGGCAAAAATAAGCGAAAGTGTTCAACAAATAAAAAAATAAAGCAATTATTAATGAATAAAGTGAAAAAAGTCTGCAATTCAGAACCGAATAGCCCTATTCACTAAAATACTGCGGCACTGTGCCAGTGTTAATCTTAATTCTTTCGTTTCGGTTAAGTGACACAGAGCTGAAAAAGATCACTGGTTGCTTTTGCCGCCCGATTTAACGATGTAACACAGTTCCTTTCTTGTCCGCAACGCTTCTTAAGGCTAGTAACTCAGTTTCGGAATGTGACACCCTCTACTTGTGAAATTTTCCTCCAGATAACTTTTCGTTCGGACAGGACACCCTCTGAAAATCTCGCTTTCTGGTAAACAGGACGCAGGTGGCTTACAAAAGCAAATCAAGCAAAGTTACACTTTCCACTTAAAACAAAACAAAGAAAATAGATTCCAAAGCCAATAATGCATTGATATCCGCCCACAAGAAATATCAGGATCTTTAGATTGGGCAAAATTTGTTAAAACGTAGGCAAAAAGGGACCAAGGTGGGGGGGGGGGGGAGTTGTTTACCATGCTATAACAATCCAGGCCCAGAATTCATTCTCACTTATTTTTCAGAAGTGACTGTCATCAGGAACCATCTACTTTCTACTGTAAATCCAAGTCAGAAGTTAAAGGTAAAAATTTTTCAAAGATGACTCATCTTTATATATTTTATTCAATAAAATAATTTAAACTTTTTTAATGCTTTTTACAAATTGCCTTTTATAAATAAATAAATATATTACTATACAATTAAAATTTAAAATGCAACAATTGGTACCTAAAATTTTTTATTTCATTGAAAAATGATCTTATTTAATAATAATAATAAATAACTTTTTCTATAGTAAAAAAAAATATTTATGAATTTTCTATTTCTCTAAGAAGTACCATACTTATTTTAACTTTTAACATAAATTAATTTTTAGTACTTTACATTTATTATTGTCATTATCAGAAGATCAATATCTTAATTAATTTAGGTATAAGCAGGGCTTAATTTGTGCCGGAGACCACCGGAGCTCAGCTCCGGCACTCTTTGTTTTTAATAAATATTTAAATATTAGCCAGAATTCACCGGAGCTCATAAACATTGCGCTCCGGAACCCAGTGCAATAACGAAAAACGAATGCCCAGTGCTTCCGAAAAACGAATCCTAAATGACCCTTTCCCTCCCATCTCCGATCTTTTGCCTTCTTTTGTATCAAAACACTTCTAAATGACGTAATGTGCCACTCACGTAAGAGATGGAGATGAAACAGGTTCGATTTTTATATCAGTCTTCGGGTTTGGACAGGCTAGAGCTCAATCTGTTTTAAATTCAAAATTTTATTTATTTCTATTTCAAATCAATTTAATGTTATTTGGAACAGATAGTTGTATTTAAAATTTGTATATATTAAAAAAAAACAATGCTTTAAATTTTGAAAAAAATATGTATGAAATATAAATATGCAGATTGGAGTAACGGCATAGGGGGGGGGGGGTTACGCTACGGCTGTTAGTACTGCAGAATATTAGGATTCCGGTACTTTTTTTTTCATAGAAATTAAGCCCTGGGTAGAAGATTTGAAATACTAAATTTCAAGAAATTAGATTTATCAAATTATTGAGGGGTTTAAAAGGATTAATAAAAAGATCTGAAAAAAAAGGAGTATTCTAATATCCTGTTATTCTTTACAGCTAAATTTCCTGAAGGTGATTGATTTATTTCTTTTAGTAAATAATATTATAAATATGAAATATATTATACAGTAGATTGAATGTTTTCAATACTAAATAAAATGATAAAAAAAAAGAAGTTAATAAGTTTTTTTTTTTTTTTTTTTTTTTAAACGGACTTACCTTTGTATATTTTATTCAATAAAATAATTAAAAATTTTGTAATGCTTTTTTATAAAATATATAAATGTATTAAAATTTAATGTGAAATAACTGGTACAAATTATTATTTATATATTTTATGTATCAAATTATCATTTATATATTATTATTTAATACAAATTATTATGTAAGTAAATTTAAATTTACTTGCAATAACTAATAATACAAATATGAAAGAAATGAAACTCCTGGTTGAATGTTTTAAATGCTAAATAAAATTGTCAAAATAAAACTACAGAAATTTCAGTTAAGTGCCACTGAACTGCAGATTTTCTAGTTTCATTACTATTTTAATTGTAATTTATATTTCTAGTATTTTCTATTTATTTATTTATTTATTTATTTATTTATTTATTTGTCAGAGTTGAATAATAAAACTTTGAAATTGTAAAGTAACAGATTTTTAACAAATTGCCTGACTTAAAAATTTGTCTTCATTTAAAGGAAAGGGCTTGGGCCCCCTACGCCCCTTCTTTTTCTATCCCTTTGAACATTATTCCTTGATTCCTGATTGGTTTTGATCGATTGCAAAATTATAAAATATGCACGGCATGGTATTAAAAAATAATTAATCAGATTTATTAATAAAAATTTTAATAATCACATTAAAATAATTAAAAGCATCTAATTTTACAAATTTCTTTCTTACATTATGGTAACTTCAATTTAAAAATTAAATGTGATTAATTAGCTTTTCATTTAGATCAAAATATTTTATACACTATGACCATTATTAAAATTACACTTTTTATAATGGCGACCTGACCATTATTGGAAATTGCTAAGAATGCCAGTAATAAAAACTGATCCTAAAACTATATAATTAAGTACATTTTTGTAAATGACTACTAATGTATAACATTTAATATTTTCTTTTGGTATAAAATCAAACACATACAATTTATGCAAGAAATTAAAGAAGATATAAATAAATTAAAACCAGTTCAGTAAAATTTTCACTCAAAGGCTGTGGAACTGTGAAACATTATTTTCTATGTCCTGACTGGTTTGATTAAGATAATTAAAATAACCCAAAGTAATAAACATGCAAGGGAATCTTATGTTAAAAAATAATAACTCCGGAAATTTTCTTGGTTATTATTATTATTTTTTTAAACAAAAAGTTTGGAGGGTGTCTATTTATAGCTCATAATTAGTTAGAGAAAAGGAAACTATGTGAAATTTTTTTTAGGTGGATTTTTTTTTTACTTATAAAATTGCTACTGCGCATTAAAAATTAATTGTTTTTTTAAACATGTTAAACTAATTCAATTTTTTTATAAAGTCTGCTAATAATTATTAGTTATTATTTTGTCATATTTATTTTGAAACTACTAATAATTTTTAAAAAAAATTACAAAATATATAACAAATAATTGAATTTATTGTAATTCTATTTAATTATATTAAAAAATTATATTAAAAATACAACTACTGAAATAATTTTTCTAGAAAGGCTATATTTCCTTTTAAAGTAAGGAACTCACTGATTAAAAAGAAAAAAGTATTTTATTTTTAACATTACGTGGAAACTTAAGCCATAATAAAACTTTAGATCCCGCCTCTAAAAAAAGACATCTATTATTAATAAAAATGAATTTAAATTTATTTAGAAATGTTAGATTAAAAAGAAATAGATTTTACTAAATATATAAAGTTGTCTATTAAGCATATATATCCTGCATATATATATATATATATATATATATATATATATATATATATATATATACATACATACATACAGGCCAGATGAACCTAATGGATACCCTTAAGGATTTTCTTCAAAAAGGACTTTTTAATTAATAGTAACAATTATTATATTCCAGGTTTTTTAAACGTTATATTAATCTATCAACAATATTTAATAATTCTCATAGAAATTAAAGAAGATATAAATTAATTAATTAAAACTAGTTCAGTAAAATTTTCACTCAAAGACAGTGGAACTGTGAAGAATATTTTCTGTGTCCTGACTGGTTTGATTAAGATTGTCAAAATAACCCAAATTATTAAATATACAAGGGAATCTTATATAATAAAAAATAATAACTCCTATAATTTTCTTGGTTATTTTTTTAAAACAAAAAATTTGGAGTGTGTCTATCTAACCCTCATAATTAATTAGAAAAAAGTGAAATATATGAGATTTTTTAGGTGAACTTATTTTTAACTTTTAAAATTACTATTTCACATTAAATTTAATTGCTTTTTTATGAAACATCTTATGCTAATTCAAATTTTTATAAGTTTGCTAAACATTAGTAGTTATTATTTTGTCATATTTATTTTCAAACTACTAGTAATGAAAAAAATACAAATATTTAACAAATAATTGAGTTTATTATAGTTTTTTTTAATAATATTAAACAATTATATTGAAAATGAAACTGCTGAAATAATCTTTTTAATAAAGGCTATATTTGCTTTTAAAGTAATAAACAGATAAATTAATTTATATGAATGCAGATAACAGCTTATTCGCTGATTTTTTTTTCTTTTTTTTTTTTTAAGTAATAGATTTTTAACGTTACATGACAACTTAAGCCATACTAAATCTTAAAATACTGCCTCAAAAAAAAAAAAAAAAAAAAAAAAAAAAAACTATTATTAATGAAAATGAATTTGAATTTATTAAGAAATGTTAGGTTAAAAAGCAATAGGTTTTACTATACATATGTAAAGTTGTCATGGGCACATCTAGCCTGTAAAACAAAATAAAATAAAATATTCTTGTAGTATTTCTTCATGAAATCTTATTTGCCATTACAATTCTTTAAATTTAAATTTCGTGAAACTACTTTATATTTTACTTATATAATTAGTAATACAAATATCAAAGAAATGAAACTACTGGTTGAATGCTTTAAATACTAAACAAAAGGCTGTCAAACTAAAACTACAGGCCTTTCAGTTCACCCTCCTGATCTGCAGATTTACTAGTTTCATTGCTATTTTAAATTTAATTTATATTTATATATTTATATTATTGTTTTTTTTAGTTGTTGTTGTTGTTGTCAGTAGTGAGTAATCAAACTTTGAAGATGGAAAGTAATAGATTTTTAACAAGTTGTCTGACTTAAAAATTGTCTTTATTTAAAGGTTGGAGACTTGAGCCCCATACGCCCCTCCTTTTTCTATTTCTTTGAACATTATTATCGGCTTCCTGATTAGTGTGATCGATTGTAAGATTATACAATATGCATGGCGTGATATTAAAAAATAATTAATCAGGTTTATTAATAAAAATTTTCATAACCACATTAAAAGAATTAAAAGCATCTAATTTTACAAATTTTGTTCTTACATCATGGTATGTTCAATTTAAAATTTAAATGTGATTAATTAGCTTTTCATTTAAATCAAAATGTTTTATACACTATGACCATTATTAAAATTACACTTTTTATAGAACACATTATTTTCTGTCTGTGAAACATTATTTTCTGTCTCCTGACTGGTTTGATTAAGATTGTCAAAATAACCCATATTATTAAATATGCAAGGGAATCTCATGAAAAAAATAATAAATAATAAAAAATAATAATAAACAAATAACTGCGGAAATTTTCTTGGTTATTTAAAAAAGAAAAAAAAATTGGTGGTTGTCTATTTATACGTCATAATTAAATAGAGAAAAGGAAAGTACATGAGATTTTTTTTTTAGGCGGAATTTTTTTTAAACTTTTAAAACTGCTATTGCAGATTAAAAATCAATTGGTTTTTTTAAACATATTAAACTAATTCAATTTTTTATAACGTTTGTTAATCATTATTAGTTATTTTTTTGTCATATTTATTTTAAAACTAATAATAATAATAATAAAAAAAATTTACAAATATATAACAAATAATTGAATTTATTGTAGTTTTATTTAATTATATTAAAAAATTATATTATATTTCTAGAAAAGGCTATATTTCATTTTAAAGTAAGGAACTCACTGTTTAAAAAGAAAAAAGTATTTGGTTCTTAACAATACGTGGAAACTTAAGCCATAATAAAACTTTAGATCCTGCCTCTAAAAAAACCACCTATTAATTATGAAAATGAATTTAAATTTATTAAGAAATGTTACATTAAAAAGAAATTTGTTTTACTATATTATATATTAAGTGTCTATTAAGCACATATATCTTGCATATATATATATACACACATTAAGGCCAGATGAGCCTAATGGATACCCTTAAGGATTTTCTTTAAAAATTAATTTTAATTAATAGTGACCATTATATTCCAGTTTTTTTAATGTTATATTAATTTGTCAACAATATTTAATAATTCGCATAGTCAGATTTGCTAATGCGAATCAAAATTATACTGTAAATAACATAAAAAATGAATAGACTCGAAATTAAAATTAATCAACACGACTTGTTCCAGTAACGGACACCCTATAAAAACTAATAGATTTTTTTTATTTTTATGATTGTATTTAAAACCAAGAATTTAATGAAAATATATCACTGAGACAAAATAGTCATTTTATAGTAAATTTAAAAATTAGGCTATCAATAAATAATAAAATATTTTTGAGAAAAATTCTCTTTTTAAATTAATTATTGTCATTATCAGAAGATCAATATTATAATTATTTTAGATAGAAGATTTAAACTAGTGAATTTCAGAAAATTACAGTTTTCAAATTATAGAGGCAATAAGGGAGGTGGGGGAATATTAAATTAAAATAAATTCAGAAAATATATTCTTGGAGTATCTCTGCATGAAATTTATTTTCACATTACAATTCTTTAAATTTAAATTTCATGAAACTACTTTTGTATATATATATATTTAGTAATACAAATATGAAAGAAATGAAACTACAGGTTGAATGCTTTAAATACTAAATAAAATGCTGTCGAAATAAAACTACAGAACTTTCAGTTAAGGCGTTTGATCTGCAGATTTTATAGTTTCATCACTATTTTAAATGTAATTTATGTTCTTAGTATTTTTTATTTATTTATTTATTTATTTACTATCAGAGATAAATAATCAAACTTTGAAGACGGAACGTAATAATTTTTTAACAAATTGTCTGACTTACAAAATTGTCTTCATTTAAAGGTTATGGGCTTAAGCCTCATAAGACCCTCCTATTTTCTATCCCTTTAAACATTATTCCTTGATTCTTGATTGGTTTGATCGATTGTAAAATTTAAAATATGCAAAGCACAGTCATAAAAAAAATAATTAATCAGATTTATTAATAAAAATTTTAATAAACACATGAACTTAATTAAAAGCATCTAATTAAAAAAATAATTTTTATTACACTATGGTAACTGCAATTTAAAAATTAAACTTGATTACTTACCTTTTCAGTTAAAACAAAATATATTATACACTATAACCATTATTAAAATTACACGTTTTATAATGGCCACAGGGTGACCTGACCATTATTGGAATTTGCTAAGCATGCCAATAATTAAAACTGATCCTAAAACTATATAATTAAATTCATTTTTGTAATGGACTATTAATATATAACATTTAATATTTTATTTTGCTACAAAATTAAAAAAATACAATTTATGCAAGAAATTAAAGTAGATATAAATAAATTAATTAAAACTAGTTCAGTAAAATTTTCACTCAAAGGCAGTGGAACTGTGAAGCATTATTTTCTATGTCCTGACTGATTTGATTAAGATTGTCAAAATAACCCAAGTTATCAAACATGCAAGGGAATCTTATGTTAAAAAAATAACTCCGGCAATTTTCTTAATTATTTTTTAAACAAAAACTTTGGAATGTGTCTATTTATAACTCATAATTAATTAGAAAAATGTAAAATATATGAGACTTTTTTAGGTGATTTTTTTTTTTACTTTTAAAATTGCTATTGCACATTAAATTTAATTGCTTTTTATGAAACATCTTATGCTAATTCAAATTTTTATAAGTTTGCTAAGCATTATTAATTATTATTTCGTCATATTTATTTTCAAACCACTACTAATGAGAAACAAAATACAAATATATAAAAAATAATTGAGTTTATAGAAGTTTTATTTAATGGTATTAAACAATTATATTGAAAATGAAACTGCTGAAATAATCTTTCTAGTAAAGGCTATATTTTCTTTTAATGAACAGATAAAGTAATTTTTATGGATGCAGATAACAACTTACTCACTGATTTTTTTTTTTTTTTTTTTTTTTTTTTTTTTTAAGTAATTGATTATTAACGTTACGGGAAAACTTAATCCCTACTAAAACTTGAAAATACTGCCACAAAAAAAAAAAAAAACCATTAATAAAAATAAATTTAAATTTATTAAGAAATGTTACATTGAAAGAAACAGGTTTTACTATACGTATATAAAGTTGTCCATTAGGTACATCTAGCCTGTAAAAAAAAAAATTATATGTTTATATATATATATATATATATATATATATTCTTGTAGTATCTCTGTATGAAATCTTATTTCTCATTACAATTCCTTAAATTTAAATTTCGTGAAACTACTTTATATTTTACTTATATAATTAGTAATACAAATATTAAAGAAATGAAACTACCGGTTGAATGCTTTAAATACTAAACAAAAGGCTGTCAAAATAAAACTACAGACCTTTCAGCTCATGTCCTTGATCTGCAGATTTACTAAAAAAAAAATTAATTTAAAATTTAACTGCTGGGGGGTGAAAAGAGCTTTAATTGGATACTTTCTTGGTAAAAGAACTTTACAAATGATAAAAAAAAAAAAAAATTATTTATTAAATAATTATTATTTACCTGTCATAAACTTGTTTTCTATACTGCTTTTTAGTAGAAACTTAAAATGAAATGGGATTTTCTGCATCCTATAAATTGCTTTATCAAGCATTAATTTTGCAAAGTTTTGTTTTATGATTTGCTATAAAAATATTTTCTTCTACTTCAGACACCCAAACATTACTTGCCTGCAATATATTGCTGTTAATGTCTGATGTATTCAAATATATTTTATTAAACATTGTTAAATGATTAGTTCAATACTTAATTTTTAGATGCATTCTGAACATCGAGCCTGTCGAAGGAGGACACAAAAGGGGAGGAAAGTGAAAAAGAACAGCCGTTCATCCATCAGTTCTTCAGTTAGCCAATAATCTAAGATCACAGGAATCCGTTTGGGACATTAGTAGTGATGATTAAATTCTTACCAGCATTTTTATGCTAATATACAAACTTTGAGTTTCATATACAGGTGTAGGAAAAATAAAGTAAAAAGTCATTTAATATGCTGGCACTTTCCTATTCCAAAATTTTGTGTTTTGTATCTTGCTCATTTTCTATATATATTTATATTCATTTAGTATGTTTTTATTGATTTTTAAGACTTGTTTCATTCATGTACGATGTCAAATGGCGAATATATTTAAGTAGATCCTCTACATGGAGTGAACAAACATTTTTTGTGATGGTGTTGACATACACTTTAAACATTGCTATTAATGCAAGCACAGAAGAAGAAGCTGCTGACTTGACTGCAACCGTCACTCCTTAATTTCATTTTGCTGTACATTAAAATTGCTCATTTTCAAAATTGTATAGAATATAAATTAGATATAGTACTTTAATATTTTTTTGATTTATGTAATCTATATGTAATTCAACGTTTGTATGTTCTTTATACATTTCTTCAATTTTTAACCGATTTGGACCAAACATGGCATACATACAATTTAAGATCTAGTGAAAAACACTAGCTGCTTCGCATTACAAAATTTTAAAGGGGATAAACAAATGGAAAAGCTTCTAAAAATAGCATTTTATTATGATTTCAACAGAGATGCTGCCACTAGAAATCTGGAAATTAGTATGTACATTTGTTTTAACATATACATGCTCACTGTTAAAAAAAATTATAATTTTGCAGAAAACGGTTCAAAATTGATTATTCTGAAACTGCTCAAGCTAAAGTTGCAGGAAACTTATCCTGGCGATTAAGGTAAAAGCTAGAAAGCCTTTTTACACAGTTTAGTGCAGTAGGATTGCCAAATCGGAGATATAGTGTTCATTTTGGCCTGTAGAAAATAATTTTTTGAATTTAATGTAAACATGTGTATTCCAGAAATCTTTTCGGTCTTCTTTTAAAACATTAAATATACTACCTAATTGGCTATATACAGCCTAACATTAATGCATGTTATTTAAATCGGAATAACAAACAACATTTTTGAGCGGTTGTAAGAATATTTAAATATTTTGAAAGATGTATATATTTTAAATGTTGTAATTTAACAGTGCCTATAATTTTTTTAAATGTATTTATTTTATGTAAAAAAATTATTTTAAAAATTACGTCAAATCTTTTTTGGCATAAAATTGTATTTTTTAATAAACGTTAAAATTTTTTGGCTAGCAATATATCTTCTGTTGCATGCAGAATTATTATTTACATAATGACATTTAATGTTTTGTATTACTGGAGAAGTTATAAAAATAGCTTAAAACTATTCTATTTAATACATTTAAAATCTGCTGAAATGAAAATTATTATTTTATTTTTATTTTTATTTTTTAATTGTATTTAGAAAAATGATAACTGTGAGAATGTTTTCCCTAAACAAACAAATAAATATTTATTTTTAAATATATTTGTATAGAAAGTTTTTTTACTATTATTGATTTAGTTTTAATTTTATTGGAAATATTATTGTCAAATCAGAAAAAACTATAAACTATTTTCTCATTTTTACAAGTTTATTGCATGCATCGAGCAGTTGCAGAGTTTGTCCTGCTATTTTTCGAGTGCGCCTTTCGATTTCGATTATTTTATCTTAGATAACACGTTACAAACAGATGTGCTTCTAACGTATAAACTTATTGATTATTTATGTAGAAAAATATTCAGAAATGAGTAATTTAATATTTAAGTAAAATAGTTGAGTATTAGTTTTGAAAAAAAAAAAAAGACAAAGGGGAAAAAAAAGTTAATATATGATTTATGCCAGTTGGAAAATATTAATAAATAAATAAATATATATATATATATATTAATCAAGAGGTGAACAGACAAAATCTGATAAATGTTTTTAAACTCTTCATTAATATGTTACCTTTTCTTTCAATTTTAACATGCTGAGAGTTTATATGACATACTCTGGTTCATACAGATAACTGGTTAATTTCATCACTATATTCTGAGAGGAATAGTTGTGAAATACAAACAGACAATGATATTTTAGTATTAATAAATGCATATTTTAAAATTGTGTTATGAATATTTAATTTGTTTTGTACATAAATTTAGACTACCCAAAAATTAATAATTCATAATATGAATCTCATAGTCAAATAATATATATTAAAATTTTACTTTTAAGATAATGTTAAATATACTTTTGTTAAATTTTACTTGACTCTGAGTCCATGACTTCGACTTTACAGCTCTTCTACCACCTACTATGATTTTTGTCCACTACTTTTTCTGTAACTAAATCTTCTCCTTTTTTAATATTAAATTTCAGCTTATTTAAATAAGGCGGTGATTTTCTTTACAGAAAAAGTAGTGGTGAAAAAAAAAATCTTAGCAGTTAACAGGCAGTTAGTTATTCACTAATTCATTTTTCTAATAAAACAATTTATTACAAGTAAGTGTTTTATAGCAAATATTATACTTTTGTATTAGTTTATGTTCATTAAAAGTAGTTTTAAAAATGAAATAATAACATTCAGGCGTTTAAAAAATATTTTTTGTATATATGTTTATAGATAAGAAAATTGTACGTATTTTTGTTTTTACAATAAAAGTCTTTAGTAATGTTTTTAAAAATTCCTTATTAAGCATATAGCAATTTCTACATTGAGTTACAAAACGAGGTTTGGATATAAAAGTCAAATTTTTAATAAATGTAATTAATAAAATATAAACTACATATGATGATAAATGGATGCATGACTTATCTAAGCAGTAAGATAATCATTTTTAAGTAATATGTGTTTTGCACATAACATATTTATTAGTTTGAATTTTGTATTTTCTACTGTTGAACAAGGTATCTGTTTCTCATGAAGTAAGCAATAATGTTTATATGTACCGTATAATGTTGAAAAAGAAGCATTGAAAAGGTTCCGTAGAATGGAAAAATTTTCAAAATTGTAGGTTATGAAAGCATTAAAATGTTTGAAATTTTAAAAACAATGTTTTTTTTTCTTTTCTTTTTCATTGGGCAATATGTATAAGTAAAATTACAATATTGCAAAAGAAAAATGTTAACTCTTTTTTAGAAAATAGTAAGAAAAATTATATATATATATAAATTAAATTTAGTTAATGGAAGTCGTATAAACAAAATTATCAAAGTAAATTTTGTTTGTACTCTCTTGTTACATATTCAATTGAGAAAAAAATATTATAGATTAAACAAGAATAAAATGATAATTTAATGTTATAAATGCATATGTAGCTCAAACATTGAAAGTAAAAAATTTGAAAATTGGAAGATGGTAGATAATTTGTAATTGTTTTTCTGTTTAGTGCCCTAAAATCTATATAAAACAAACTATATACATTAAGAAACAGAAAGTTAGTTAAAATTTGCTGACCCAGTGTTATTAATGCGGTTAGAATGTTATTAATGTTTTGGCAGGTCAAGTAGTTAAAAGATTTTATGGAATTTACAATTAATAGTATTTTCTAAACATGTGTTATATTCACATGTTTTTTATAGGACCAACTCTTATTATAGCAAAAAAAAAAATCCTTGCTGGCTCCGCCTGCAAACAAGTTAGGTTTCGAAGTAGGCGGTTCCAACTGCAGCATCATCGCAAAAAGATCATTTCTTCCGCAATTCCCGACAAACAGGCGCCCCACGGTCTGCGTCTTCGAAATCTACCTGTGCCTGTAGGCCGAGCCGTCAGGGATTTTTTTATTATGAATTATTACATTAATTCCAAATAATTATTATGAATAAAAAATTTTCCAATTTTTACATTCTAATCATACAATATTTAAATCCAGCAGCAGGTATTTGTTCAATTATATGTTTTTAAAACTCTCAGAGTCCAATACTAAGAACTGCTTAAAAGACAAATTTAATTTCTTTGGCTTTTTCTCTGAATTTCAGACCAAATGAAATAAAAATATTAGGAATAGGAGAATATTTTTCTCCTACTCTTAGTATAAATTATTTATCACAATTTAAAATTTAAGGTTTTTTGAGATGTAGAATGTAACGTAAATGTGATTTTTTAAAAATATTTATTTATTTGATAGAATATTTAATAATTTGATAAATATTTACCATGAGAGAGTTTCCAACTAATCTTAAACACCTTTTAAAATGCTGCAATGAAATTTTAAAGTTATGAGCACTAGCTAATAAATCAATAAATATAACTGTAAAGATATAAGAACACTTATTTCCTTAAAATCGATATGATTAAAAAAAATTACGATGTCCTCATATAATTTGTTCAGCATTTTACGTTACTTGAGAAGATTAAGTTTTTACAAGGTTTTTTGTCCAACTGAATATTTAAAGCCGATTTCCACACACTAAAATAGAGCCTATGTTACTCTGTCTATGATTTCTAAAATCCCCAAAAGGAAAAAAAAAAAACTACTTGTTTCTTAGCACAAGACATGTTTAATATTGCATGCAAAATGTAAAGGTCTATCATGTTGATAAACACTCTAACAACCTAACTATTTAGGCAACTGAGCTTTCTTCGCCAGTAGTTTTAATTGGTTGATTGTTGAGAGGTGCACAGAGTAAATTTGCGAACAATTTAAGGAAATGACGATTCGTATGTCAGCTTCCTCCCTTGATTTCACGACTAGTAATTACCTGATTAAAAGAACAACAACAAAAGGTAATTAAGATATTTGTAAAATCTACGAGTTCCTTATATCTCGGGAAGCACAACAATCTCATTTTAAAAATATATAATGGTAAGAAAAGGGGTACGCACGCAGCTATAATAACACCAACATTTATCAACATTTTACCTAAAAACTTAGGCATGCCTAAAACAGTAAAACCTTTGAAAATAGAACCCGTCTAAGGTGAAATGCTGCTTTAAAATGAAGAAAGTACCTGGTCCTGTGTAATGCACTACCGTGCAATTATGCGTGATAATATGGAGACATGTCTAAATTGGATAATATTGTGGGTTCTTAGCGTTTTCATTTGAAATTCAAAGGTATGACAATTATATATATATATATATATATATATATATATATATATATATATATACTTGACTGTATATTCTACAAGTTTATTACTTCAAAGCGAATATATTGCTAAAAATAAATACGATTTCTTTGCAAAATCATACAGTGTCAAAATGTTATGAAAAACATTATTCGACTTAAGAATCAACAATTAAAATTCACACAATTACATTTTATCTGATCAAAATAGTTAAAATAAAATTGAAAATACGCATGGGCGAACGCAGGATTTTTTTTTGGGGGGGGGATGAGGGGGAAAAAAGAGCCGGTACCTTCAGCAGTGAAAAAGACCAATAAAATGAAAAAATAAATAAATAAATAAAACAATCATCTAAGAAAATTACAATCATGCATAATCAGCTCAATAACAATCCTAAACAAGACTCTCATGTTTACATTATTTATATTTATTTGAAAACATATTTATATTTCTTAAAACCTAAAAAAAAAAAAAAATAAAAAATAAAAAATAAACAAAATCTTACTTTTATAGGATGATGGTACTCTCTCTGTGTACGCCTATGCAAACACGCTTTTTTTAAGACAATGCTAAATATTTTTCAAATAAATCTACAATTATGATAAACAATGTTCAGCTTAACACATAATAATTACCTGCCTTAATTATCTTCAATAAAAAATTCTCTGTCAATAATTATAAGAAAAAGAAAGAAAGAAAAACAAAAGAAACCTTTATATACAAATGAATACATTACAGTTATATGAACTGCTTGAACAATAAAATAATTTTATAATGTTATTCTTCAAAATTGGAGAAAAAAAAAAGGAACTTGCAAAGCAAATAAAAAAAAATATATTTCCATATTATTAAGCCCAAGAGCGGACATATATTAAAATTATTTTATTTAGTCAATGCTACAATAATGTTGAATTTTTATATTAGATCTTGTTCAGTCTATTTAATCTTAAAAAAATTAATTTAAATTTGAAACATGATATTAAAGCAACTTTAAAACATTTCATTTATTTGAAAAATAAATTTTTAAATAAATCTTCAACCTTTTTTTTCAGTTTTACATGCATTATGCAAAATTTGTATTGTAGCAAATTCTAACAGACAAGAACTATGAGAAGTTCAAATAATTTAAAAAGTTGAAGATTTATTTAAATTTTATTTCAACTAAATGAAATGTTTTAAAGTTGCTTTAATATCATGTTTCAAATTTAAATTTAATTTTTTAAGATTAAATAGACTGAACAAGATTTAATATAAAAATGCAACATTATTGCAGCTTTGACTAAATAAAATAATTTTAATATATTTCCCTTCTCGGGACACCGGAGGTGCATAATATGATTAAGCAGTCTCAGACCTTTCCAACGATATATAACATGAGGGGTGTGTGTAAAATTTAGAAAAGTACCCCCCTTAGAGGGGCAAAGTGGGGGGATGGACTGTGGATATGCATAATATGATTAAGCGGTCAGAGACCTTTCCAACGATATATAACATGAGGGGTGTGTGTAAAATTTAGAAAAGTACCCCCTTGGAGGGGCAAAGTGGGGAGATGAACACTGGAGATGCATAATATGATTAAGCGGTCAGAGACCTTTCCAACGATATATAACATGAGGGGTGTGTGTAAAATTTAGAAAAGTACCCCCCTTGGGGGGGGGCAAAGTGGGGGAGGGACACCGGAGGTGCATAATATGATCAAGCGGTCACAGACCTTTCCAACGACATATCACATGACGTGTATCGGCAAAATTTAGAAAAGTGCCCCCATTGGGGGGCAAAGTGGGGGAGGGACACCGGAGGTGCATAATATGATCAAGCGGTCACAGACCTTTCCAACGATATATCACATGTGGGGTTTCGGCAAAATTTAGAAAAGTGTCCCCTTGGGGTGCAAAGTGGGGAAGGGACACCGGAGGTGCATAATATGATCAAGCGGTCACAGACCTTTCCAACGACATATCACATGACGTGTATCGGCAAAATTTAGAAAAGTGCCCCCATTGGGGGGCAAAGTGGGGGAGGGACACCGGAGGTGCATAATATGATCAAGCGGTCACAGACCTTTCCAACGATATATCACATGTGGGGTTTCGGCAAAATTTAGAAAAGTGTCCCCTTGGGGTGCAAAGTGGGGAAGGGACACCGGAGGTGCATAATATGATTAAGCGGTCACAGACTTTTCCAACGATATATCACATGAGGTGTATCAGCAAAATTTAGAAAAGTTCCCCCCTTGGGAGGAAAAGTGGGGGAGGGACACCGGAGGTGCATAATATGATTAAGCGGTCACAGACCTTTCCAACGACATATCACATGAGGTATATCGGCAAAATTTAGAAAAGTACCCCCTTGGGAGGCAAAGTGGGGGAGGGACACCGGAGGTGCATAATATGATCAAGCGGTCACAGACCTTTCCAACGATATATCACATGTGGGGTTTCGGAAAAATTTAGAAAAGTGCCCCCCTTGGGGGGGCAAAGTGGGGGCAGGGACACCGGAGGTGCATAATATCATTAAGCGGTCACAGACCTTTCCAACGATATATCACATGTGGGGGTGTCGGCAAAATTTAGAAAAGTGCCCCCCCGTTTGGGTTGTATTTTTCAAGTATGCTGTAAATACGTATGTGCTTGAATTTTCAAGTACGGGGATGTAATGGAACCCCCCCCCCCCCTCCCCTCCCTATAATTTTTGACGCTGCTTCATTTAAAAAAAATTATGTTATTAGTTATAAAATATCGTAAAGTTTGAAACAGATCGCTTTATTGTATTTCCTAATTGTGTTGGCGCCCTTCTCCCCCCCCCCTCCCCATAATTTTTGACGCAGGCTCACTTTTAAAAAATTATGTAATGTGTTGAAAATATCGTAATGTTTAAAACAGATCGCTTTATTGTATTTCCTAATTGTGTTCGCGCAACACATTGTGTTGTAAAATTACATCCCCATACTTGAAAATTCAAGCACATACTCATTTACAGCATACTTGAAAAATACAACACATTATGTTGTAAAATTACATCCCCGTACTTGAAAATTCAAGCACATACTCATTTACAGCACACTTGAAAAATACAACACATTGTGTTGTAAAATTACATCCCATAATTCAAAATTCAAGCACATACTCATTTACAGAACACTTGAAAAATACAACACATGGTGTTGTAAAATTACATCCCGTACTTGAAAATTCAAGCACATACTCATTTACAGCATACTTGAAAAATACAACACATTGTGTTGTAAAATTACATCTCCGTACTTGAAAATTCAAGCACTTGCTCATTTACAGCATACTTGAAAAATACAACACATTGTGTTGTAAAATTACTTCCCCATACTTGAAAATTCAAGCACATAATCATTTACAGCATACTTGAAAAATACAACACATTGTGTTGTAAAATTACGTCACTGTACTTGAAAATTCAAGCACACATTCATTTACAACACACTTGAAATTTACAACACAAGGTGTTGGCGATTTTTTTACCCACACATTGTGTTGTAATCAGTCATATTCATTTTTTACAGTGTAGCTGGAAAACTAAAATCTACGAGTGTAAATCATCATCAAAAGCATCGCCGCATCCTTTTCTTCTCATTACTACCATGCACCGAATATTTCTTTAAATTCTTTAGTTGACCTTTAATCCAGTGTTTCACAAATGCCAGGCGCCCAAAAAAGGATCTCATAAAAAGTAATGTTTCGTTTTTGGGTTCTAAATATTAAATACAGAAACCGACTCACTGGAATCGTGCCGAACATAAGAATTAAATTATCAACTTTTCATGTAAATTTGGAAAAATATTGCGAACAAGAAACAACATAACTCTTTAAATTCTATAATTATTTTTACATTTTTGTAAGAGAAAATGCTTTTATATAAAAATATTTGATGATTAGATGTGGCTTTTTTAATTCGTTTTATTTTACTCAGTTGACAGTTATGCAGTTGACAGACTATACTTTAAAAAATCCCTGACGGCTCGGCCTACAGGCACAGGTAGATTTCGAAGATGCAGACTGTGGGGCGCCTGTTTGTTGGGAATTGCGGAAGAAATGACCTTTTTGTGATGATGCGGCAGTTGGAACCGCCTACTTCGAAACGTAACTTGTTTGCAAGCGGAGCCAGCAGGAATTTTTTTTTTTTTTTTTTTTTTTTTTTTTTTTTTTAAGAGTTGGTTTTATAAAAAACTTGTCAATATAAAAGTTTTAGATAATATTAAGAGAATTTATAATAAATTTAAGCGGATTTGAAATCTTGGGAATTGACGAAGTTATGAATTTTTTTCTTCTAAAACCCCCCTTCCCCCCTAAGGCAATTTTTAATTATATCAAAAATCTGTCATACATAAATTTTCGGCCCTTCTCCTAGAAGTAATAATAACTTCAAACGGATTCGATACGTATCATAATTAACAAATTATGGGTTTTTTTCTGTTTTCAAAAAAAGCCCCCCCCCCCCCTCCCTTGGTTCGATTTTGCCCATTAACGAACTTGACCGAGATTTTATGACCTTGATTTTATGTATCAGTTTCGAAAAGAAGCGGGAGTTGGAACCGCCTACTTCGAAAAATAACTTGTTTGCAGGCGGAGCCGGCAGGGATTTTTTTGTTTTTAATTTTTTTGCTGTAACGGTTGGTCCTATAAAAAACTTGTCAATATAAAAGTTTTAGATAATATTAAGAGGATTTATAATAAAATTAAGCGGATTTGAAATCTTGGGAATTGCCGAAGTTATGAATTTTTTTCTTCTAAAACCCTCCTTTCCCCCCCCTTAAGGCAAAATTTTAATTATATCAAAAATCTGTCCTACATAAATTTTCGGCCCTTCTCCTAAAAGTAATAATAACTTCAAACGGATTCGATACGTATCATAATTAAGAAATTATGGGTTTTTTTCTGTTTTCACAAAAGCCCCCCCATCCCCCCCTTGGTTCGATTTTGCCCATTAACGAACTTGACCGAGATTTTATGCCCCTTGATTTTATGTATCAGTTTCGAAAAGAAGCGGGAGTTGGAACCGCCTACTTCGAAAAATAACTTGTTTGCAGGCGGAGCCGGCAGGGATTTTTTTGTTTTTAATTTTTTTGCTGTAACGGTTGGTCGTATAAAAAACTTGTCAATATAAAAGTTTTAGATAATATTAAGAGGATTTATAATAAAATTAAGCGGATTTGAAATCTTGGGAATTGCCGAAGTTATGAATTTTTTTCTTCTAAAACCCCCCTTTCCCCCCCCCTTAAGGCAAAATTTTAATTATATCAAAAATCTGTCCTACATAAATTTTCGGCCCTTCTCCTAAAAGTAATAATAACTTCAAACGGATTCGATACGTATCATAATTAAGAAATTATGGGTTTTTTTCTGTTTTCACAAAAAGCCCCCCCATCCCCCCCCCTTGGTTCGATTTTGCCCATTAACGAACTTGACGGAGATTTTATGCCCCTTGATTTTATGTATCAGTTTCGAAAAGATGCGGGAGTTGGAGCCGCCTACTTCGAAAAATAACTTGTTTGCAGGCGGAGCCGGCAGGGATTTTTTTTTTTTATATTTTATTTTTTTTTGCTATAACGGTTGGTCCTATAAAAAACTTGTCAATATAAAAGTTTTAGATAATATTAAGAGGATTAATGATAAATTTACGCGGATTTGATATCTTCTGAATTGACGAAGCTATGATTTTTTTTTCTTCTAAACCCCCCCCCCTCTTTCCCCCCCCCCTTGGGGCCATTTTTAATTATATCAAAAATCTGTCATACATACATTTTCGGCCCTTTTCCTAGAAGTAATAATAACTTTAAACGGATTCGATACGTATAATAATAAAGACATTATGAGGATTTTTCTGTTTTCACAAAAAGCCCCCCCCATTCCCCCCCCCCTGGTTCGATTTTGCCCATTAACGAACTTGACCGAGATTTTATGACCCTTGATTTTATGTATCAGTTTCGAAAAGATGCGGGAGTTGGAACCGCCTACTTCGAAAAATAACTTGTTTGCAGGCGGAGCCGGCAGGGATTTGTTTTGTTTTTAATTTTTTTTGCTATAACGGTTGGTCCTATAAAAAACTTGTCAATATAAAAGTTTTAGATAATACTAAGTGGATTAATAATAAATTTACGCGGATTTGATATCTTCTGAATTGACGAAGCTATGATTTTTTTTCTTCTAAACCCCCCCCCTTTTTTCCCCCCTTGGGGCCATTTTTAATTATATCAAAAATCTGTCATACATACATTTTCGGCCCTTTTCCTAGAAGTAATAATAACTTTAAACGGATTCGATACGTATAATAATAAAGAAATTATGAGGATTTTTCTGTTTTCACAAAAAGCCCCCCCATTTCCCCCCCCCTTGGTTCGATTTTGCCCATTAACGAACTTGACCGAGATTTTATGACCCTTGATTTTATGTATCAGTTTGGAAGAGATTTATGCAGAATTTTTCCAGTTATCGTGGTCAGAAAAAAGTGACATAGATAGATAGATAGATAGATAGATAGATAGATAGATAGATAGATAGATAGATAGATATATAAACTTTTGAACTGGGGGTGGTTTTGGGTTCTGGGAGTCATGATCGGCGTAGATCTGCAAAATTTTTTCAAAATTTCCAACTTAGGTGAGAATGTAATAGGTAGTATTTCTTACGAAATCTACCTATTTTAATTCGTTTAATTTTACTCAAAGTTACTATAAAACTTAGACGAAGGAAGTAAAATGTTTAGTTGGGTGCGAAGAATAGGCATGATTGTGAACAAAAAAGTTTGGGAGACTGTTTTAATCTGCTTGCCTTTGTGGGATTTAAAATTTTTTGTTCTTTCAATTTAAAAGTCCAGTTATTTCAATTATTATTATTTTTTTTTTTTTACTTTTCATTCATTAAATTGAAAAGTCTCCAGATTTTTTCACAAATGTGTCAACAACGACCTTTTTTTTTTAATTATTTAAATTGAATCTAAAGATTAGAATATCACATTTGTTTTGTGTCTATTCACCCATTTTAAGTTAACAATGTGTTTATACAGCTGACATAAAATCTCTTTTTCTAACTCATATATTCTTCTTGGTGTTATTAAGTTTTATTTGTTCAGTCTTAGTTTTTACCCTTTCAACAGTTTTAACAGGTGTGTGACTTTAAACATACGGAGTAACTCAAAGTAGAATTTTATCACTTTCTGTTTATTCTTGCTTCAATTCTATCACTATAATCGTGGTCCAAACTCTAAATAACTTTTTTAAGTTGATTAACAATTTATAATTTCTCATTTTATATTTTCATTTGCCTGATGTTTAACAAAATATTTTTCGTCTTCAGGATTTAAATATTAATTTAGTAATGTTTTTACTAAAAGATGCTGAACCATATTTCGATTTTTTATTTTTTTTTTTTTTTTACTTCATATTCTTCATATTTTCACTTTCTTGATATTTATCAAAATATTTTTGAAATATTCATCTTTATATATATATATCATATTATCTTTATATATATATATATCATATTTTCTTTATATATACACTATATATACACAATACATTTATCATATTATGTCATTAATTATTTTTAACGCCTCGAAATATGATACTCCATTATATATCGAAGGTTAAAAATTCTTATTTCATTTGCCCGATATTTATCAAAATGTCAATTTTTTTTTTAGTTATTGCTTTTTTTATTCGATAATGATAACTTAACCTTTTGCATATTAATTGATTTACGTATCTTAACGCATAAATTCCCCATGCACCAAATTAGTCTCATTTAATTGAAGATCCAAAATATTAAATGACTGGCTATCATTTTAAGGTCCATTTACTAATTAAAATTAAATAAGTTAATTAGCGTAATAGATTTATTTTCTGTGTATCCATACATATTTCATTTAATTAAGTGTTTAATTGATTTCAAAATATTAATCGTAATTCAAATTTTCTTTTTTTCCAATAGTTGGCTTTGATATTTCAGCAGTTATTACATTATTTCCATTTTATTCAGTAATGAAATATTTCTCTTTCAAAGTTCATCGAAGCGAGAAGTGTGTGCTTCTGAAAATATGGAACAACTGAAATCAACAATTTATCATCGTCTGCATACCCCTGATCGAATCAAACCACCACACCCTTGGCCCAAACTACGTCTAGATCACTTGTATGATAGTTATAGTTACCGAAAAATTAAATCTCATACGCATGTTTTAAAAACAGTGAAGTCTTTATGAAATTGAACGTATTCTGATACAATACTTAGTGACACATACATATACATAGCGATAAAATAATGACAAATCTATATCCTCTTACGTTGGACACCGATTAATTCTATTTTCATGTTCTATCGGCATGCTAGTCTTTACCAATTAATTTTTTTCCGTATTAGAGAAGATTTTTTTTTTTTCCGACAGCCATGAAGGTAGTTGATATGAATGTAACGATAAACTAGTCGTTGGGTGCCACCGTGACACTTACCCATCATGGATATGCATAATATAAAATATAAAAAAAAAAAAAAAAACATGTGTAAACTATTTATAAAATGCATTGCAGTTTGAACCAGTCATTGGGGGCCACCGTAATACTTACCCATCTTGGATATGAATAATATAAAATATGAAAATTATTTATAAAATGCATTGCAATTTTAATAAAATCATGGCTTGATGACATCAAAAACTTTAAATGCTCTATTACTGAATTGCGTAAAAGAAACATCCTTATAACTCCAAAAATGATAATCCTATTAACTAAGAGTTTACTGCGTCGGATTAAGAGTCTCATTTCTAATTAAAATATATCTTTTAATTGAAATTTGAATGAAATACAGGGTCATGAAAAATAGAAGAGTGTGGGAAATGTGATTACAAATATCTCGGTAACTCATTATCCGATCGACTTCATTCTTAATGCAAAATTTGTTTTTTTATTGTATTTTATATTCACTACTTAAAAAACACAATTTCGAAAATTTTTATATACCTTTTATCAGAACGAATATTTCAAGAGTCCGAAAAAAATAATTCCGGATAATAGAGGTTACTGAAATTCAATAAGCTTCTTCCCATTATTACATACTAAGTACAAACCAGATTTCAAGTCTCTATCTCAATTTGTTCTTGAGATAGAACGTTTACAGGCAGACGGACGGCAATTTTTTCTTCTAAAAACTAGGGGGCTCTGCCCCCTACGAGCTACGTTCGCCAACCCCCGTTCTGACACCACAAACTGTAAAAACATTCTGATTTGATCAACCTTAAAACGATTGCGGAAGATTGAATCATAATTAAACGACCTGCTGTAATCTGCTGCTATAATCGGCCTTGTGTAATCGGCTGCTCACTCTAATATCTGCTATAATCGGGTTTCCATTCATTTTCCTTTGACCAAGGGATTTTAAAGCCGAATCAACTGCTGTCCAGACAGCTAACAACTGTTGATAAAATAAGGTTAATTAAACATTTGAAAATCAACTTGTGCAAAATGATTAAGTAAGCAATGTCATTGCATCGGGAAATTTTATAACGATGCTAATAGAAAATTCGGTATTACTCCATTATCCCGACTCCTACTTTCTATAAAAGAAAAGAACTGTCGCCAAAATATAGGATTTAAAGCCAAAAGTGCATATCTGTGGCGTCGCATTCGCATTCAATTGATACCAGATGCGTTACGCGTGGTAGTTACGTCATCGAGTGATCTTTAATTCAACGTTTATCTGTATTTTTAATTATATTTTACCAATTTATTAGTTATTTCGTTGATTTAAACGTAATTATTAAACGTAAAAATATAGCTTTTAATTGAAGGGAAATATTATTAATTACGCTGTTTTAAAATTTGCAATAATAGATAAAATATTTTGTCGAAATAAATCAATCTTACTCTACTTAATGCTTTGAAAACGTGGAATAATTTAATTATTTATCTTTTTAATATTCATGCGTAAGTATATTTTTTATTCCGTCATTTTCTACATTTATTGCTTTTAACACGTGATCATTTAATTATTATTTTAAAGTTTTATTTCTGTTTTTAATAGTCTCGTGTAAATACATTTCTTAATTGAAAGGGAATATTATTACGTGCGCTATTTTACAAATTGGCAACGGTTCAAATAATGGAATTTATGAAATATGAAATAAATCTTCGTCAAAATAATGAAAATTTTGAATAAAAAATTGAAATATAACCCCAAAAAATGAGTCAAATTGAAAAAATAATTGCAGTCTGCACACCCCAACCTTGTCAACTATATCCTTACAAATTATGGTTAAATTCCTGTGCATAGTTTTCGTTTCTATAAAACTTTTATAAGAAAATTATTTTGACCAACTTTAATATTAAATATCTCTTAAAATAATTCTTCGATTTAAAAACTGTCTACTTCAGCGTGTTTATCGAACATTTCTTTATAAAACCACCAATTTTTAAATTTTTATTTGCAATAGTTTTCTGGATATTAGTCCAGAAAGACTTCAAGGCAGAAAATCTTTATTGACAGCGGCGGCCGCGGCGGTGGTTACTTTTTTTTTTAATATAGAGAGATATGTTTTTCGGAATCACCAATGTCTGAAACGTGTAAATCCGTCATTTTTTTTTCAATTTTCAAAACGATTACGAGAGTTACCCTATACTACGTATGATGGGTAAGTAATGAAATCGTGGCTTGTTGACGTCATAAACTTTAAATGCTCTATTACTGGATTGCGTAAAAGAAACATCCTTATAACTCCAAAATTGATAATCATATTAACTAACAGTTTACTGCGTCAGAAGTGTCTCATTTACAATTAAAATATATCTTTGAATTGAAATTTGAATGAAATACAGGGTCATGTAAAATCGAAGAGTTTAGAAAACATGATTACAAATATCTCGGCAACTAATTATCCGATATACTTCATTCTTTATGCAAAAATTATGTTTTTTCATTGTCTTTTATATTCACTCCTTAAAATAAACAATTTCGAAAAATTTTATATACCTTTTATCAGAACGAAAATTTCGAGAGTCCAAAAAAAAATAGTTCCGGATAATCGAGTTTACTGAAATTCAATAAGCTTCTTCCCATTATTACATACTAAGTACATACGAAATTTCAAGTCTCTATCTCAATTTGTTCGGGAGATAGAGCGTTTACAGACACACACACACAGACAGACGGACGACAAAATTTTTTGTCTAAAAATATGTTTTACGGAATCTTCAGTATCTGAAACATGTAAATTCGTCAAAATATTTTTTTCGATTTTCAAAACGATTACAAGACTTACCCTAACGTATGATGGGTAAGTAAAAGTATGATTCAAATAATATTTTTCTTCACTTTTGAATCAATACTATCAAAGTATGTTTAAATATATCTTAGAAATATATTATGAATTTATTATTTTAGGCAAATAGGGTAAAACCATAGAGGAAAGTCTTTGTTTAAAATCGTACATTCGGGCGAAACCGGATATTTCAGTTTTGACTCAATTTGAGCAGTCCTCTAGCGGGTAATCGTTGAAATATTTAGCTTTAGGCTAGAATATAAAGCGGCTATTATAACATATCCAATCCATACTGTCATTTATTTAGTTTCTGGATTTGGTTTAGCGAATTTAATCTGATGATATTAAAAATCGCTAATATTAAATCCGTTTGCTAATATTAAAATAATTAAATACAATTGCAACAATGTTAAAAGTATACTTTTTCTTGAAGGTTTTGTTTACGCGATCACAGAGTTATTCCCTTAACTAACCTTGTACTGTTCCACCTAAATATTCGGTTCTACTCTGACGTATGCTCCATAGTGTTTTATTGATTTAACTGCATATTTTGACCGTGAACATGTTGAACAACAACTTGGGTTATCAAAAGACATTGTACTGATGAGGGGCTTTTGAAGTAAATTGAAAGTTATTAACTTTTGAATAAATGATTATTGAAAATTTTTACTTCAAGAAGAAACTAATAATAGCATATGCGGTTTTACCATACATTTTCCTAAATGACTAAAATCTCATATTTTTAAAAATAGGATTAGTAATACTTTATCTAATACGGAGTACATAACTATATTTCATTAATATAGATGCCATTGAAGCATAAGTACATGTTATGTCCAGTTTGGTCAATATTTATCAAGAACTTAAAAAAATAATAACATGATGATTTTTCATCATTCCATACTTTTTTAATCCACTTGAGATTTTAAATTGAATCCGCATATTAGAATGTTAATTTTTTTTTTCTGTCTACCCTTGCATCAGTCATTTAATTTTGTACTTACTGGATAAAAAAAATACCAATCATAACTCACAATTTCTTCTGAAAATTATTACTTCCTATTTTTTCATTAGTCAATCCCCCCCCCCTCCCCCACCGTTTTAACAAAGATAGGTGTGTGCTTGGGAATGGGTGATATGGAACAACTGAAACTAAGATTCTATAACCCTCTGTCTCCGATCGAACCAGATCACCACAACCTTGGCATACACTAAAAAAAAAAAAAATCCGTGAAAATACAAGAGATTTTCCGTTAAATTTTACGGAGAAGTTTCATGTTTCCAAAACAACAGTACAATTTCCGTAAATGACATTAGTTCCGTAAAGAATATTTCAAATCCGTAAATATGCAGAAAGTTTTCCGTAAATTTAATGGATTTTTCCGTATTTCTTTCAAAACAATGCCATTTCCGTAAATGACGTTCAGAGGTTTGCGTACAGAAATCGCCTTGTTTCAAATGCAAATTAAGGTTGTTGTATTTACTAGAGTTCTTCTAGGATCCAGGTCTGAACCAGTCCTACCCGTGGGACTATTTTTTTGTCATAAGACTCGGGCCAATCTTGGAACTCATTCTAACCGGGGTTGTGTCTGGGCGGTAATGTTTTGTGAAAATAATAGTGATATTTTTATTTTTTAGTGAAATCTTTAGAAATTTGTTTTATTTTCATAAATTACAGAAAAATATTTTTTTTAATCTACTTTTTTTTTTTCTTTATAGTGCTTTAAATTGTGAATTTTTTCACAGACGTTTTAAAATTTTATTTTAATTTTATTGAAGTGAGGCAATATTAGGTTATTAAAGGTTTCATAAAATATTATCTTTGCAAATTATCGATATGTATATTGTATGAACAAAACTGATTTGTTCTATAAATTTCTGAATTAAACTAAAATTTATTATTTTATAAATTATAATTTTTTACAAAGTTAATATTTTTTCTTTAAATTTATAAAAGTAATTAATAATTTTTTCTTTACTTTCATAAAAATGAAGTTTATGATTTTATAAAGTTTATAATTTATTTCGTTAGTTTATAATTTTATAAATTAAACTAAATTAATAAGTCCAAATTTAAACATACCTATCTCAAGGTCATTCATTTCAAAATTTTCTCTAAAAATCTATTTTTTTATTTTAATATTTTTAAGGTTTCATAAAATAATATCTTTGCAAATTATCGGTATGTGGGTATTAAACTAAACTGATTTGTGTTATATTCTAGTGAATTAAACTAAAATTTATTATTTATAAATTATAATTTTACAAAATTCATAATTTTCTCTTTAAATTTATAAAAAATAATTAATAACTTTTTGTTTACTTTATAAAATTATAAACTTCATTTTTATGAAAGTTTATAATTTATTTTGTTAGTTTATAATTTTTTATAAATTAAACTAAATTAATTTAAACTAAATTATTAAGTCCAAATTTAAACTTACCTATCCTAAAGTTATTAATTTCAAAATTTTCTCTAAAAATCCATTTTTTCGTTTTGATATTTTAAAAATTATTCATTTTAATAGAGCCATACACAAAAACTCGCAGCAAAGCTTAAATATAATAATTTAATTTATTATAAATTTGTTTATTCACATTAGTTTTTAAACTAAGAGATAAAGAAAATTTACTGTAATAGCATGTAATAAATACGTCTGCTTAAGAAAATTATTGTTTTTACTGGAATTGATAAATAAATCAACACACAAATTATTTTAAAAAGTATATGTACTATTGCAAAAAGAAACAATCATTACTGTTAATACAATATTTTACGCATATAATATATAAAAAATTTAAAATTTATCTGTTATAAAGCATCAAATAATAAAGCAAAATATTGGACAACTTTGAAAAGAAAATATTAAAGACATTGGATCTCTGAAAATATCCGTCTATGAGAACTTCAAGTTATTGCATCATTAAAAGCATCTCAAAAAGTAACAACATTTGAGCAAGCTAAGTGTCCAACCGTAGTGTAGTGGTCTGGCGCGCACGTTTAGTAAACGGAGGGTCTTGGGTTCGATACTCAGAGTGGGAAGTGGTGGTTGTTTATTAAAAACTCGCTCAGAAATGAACGAAAAAATGCGTATCTATACCTTATAAGATGTTCCTTGAGAGAAAAGTTTTTTTTTTTTTGGTCCTATAAAATTTATTTTAACGACATAAACATTTCTAAAAAATACGGAAGATATCTGTTATAAAACGGAAATTTAAAAATGGATATTTCAGAAATCACGGAAAATTTCCTGGAATTTACGGAATTTTTTTTCCATTAAAATACGGAAATAGTACTGGCGTCTCGATTGCCAGTACAATTTCCGTTATTTTCAGGAATTTTTTTTTTTTTTTTTACAGTGTATACTCCAGATTAGATCGTTTATATCCTCATTGCATTTAGTAGAAAGTTATTAAGCATTGAAACTTTACAAAATTGAGCATATCGTAAAATATTGTCATTCCCTTATATTGGATATTAGTTAATTCTTTGAGATTTCATGAAATATCTGCATATCATCAAGTATAACCTCCTCACAGAAATTATACTATTTTGACATACGGGAATAGGATGATATGAATGCAGCAACAAAAATACTGTCTAAATAGAAATGTTTTAATGTTTTTTCTTCAGTTTTTAATGGATAAACAACACCTGTAACTTTAAAAATGATTATCATGAAGTCAATTATAAATAAATATTAAGAACAGATATTTAAAATCTCTTCATTTTTAAATTCACATTTTTTTAATTATTTTATTTATTACAGATAATGTAAACTTCCGTTACCTGTACGCATATAATATATAAAAAATTTAAAATTTATCTGTTATAAAGCATCAAATAATAAAGCAAAATATAGAACAACTTTGAAATCACGGAAAATCTATGCATCTTTCGACATTAAAAACATAACTTTATTACTAGTTAACCTGAACTAATGTTTGTTAAAGATTCTTCAATAATCTAAAACATAAAACGACAACTTTTCATCATTTTGTACTTTTTCTATCTATTTCAATGTAATTAGCATATTATAATATTAAAACATATTTTCTGTCTATTCATGCATCTCCCGTTTAATAATGTGTATAGATCATATAAGAACACTAACCATAACGCAATATTTCTTCAAAAAGTTATTACTTCCTATTTATTCATTCATTAAATTTTTCTCTTCCACAGTTTTAACATAGACAGGTGTGTGCTCCTGAAAATATAGAACAACTGAAACCGACAATTTATCATCCCGTGTCTCTCACCGATCGAACCAGATCACCACACCCTTGGCCTAAGTTCGAGTCTAGATCGCTTGTAATAGTGTTAAGCTAATAAGTACGCATTTTTTTTAAAGTCTTTCTGATGATCTACTTTGAAATTTCATTACTTTCAACAGCTTACTGATCAAAATCAATGTGGTATAAATCAACATTTCGTTTGTTTACTTTAACTTGTGGTTATTTGCCATCGTACAAATAGTTTGTGTTTCTGTTCTATGTAAATTACAGTACATATAGATATCGGGGTTTATCAAAATTCATCATAACTTAAAAATAAAATAAGGTGACTTTTTCATATTTCGTATACTTTTTCGTTCTATTTAAACATTTCAATTGGAACAGCTTATCAGAAAAAGAAATATATTTTCTGTGCATTATTTATTCTTTGTATTACCAATTTTACACTCAGACATTATCTAAAAAAACATGGTTAAAAGTTCTATAAAAAAAGTCCTTCATTATTATAAATGTTAAAAAGTTTCACATAAAACTGTCACCATTACACAAAAGTGCTTTCACTCCGGCTAGAGCATCATCAGTTCTAACTCTCAAGCATCCGACTCTTCGCTATATATCTCACTGGGGGTTGAAGAATTGTGAAAGCGCTTTTGTGTAATGGTGACAGTTTTATGTGAAACTTTTAAACATTTTTAATAATGAAGGACTCTTTTAATAGAACTTTTACCATGTTTTTTTAGATAGTGTCTGAGTGTAAAATTGGTAATACGAAGAATAAATATTAAATATACATACATTAATAAATAAATACCTTAATATTTTCTGTGTATTCATGCGCATGCATTTAATAATGTGATGAGTTGGTATAAAAAATAATTATTACCCAATATTTCATCTCAGAAATTATTACTTCCTATTTATTCATTCGTCAAATTTGTTCTCTTCTACAGTTTTAAAACGTCAGGTTTGTGTTTCTGAAGATCTGGAACAACTGAAACTAAACACTTTATCGTCTTCTGTCTCTTCCTGATCGAATCAGACCACCACACCATTGGCATAAGTTGGATTCTAGAATACTTGTCATAACACAAAATAAGTACAAGTTATTTTTTGGGCATATAAAATATTCTGAAGATCGATTTTGAAATTGAGTTATTTTCACTAGAAAATTGAGTAAATTAACGTATTAACACGCTACATTGCATTTGTTTACTTTTTGTTGTTGCCATTCATCAGTGAATAAACAACTAGGATTTCTGTACCACGTTATTAGTTTTTATCATAGATGGATGCCTAGGTTGGTCAAAATTCAAACGAATCAAATAAACTACTACTACTACTAACAATAATAATAAGATGACATTTTAATATTTTTAAATTTATCGATCCATTTAAACATTTGAATTAAATCTCTATATTAGAATTATTAAATTTGCTTGCTGTGTGTTCATGTATTTCTCATCTAATAATGTGTTTAATTGACATAAAATCACTAATCATAAATAGAAATTTCTTTTTGAAGTTATTACTTCCTATTTATTCATTTATCCAGTTTTTCTCTTCCACAGTTAACAAAGACAGGTGAGTGCATTTGAAGACATGGAACAACTGAAATCCACATTTTTTTTTCATCCCCTGTCTCTTGCTGATCGAACCAGATCACCACACTCCTGGCTTAAGTTTGAGTCGAGATCACTTGTAATAGTGTTACACTAATAAATACAAATTTTTTTTAGATCTGAATCTAAAAAATTTCTGAAGTATTAAGAAGGAGTATTTCTGAAAATTTTTTGATTTTGATGTTTAATTACTTGCAACAGCAAACCGATCAAAATCAATGAGATATTAATCTAGATTGTATTTGTTTACATTCTGATTTTGACATTCGCCATTCTACAAATAACTCATATTTCTGTACTAGGTATATTAGTGTATACACAAAGTTGCAAGTACCTTAAAAATCATCCTGAATTTAATGGTGATGATGATAATAATTGCTGGATAGAATAACGAAGTCATATCCCACTTTTGCAACTCTCTAATTTAATAGAGACATTTTCTACAAGTCGAAAACAACACCAGGTGTCCAACAATTTTTCAGTCAAGCTAACGTCATAAAATCCACCTGTCGCCGAATGTGACAGCTGGTTAGTGTCACACACTAAAGGCGATTTATGACGTATAATTTCACACAGCCATAAAATTTAGCTTAGACCACCAACCTAGAGATACCAGGTTCCCACGTCACCAGATGCTTTGAGTCCTACAGCCACATGGAAGGAGGAGTTTGCTCCCACGAACCAAAGGAGAGTCGTGCCATTTATGCAGATCTGATAAATCAGTAACCATCCCTGAAGTCGGAGGGGCGTGGAGTTCTAACAGGAACAACAAGATTGGTGAAAGGTGACAATAGGGGAAGATGCAAGACATTCGAACAATTTTACTTCGAATTAAAAAAAATCTGTAAAATAAAATATCATTCTGGACTAAGATTCGCAGTTAAGAGGTTGTACCTCTCAATGTTAACTTCGAAGTTAGCCAGATCACCTCTCGCCACTGTTATTTAACTATGTCTTCATATGACTTAGTGATTTTAACTTAGACTTTTTGTAAAAAGGACTAAAATGAACAAGTAAATGCAAGTTGTGTTGTGAAAAGCCAAGAAAAGCTTTAAATCTTCAAGGAGAATGCAGAGCTATGTTTAGTGCACCCAGGTATGATTTCCAAATAAATGCAATTGCTGTGACAAAACTTTACTTAATTTTAATATTAAAAATTGCTATTGAGAAACGTTTTCTTATCATCCTAGGATCAAAGACATCTGTAGCCAATTAAAATAAAAGTGTAACTAATTTTATGTTAAGGGGTCAGGTAACCTTTGAACTCACAAAATACATGAAAAAGTGACCTCTATATGAATTACCATAATTCAGTAACTATTTGACTTTGAATTATAAAATTTAAAATGCGTATTAATAAAGGTTTATTTTATAAATTAAAATTCTCCAAAAATGTACACACTCATATAAAGCTTTTAAATTTATTTTAAAATATAATAAATTTTTTACGAAAGAATTATTCTTGCATGTACTGCGCGCACGATTTTTCACATTTGAAATGCTAAAACCATTAAAAAAAAATTAATGAGTACATATATAATGTGTTCTCAAAATGACCTACGATGAAAAAAAATAAAATGAGTAGTTCTTGAGAAAAAAATTTTTTTTAGAGAAATTCGAAATAACGAGTTTTTTTAACTACAAAATAGTCATAAATTCTAAACTTGTTATTTGAGAAACATAATAGTAGGTCATTTTGTGCATATGTCCGGTTGAGACATTCAGTCAAAATTTCATTAAATTCTAACCAACCATTTTTCCTAAATCGTGCGCGCAATGACCAAAATCGTCGTTTTGAGAAAATTGACTTCAAAGATCAAACCTGCCCTTGATCATATAAAAAAAAGCTCAAACTGTTTTAGACATAACTCCATTTCTAAAGGGAATTTTTGCACGAGGTTTATTTTAAATTGTTCCTAAAGAATCATAGTTAATTATAAGCTAATAATTTTTTTTTCGAATTTCTGATACTTTAAAGGTTACCTGACCCCTTAAGTAATATTCTTTTAGAATGACTGACAATGGTGAATATTCAGCAGCATTGCTGTTTTTACGATTCAAGTTCATTATTCACCTTTTTATGTTGCAAGTATTCAATAATGAGCTATGTAGATATTTTGTAAATTATTCTACTTTCTATTGTTTAATTATTTTAAATAACCTTTTGTAAATAAACTTTTTGTGTTTAATTTTAACTTAGTCTCCTCATTCATGTTTATTATAGTGTGATATTCTTTTAGTCAATATTTATTAGCAGAACTAAACAGCGGGCTTGATGGTTCAACCATAAAGACAATTTCCTTCAAATTAATAATCACAACGCTATACGTTTTCTAGGAAAATAGCACTCTAATTTTATATTATTATTCAGTTATAGAAAAATCATAGCTGTTTCCAAAAGATTGTCCCAGGTTGTACGATCACTTTACCTTTTATTAAAAAAGGCCACCAAAATTGCCTCTAAAATAATTGGTGATTCACTATCTGGAAGAGAGATATAAAGCTTTTCAAAAACTACCTATAAATTTTACAACTATAATTACAAATCTCTCCAACCACAACAACAACAATAATAATAATTATAATAACAGTAATAATAACAATAATTATAATATGACGACTTTTCATCATTTCAAGCTTATTTGATCCATATGAACATTTCAATTGAATCAGTATATGAGAATATTAAATTTAATTTCTGCGTATTCATGCATCTCTTATCTAATAATGTGTTTAGTTGACATAAAATCATAACCCAATATTTCTTCTTAAAGTTATTACTTCCTATTTATTCATTCATGAAAATTTTCACTTCCACAGTTTTAACAAAGACAGGTGTGTGCTTCTGAAGATATGGAACAACTGAAACCAACAATTTATCATCCCCTGTCTCTCCCTGATTGAACGAGATCACCAGACCTTTGGCCTAAGTTCGAGTTTAGATCCCTTCCAATAGTATTACTCTAATAAATACAAATTCCTTTCTGAGAGATTCTGAAAATATTCTGACAATCTGTTTTCAAATGTAATTACTTGTAACAGCAAGCCGATAAAAATCAATGAGATATTAATCTAGATTGTATTCGTTTACATTCTGATGCTGACATTCGCCATTTTACAAACAACTCGGATTTCTATGCTTGGTATATTAGTGTGTACATAAATATGCAGGTTGTTTAAAATTTATCCCGAATCTAATGATGATAACAACAACAACAACAACAGTAAAAATAATAACAATGATAATAATAACAATAACAATAATCATAATACGACGACCCTTCATCGTTTCAATCTATTTTGATCCATACAAAAATTTCAATCGAATCAGTGCATTAGAATATTAAATTCAATTTCTGTGTATTCATACATCTCCCATCTAATAATGTGTTTAGTTGACATAAAATCACTTATCATAACCCAATATTTCTTCTTGAAGTTATTACTTCCTATTTATTCATTCATCAAATTTTTCCCTTCCACAGTTTTAACAAAGACAGGTGTGTGCTTCTGAAGATATGGAACAACTGAAACCAACAATTTATCATCCCCTGTCTCTCCCTGATCGAACGAGATCACCACACCCTTGGCCTAAGTTCGAGTCTAGAACACTTGTAATAATGTTACGTTAATAAGTACAAATAACACAACCAGTTGAGGGCAAAATGCTATTTGGAATTCCAATGGCATTGAGAACTACATAGAGAGCGTTTGATGTCATGGTGTTAAAACTTTTCCATAGCAGATCTTTTGTTGAAATCACCATGCTTGTCACGTATTTTTCTTTGTCTTTAGATGAGGAAAGAAGCGTTATCCAGCTAGAAGTGCAAAATTTGTGATCGGATTGTTTTCATTACAAAAAGGTCTCTTGTTTTAGAACATGAAGTAACTCTTTTTTTTCCTTAACGTGGGAGCACGTAGAGGCCCCGAGAAAAATTTCCAATTAAAGTTTTATTTAATACTGCTTAGTGTTTATTCTCTGATATTGTTGCGCTAATTAGATCATGTCAGCATCGTAAAGATCTTTATGATGCTGAAATGGATGTTTTTCTTATTTGTTTGTTTTTAAGGATTTTCAACACAGTTGAAAAGTATCTATGACTTCAGTTTGAGTGGCCGTCAGTCTATTTGGCTGTCTGTCTGTCCGTGCTCTAGATCGCATAAATATACTTGGATTACAATGAGCTTGATACCTGTTATTGAGGATTAACATAAGACAATGAAAACTACAGAGATTTGGATGTCATGTGTTATAACTTTCTCATTGCCTATTGAAAGTGGAGTGTTTAGCATTTATAGTTCGTTTACAGGGGCACACAAAATAATTTCGTTCCATTACAAATGTTTTACACAGGCTGCAAAACCGTTATATTTATAACCGATAAAAATTTCAAAGAGTTCGTAAAATAAGAATTATTTTTTTAACTATTAAACGAGTCGAAGTGAAAAAAAAAAGTCTTCTTGCCAGCGCTTTTACCACTAAATATCAATATTTTTCACGATTTTTTTACTCGCGCAACGAAAACATATTTTTAACTCTTAAAATTTTCGAAGAGTTTGGACAGTATCCACTATTTTTTAAGCATCTAATGTACACAACGATACGACGTATCGTATAGAAAGATTTTTGTTTAAATATATAAAAACATTCAACATTGATTTTGGTACATTTAAGATTATTAACATTGGTCCGTTCAACGCCGGGCGGGTTAGCTAGTATTTTTAATTTCTATGGACATAACAAATTTTCTTTAGGATCTAAAGGCCAGAATTATATATATATATATATATATATATATATATATTTAAATGAGTCTTTCTGTAAAAATCCTAGTGAAACCAACTTTATAATTGTGTTTAGAAATTTCCATGCAACATTTTCCCTTTTTTGTATGCAAACAGTTACAATTTGTTATAGATTATTTTTCTCCTATTTCGATTTTTTTTTAAATTCTAAGTGTATCTTATATATATTATTATATTTTATCTTCTACCATGAATAAATGCTAATTAAATAATACAGAAATAGCTAATTTGCAATTTCAAAGGAGAAGTATAATAATATAAACCTATAGATTAGTTTTCAAATTCTGTTAAAATATTACACCGATAATTTTCAATACAATTTAGATCATTATCATTGGCCCGTTCAACGGTGGGTGAGTCAGCTAGTATTTTTATTTTGTAAGGACACAACAAATTTTCTTTAGGATCTAAATGCTAGAATTATATATATATAATTTATAATAATATCATTTAAATATATATATTTAAATGAGTCTTTCTGTAAAAATCCTAGTGAAACCAAATTTATAATTGTGTTTAGATATTCCCATGCAACATTTTCTCCTTTTTGTATACAAACAATTACAAATTACTATAGATTATTTTTCTCCTATTTTGATTTTTTTATATTTTAAGTGTATCTTATATATATTATTATATTTTATCTTCTACCATGAATAAATGCTAATTAAATAAAACAGAAATAGCTAATTTGCAATTTCAAAGAAACTTTTTACTCGGGCAACGAAAACATTATATATTTAACTCCTAAAATTTTCGAAGACTTTGGACGGTATCCACCATTTTTTTAAACATCTAATGTACACGACGACACGACATATCGAATAGAAAGATTTTCGTTAAATATATAAAAACATTCAACATTGATTTTGGTACATTTAAGATTACTATCATTGCCCCATTCAACGCCGGGTGGGTCGGGTCAGCTAGTATTTTTAATTTGAAGAGACAAAACAAATTTTCTTTAGTATCTAAAGGCCAGAATTTTATTTATTTATTATTATTTTTTTAAATGAGTTTTTCTGTAAAAATTCTAGTGAAACCAAATTTATAATTGTGTTTAGAAATTTCCATGCAACATTTTCCCTTTTTTGTATGCAAACAGTTACAAATTACTACAGATTATTTTCCTCCTATTTCGATTTTTAATAAAATTTTAAGTGTATCTTATATATATTATTATATTTTACTAGGGGGCCTACCCCCTGCGAGCTACGCTCGCCAACCCCCGCTCAGACTTCGAGGCCTGTAAAAACATGACAGCGTGCTTTATTTTAAAAATATTGGTAAATCTGTAATTGGATTGCCATGCTTTTAACGTTTTAATGGGACATTTTTCGATTATCATGGCCTCATACACAGCTGTTGCGACAACTGACGACTGTTTTCGGGATTGATACGTAAAAGCAATTACTACTTGAAAACCAGCTTGTATAAAATGGTTAGGTTTAAATTGTGACTACCTCTCGGACTTTTATAACAACAATCTCTATTCTATTCTTCCTTTGCGTTTAAGGATGAGAAAAATTCCATCTGCTTGTGAATAACATTAAGAACCACGGTATTGAAAAGTACTATGTTATAAACATTTTCAGCAACAGGTTTTAATTTTCTCTCTATTTTAGTGCACCATCATGCATATTTTCATGTTATTTTAAATAAGTAAATTATTTTTTTAATTAATATGTATATACGAATTTTCTAATAATTATTTATCATACAAAATGAATTAAATATTTTGTGCATGCATGCCTGCATTTATTCGGCATCAATTGATGAGATATTTAAACAAATTTGCTATCCGCGGTAATTTTACACCATGTTCTGTCACTTGAATATTGTCCATAAGAAAATCGGGTACTTTTCCATTATAGGATCCTTTGCTTTTAGGTTTGGGAGTTTATTCGAGCTTCAAAAAGGGATAGATTCGTTAATATACATAGATTTGTTGCCAAAAGTTATGAAAATAAGCCCAATGAACTTTCGGTGCTTTTCTATTATAGGGGTCTTGACGCTTTTTTAAAAAGCTTGGCGGAAAAAACCAAGCAGGATATTTTATTCCTCCGTTCAGTTGGGCAATTATTATTTTATATATTAGTTTCAAATATCCGAATTAATGATTTTATAAATTCGTTTAGTTAAATTTTACAAAAAAATAACAAAATGATATCAATAAATAATAATTACTATTAATTCCTTTTCCCCCCTTTCTTTTGCGTTTACCTAAATGACGTCATTTGGACGAATTTATTCAAAATATTTTCAGTTTATAAATTAAATTAAATGCTGACAGACGATTAAATCCTGACGATAGAAATGTCATTTTTTTTTCAAATTTTCCTGAAAAACATAATTTAATCATAATCTTGCCTTCATTATCGATTGAAATAAAAGATAAATTCAATTTCAATTTGAAAATGACGAATAAAAAGAAATCAATAATCCCTATCGGGATCCTTTTCAATTTTTTTCCCTTTTTTGTCACAAAAAAACTGAGTAATTAGTTGCCATCATTACAGAAATGTCATTAAAATTAGAAAAAAATTAATATCTCGAAAACTAATTCCAATTTCAAAATCCTATTACCAGTTTTGACATCCGCGGATTTTTATGAACAATAGGTATTAATTTCACCATCAAGCGTTTAATATTTTATTAAAAATAGCCTTGAAACATAATCAGTCGTTTAATCAGTCGTGTCATAAAATCGTTTCATAAATTCGTTTCATAAAATCGTTTCACAAATTCGTTTCATTAGGATTTTATATATATAGGGTAGATTTTCCACCCTGAAAAAATGCTAATTAAATAAAGCAGAAATAGTTAATTTGCATTTTCGAAGGAGAAGTATAATAATATGAATCTTTCAAATTCTGTTAAATATTACACCCATAATTTTCAATACAATTTAGATCTATTCACTAATTTCACATTCACTGATCTTATCTATCTTTCAATGGTAATTAACGTGAAGTATTCAAATGATTGTTGTGTCGTTTCTATTTAGTAGCGGCTCCGATACAGACGAGTTCAATGTCATTACAAGCGCATTTAAAAGCTGACCGGTAACTATAGGTATGTGGGCATATTCAATTATTCTTTTCAGTTTACTTCGCTAAGTATGTTAATCAATAAGCAGAATAATGAATTAACGGAACATTATAATGAACTGATTATAGTTTAGATAATTATAAGCGTCAGTCGATTCCATATTTATAATTGTCCGAACTACAAACACTACACTTTACTTTTCGTAATATTATTATTTTAATGTTTTATAGCAAAAATAATGCTTGTATCTGATTGAAGATATATTTGAATGCCTAAGAGGGACTGCTCAGACTGGGAACCAGATCTGTAGAGCATAGATGTCCCTCCCGGTCCCTTTATTAAGGTCTTTAAAAAAAAAATACATATTTTAGCTGGAGCTGAACAGTATTAAAAAGTTTTCTTTACTTTATTAATTTATTTAAAGACTATCAAAACCGAACACAGAAAGGTGCCGTCTATCCGAATTTTCTTTTTTCTTTCGTTTTTTTTTTTTTTTTTTTTTTTTTTGTATTTCTATCTAGGCTACAGGGATAGCCATTTAAAACTGCACTGAAATAGTAAATATTTATATTATTCTAAATGAAACGTACCGTTAAGCAGTATTGAGCAGAAAAAAACTTCTATAATGGGTGCTTTTCTTTCTTTCTTTGCTTCTTCTTCTTCTTTTTTTTTTTTTTTTTTTTTTTTTTTTTTTTAATTTCTATGCGGGCAATGAAGGTAACAATTTAAAATTGTATAAAAAACAAGAAAATATGAAGATGACTTCCAGAAAATATATTTTTAAAATAGTAATATTAATATATGTTTTTTTTAACAAAAGATACTTTTATAACCTGGAAAGTACCATCTAAACGTAAGTTTTTTGATTTTTTTTATAACTTCATCCGTGGTCCTGAAATTGCGTTTTTAAAATGCAGAGAAAACGGAAAATGTAAAAAAGAACTAACGTCACAAAATATATACATTTTTAAATACTAAACATTCATGCATTTTGTCTCAAATGAAAAGTATCATCAGTAACAGAAAGGTACCGTAAACATGTACGCAATTTTTTTTTGTATCTCTATAAGGAACTCAGCGTTTGAAATTTTAAAATTCCGAAAAAAGCAACGTTTACTACCTCTGTGTTTGAAGAACTACATTTTCCCTGGATATGCATGCAGAGCCCGATTAAGGATGTCTGGGGCCCAAGGCCCATCAGCTGTACAACCCCTTCCCCTATATCAAATTAGTACTGGGTAGCTCCTTCAGGTGATCCTGATTCGGCCGCTGAAGTACGGAAGATGACCGGGTGCCTGGCTTTGCCGGCCTTGCATTGACATGACAGGGGCAGGTATGTGGGCGAATCACAATCCCTGAGCGGTGACCCATGGAGAAAGAGATGCTGATGACCTGGTGGTCGTGACTTTTCGGATCACCCCCGGCTAGCCCGTTTCTCGGGAAAGATTTTTTCTAGGCGTATCACGAGAGATGACACGTAGTAGGTCAATTCCCAGTGCCAGGCCTAAGTTGGTAAGCTGGCATGGACGGCAAAGGCTAGCTAATGTGATAGGACCTCATCCACGGTTTTCTGAGGCAAGATGCATGCGACAACTCCGATTTGCAAGGACCGCATGTGACTCCGTAGTGCTGTCTAGTAGAGTACGCGAGGCTGCGAACAGCATTCCTCGGTACTGGCAGACGGCGGAGCGTGGACAACAGCATGAGGAGAAGTCCAACAGCCGTGTCCTTTATGGACTAGCTCTCCCTTGCGGTCCCGGTGCAGCTGGAGTAGTTCTGGGCTGCCCTTGAGGCTTCGGTAGAGAAAGGAGACGCTCATAACGACCACAAGGTAGTTCTTGCCCATGGTAGCCACCTTAGTGGCACTATTGCTCGTATCATTGCTCTAATAGGGGGTTGCACGGTTGAGAGCGCCTCGGTGCTCAGGTATTAAGCTGCCGAGGGGTAAGGAGTGTTAAAGATCGTGGGTTTGGGCCCGCGGGGTCCCTACTCTGGAGCCCACAGCCTAAGTAGTGGCGTGTCTATGCGAAGAGGGGAAAGCTTCTGGTGCATATTCCCGGGCCTGTGGCGGAGCCAATGTTTCCATTCATAGCTGACAGGCTAGTGATTATCTTTGTAGGTTTTTCATCTCCGAAGGCGTTTGTAAATGAACTGCGTGCCCAGGAAATTTGGAAATAAGGCTTAGGGACCGATCATTCTCGTAGGTGTCCGGTGTACCCGAAGCCTCCGGAAAACATGTGAACTATGAGCAATGTGGTAATGCCCTCTAGTGCAAGGATACTACTGTCGTAGTGACCAGTCGTCAATTGTGGTGTCAGGGGGAGTGACATGCATTGGATAAAGCCCCGCCACGACCGGAAATATAAGGCCTGTGCGGTTTCCTAGGACAACTGGGCTCGCCTGGCAGATTTGCGCGCAAGGATTCAGGAAACCTAGGTCCGTAAAGTAGGCTGCCTAGTTTTATATCAAAATAGTAGCTAGATTTTTTTTCCCAGGAGTATTTGAAAAATTTACCCCATATTATAAAAAATGCTCATTAAAATCAGGTTAACTTAAATTTTCTTTAGCTATTTGATACATGCTATATTATCTTAAATATACTTTTATTTTAAGTATTTCTTAAAAAATAATTCTAATAAAAATATTTTGTTTACAGTATACCTCATTTAAGCTGTTTTCGGAGAACGGAAAAGGCCAGGTGCTTATAGAGGATGCTAAACTGAAAAAAATGAAAAACTCAAAAATGAGTAAGTCCATGTACTCATTTCGAAATGAGTATTTTTGGATCAAAAATGAACATGTGCATTCTCAAAAATGAGTAAGTTCATGTACTCATTTCGAAATGAGTATTTTTGGATCAAAAATGAACATTTGATCAAACCCAACATACTTGTATATTTCAGAATGTGTAATGACGAAATTTCGGAGCCTAAATAGCTATTATTTGAAGGAAAAACGGAGAATAAAAGAAATGAAAAGTGGATCTGGTTGTTCGGGATTTTCATCAAATTGGATCCTTTACCACACATTTACTACTCTTTTTTTTCTCACATTTTACACATCTACTTTTTTTTTTCTTGATAGTACTTCAAAATTATGATTTTTTTCCCACTAATTTTTGAAAATTTATTTTAACTTTATTAACGTGAGGCAATATTGTGTTATTTAAAAGTTTCATAACGTAATATCTTTGCAAATTATAGCTATGCAAATTGGTATTAAACTAAACTAATTTGGCTTACAAATTTATAAATTACGCTAAAGTTTATTATTTTATAAATTATAATTTTACGAAGTTTATAATTTTTTCCTTAAATTCATAAAATTAGTTAATATTTTTTCTTTACTTTTATAAAAATAAAGTTTTTAACTTTATAACGTTTTTAATTTATTTCGTTAGCTTATATTTGTATAAATTAAACTAATTTAATTTAAATTAAATCAATCAGTCCAGATTTAAACCTACCTATCCCAAGGTTATTAAGTTCAAATTTGTCTCTAAAAATCATTTTTTTTTAAACTATTTAGTTTAACCGAACCATACGCAAAAGCTCTCAGCATAGCTGAAATATAATAGTTTAATTTATTATAAAAAATTTTATATACATAATTTTTTTTTAAATAAGACATAAAAAAATATTTTAATAGCATGTAATAAACACGTCTGATTAAGATAATTGTTGTTTTTATTTTGATAAATAGATAATCAGGCAAATAATTAAAAAAAAGTATATGTTAGAATAAAGAAAATGTTGGTACTGTTGCAAAAAGAAGCAATCAGTATTCTTAATACAATGTTTTACACATATAATACATAATAAATTGAAATTTATCTGTTATAAGGCACCAAATAATGCAGCAAAATATTGAAAATTATGAAAAGAAAATATTAAATCATTGGAACTGAAAAAACCCATCTACAGATGAAACCTCAAGTTTTTGCATCATAAAATAACTAACAACATTTGAAAAGGTGGCGTGACCACTCATGGCCCGTTGGTCTAAGTCGTCATGTTAGTATAAGGGAGATCACGGGTTCGATTCCGCTCATGACAAGGGTTGGTTAATTACTATAAACTCACGCAGGAATTAAAAAAATGAGCCAGAAATGAATGTATCCCTTATAAGGTTGTCTTCGCGAAGTAACTTTTTTTTAATTCTATAAATTTCATTTTAACGACATAAAAATTTCTAAAAAAAAAAAAAAAAAAAAAAAAAAACAGAAGACATCTGTTATAAAACGGAAATTTATAAACGGAAATTTATAAACGGAAATTTCAGAAATCAAGGAAAACTTCCTGGAATTTACGGATTTTTTTTTCCTGCTAAAATACGGAAATAATACTGGCGTCTCGATTGCCAGTACAATTTCCGTTTTTTCAGGAAATTTTTTTTACAGTGGGGATAAAAAATGAGTACATAACACTTCATATTTGAATACATCCATGGGATAAAAAATGAGTACATGTGTTTCTCAATTTTGAGTACATTTGGATCGGAGCTATTTTGAGTATGTGACGTATTCAAAATTGAGTACTTTTTAATCAATTTTGAGTACCCATTTTTTTCAATGTATTACTTAGATACCGGAGCTTGAAGCACTCTTTCGTTCTCGGAGATTTATGAATTTCACGTCTATCTGTCTGACTACCCGTCTCATTACCAATCTGTCTCCCCATATGTCTCCCCATCTCCTTAACAACCTCCCTAACCGTGTTCCTACCCGTGTTTCTACCCGTCTCTCAACACGTTTCATTATTTCAACACTGCTCATTGTCTCTCTATGCGTCTCTCCACCCGTCTCTCTACTAGTATGTCTCGATACGTCTGTCCGTCTCTCTACCCGTCTGTCTGTCTCAATACCCGTCTCTGTACATGTCTGTCTGTCTCTCTATCAGTTTACCTGTCTCTTTATTTGTCTCCCTACCCGTTTTTCTGCCCACTTCTCAACACGTCTCATTGTCTCCCTTCGCGTTTCTCTACCCGTCTCTCTACTAGTATGTCTCTCTACACGTTTGTCCGTCTCACTATCCATCTATGTACATGTATGTCTGTCTCTCTATCTGCCTACCTGTCTCTCTATTCGTCTCCCTACACGTCTCGCTACCCGTTTGTCCCTCTCTCTACTTGTTTGTTTACCCCACTGATTGTCTCTATAACACGTCTGTCCCTCTCTCCACCTGTTTGTTTACCCAGCTGATTGTCTCTCTACACTGTCTGTCTCTCTATCCGTCTATCTGTCTCTCTACACTGTCTGTCTATCTACCCGTCTATCTGTCTCTCTACCCATATATCTGTCATTCTACCCATATTTCTACCTGACTCACTACCCGTCTGTCTGTCTGCTTATCTGTCTACCCGTTTCTGTTTCCGCGCATGTATGATGTCTTTCCCCCCGTTTCTCTCACTTTCTGTATCTTTATCTATCTATATATTTAACTATCAATAAAACATCATTCTACAAACCGCGTATTTAAGCGTTTCATTAAATTCGAATCATATGTTTGTTTCATATATTCGAATTCATATTTTAGTCGTTTCATAAAATTGTTTCATTAGGATTATATATATATATATATTCAATTTTAAAACAATAAATAAATATATATATATATATGTTTATTATAGGGTAGATGTATGTATAATATATATATATATATATATATATGAAACGCAGATCAACATTCCGTCATTTTTGACGGGCGTTATATACTAGTATATATATATATATATATATATATATAGGGTAGATGTAAGTATATATGTATACGTATATATATATATATATGTGTGTGTGTGTGTGTATGTATATAAATTAGGATAATTTTTATCGTGTTGCAATAGTAATTTAACGGTAAAAACTATTGTAGCTTATTTTCTATATTTTTAAAATGAATTTAAGGTAATTTTTTTTTTATTCCACCTATCCCTAGATTTATAATTGTATATCTAAATTGGCTCTTTGCATTTCTGTAAGAAATAGCATGTTATAAATCATCAATATCAAATCATATATATAATATAATTAGTTATAAAGAAGTAGCATGAATTTTTACCACATTTGTTTAGATTTCGTTTAGTTATGTTAAAACATATTTTGTATAAACAAATATTAATTAGCAAAGAAATAATTCATGTATAATTTCGAATGAGAGATAGGAGTGTAATTACTGGATTAGTTTTGAAATTACATTAACTATTACACCCATGCTTTTCAAAACAATTTAGATCTGCTCAACAATATACCATTTACTGATGTTATCTTTCTATCAATGGTAATTCAATTAGAGTATTCAAAAGACTGTTATGTCATTTCCATTTTGTAATGGAGCAGAGACGTATCAGTTCAATGCCATTATAAATGCACAAAAAAGTTGAACGGTAATTATAAGTATGTGGGCAAAACAATTAGCTTTTGCAGTTTATTCCACTGAATAAATTAATGAATATAAACAGCATGACGGATAAAAAGAAATTTATATTGCACTGATTTTAGTTTTGATAATTGTAAACATTAACTATTAAAGTACTAATGTTTATATGTAAGCACAACCCATAGACTATAATTTTCTACTTTTTTGTTCTGCTTTGTAATGCATCTAATTTGCGAAAAAAAAAATTAAAATTTCAATACTAAAAAGTTTTGTTCCTTATCTTACTAAAATATTTATTTATTGTTTTGGACATAAACAAAACATAACTCACAACCATAGAATATTATCAACCGTATTGCATAGGGAAAGTAATTGTGATTATAGGGTTAATAAATTAGGAGGTAATTAAAGAGGTAACCTGATTAAATTTTATTAATCGTTAATGCAAGAGATTTGAATATCAATAACTGCAGTCTGCAGCCAATTATACCCAATAAAAGGATAAAAAATAAGTAATAATTTATTATGCAAATGCAAATTGCATTAATAATAGTTAATTGAACACGTTAAGAAAGTTAGCCAATAAAACAAAAATTTTAAACACTTCTAGGCGTGCATAATATAACTAAAGAAATATAATTTAGATTAGGCGACACAGTTTTAACCCTTTTCCAACATAGTTGACAAGTGTTTATGAATTCAGTTTGTCCGTCCGTCTGGCTGTGCTTTAACTCGCATAAATATACTCGGAATGACATGTAATTTTTATATGTTAACGGGTTTACTATAGAATGTTCACTATTGAAAATGAAGCGTGTAGCATTTATAGTTCATTTACAGGGACACACAAAAAAATTCCGTTACATTACAGTCCATGGAGAAAAATAGTTTGAGGTGTATTTTATTTAAATTGCTTATTGAGCTGTATTAAAAAAACTGTGTTAAATTGTGTGAGCACTGTATTAAAAAAAATAATAATAATATTCTGTTAGTATTGGAAAGTATTTCATAATTTATGCCCTGTTGCATGAATTTTTGTTCTTATTTTTTAATTAGACATGGTATTCGTAAACTTTTATAACAAAATAAGAAGATGATAGTACTCATGATGACTCAGATGAGTACTCTTTATGATAGTACTCATAAAGATGATTAATCTTTTGTAAAAGAAATCAAATGCGAAATCCCCTTACTCATTCAAAATACTCACTGCCTGCCAAACCCGGATTTTTGTTCATAATTTTAACCCTCTGAACGTCCCAGATCTTTCCTGCAATTTTATAAGAATGCTCATAAAACTCTGGTTAACTGAAAATTTCTATCGTAGATTAGTAATTATTGCTTAAATCATAATTCTATTAAAAGTATTTTTGTCTACAGCCAGTTACAATTGTTTTGGGTAAACGAAAAAATACGAGACAGCAGCTAAGCTTTTTAACACTTTCCAACATAGTTGAAAAGTGTGTATGAATTCGGTTTGTCTGTCTGTCTGCCGTATGTTTGTCCTTGCTCTAATTCACGTAAATATACTCGGATTGTCATGCAATTGATATATGTTATTGAGGTTCGCTATAGTATACTTGGTATAGAAAATGCAATATGTAGCATTTATAGTTCATTTACAAGGACACGCAAAATAATTCCGTTGGGAAAAAATTGTTTGCAGTGTATTTTAATGATGTTACACTATTTCAAAGATATTGAAATTTATATATATCACTGAGGTGAACAACAAGATGCTTACTGTTGAATATGGTCCGAATGGTATTTACCATTCATATACAGAGACACACAAAAGTGTTCAATTACAGTACTGTCCATGAACAATAATTGCTGGAACTGCGTTTTCAGTTGTGGCACGCGTTTTTAAATTTAACTAATTTTTAGGGTTTCGTTCATCTCACGAAACCCCATTACTCCCGCTCCGTTGTCTGTCCGTCACAGAGCCATTCTCAAAAACTATGTAACTTACAGAGTTGAAACTTTGTGTATAAATCTGAATACCAGCTAAAGAGCTCAAAATATTAAAATTTGAAAAATTCGTGTTATTTTAATGAATAGAGATAAAAAACCAAAATTCTAACAGCCTTTCCCTATTAAATTTAAACATTTTTCGTTATAGCAGATGCCAAAAATTAAAAATTCACGATGAAATTTTTTCTACAATAATTAATTTTCTATCAGACGATTTCCACGTGAAAAATGAAAATGAAATAAAAAGTTTCACCCATTGAAAAAAAGATTAATATGAAATAAAATTGATTGACGTCATAGTGGTAATAAAACGAAAAGATTTCTTAATAATACAAGGAGTATGAGTATGTGTATGTACACAAAGCAGATTAATATCACGTCATTAGAGAATTAAAAAGAAAATCTGACGTCATATCGGAAGTTTAACGTATTTTTCAAATGTTTCAGAATAATACAAAGCGAGTATCAATATGAGTAATAAAGAATAGTAAATATATGATATAAATGCTGGACGATTACACCATGAAACGTTACTACATTAAAGACGTGGGTATAAAACATCACAAATTTACTGAGTGGTGTATACAAAACGTTTGTATATACCATTCAGTAAATTTGTGATGTTTTATACTCACGTCTTTAATGTAGTAAATATATGAGTTTGAGGAACGTATTGAATCATGATAAAAACCCGATTATGGAAATATTCGCATATTTTAACATTTTGAAGGTGTACAACATGTTTAATTTTGAAATTATTATTTTTTTTAAATATCGCATTCAGTCCACATGACAGATATTATTATGACAGAATATAATAGCGGGCTGGTTTAGATATTCGAAAAAACGAGAAAAATTAGACCGGTAGATTTTTACTTTATAAGAAACATGACTTTTTTTTTTTTTTTTTTTTTTTTTTTTTTGGTTGTTACATGAAATTTATTTGGATTTATTAAAGAAAGGATAAAGTGTTTTGAAAGGAATATTAAACGAAACCCATTGAGCGATCTGCGATCACACTTACCCACTTGTTTACATATTACTTGGTGTGTATAATTGCTATAGATCATATACAGGGCAGTTCAAAATATATTGAATACATTTCGGTCTATTGATGGAAATGGTTGAGTAACAATTTTTAACTGTGCAGTGCGTTTTCTAACTGAATTAAATTTAAGCATACTATGTAGTATATATGGAAAGCTATAGATCATGTACAGAGCTGTAGAAAAAAATTCGGATATTTGTTCGACTACTGATGACAGTTGCTGGAATTATGTTTTCAAATTTGTTATGCGTTTTACAAATTGTTTACTTAGATATGGACGGGCTAGTTGAGCTTAAGCCGAAATGTAGGCCTCCCCGCTCGGTTTGACCTTGACCTTGTTTACTTAGACATAAACTTTCACCTTATTAATTGGTAAAAGTTTGTTAAAATATTCTAGAAGTGTTGGAAAGTGTTTCATAATACGAGCAGGCAAGACCGAGCTACGCTTATCAGAATCAAAATTAGCTAATCAAAATTAGCCGGTCAAAATTAGCTTTGAGGTCAAATATTATGACTCATGACCAAAATAACCTACTAATAAAATTTTATCGAACATGTGACGAAGCCCAATTGTCTTCTCATGTCCGAAACCCGTAGGATACAAAATGTAACCAAAAAGTCTAAGCTGTTTTTTAGTTAAAATTAGCTTGACCCATAGTGACCCAAAAATGACCCACTAATCGGATTTTCTCGAGCATGTCACCTAGCCCAATGATTTTCTCGTGCCCAAAAACCGTAGGATACAAAATTTAGTTCAAATCGTCTGAGCCATTTTTAAAATAAAAATAGCTTGACCCATAATGACCCATGACCAAAATGACCCACTAATCGAATTTTCTCGAACAGGTGACCTAGCCCAACAGTCTTCTCTTGCCCGAAAACCATAGGATGCAAAGATTAGTCTAAATAGTCTGAGCCTTTTTTTAGATAAAATTAGCTTGACCCACAGTGACACTAAAATGACCCCCTAATCGAATTTTCTTGAACATGTGACCCAGCCCAATAGTCTTCTCGTGTCCGAAAATGGAAAGATACAAAATTTAGTCAAAATCGTTAGAGCCTTTTTCAGATAAAATTAACTTGACCCGCGTGAATCCAAAAATGACCCCCTAATCGAAAGTTCTCGAACATGTGACCCAGCCCAATAGTCTTCTCTTGTCCGAAAATGGTAAGATACAAAATTTAGTCAAAATCGTTTGAACCGTTTTTTAGATACAATTTGCTTGACCCTGACCCATGGTGATCCATTAATCGAATTTTCTCGAATCTATGACCTAGCCCAATGGTTTTCTGGTGTCCCAAAACGGTAGGATAGAAAATTTCGCCAAAATCGTTAGAGCCGTTCTTAAGATAAAATTTGCATATATATATATACATATATAACCACACACACACAAGATTTGCTCGTATTAGAATATATGATATGCTTGACACATGATTTTTCGTTCTTGTTTTTTTTATAATATCGAAATTATCTTAGCAACATTTTCAACAGATTAACTTTGTTTTCTGTAAAGTTTGATGACATTACGAGAACGGCTGAAAATGTTCTTCAATTCGGCCGACGACGTCATATACCGGGGCCTCCGAGATGGTGCTGTGTGCTATTTCTACCTAGAAAAAGCAAACAGCGCCATCTCGGAGGCCCCGCATATACACGGTTATATTCGGAAGTATGTTCTATATATTCTGTGGCATACATTCAGAAGTATGAAACGTCTACCTTTGTGGTATTTAGACGTGAAGAGTTGGCATTTACAGCATTTCTCGTGTCGTCATCAGATTTTCCCGGACGAAAAGTAAATCTAGTGAAAACACTGTATATATATTGGAAAACTTCATTATTGCTAAAGTTATGAATGAAAATTCGTGTTATGCTTGGAGTACGAAATCTTGTATTTTTAACTGAATAAGTGGGTATTGACCCATAAATATACAAAAAATTATGATCTCGATGGTTACTATTAGCCTTCCTCCAGCCCCTATTTGAACACCCTGTACATAGCGAGTCATAATCCACATAAATAAAAGTATAACCTACTGTTTCTTCTCATAGTGGAACTGAGTAATATTATGAGTTATAACAAGAAAGAAAAATTATGCGTTAAGCATATATTACGAAACACTTTCCAACACATTCAGAATACTGTAACAAAATTTCCCCACTCAATAAAGATGTTGTCTAATATATGCATATATTTCATAGTATCCTAAAAATCGATATTCCGGTTTGACCAAAACTTTTTAGTACACTATAAGAATTACTCGGAAATGTTTCCGAAAATCAGTGGCAGCAAAAGAAACCTTGTTTTTATAAATGCTTCTTTAAATCTCGAGAATACAGGGTGTCCATAATTATACGACCCTATTTTAAGGTTGTCCACAGACGAAACTATTGTTCAGAAATTTGTACACTTTTGTGAGTACATGATGAAGAGATGGGAATTTGTTTGAGCGAAAAAAAAAATAGTTCAAAATTTAGCCGCCAGAGGGCGTTTGTTAATGAATTACACATTTAGAATACATTTACGATATTTTAGAAATTTTATTACAGCAAGACATGTTCCACATGACGGTTATCATTTTTCAGCGATCATCTGGAATGGTAAGATATCATGTTCCACAGTTGATCGCAGTGTGTTCTAGGAAATCTAAATTTCTGACTTACAAAAAAAATTCTGGAACATGTTTTATTGTAATACAATTTGCAAACTATCTTAAATGTATGCTAAATGTGTAATTCATTAACAAACGTCCTCTGGCGATTTTTTTTTAAACCTTTAAATTATGTTTTTCACAAAATTTCACAACTTTCTGATCAATAGTTTCATCTGTAGACGACATTAAAATAGGGTCATATAATTATGGACACCCTGTACATTAGTTTCTGAGGTTTCTAAAGATAAACAACCCTTTTTGGAATTATGGGTAATTAGGAAGAGGTTATTGTACATTTTTTTCGTGGTTATGTTATATGTTAGTAAATTAAGAAACATTTGTCTCTTGTAAAAGTGTATATATTTTTCATATCAAGTTATTAATGACTCTTTGCAGATTCTTTTGAGAGCCCGTAGATTTATGGACTTCGTCTTTCCTTGCTTGACCAGAGCTATTGCAATAAAAATAACAGCAGTAGTTCATTACCTTATAAAACCGCATAGTTAACACCCAAAAGGCAACGATTCTTTTTCTTCTACATTACAATGAAATATTTTATTTACACCACGTAGTATTGGTATTCTCAAATATCAGTATAACAGATATTGCATCAGATGTTGTAAAAATTTTAAAGTCTAATTCTAATAGAAACATGCATTAAAATTCCGATTAATTTGAAATGGTTTCAAATTACGAGGATACGCCTAAATTTAAAGTGTCTTTTATGTAAGAAAAACTAATTGTTAGAAAGAAAAGTTTAATAAAATATATTACAAGAGACTAAAGTTATGTTACGGATTTATACTTTTACCAATGAAAGATTTATAATAATAATATGGGTGTAGCTTTCAAACTTTCCATCCCACACGCATGCGTAGGCTAAGTATAGATTGATTTTGTAAAAAAGTAATTAAATGGTACAATAAGTACCGTATAGAAGTAATTATTATAAAACTACATATTAAATCTTGTCTGAAAGCATATAATACATCGTGATATTCATTCAAATATCTATATGAATGTGTGAGTGGTTGAAAATGCACCGTAAAAAAAAAAAAAAAAAAAAAAAAAAAGACAAATCTTTATCTTTATAAACCCCGGAAACTAATATAATTTTTTAGATTTAAAGAAATATTTATAAAAACAAAGTTTATTTTGCTGCCACTGATATTCAAAAACGTTTACGAGTAGTTGTTATAGTGTATTAATTGGTTTTCTCAAGCTGGAAATATGCTGTCATGAGGATATATATGTCTAGAAAAAAATTCCTGCGGAACCTCGATATAGCGTCCATAAGAAAATAATGAAATTTTCATTTTGTTGGCGATTTATCGTTGGTTGGCGATAGCATGAAAAAAAAAAAAAAAACTACGCTTTTATGATAAATACTCTTTAAAGAAAAACCTTTCTACACTACATACTGAATTAGTTTAAGTATGTTTAACTTAAGTAAATGCACCTTTATAACTACAATTTTGTCATATACATTTATTTGCATATATAAGGAAATTTAACGATCATGTTATATGGTTTACAACAAAAATTTAAATGATTAAAATTGTTTCAAGTCTAAAATTAAGTTCCGATTCTGAGCACTGTGAATTCGGCTTCGATATTGTTAGTGTAGGAGACAAGAAGAGAACAGTATTGTTGCCATGGAAACAATGACTTATTCAGTATCGAAATTTATAACGACAGTGTTCTTAATCAGGCAGTTACTTTTAATATGAATTTAAAACTTATCCAGCTGGTGAAACCATGTAAAATTAAATAACTGCAACAATAACACAACTTATATACCGGGTGTCCTAAAATAAACTGACTGATTTTAACATTCAATAACTGAGAAACGGTGACAGTTACTAAAAAAATTCTTGCAGGAAAGTAATGTATGATGTCAAGAGTTTTTTACTGCGATTCCTGATTTCAGTTCGAATTATCAGCAATAGATGGTACTGAAAGCAATAGACATCCAATCGAGACAAAAGCAGAAATCATCCAGCATTGAGGAAGGTTCAATACATGGAGTGGGTCTCATTCACCAATGAAATCTTATTCATAGAATGGAGCCCTAAGAACAAGATTGTATTAGTGAATGAGACCCACTCCATTTATTGAACCTTCTTCCTTCTCATCAATGCTGGGTGATTTTAGTTTTGGTCTGGATTGCACTCCTATCGCTCGCAGCGCCATGTATTGCTGGTAATTCGTACTAAAATCAGGAATCGCAGTATAAAAATCCTCCTGACATCTTACATTACTCTCCTGCAAGAGTTTTTAAACTATTTGTCACCGTTTGGAAGTTATTGAATTTTAAAACCAGTCAGTCTATTTTAGGACACCCGGTATATTATATAAGCTAATAGAAGTAATAATAAACAATTTCATCGCAAGTTTAAAATCCTTTACTGCTCATTTAAACACTCATTTAACAAGCAATATCAAATACATTAAAATCGCTTGCATTTGGCGAGGAAAAAATGTTGCTCGCCAAATCGCGTCTTTTGCGCCGAATATTCGAAATATTTTATTTATTTTTTAATTTTCAACTGGAATTTCGCAGATAAATTTGACTACTTATCCTTTAAACCGTACACGAGTAGTTTCATTGGCGTTTTCTTTTCAAACAATTTTGAAAATTCGCTTTAAGGATACTTTCATTGTATGATCACAATCGGAATATTTATTTTTATTTTAAAACTGTTTTTTTCTTAATTACAAATGAAATAGTACAAGAGTAACCTCTTTTGTACAACTTTACTGTGAAAGCCTTTTTAGGTGCATTCGTAATTATATAAATACGTAGCACCTATTGTCGTCGTCTGGTCCGTCCATCTGTCTGTCTGTCCGTCCGTCCGCATATAATAACGCAAAAACTACCCAGCCGAATGGTTTGAAATTTAAGATAGGTTATCTTTGCAGAATTTTGTCGAGACATTTGAAATTTTATGAAAATCGAATCAAAACTTTAGAAGATATTAATAAAAATATTTATTAAGAAATTTGAATAAAAAAAAAAAATGGTGCTTCCTTGTTATAGGAGCATTCGAGGTTTAATCGGTAAGCGACCGAGATACTTATTTTATTACAAAAATTAATCTGCAGACGATATAATTCATTTCACAGCATTAAAAATTATCAAGATCTGAATATTTACATAACTCGCTATAGAACGAACGCACCTCATTTGTCACGTTTTACGTACAATTTCCAATTTTTTTTAATATAGTAATCTACACACGCAAACATAAGGAGATATATATATACAAGAATTTTAAAATTACATATTTTAGCATGTGTGATCCGTGAAATATTTAATTAGAAACGTATTCAACGCTATGAGTGTATGCTTTACATTTTATTATTATTTTTTTTAAATGTGTAATAAGGAAAACACTGGTGATGTTTTTTGAAACATGTTTTATTTTATATTTTTATTAAAAGTACAAAATTCCATGTCATTATATCGGGTTTCTTCGACAGATCCGATTCCTTTTTTACTTCTCAGTTGCAATTCTGAAGTGTTCTTTTGTATTCATGAAATTTCGTTGCAATTTTTCTTTCTCTACTGTTATGAGAATTCGTAGATACGATAAACGAAATTTCCATTCAAATTATCAGTTTACTATTTTAGGTAATGTTTTCCGCTTTGTATGCGTAATTTACTTGATGGCATTTTGATCTCTATCTTGCATTTGCTACAGATCTTGTGCAAGAAAATCTGAATGAGCGAGACATCTAACCCTGAAGTGTTGCCAATTTTCAAAAGTCAATAAAATAACATTCCAGATCACGGAATTTTCTGACGACCAAACGCAATTTATGACTGATGAAATACACCATGATAAACGGACCTTTGATATTTCTTTTATTGATATTCATAACAGCACAAAATAGGTTGAGTAAATGATTCATACATATTATTATTATTATTTTTTTTTTTTACAAATCAGCGAAAGTAATTTAAATAATTAGATTTCTCCTTTTCAAGTCTAAATTGTTCTTACTTAGTCAGATGCAACGTATTATTGACGTACATTGTCTTGTTTTCAAGCAGAATTCCTTGTCAATATAGTTTTACCACACCCTAACCCCAAATCTGACATTTGGGCACAAAAAGGGTGAGTGAGGAATCGAAAAATTGTTGTTATGATCATTCTATTACTAATAGTGACCCGCAGAATACGGTCAAACAAAAGGGCCGCACCCTATCACAGACACATAACTGCAGGCCAAAAGGAGCCGAAATTGTCAAGGTTAATTAAAAAGTGGCTGTGATTGAAAGATAACATATTAAGTAATGGAGTTATTTCCTAAGAACATAATTTCGATAAAATCCATATAAAGCGGATAATAACGTGCCTTTATAGTAGAATACGCCTATATAACGCCTGTCTACAGCACTCAGGTATTAAAATGTTTGTTATTACAGGAAGTATGTGAAAACGGTTTTTCATTTCTTTATTGAAAAGGTTTGTACTATACGTGATAGATTGATTTGAAACGTGGGCATTTAAAAAAAATTATAAAGGAGACTCAGATACAAAAATCACAAAAGAAATGTATTTGTCATAATTTAAACTGACACATATTTGATTTACATTGATGAAATAATTTCATTGTAATTAGATAATTAGAATCCAATAGTTTTGGGAGTGTTTATTGATTAAGAAGCATTATTTAATTCAAACATGTAAGACTTGAACTGTTTCTAAATAGGATGTTCATAGACCAAAAGTATTTCCTAAGAATATAAGTTTGATAAAAATCATATAAAGCGGATAGTTTTGTGACTTTAGAAGAATACGCCTATAACAGAATGTCTATACGTATTCGAAAACACGAGGTATTAAAAAGATTGTTATTACAGGATGTATGTGAAAAAGGATTTTCATCTCTTTATTGAAAAATTCTATTGTATTATGTGGTAGATTTATTTGAAACGTGGGCTTTTTTGAGAGATTATAATGGAAACTCGGATATACAAAGGTCACAAAATGAAATGCAGTTGTTTTTATCTAAACTGACATATATTTGATTTACGTTGATGAAGTTTGTACTGAGAGGATAAGAATTCAATAGCTTTTTTTTTCATTATTGCTTAAAAAGTATTAATGAATTCAAAAAATTTTAAGATTTGCACTGTTTTTAAATAACGTAGGAAGTTCATAGACCAAAAGTATAACCTAAAAACATAATTTCGGTAAAATCCATATAAAGCAGATAATACCGTGCCTTTATAGTAAAATACGGCTACAACAGAATGTCTACAGCAATCAGGTATTAAAATGTTTGTTATTACAGGAACTAAGTGAAAAAGGATTTTCATTTCTTTATTGAAAAATTTTGCATTATGTGATAGATTGATTTGAAACGTAGGCAATTAACGTGCAATTTATTGAAAAGTTATGTTTTGAAAAAAATCATACATGAAGGTTTAGTAAGAATTTCTGTTTTATATACGTAGACAGAAATATTTTGGAATTTAAAAACCGGGTGGGATTGAAAGATAAATATAGTAAATAATGGAGTTTCTTTCCAACAATATAATTTTCGTAACTTAAATGTAAAGCGGATAATATCATGCATTTAGTTGTAGAATACGCCTATAACAGACTATCTATATGTAATCGACGGGGTCAGGTAATTAAAAGTTTGTAATTACATTAACCTCTTCTCGACGAGCTTTCTTTACACAATTTTTAACCTTCTACCACCGGTTTTTCAAAATAGAAAATTTTGTCTAATTTAATTACAGAAACGTTTTGATGAAATTAAAAGTTTTCAGTTACAAATTACTGCATAATCACATAATAAGATCACTAATTATAATTAAAATATATATAAAATGCTTAAGTGATACATAGAGGAACACAAAAGCTTATAAAAACCTTTTAATGATCGACATATGTTTTAGTGCTCATATACGGCGCCATTTTAAAGATATATAACGATAAACAAAAATAATCTCGCAAATTTTTGAAAATAAACTTAAAAAGTTTATTTTCAAAAATTTGCGAGAATATGCGTCACGCATACGCGACGTACATCACGAAATGAACTACTTAAAAATACATTGTAATTTCTTTATAGAAAAGTTTGCATTATGTGACAGACTAATTCAAAACTTATGCCATTTTACAGATGTATTATAATGGAGGTTGAGAGATAGAGGTCACAAGCAGTTATGCACTTGCCTTTATTTTGATGTTTGTATTTATGCCAATATTTCAACGCTGACATTATCTTATATACATTTATGAAACTGTTTTTGACTGAATAAGAATCCAATTCAATTTATTCAAAAGCTGTAGCGTGTTTTTTTTTTTTTTTTTTTTTTTTTTTTTTTTTTTTTTTTTTTAAATAATGGAGGTTTAGAGATAAAGGAAACGAAAATATATGCAGTTGTTTGTATTTGGCATATATTTATTTATTTATTATTGAAATTGTGAATAAAAATGCAATTTAATTTATTGAAAAATATTTGCGTTTTGTGATGGATAAATTCATAATTTGTACTTTTGTAAAAGCACAAAGAAATAAGAAATGTTATACAAAGTAGTAGTTCAGAAGTTAGTTTAGAAGTGAGTTTAGAAGTGCTATACAAATTAATATAGAAAAATATTTGCAGAAAGCATATGAAAGAACATTTCATTTCTTTAATGAAAAACTTCACATTATTTAATAGATTAATTCGAAAGTTTTTTTTTTAGATATAGAGAGGGTGTTCACACATATTTGTAACGATTTTCACTTTCTCTAGGATTTAAATCTAATAATAATAAACCTATATAGCCTATAAACTCTATATAATCTTATATAAATGGCGTATAAATAACAATAAAAAAAAGTAATACAAATTTGAGAATAAATGAAAAGTTTTATAAAATACGAGAAATTGAGACTGTTACATAACATAATTCGAAGAAAAACAAAACTTCCGGTAGCACGACTATTCTAAATACAACATTATATTCACCATTCATTCCACAATCAGAAAACTATAAACCATTCAAACTCTACTTTCATTTACATAAAAAAAGCTTCCGAGAGTCATTAAAGCTCTAGAAACATGAAAATAGGCAATAAAATCTTTTCAGCTTTAATTTATTTTCAGAAATTTTATGACATGTCAGGAATATCGACAAAGATCTGAGTTTAAAAGTTTGTTAGGCTATCGAAACAGTGAATAAGTTGACGTATTTTATAGTTTTGGGTAGGTGTATTCATTAAAATTAAATATGAATAGATATGGTGACAAATAGATATGGTACACAAATTGCTATAATACCATTAATTTTTTCTTTTTACTGCGTATTAAAGAAAACAAGTAAACTTGAAAATGTTTAATGTTTCGTCGATGAAAAACTTATATGAAATTTCTATTTAAGGTGGTTCTCAAATGACCTGCTCAACAATGCGAAACTTTCTGACACATATTCTGACTCATTTTTAAACGCAAAAGCATAAAATTGACAAATCTGACTATTGAAGATAATTGGAATCCAAATGAGTTTTCCATTTATTTATAAATAAATTACTTATTGTATTATAAATGATTCGTGACATGTGATGGCACGTTTTTATCTTTTCTCGCGCTAATCTCGGGAATTCGGTTTAAAACGCCGACTTTGACAGTATATTCTGAAAGATCTTTTGCCTTTATCGAAAAATGGAAAACGTATTTTCATTACATAGTTTCTGAATAAGAATACTTGCCAATTTTATGGGTTTCCGAACAAAAAGAAATTCAGAAATGTGTCAGAAAGTAGACCTTTTGAATTTCAGAACAAGACTGAATGAAACAAGTAGAATTCGCAAGCTCATAGCTGTATGATCTTGCATCCCTGGCACCAAAATAAAATAGCCTTGAAGTAATTATTTTTAATCTTTTTAGAACACCCTGTATAATAATTTATGCAAGGTATTCTATCAAAAAGTTATTTTTCCTTTTAAAAATATCAGGTTTACAAAACACACTGCCCGGTGTACAAAAAAAAAAAAAAAAAAAAAAAAATGGCTGACAAATAATATTGAAGAGCATATTACAATTTATAACCTCTAAGCTTTTGCCAAGGAGGCATTTTTGTCAAATTTTAGTACTAGCAACGTAAACATAACCAGTGGTTTTAAGAAAACTGCCATTTTCCATTTTAAAAGCATTACATTCACTGAAACTGATTTTATACCAGCTTATGCGACTGACAGACCACATTTAGAACATTTTAGACAGACCACGTTTATTATGTTACTGATATTTGCACATCCGTGCAGCTTTTACTTTGTAATTCATTAAAATTTTAGTTAAAATATACAATATAAATTACAGTTTTTTAATGCATAATTAACTGTGTTTTCACTTCTTAGATTACTAACACTGATATATAATAGCCATATACGATCATATATTACAAATATAATTACATATAAGTTTATAATTATAAATTTTAATTTGGTATCATTGAACACAGAGAGGAAAACATTTCTGTCCCATCCATCCCTGCTGTGGGGATGATTGGGACAGAGAGGAACGTTTTTTTAATTTCATAATATATTTCTGTATAATAATAATCTTGACGAAATATTGTGCATAAGATGTAGACAAACACTTAATGTATGAAATGCAATATATAATATTAATAATAACTTAAATAAATATTTTTGTGAAAATGTCCCATTCATCCCCTGTCTCCCCTATATACTCAAAACATGAAAATAATAAAATTTTGAATTTTTTAAAAAAAACTTTTAGTACATGTTTAAATGAAGTAAGCAGCCTGTGTCCCAATTTTATATGTATTTCTATATGCAAAGTCACAAAGGAATTAATTCAACCATTTTTCCTTTTTTTGCGAATGAAAGTACGTCTTTTGGTTATGTAAGGAAAGGTGAAGTATAGTTCTTACCAAGCCGGATCAATCAGTTGCCAATTGCGGTAACACACCACCTCTTTCTCCGTGTTTTCGTAAATTTATTTATATATTTTTAATTTGCATATTTTTTATATTACTGCAAATATTATTTAAATATTGACGCAAACAAATGTTTATTGTTAAAGATTGGGATAAAAAAATTATCCTGTTTCATAATTATTTAGAAGGCAGTACTAGAAAAATTTGTACCCATTCCAATGCCACATAATTGATAGAAAATACAATTATTAAATGTGACATAGTTATTATAAGAACACAAACTTCTTAAGAAAAAAATCTCTATTAATATTTAATTCTTCTTTAATATAAAATAAATCAATAATCTATTTTAAAACATTATAATGTGAATCAATAGGAATATTTCCTATGTACCGGGTGTCCCAAAAATGAATGATGGATTTTAAAATTCAATAACTTGCAAACCGTGACAGATATTAAAAAAACATCTTGCAGGAGGGTTATGTATGATGTCAGGAGTTTGTTTACTGTGATCCTTGACTTTAGTTCAAATTTCAAGCAATAGATGGCGCTGACACCGATTGGCGCTCAGTCGAGGCCGAAACTGACGCCATTCTGCATTGATGCACCGCCCCGTGAATACTAGGCATGCGCACTAAAAAAATGGCTGCTGTCGCAGGCGTATTTTTTTTTCAGTGTTTGTACGGTCCCTCGAACTTCAATACCAATAATATCTAAAATTTTTCTTTGATTTATTTGATCTCAGAAAAACTAGGCCAAGAAAACCTGAGACAGCTGACATTTTTGTCAGCGCGCTGGCCTAGTATTCAGGGGGCGGCGCATCCATGCTGAGGGGCGTCAATTTTCTGCCTCGATTGAGCACCAATCGCTGTAAGTGCCATCTATTGTTTGAAATTCGAACTAAAATCAAGAATCACACTAAGAAAACTCCTGACATCATACGTAACCCTTATGCAAGAATATTTTTAATATCTGTCACCGTTTGCAAGTTATTGAATTTTAAAATCCATCAGTCATTTTTGGGACACCCTGTATATAGGAATAAAATATATATAATATGTTATAGAAGCATTTCTAAGTTACTTTCTCGACGATAATCCTAATTTAATTAATATTAAGCTATTAATTGATACAAACGAATTAAAAAATATATATTACACTCCTTAACTTTCAGTTACGTTTTATTTTCTTCTTTTGAGTGTTCAAAATATTTCACTATTGCAGTTTCACAGCGTTTGGCCCATTTTTCCGATCGTGGTTTGGCGCATAATTAACTCCATTGTTGTTGTATACAGTTGTATGCATAAAGAATAATTAGTGATTTATCACCAGCGCCCGGCTAACGGGAAAAATGCTTTAAAATCAATATATTAATTTATAATTAAGTTCTAAAAGTATTAAGATGTTGTATTGCCATCGGAAACTAGCCTGTGTACATAATTTTAATAATTCTAGCCTGTCGAATTGGCGTCATAGCAAAAGACAGACAATTATTAGAGAATAATTAGAGAATAACTAGAAAAAGGATATTCGCCTGCTTCTTGCATTTAAAAAAATCTTACATAAATGTTTTGATACAGTATTGGAGTGAAACATCGATTTCAAAATTTAATCTTTACATGCGTGAACCAGGTTAAGTTAAATAAAAAAATATTTTTTCGTCATTTCAAAAATTTTCGGACCGCTTAATAACTCATACAGTTTTTGCCTGGATTAAGCAGAATTCAGCTTTGATGTCAATAGCTACACTCAATTTTAACAAAATATTTCTATTCTATGTGTACGCAATAAAATGTTTTGAAATTAATATTTTTAAAGTGTTATAAAATTTATGTAAGAATTTTTTAAATGCAAGAAGCAGGAGAATATCCTTTTCTAATTATTCTCTAATTATTCTCTAATAATAGACTGTTTTTTAAATGACGCAATTTGTTTTAGTAATTAGTAGTTGAGCAATTGTTTTATTAGAAGTAAATTAGTAGCAAATATAATTAGGTATAAGGACATCTTCTAATACAAAATAACCTGAATATATCTGTTTGGTAACGGGTAATAACAAGTTATATTTTGCCTCATAGTTCAATTAAATTAACAAAAAAATCAGCATAAAAAACTGTCATCAAAATACGGTCAAAGATTAATAACACACCCAGGTTTTTGCCGGGAGCTCAAAGAATCTAAAAAGCCAAGGTTAATTAGCTATTAGAAATACGTGTGATACAATCATTATATCCCAAAGTGGGGTTAATCACTTTATTGCATCTTGCATGCAGTTTTGGAAACTGTTATTGGAATCAATTGGGCAAAGTTTAAAATAAAAGAAAACTCGATATATCAACGTCATTTTAATGAGATATTGTTGGAAATAATCTGTTAATGGGCTTTATTATAATAATGAAAACTTATTGAATAATTTTCACCAGTGAAGTATTTGATAATGTGTAATTTTTCATACAGGATTACGAGTGTTTTAAAACAAAGTTTAGAGAAAAAGGGTTTGGTTCTTTTCAATTCAATAAAAGCTAATTAACACGTAGGCGTGGTGCGCATGACATACGGGTTTAAATCGCTGCAAAAGTAAATTTTAAACATATTCATTTAAGACTCTGCATCAGTGAGATTTCAAATTCCCGACCCTAATGTTAAACCTATTGCATTCGTTTTTATAAAATATCTCAGAAAATATTTTAACTTTTTTTTCCGTACGACTTTACCCAGGTTAATAACTTTAAATATGGTATCTAAAATTATTTTAACCTCTTGCAGGGCGATGGTTCATTTTTGGACCTCTTATAATCCCTAAATGCCACACGAGTTGATTAGCCACATTGGAACTCGAATTTTGGAATGAAAAATTTCCTTTTATTAAGTACGTGAAGAAAAGTGGAAAGTTTCCCGGTGTATCTTTACAGAATTAAAAAAAGACAAAGTGAGTTATGCGACTGTGGCAATAGAGGTTCTGTCTTTCATTATACCTTTGAACGTTGTCCTCTTATGGCCCATTACTTTATATTTGACAGGAAAAAGACGATGATGTTGAATCTTCAAAAGGTCTTATTTTTAGAAAGAAACTACAGAGCACACTGTGACAATTACAGTGTACTTAATGAGTTGTACTCTTTCATCCATTATAAATTTTAATACTCTTGTTAAAAAGAGGTTTGACATCCCAGTGTATTGCCAAGGTAAATCATAATAATTATATTTCTCACTGTATTTCTGATTTTGTTTTCTAACGTTTACGAGTGTCAGATGATATATTGGCACATTTCTGTTTACTTACTTTGAGTTTGTTTTATAGGTGTGATTCAGCATTAAGTGTGTTTGAGTTAGCATCATGATGCCTGCATTTTTGCTCTAGTCGTCCTATAGTGAGAGCCGCCCTTAGTGAAAGCGAGGAAAGGTGCAAGAACTTTTGCGAGGCCCTTTCCTTCCAAACTAGTTAACCTCTCCTCCTACCCACACACATTACAAATAATCATTGAAATAATGGTTACCATTTAAATATACACTAAAAACACTTTTTATTTTGATTAAAAGACGTCAACATAAATCTTAAAGATGTTAAAACTTAAAATTTACATGTTTCGATTTGTTCATCAAATCGTCATCAGAATATATACCATTTATTATATATTCTGATGACGATTTGATGAACAAATCGAAACATGTAAATATTAAATTTTAACATCTTTAAGATTTATGTTGAGGTATATATTCTGATGACGATTTGATGAACAAATCGAAACATGTAAATTTTAAATTTTAACATCTTTAAGATTTATGTTGACGTCTTTTAAGCAAAATAAAAAGTATTTTTAGTGTATATTCAAATTTTAATTCTAATGGACGTATTTTGACTCTCCACTTTATTTGAAATATAATAACAGTTGAATAATGGTTACCGTTTATCTAAAATCATCAACAGCGTCGGCTTTCTTAACAATTGTTATTATAACATCAAAATAGCAGATGAATCACAAGTGTATAGAATTGGTTATACCCAGCAGTATCAGCACCATATCTGGAACTTAATTTGATGCCTCAATAGCTTACTTTAAAGGTCTTCACGGGTCCACGTCTGACCCGTAACCCAAACCCCAACCAAACTCGGGCTTATATTTTTCTGCAGACTCTGATCGGGCCCGATCTAAACTTCATTGTTTCCAGGTTGGTCCGAGCCTCACTTTTTTTCTGTTGGCTCAGGCCGAGCTGGGCATAAATTTCCTTTTATCTGGGCTTAATTGAGCCTGGACATTATTTTATCTGAAACATTTCGGCCGTGTACTTAATTCTTTCCAGGATAGGTTTTAAGTAATAGTGATATTGGTACTTGTGTTTAACAAATTTAATTTGGTTTAACAAATTATGAAGAATTTTTTTTATTTACTTTTTTCCCCGTACAGAGTTTTAAAATTCTGATTTTCTTTGATTATATTTTTCTTTTATTCTAAATCACATTAATTAAACAAAATAAGCATTCATGTACAGTCATGAGAAAAAAATGCACCAACCCACATACATTTTATCACCAAATTATCGATATGGCAGGTACCGATTAACTGGAAATTGTGTCTATACTTTTCGAACATGGATGCAATTTTTTAAATATTGGTGGTCATCTACATGTTAAACATTGTACCAACTTTAACTAGGACTTCCCTCAAAGGGATTAGTCTGAGTGATATTGCTGAGAACATAAAGTTAACAATTACGATATAAAGAAGATATCAACAAGAATCTAAGTGAATATACAGCATATGATAGACAAGAGATAGATAAAGATACAACATATGAAAAATAGCAAATTAAATGATATAATTACAAAATATCATATATAAATTCATATACTGTTATGCTTTCATATGCATTTTTTTATAACATTTGGCAAATAATCTCATTTTCTTAAGCGGGAATTGCTCAAAACTTAAAAAAAAAAAAACCGCCGGATCTTTTAAAACGATATTTTTAAAGTCACATAATCAGATTTGCAGCCAATAGCGTATTTTAGCAAGCGTAGTTTAACGCAAATTTAATTTAATTTTTGCAACATTTTCTTTGTGACAAATATCTAAATAAAATATTAAAAAATAAAATATTAAATATTGAAATATTAAATCAAATATTTAATATTTGAATTAAAAAAATTTCCTTTGTTTATTTGTATAACTATTTATAGAAACTCGTATACTTCAAACCACATTGATAACATGCTTTGTTACAAACGTGTCTACCAGTCTAACTACTCGTATGTCTTAGCTGTGTCTCTCTCCGAACTCATCTGTCTACTGTCTCTCTACTCTTCTGTATACCCGTCTCAGTATCCGTCTGTCTTTCTACCCGACTCTTTAATCGTGTCTCTACCTGTCTCGCTTCCCGTTACACTACTCGTCTATCAACACATCTGTCTCTCTATATACCCCTCTCTCTACCCGTCTGTCAAGTCGTCTCTGTACTCGTCTCTCTATCCACCACGCTACCCGTCTCCCTACCCATCTCACTACCCCTCTGTCAACCCTTTTTTTGCACCTGCCTCGCTACCCGTCTGTCTATTCGTTTCGCTACCCGTTAGCTTATCTCTGTCGCTATCCGTCTCTCTACCCGTTTGTTTACACGTCTATCTATCTCTCGCCAACTCTTCCCAATATTTAAACAATTTAGAAAACGGAAGCCGTTTATCTGTTATTAAATGCAAACAGGAGTAATTTATCTAAAGAGTGTAATCAGATGCAATTTTTTTAAATACATACATAAACCAGCATAATAATTCACCAGTTTTATTTTCATAGTAGTTTATGTCATTTGACAGTAAATCTCAACTTCTTCAACCCGAACTGCGTCAAGCTTTTTAAAAAAGCCCCAAGGTCCGTATAACTGGGAAGGGGAATTAGAGAGCTATTAGATTCCTCAGGGCTATTAGATACATGTTATTAAGTTAAGTGAAAGTTTCGTAATCGGGTTCGCAGCCAATTTCTTATGTCAGAAAGGGTGGCTTCACGCCATTTTAAATTCATTTCTGTAACTTTCTTTCTCTTTTTTTGGTGGGTGGTGGGGGGGGGGGGAGGGTTCCAAATATATACACTTAAATTCAAACTTTTGCCCCCATGTTAATATTAGTGTTGTTTGTATTATCAATTAATACTTTGTTGATCGAGCTCCATTCGAAACAAATGTAAAAGACTTCTACAGTTTTTTTTTTCTAGGAGAAAGTTCCGTAATCGGGCCCTAAGCTAATCGGGGAATTTAATATCATTATTGTTTCTAACTCTTATAGAGTTAAAACAATATTGTTGCTAGCATTACTCTTGTTTGTGACCAACCTATTCTGTGTATCTGAATAGGGAAAAGTTCCGTATCATGTACTGGTTGGTGCCAAAGGCAGTTGTAGAATCTTACAAATTTTTCTAGAGAGGGGAAAAACATGTTTTTTAAAATATTTACAAATATACGTTTATTAAACCATGTTTTTGAGCCATTTTAAAAAATTAAGTACGGTGCTAAAATAAAATTTTATTGCCATTTACGATATTTTAATAAGAAATGAAAATACATAACAAACAAATTTAACAAAACTAAGCCATTTTTGGGTACTTCTCTATTATCCCGTCGACCACTTTTCATAACAAAAAACTATCGCCAAACTAAGATTAAACGCCAAAAATACAGTCCCATTTACTTGATGCCAGAAGCATTATACGTATTTGTTATGCCATCAAGTGGTTTTTAATTCGACATTTGCGTGTATTTTTCATTATGTTTACTGATTTATTAGTTATTTCATTCATTAAAGTAACAATTGTGTCCTTAAATTCTTATATTTTATTTATTTTGATATTTCAATGGCAACGTTCTCCCGTTTATTTAGCGTTACAGTTTGGCGATAGTTTTTTGTTATGAAAAGTGGTCGACGGGATAATAGAGAAGTACCCATTTTTTGTGATAAATAATTGTTATTGCCAGGGGGGCAAATTGTAAACAATTAATAAGCGAACTAAAAAAATTACCGGAAAAAACTTGTGGGAATCTCAAGAAAGAAATATCTGATATAAATAGCATTTAAAATTTTAAAATGGAGAAGTGGTCCGTATAAAAATGCAAAACATTATACACCTGATATAAGAATTTTTTAATTTTTTTATATTACCGAAAGCACAGATAAAAGGGTAAAAATTCCGGCACAGATGCCATATACTCACCACGTTGGCGCGATTTTTCCCCCGCCCCTTTGGCGAAAACTGTTTGTTGTGTTTGTTTACTTTTATTTTTTATTTTAATTCTATAGATTATTTTTATATGTATATCAATATTAATTTAGGCACAGATGTCATATACGCACCAGATTGGCGAGATTTCCCCCCCGCCAATTTGGCGAAAACTTTGTTTTTGAATATTAGTTACAAATACCATACAATAATAGCATGTAATTTTTTATTTCAATATAAAAATAAAATAACGTAATAAATGAAATAGCTCCTATTATTCAAAAATGGGAAATAAAAATAAATAAATGATAGTTTGATATAAATAAATATTGATATATATAATAAAAACAATTTATAGAATTAAAATAAAAAATAAAAGTTAATAAACAACAATTGAAACAAAATAACCGGGTTACCATGTGAGGCATAAAACTGCCATTTTGTTGCAATCGTGCCAATGTGGTGCGTATATGACATCCGCGCCTTTATTTATATCAAACTATTATTTATTTATTTTTATTGCCTTTTTTAAAATAATAGAAGCTGTTTCATTTATTACGTTATTTTATTTTTATATTGAAATAAAAAATCACGTGTACTATTTGTCACACTATTTGTAACTAATATTCAAAAACAAAGTTTTCCCCAAGCTGGTGGAGGGAAAAATCGCGCCAACGTGGTGCGTATATGACATCTGTGCCTTGTTTCATTTCACATAGAGGTACTGCTCTATTATCCCGTCGACCACTTTTCATAACAAAAAACTATCGCCAAACTGTTAGATTAAACGCCAAAAATGCAGTCCCATTTACTTGATATCAGAAGCATTATACGTGTTTGTTACGTCATCAAGTGGTTTTTAACGCGACATTTGCGTGTATTTTTCATTATGTATTACTGATTTATTAGTTATTTCATTCATTAAAATAACAATTGTGTCCTTAAATTCTTATATTTTATTTATTTATGTATTTTGATATTTCAATGACAACGTTCTCCCGTTTATTTGGCGATAGTTTTTTGTTATGAAAAGTGGTCGACGGGATAATAGAGAAGTACCCACATATGTATTGGTACTTTTATGTTAACTTGGCGCAGTTGATAAATCGCCAAATATTTTTCTCATAACATCTTCATATTGCATTCATTTCATTTAAATATAAATCTTTCACTGATTTCATTTGAAATACATACATTAAAAATACACGTATTTCACTCATTTAATTTAAAATACACGCCTTTCACTAATTCCATTTAAAATACTAAAAAGGAAAAGAAAATAAGAAATAATGCCACAAATCGAAACCCTTTATTTAAACATCAAAGAATTGTTCCTAACATACACATGCGAAATAAAAAAGCTGCTAATGGTGTGATTTACGCCAAAACTCTAATACTAATACTACTCTTACTAATCTCTAATACTTTTCAAACAGAAAAAATTCCAGATTAACTTTCCATTTTTATGAAATTGAAATATATTTTATTGTGCTGAATATTAGTGCTTGCATATTTTTTTGCTCCATGTATTCCATGAACTTTTCAATTCCGATTGTCTACGAAAATCTCCCGCCGGTGAAAATGACGTACGCACAAAATTTAGTGACGTATGTACTTTAATTGTGCTTTTTTATCTATTTTTTTAATATAACTTCCAAACGGTTTGACACTTATTCTTGGTAATAAATAGACGACGTTGTCACCTTTATAGGTACCTGCTGTAAAAATTTGAACGAAATCCGTTAAATATTTTTTGAGTTATGCTTGACGAAAGGTTTTAATATCCATCGTTGCTATATATGGGGCAAAGTAATACTGCGCTGTGTATGAGTCTTCGTTGCACTCAGACAATTATTCATACTAGCTGTTTAACCCGTTCTACGCACGGGAGTTCATGAATTTAATTCTAAAATGTGAATAAAATGAATTTAATTCCCCTGTTAAAGTGTTGAGTTGTTCAATAACTATACGATTTAGAACAAAAAATACTACTGTGCATTTTTTTAATGAAACTTAATTTTTGTTGCTATGGCAGCAGACGATAAAACGATATCTTTGGAATAAGGGAATAAATAGAATAAAAATGTTGTTGCTGTTTGTGATAAAATGTTTTTCTTTATTTTAGAAAAATGAAATAATAAAGCGCAATTAAATAATCTCTAACTATTTGCATGCGAGGTAAAATAATTATCGTAATACCCGCTACAGCTTGTTGGTATTGCAGCGTGGCGTCCGTAATATGCATATCTCACATTGCAGTAAAGGGCGGTGCCGGGAGGAGGGGATGTTCAAGTGTCCTTCCGAAAATGACTAATTAGGAGGACTACTATGCATCTTTAAAAATTTGTTCGTTTGGTTAAGCTATGAACTTAATTACAAATTTGGCTTAAACTATTATTCGGAAATAGTGGTAACTACTACTCATAAATTTACTTTAATGTTATAGAGGATGACTATTAAGTTAATTATAATGTTTGTCTTCAGTTGGGTTGAAATCGGAAAGATAGTTGCTGAGTTATGGAAACGGGCATAGTTAGAGAAAAAAAAACCTTGAAGGAGGTGCCGGGGAGGAGCGAATGTTTAAGTTCACATCAGTAAATTACTAATTAGGAGGACCACTATGCATCTTTAAAAATTCGTTCGTTTGGTTAAGCTAGGCACTTAATTAGAAATTTGTCTTAGACTGTTATTCTGAAATAGGGGTACCCGCTACTCACAAATTTATTTTAATGATATAGACGTTGATTATTAAGTTAAATATGATGTTTGGAATCAGTTGCACTGAAATCGGAAAATTAGTTGCTGAGATATGGAAACAGGGTACAATTAGACAAAAAGCCTTGAGGGAGGGGAAGGGGGGAGCGGATGTTCAAGTGCCTTTCAGCAAATGATAAATTAAAAGAGCCACTATATATGCATCTTTAAAGATTGATTCATTTGGTTATGCTAGGAACTTAATTTGAAATTTGGCTTAGATTATTATTCGGAAATACTGGTAACTGTTTTCTAGAAGTACACCCTGAAGCTATGAATGCTGATTTTTATGATAATTTAGCAAAATGGAACTGGTTTGGAGAAGTTCTGAACATAATTACCTGAGTTCTGGAAATAAAGCACAGTTAGAGAAAAAACCTTGAGGGAGGGGCCGCGAGGAGGCGCGCGGTCAAGTGCTCAACAACAAATCACTAACTTTGACTGTTGGTATGCATAACTGAATACTGGCTCTGTACTTTTATTAGGAACATAAATTTAATTTTTACGAAAATTGTTATTCTAAAATAGCGGTATCATCTATATACACTCAAGAGCCAAAACATTATGACCACCCCCACATCTTGCAATGAACTCGCCTGAACGTGGAAGGTACGTGTTCAGGTGGGAGTGGTATTTAACTGCTGCTGGAGAGTCTGAGGAATCATTCTTGCGCCTACTTTTGTGTATGATGGGGAAGGCTGCGGATCTAAGCGACTTTGATAGAGGGCAGATTGTAATGGCTCGAAGGCTCGGAACAAGTATTTACGAAACTGCACGACTCGTGGGTTGTTCGTGATCTACAGTTGTTAGTACTTATGCAAAGTGGATGAATGACGGTGAAACCAGCAGTAGACCTCATGGTGTTGGACGTCCACACGTCATCAAAGAAAAAGGACGTCGGAGATTGTACTGCTTGGTGAAGCAAAACCGGCGTCAGACAGTGGCTCAGCTGACAGCCCAATACAATGCCAGTCGAAGTAGAATTGTATCGGAACACACTGTTCAGCGGACACTATTGGATATGGGGCTACGCAGCAGACTTCCCACTCATTTGCCTCTGTTGACAAAGCGTCATCGCCAACTACGCCTACGCTGGGCCCGGGAACATCGCGACTGGACCATGGATCAATGGAAGAGAGTTGCCTGGTCAGATGAATAACGGTTTGTCATTCATCACGCCGATGGCCGTGTCAGGGTACGCCGTCTTCCAGGCGAACGGTTGTTCCCTCAATGTACAGTAGGTCATACACAGGCCTGTGGTGGCGGTATTATGCTTTGGGTGACGTTCTCACGGGCGTCTCTGGGGCCCGTGGTTGTGGTACAGCAGACCATAAATGCTACGGAGTATTTAACATCATTGCATACCAGTTGCACCCTTACATGGCGTCTGTCTTCCCTACTGGAAATGGAGGCTTCCAGCAGGACAACGCTCCGTATCACAAGGCTCGAATTGTCTTGGAGTGGTTCCAGGAACATAATACCGAATTCCAGTTAATGTCCTCGTCGCGTAACTCACCGGATCTTAATCCGATAGAATACATTTGAGATGTCATGGAACGGCAGCTCATAGTTCAAATACCACCAAGTCGCGGTATCTCGGATTTGCGCGACCGTTGCTTAAACATCTGGTACAATCTGTCTCCGGCCATCTACCAAGGACTTGTGGCGTCCATGCCAAGACGGGTTGCAGCTGTGTTGCGGGCCAAAGATGAGCCAACTCGTTATTGACAGGTGGTCATAATGTTTTGGCTCTTGAGTGTAATACAGCGATTAAACGTTACGGGTGAATTAAAAAAAATGTTAAATTTGTTAAATGTAATTAGTTCAGTTGAAATCAGAGCAGTAGATTTGGATTTATTAATAAGCAGAGTCAATTAATGAAAAAGCCGCGCCAGGTGGCGCGCGGTCAAGTAAAATATATGTGATATTTAATAAAAAGTCGTTAACCCCCACCCCTCCCCATCCCCCGCAAATTTAACAAATAATCTGTTAAATAAAGTTTTCTGTATTAATAATCTCTATCATACTAATATATGTCATGTAAAAAAACCCTTAAACCCAGCTAATTATTATTCATTAAGTCGATAGAATCTTTTAAAATTAAGTTTTTAGCATTTGGCAACGGTCAATAATTAAGTTGATTGTCTACATCTCATATAATCTCTGATCCATCGATTTTAAACACTCGACTGGGAATTGCAATCATCCCTACCTTGATTTATTTAATTACTTCTGTGGAGATTTTATACAACCAACCAACCGAAGATTACTCTGTGAAAAAGCGTATTTTTGTTGAGATCTCTTTGTGGATAGATATTAATTAATATTTAATCTATAAAAAATCTATTTAAAATTTTCGAATTTTTTACCCCGATCGTTCACGGGCCCCCTACTAGCTACCCGTGTGCAAAATTTCCTAGCCCTGCGCCCTGTGGTTTTCGAGTTTTTGAGGTTACATAGATACGCGAACGGTTTTTAATAGTATAGATGTTATCATCCACTTTTGTGACTATGTCATTTCCGTGAATCAACGCAGCTCGGAAAAATATTTAGTTTGTATATTTTTTGTTAGATCTTCACAGAGTTAAAAGATGCCAGAATTTGAAGAGTATAATGTTAAATGCATGAAAAATTTTAATATATAACTTTCCCAAAAATCATCCAATTCCAATATCTTTCCTTTAGTAAAATACAATTAACAGACCCAAAACAGTCATATTTCAGGCACATTTTTGATAAAGAAAATGTTTGTAATTATGAAAATTATTAATAAATTTATATTTAAAAATTTTACGTATTATGATCTGCATTATTTTTTTTAAGAAAAGAATCAGTGTCGTTGAAAAGATGGCTATATGCTTTTACAGAACCTTCCTATAATTAGTTTTTCAGATATGGAGAATTTTTACTGTTCAACGGTCTGAGAGAACCATCTCCTGTATTAGTTGGTATCCACAGAAAAGAAAATCCTAGAAAGCAACGGAAAAGAAAGAAAAAAATATATATAATATACATTCATATAAATAAAATATAAAAAGTGGGTGTGGATTTGAAAAATTGAAGTTGGGACTATTTTAAATATGCAAATGACCCGATTTTAAAAAAACAACAACATTCTTATTAGGAAAGTAGACACATTTCCAATCGAACAGTTATCTTCTAAGATCTCTCTGCGAGAATTTGTTGACAAAAAAGCATGGAGTGGTGCTTTTTTTTCTTTCCTATGTTTAGAATTATTATTCCGTATTCCATGAATTACGGACATATAACTTGAAAAATTATGTAATTATATATACATATTTTTTACATAAATAAGTATGAAATATTTATTAAAATACTTTCAATTTTAAGATAATGTTTAAGAAATATCGCCATGTTTTGTGTCTGATTTCATTGCATATAATGCTCAATTTAATCGATTTTTTACATGGGCCGGACCAATAAGGTTTTCACAGGGGTTGGCCTGGAAATTTCAGCCAGTGAAGATACCCATAGCTTTTCTTGATTGTCTTGAGTATAGTGCCATGAATTAGTTTAATTTCATTCTTGAAAAATGCACACCTGTAGTTTGTTGCATTTAACATAAGTACATCGTACACTGAGAAAAAAATAGTAGACACAACTTTCCCTGGTGTTAAATATAGAAATTAAATCACACACTATAATACGCTTAATAAGGATTAAAAATCTTATGCGAAATAAAGAGAAATGCTCAATGAATGCTAATTATCCCAAGATTCATGCAAACGCTATGTTTAAAAAAAATATTATTATTATATAAATCTTTTTTCCGGACGCGAGGCCTTTCTAGGCGCGATGCCCTATACGACCATACCTGTCGCACACCTCTAAGGACAGCTCTGCTTACAGTATATGCATTTATTCTGCTTTGCCAGCTATTACTTGGTTACATCTATATGTTTGCTCATTCGTGTGTCCTGCATCCGGTCTGACAGCATTGTTTGTTTATTTATATTGCAGCGCCGTGTGGTCGTATTTATTTTTACTGAGCAACATTGCGGCAATTTATACGGCTGTAATGAAACATCAAGTGATATTGTGGTGCTACAGTGTGCAGATGTCAACGATGTGTCTGATGTATTCTGGTGTCTCGTGACATCAGTATTGCTTGACTATAACCAAAGGCTTTTTAAACTTTAATGACACTTAAACAATATTACATTAATTTTCATTTATCCGATTATAAGGTTTTAGACTATTTGGAATGCTGAATTTTTATGACTATAGACCATATGACTTTTGACCATTGTTTAGACATTGATATGACTTTTGATCATTTTTGGTACCATATGAGTTTGAACTTTCATGAGATTTTGATTCATATAAGACTTTTGGACATTTAATAGATTAATTTAGATTACTTAATTTAGACTTTTGTTTCCTGAATCTCTGAAATTTTGGCACACAATGTGGTTGTGTCTGTTTTATTATTTGTTTTTATTTGTACGCCAAGCTCCTGCAGAAATATATTATATTTCTTTTGTATATTTATAATTGTGGTTTCGGGAGTGGATTACTCTTCGTTATTGTTTATATTAAGTATATACCCGAGTTTTGGACCGTCTTGTAGCTGCGGCTTCGCTGTGCGGCAGAGGGAAGCTTTCCATTTAACCGTAAACCTACGGGTTGGTTCTCCGGTTGGGTGTCAAGTGCGTGAAGACAAACTTTTACTTATTTTCAAATAAAATTGTTTGTAAATTCTGGTGTCATTCAATTATTTCAGCATTTTACGAATAAAAATACTCTGTCCCTGAAAGAATTAAATTTTATATACAAACGATAATATCCTTGAATATAATATACAAATGAACTTAGTGATTGGAGCCTCACTGCCTCCGAAAAGAATGAATTCCAGGCCGGCCAGTTCCGAGTCTCCCGTGAAAAAAAAATAACCCTGGTCTTGGCGTGAATCTGGACTCAGACTGCCAGTTCAGATCTCTACCGAGTTCTCTTCCGATCATTTTTTTGGATTTTCTGATTAATAAAGACCCAACCTTTCGTCGTTTTATTAACCGCTTTGTCACGCTTTCAGTTCCATTTTCACCCAAAATTATCCATTTCGATTCCGAATAAATCCACTCATCATTACATTATTTAAAAATTTTCCAACACAAATCTATCTCTTATTGCAAGAAAATCTTTTTTAAAAATAATCTTCGAATGCTTTGTCCATACAGGGATATAAAATATAACATTGGGCTTCGCAGATTTCACATAGCAATCGTTTAATAAAAGTAAAATTTCTCCGCGACTTAAAAAACCTTAAATATTGACATTTTGCTATACGAACTCCCAATAATTAATATAGATGAGGCATTTGATTAATGTAGATCTAATTACAGTTATTCATAGATTAAAAATAAATGCTATTTTTCTACTTAGTATTTTAAATTATTCCATCTTATAATACATTCTAGATAAAAATCGTGATAAAAGTAACTTTAGTTGGTTTGAAGTAATTCGTTTTATTAATACATATTATAATAGTAGTATAGAACTAAAGTAATTCTTTTTTAGGAAGGGCTATTCTATATAAATTTAAACGTAGACCGAAATAATATTTTAAAAAGTATAACTGTTTGTATATATGTATCAGCACTCAGTAGTATATAACTCTTTTTCTTTTGTTTGCTAAGATATATCTTTTGTCTATGCGTGAGAGTTAAAATTCCTCGTATTTTTTCTTTTATCCAGCAATGTTATGTAATGAAGTATAAGATCTTGTGTACGTGAGAATATTGTATCTAATTTATTTTATTTAAATCAGCATAATTTTGAAATGTGATATTCCTGCAATCCACAAGTGTGAAATGCAGAAGTAATAACTGTTTCAAAGAACTTTCCATTTTATTCAAATGAGACTTGTGAAAACATATTAATCATAGTCATTTCTATTCTTACTCATTCGATATACCTCGAGTAGCATAAAACACAAACAGAATTACCGTACTTCTTTTAAGTAGTTCAGTCCATCGATCAAACACTGTAATTAATGCCAATCAAGATTTGAATACCAGGAAATAAAAGACTTGTATGAGAAAAATCACGTCTAATTTCAAAAAAACTTTTTTCATGCTATTAGTTGTTCTTAATAGAACTTTTGGTGCTGGATTAAAAAAAAATATCACAATAAACGTGGTGGGTCACGCACATTTTTGCAGAAATTGAATTTATAATTTACAATCTGTTAATTACTATTACAATGCCTAATCATATACAGGATGTGTCAGAAAAATGTATACACACTTTGAACTGTCATAGAAAATTTATTTTTCTTCAATTTATAAGAAAAAATATTTTCTATACAGGTTACACCAGAGTCGATGATCTAGCTGCGCATCTCAGTTAGGGCCACAGTAAAAGGGGCTTTATGGGACACAGTGAAAGATGACGTGTACCGTCGTAAACCCCACGTAACTCGGAGACACTTTGCGTAGAAATCCCATTGGATACTTTGCTGCGAAGTACGGAATCAGTCGTCACTCGTACTCAGAAATGTATCGATGTTGAAGGCCACCATTTTGAATATTCACTTTAACCACCATTTGGATTATTCGGTTTGATCAGAAAGCACAATTTTTCAAATCGGACTTTAGCCTTTCTTTTCCCTGAAATTTAACCTTGTAGATTGGAAAATATATTTTCTATGACAGTTCCGGTGTCGTGTCAATTCATCGCGGAACAATTCATCGAGCACAATTCATCGCGGAACAATTCATCGAGCACAATTCATCGCAGTGTCAATTCGTCGTAGCGACAATTTGTCGCGGCGTCAACTCGTCGCAGCGTCAATTCGTCGTGGTGTCGATTCGTCGCGGCGTCAATTCGTCGCTACGAAAATGTTTTTGAAGGCTATGATGATAAAATTAAAGATAATGTAGTAAAATTATTTAATGATAATTTGTTTTTTAGATATAGAGACTTATAACTAACAATTTACATCATTAAATCATTTTACTAAATTATCTTTACTTTTATCACCATAGCCTTCAAATATATTTTCGTTGTGACGAATTGACGTTGCGACGAATTAACGTTGCAACGAATTGACACCATGACGAATTGACGACGCGACGAATTGACGCTGCGATGAATTGTCGCCGCGCCGAATTGACGCTGCAATGAATTGTGCGCGATGAATTGTTCCGCGATGAATTGTGCGCGACGAATTGACGCAGAACCGACAGTTCAAAGTGTGTATAAATTTGTTTCCTGACGCACCCTGTATATTAAATTAAATCTATATATTAAATAGAACAAGCAATTTTGGGTGTCCGAGCAATCTCGAAAACGGCTGTAACGATTTTCACGAAACTTGTCTTCTATACTAATTCGAGCAAAATAAAACGATCTTGCTCGATCCCGAATTTGGGAAAACTTGTTTTGCAGAATAAAAAAAAAAAACTCAACATTGAAATTACTCTATTTTATTTGAGTGCCATTACTATGTTCAATAGTCTATATACATGTTGCAACACATGTCAACTCAGATTGTGTAAAAACCTGTACATGATAGAGAAAACTGACGGGAATTTTGGAATAAGTATAATTTTAGAAACTGTATAATTTTTTGAAAAAAAATTCGTAAACGTAAATTTTTGTAGACCTCTGTGAAATTATTATTCTTAAAATAAAATGAAAGAGGCACTGACTTAAAGTGTTTTATAGAAGAGGGTATCTCTTGAACCAGAATACAATGAGCTTAACTTTCGTTTTTATAGGGGATTTGAAATTAAGGGGGTCTTGTACCTGTTAAGCTCACCGAAATTCAACAAAAACATTCAAAGTTTTAATTAATGTATCTTCAAAACATTTTTCTGTATAAACTTAAAATTTTGACTGTTGGTAAAATTGTGTTTTTAATATACTACCATTAGAAACTGACTTGTCTGCTACAGAATTTGTGCATTGTTGAAATTAAAATAGCTCTCTTTTTTTTTTTTTTTTTTTGTTTTACTCCGCATAAATCATTGCGCGCATGATATCTTGAGAACGTATGCATAGATTGCTATGAAATTTGGTGTAGATAATAAGCACATATATATTTTTAAAATGATCTACACTTAGGTCAAAATTTTAAATTTTTTAATGAATAAAAATACTTATAACTAAAAATATTATCACTCCAAATACTTAAAAGTAGATCATCTTAAACACACCTAAGTGCTTATTTTCTACATCTAATTTCATAACAATCCATACATACCTTCTCATCTTCAAAACATTTTTATGTATAAACTTATACTTTTGACTGTTGATAAAACAGATTGTGTTTTTTAATATACTACGATTAGAAACTGACTTGTCTGCTACAGAATTTGTGTATTGTCGAAATCAAAATAGCTATTTTTTTAACTCTGTATAAGTCATTGCGCGCATGATATCTTGCGAACTTATGCATGGATTATTATGAAATTTGGTGTAGATTATAAGCACATATGTATTTTTAAAATGATCTCTTCTTAGGTCAAAATTTTACATTTTTTAATGAATAAAAATATTTATAACTAAAAAAAAAAATCGCTCGAAATATTTAAAAGTAGATCATTTTAAATACACCTATATGTGCTTATTATCTACATCAAATTTCATAACAATCCATACATACGTTCTCAAGATATCATGCGAACAATGACTTACGGAGTAAAAAAAAAAAAAAGAGTTATTTCAATAATGCACATGTTTGTAAATATCTAGTCATTTTCTAATGGTAGTATATTAAAAAGACTAATGCGATTAATCAACAGTCAAAATTTCATGTTTAGACATAAAAAGGTTTTGAATATACACTATTTCAAACTTTGAATGTTTTTGTCGATTTTCGTCATGTTTAAAAGGTACAAGACCCCTTAAGGTACATAGTATTTCTATTTACAACAAATTATTTCCATAAACGATATTTTTGTGATCCATAACTATCATGAAATGCAGTAGTAATAAATAATTTTTTAAGAAAAGCTTCCACATTATTCATACTAAACTTATGAAAAAATATTAATTATAGTTTTTTTCAGTCCTAGCTTTCGTCACATCTTTGGTGGTATAAAATACAAACACTCTTCATATACTTTGTTTCAAATGATTCAGTCTATTGATCAAGCACACTAATTAGTTCCAGATAGGATTTGAATGTCAGGAAATAAAAGACTTAACGTGATTAAAGGGCTTAAATACACTGTTCTCCAGAAATTAACGGACAGTGACCGGACGCTTTCGCTTTTTACGGGGTTTGTCGAATATCTACTGAAATTCTTGACGAATTGTCCTTGAACTTCGAGGATGTAAAGCACATGTTTGAGTTCAAGAACAGTAGAAACAGTATACTGCAATTAAAAGATTAATACATTGAATATTGGATGAGATATGGGCATTTGTATGAAATAATTTTTAATTGCGCATGCGCGAACTATAATAAAGATTTGTTTTCATGATTTGATAGTCAATTCTATAGAGCAACTCATATAAAAGACCAGTGAAATATCGTGAAAACTCAGAAAGATATCGGCAATGTAGTGAGCTAATTGACAAATTGGGGGGAGGGGGGTTACCCAGATCATGAAAAAAAAATCTTTGGTATAGTTCGCGCATGCGCAGTTAAAAATTATTTCATACAAATGCCCATATCTCAATAAATATTTAATACATTAATCTTTTAATTGCAGTATACTGTTTCTACTGTTCTTGAAGTCAAACATGTGCTTTACATCCTCAAAGTTCAAGGACATTTCTTCAAGAGTTTCGTAGATATTCGACGAACTGTGTAAAAAGCGAAAGCGTCCGGTCGCTGCCCCTTAATTTTTGGACAGCAGTGTATTATTCTTAGCATAAAATGAAAAAATCACTGATTTAATATGCAATAAACTAGAAAAGATTACACTCTGATGCAGTGCATAATAATCTTTTTTAAGTTAAGATCCATTTTAGGTTTTAAGTGCATAATAATAAACTATCATTAACCAACTAATTGAAGATTTAAAAAAAATTGATATACAAATCAAGATAATTTGTGCATAACTTTTGTGTAGTGTGCCAATATTATCTTAATTCTTAAAAAAAAAAAAAAAAAAAAAAAATTGAAAACATACGAATTTGCGTTTTTATGAGTACTAAATTTCCCCTTTCTCTTTTCATGTTCATTTTATGCTAAAAGTGTGATCTTCGCCTATGTGGGGATGTTGTATATTATCTTTTTATTTCAATAAAAGTAATTTAAATGGTGACATTATTGCAACTACCTTCAAATACTGTAGTAATAAATGTGTCATTAAACTTTCCACATTATTCAAATTACTCTTGTGAAAACATATTAATCATAGTCATTTCTATTACCATTTATTTCGGAACACTCCTGGTTGCATAAAAGATAGACAAATGCCATATACTTAGTTTCAAGTAACTCAGATCATCGATCAAATACTGTAATTAATGCCAACTAAGGATTAGAATGTCAGGAAATAAAGCACTTGCCGTTAGAAAAGGCTTGATTGGTATTCTTAGCTTTAAATGAAAGAGTCACAAATTGAGTTTGCACGATAGAAAAAGAAAATACAGTCTGAGACATTACATAATAACCCTTAACTTTCGATTGAATAAAACTGTTGAAATTAATGTGCATGAGGATTCTACTTTGGATTGTTAAATGCATTATATGAAACTTATTTACATTAATCAAATTCAGGGTGTTTCATTACCAGACCGACAAATTTGCAGAAGGTGTAAAGGGCACAGAGGCGATTCGGAATCACATAGCAATGCAAGGTCGAAAATGCCGTAGTTGCGAGCTATGGTTCAAAGAAGCAGAGAAATAGAACAGAAACAGCAACCAATAATGGGTCTGAAAACATTTTATCTATCTTTATTGAAAGAAGATCTTCGAAATTACGACCAGAAGTCGTCTTCTTCTTCTGGTGTCAAATGAAGAGTTTGGTGTACGAGATATCCCTGTTCCTTCAGTTGAAGACCTCGCCGATCGAATATCTGTAGCTGCCGGGAGGATACGCGACACGCCAGGAATCTTCCACAACGTAAAGGAATCCATGCAGCGCCGCTGTTAAGCCTGCCTGACGACTTCTAGTTGTAATTTCAAACATCTTCTGTAGTACAACCTTTCAATAAAATGTTTTCTGTTCCATTAATGTGTCTCTGTTCTTTATCTCTGCTTCTTTGAACCCTAGCTCGCAACTACGCTATTTTCGACCCTGTATTGCTATGTGATTCCGAGTCGTCTCTGTGCCCCCTACGCCTCCTGCAACTTTGTCAGTCTAGTAATGAAACACCCTATTAAAAATAAATGTGCATCGTGAAATAGCACATAAAAATATATAAATTGGCAAACAGCTGTTTCGAAGCCCCTAAAGCTCCATCATCAGTGCCAATACAAAAGATTAAAACCGATATAAAATCCTAAGCCATGTCAAATTGCTTACGTCTTTCGCACGCCCAAGATGAAGGCATCGTGGGCGTGCGAAAGAATAACAGTATATATTTAGTTAAAGAATAAAAAAATATGATTAGTGGAGATAAGCTTTGAATCCAAAGAGTTGTAGAGGAACGTAAAAATGTCTCTTCCCAATTTTCTTAGAAATTTGGGCTCAAGGTAAATGGTCATAATTATTATCTTTAAACATGAATTATTTTAAACAATTGCATTACTATTTTTAAATTTATCCCCGATGTAATTTCTAGCTAACAAAATGGTTAAGGGAACTTCTAAAAGTCCTAGAAGTTCAAGAAGCTGTCGTGGATGTTGAAGCTGGTCAGCTGACATCATGGCATGTCGATAGGAAATATAATATTCCCCACTTAACAATACTTGGTCAAGTAAAAGGATGGATTTTTGTGGGCAGTTACACTAGCGTATCTGATAAAATGCTAATTGATGAGTGTTTACAATAATAGTAAGTTTAGAAGCTATGCGATTGTTGAGTAGGAGGGTGAATTTTCCAGGTACTATTATTATTATTATTGAAATAGATAAAAAAGTTGAGGAGATGCTGCCGCCGGCAGGAGTTAAAGCAGGGATCTCATGAACAGTAGGCGAGAGCATAAGCAAAAAAGCCAAGCCAGTTACTCTCAGCTAGTAACTCGCTTTATACTGTTCAAGTGAGAAGAAATCGCTAAACACTCCATCTCCAGTGAGGAAGACGTCTTGTTGACGTTAGACTATAGGCGATATGCACTCCTGAGTGCTGCTGTCTTACGCATATGTGATGCGCGAGATGACAGGCTTTGTGCTGTGTTCATTTCGTAGACTTTCCATTCAGGGAATGATTTATTTAGTTCTGCCATCTGTTGGTTGTGAGATGAGTTGATTGTTATTGTTGAAGGGTCCAGGTCACCATTGAGGAGATTGCTGTCGCCGACGGGAGTTGAACCAGGGATCGCATGAGCAGTAGGCGAGAGCATTCGCTTCAAACAAAAGGCCAAGCCAGTTACTCTCAGCTAGTAACTCGCTTTATACTGTTCAAGTGACATGAGATCGCTACAAAGTTGAAGTAAACGAAATGGTAATGAGTGGTCTCAAAATTTTGAAGTAGCCACAACGGTGCGATAAAATATTTAACAAATTGTATGAAATTAAAGACATATCTGCCAATCTTTCGTTTTTTTTAATCAACTAAAACTAGAAATATTCAAATTTTAATTGCTTAATAGGCGTATAGCCAACATAGTGAAAAAGTACCCAAGCCGGGACTCGAACCCGGGTCATCAGTATAGCGCACTGACGTTCTACCAACTGAACCACTTGGGAACGATACTCAGCCTGGAACTTTTCACCATAACATGTTGGCAAGGCTACAAACGCAGCACAAGATGGAATATTTTCCGTGAGCCGCCAACCCTGGGGCAAACACGAAATCAAAGAAAATCCAGCATCGACAATTGAATAAATTCATATTTTAATGCTTGGAAATTTTACCAGAGAAAATTTTAGTATAAATTATATATAATATATTATAATTATATATAATATATTATAATTATATATAATATATTATAATTATATATTATATAGTATAAATTATTTATTATATATTATATAGTATAAATTATATATTATAATAAAAACAGTATAAATTTTCTCTAGTCGGTAGAACTTCAGTGCGCTATACTGATGACCCGGGTTCGAGTCCGGGCTTGGGTACTTTTTCACTATGTTGGCTATACGCCTATTAAGCAATTAAAATTTGAATATTATGAATGCAAGGCGTGAGAAATTTTCTCTGGAAAAATTTCTAAGTATTAAAATATGAATTTAAAACCAGAAATTTTACAAAATAAAGGAAGTTATAAGTGACCCCGTAGAGACAAGAAACATTTCATAAAGTAAATTTAATTTTCTGATTCAAATTATGTTTATTTGACTTGAAAAAAAAACCGAAAGGTTGGCAGTTTGACATTATCATAATTGTTAAATTCTAAAAAAAATAACTGCGTTCTTGAAATTTCTAATTTATGAAATAATTAAAATTAATTTATAAAATAATTAAAATTAATTTATGAAATAATTAAAATTAATTTATGAAATAGTTTTGTAGACCATAGAGTAATAAACACTGTTTTGATAAAATTATTGTTTTATTAGTCATTCATTTGTTACTTCTTGTTTATTAATTTTCAATGTTAAACGCGTTTGAAGCATGAAAGTTAAATGTTTAATTATAATGCAGCATTTAAAAAAGTATTAAGTATTTAAAAAACTGATAAAAATAAATTAATGAAATTAAGATGAACTGACATGCATAAAAAGCATTTTCACATTTAGTTAATTTGGATATCTCACAGGTTTTTATTATTGTAAATGTGACAAAAATTACCTAAATGCATTTCTATGTTATATGTGTATTTTATATTTACGAAAATGCGAAACATAATTGAAATGTGACAAACATATGCGAAATTTCATCGTAATTCGGCACAATGACCTTACTTTGTTTCAAGTAGTTCAGTTCATCTTTCAAATACTGTAATTTTTGTTAGCCATGGTTACAATGTCAGGAAATAAAAGACTTGTTCCGTGAAAGGGACTTAATTACTACTTCTAGAATAAAGCGAAAGACTCGGTGATTTAAAGCAAATTTAAATAAAGGTTAAGGTCTGACACAACACGTCTTGAATTTTCGTTTCTGTGACATATTTAAAGTTATTTTCATTTTATATTTCAAGTACATGATAATAAATAATAATTATTAACTGGTTGATAGTTTTATTTATTTATTTATATATTGGTGGTAACTGAAACAACATATTTCCTTTTCTTTTTGTGCAGTCTTTTGTGAATTATGTTAATACTATTTTTAGTCCTTTGAGATCATTGTTTTCTAGAACATAGTTTTCTTATGTGTGGGAGTATTAAATCCTGTATTTTTTTTTCCAGTTTCGTTCTATACTAACGTACAAGCTGTCACTTACGTGGGAATACTGTATCCCCTCTTTTATTTAAAACAAAATGATTTTAACCCTAGATGATTAGATATACTCAGGATAGTGAAAAAGACTAAACGCTCGTAAAAATTACGAATTCTGTAAATTTTGCATTTTTATGTAGGAAAATAAGTTCAAAAATAGTTATAATGCACTTCTCAAGATTTTTGTATTAATTTATCTAGAAAACAAAATATTCTTAGTCTTATAATTATCTTTCTACTCGTCAATGAGATGTCGCCAGTAGTCGTAATTATTACGAGTGTCTAGCCTTCTAGAGTTAAAAGTTGAGTCTATTCCTAGTTATAATTAACTTTAATAATTAACTAACCAAATACAGTTGTAATGAATGTTTCATAAATTTTTCAAGGGTATTAAAATTACATGTATGGAACATATTATTCATAGTCATTTCCATTTCTGTTACCTTCATCTCACTTAAGGACAAAGGGATAAAATTAACTTCAGGATAAAATAGCCATTTATACAAACCAGGATTATTATGTCCGGAAATAAAATACTTAATAATAATTGTTATTAGCTTAACCTGATAGATTCACATATTTAGTATGTTTAAAAAGCAAAAGTACAGGGTGTTTCAAAAAAGGCCGGTGTATTTGAAAAATCAATAAAAACTAAACGGGCAGCGATAGAAATACACCGTTTATTGCAATATGCTTGGGACAACACTAAATTTTCAGACAGACAAACTTTCGAAATTAGTTACAATTTTCAACAACAGATGGCGCTGCAGTCTGGAAAAATTTAGAGATCCTACATAAGAGAAAGATTGGACATTGAACTAAAATGGCGGACATTTCTTATTCATTAAAGTGAAAATACACTTGTATTTATGTTCTGCATAGCTCTCTGGAGGTACATAAAACGAATTTTCCATGATTTTAATAAAATTAAAAGTGTTAAATGCTGAAGAAAATAAATTGCGTTCTACGGCGATCAATCTATTTTTGAACTAACATGGCGGACATTTCGTCAATGTCCATTCTCTCTCTTATGTAGGATCTCTAGAAAAATCTAAACCACGATATTTTCCACATATCCACCATGCGCAGCAATAATATGGCGTAGTCTCTGAACGAAATTACCAGAACCTTTGTAAACGTGTTAGGCGGGATCGCTTCACATGCAAAAGAGATGTATTGCTTCAGTTGTTCAATTGTTTCTGGATTGTGGCGGTACACCTGGTCTTTCAAGCGTCCCCACAGAAAGAAGTCACAAGTTTACAAAGGTTTCTGGTAATTTCGTTCAGAGACTACGCCATATTATTGCTGCGCATGGTGGATATGTGGAAAATATCGTGGTTTAGATTTTTCCAGACTGCAGCGCCATCTGTTGTTGAACATTGTAACTAATTTCGAAAGTTTGTCTGCCTGAAAATTTACGGTTGTCCCAAGCATATTGCAACAAACGGTGTATTTCTATCGCTGCCCGTTTACGTTTTATTGATTTTTCAAATATATCGGTCATTTTTGAAACACCCTGTATAATCTGACCCACTCAGTACATAATAGCCTCAATTTTTACCAATAAAATTGTTGAAGCTAAGGGACAGTATATCCATTTTAGATGGCAAAATATATAATATTAGATTTTCTTACGTTAGTCAACTATTATCCAACTAATAGAAAACATTTTTGGAATTGGAAAGTAGATAAAAAATATTGTTAATTTTTTTTTCGCATGTGTCAATTTTAAATTATTTAAAATATTATTATTGTTTGTGAAAACATAAATTTTATCCTATATTGAAAATTAAAATTTCTCTGTATTTCAGGATCACTCTTTAATAATACATAAGCTTTCGTTTGTATTAGAATAATAATTTTTCACTTTTTCTTTGATTCAAATTGATTTTAAAAATTAACATTACAGCAAGGTGTAATTACCGTGAGATACAATAGTAATAAAGGTTCTAAAGAACTTTCCACATAATTCAAATTAAACTTATGAATGTATAATAATCATAGTTATTTCTACTCTTATTGCTTTCGGCATACATCCGACAAACATATTTTATATAATTTGTTTCAAGTTGTTTAGTTTATCGATAAAACACTGCAATTAATGTCAGTCAAGATTATAATGTCAGAAAATAAAAAAAACTTGCATTTAGAAAAGGGTTTAATTATTATTCTTACAGCATAAAACGAAAGAGTCACTGACTTAAAGTGCAGGGGAATAGAAGGCGTAGTCTGACTTAGAACATATAATAATACCTATAATAAAACCGAATCATTAATAACCTTAAAAACTTATTATTTTGACCCTATAAAACGTTTAAAGTTAAGGAACTTATAATAATTTTCTTAATTTTTTACTTATATAACAAAAATAAATTAATAATAGCTAGCAAATATATATTTTTTTAATTAAAATGCAGATCTAGATTTTCTTTAAGTTTTTACTTTCTTTTGTCTATAATCAAGAAAGTATTGTAATCGAAAAATTTTTCGACTTCCGGTTTTCGACGGATTTACAAGTTTTAGGGGTTAGAGATCCCGAAAAACAAATTTTTACAAAATATCTGTTTGTCCGTGTGTCTTCTTTGTATCATCGAAAAGTGCATGATGTTATGCATAGAACTGAACCAAATTTCATATAATATGTGTTTGGCTATGGCCAACAGGTGCTAGTTGAAATTTGGGATATTCCGCTGGAACGGGGCACTGTATAGCGATTTTTGTGCCATTTTCCTTATTTTATCATCGGAAAGTGTTGTTATGCACATAATTGAACCAATCTTCATATATTGGTTTTTGACTACGGTACTCAGGTCCAAGTTGAAGTTGGAGATATGCGGATTGAGGCGATGTGATAGCGGTTTTTTTCCGATTTTCTTGTGTATCATCGGAAAGTGTATGAAGTTATGGATAGAATTGAACCAAACTTCATATATGCGTTTTTGACTATGGACGTCAAGTCGCAGTTGGAAATTAGAGATATGAGGATTGGGGCACTGTGATAGCGATTTTTGTGTGATTTTCTTGTGTATCATCGGAAAGTGTATGAAATTATGGATAGAATTGAACCAAATTTCATGTATACGTTTTTGACTATGGACGTCAGGTCAAAGTTGGAAATTGGAGATATGGGGATTGGGGCACTGTGATAGCGATTTATGTCCGATTTTCTTTTGTATCATCGGGAAGTGTATGAAGTTATGGACAGAATTGAACCAAACTTCATGTATACGTTTTTTACTATGGACGTCAGGTCGCAGTTGGAAATTAGAGATATGAGGATGGGGGCACTGTGATAGCGATTTTTATGCGATTATCTTGCGTATCACCGGAAAGTGTATGAAGTTATGGTTAACATTGAACGAAACCTCATAATGTTTTTGTCTATGGAAGTCAGGTCCCAGTTGAAAATGGAGATTTTCTCCTTGAAGGGGACGCTGTGATAGCGATTTTTGTGCGATTTTTGGCACTGTAAGGGAAAAATTTGTGAATATTTAGATGTAAAGTATTAGGTCGAGGTTTGGAGAAAATTTTGGAGAAAATCTGTCTGAAGGTGACGCCGTGTTAGCAAATTTTGTTCGATTTTCGGGATTAACGTGGTAGTTGTTGCAAAAAAAAAAAAAAAAAAAAAAAAAAAAAAAGAGTAAGTCCAAAAAAAAAGAAAGTCAAAAAAAGAAAAGAAAAGTAAGTCAAAAAAAGAAAGTAAAAAAAAAAGTAAGTCAAAAAAAGTGAGTCATTTAATTGTTCAATCGAGATTTAATTTGCATATTTGTAAGGAAACTTTTCACGGTTTTTGATAAATTACCCGTTGATTAGACTTCATTACAAAATCCTCACCTCCATGGTTTTGAAACATTTATTGACAAAAAACTTAAAGTGTAATAATAATAAAAAAAAATACGGTTTTTGAAGTATTAACATGTATGAGATAGAAGAAAGTTTTAGGATTGTCACATCCTACTAATTATGCATAAAAACCCCTTTGTTTGGCAGAACATAAACATTTATCAATGTATGGGTATTAAATTTCTGATTTTGTTTTATCATGTTTATTCTATACTAAAATAAAGCTTTCTTCTTCAGGGGAATATTGAATATTTCTTTTTTTTTTAATTTCAAGCAGTATAATTTTACAATTTGATATATACTTTCTATTCACAAACAGTGTGAAATACAGTAGTAATAAATTGTTTTAAATAATTTTCCACTTTAATCAAATTAAACTTATAAAAACATTAATCATAGTCATTCCTATTGCTTTCGGCACACCTCTGACGGCATAAAATACAAACAAACTTTATATACTTTGTTTCTAGTTATTCAGTCCATCGATCAAATACGGTAATTAGTGCCAGCCAGGATTAGAATGTCAGGAAGCCGTGAAAAAAGGGCTTGATTATTATTCTTAGCATAAAACGACACAGTCACTGATTTAAAGTGCATGAAAATATAGGGTACAATCTGACGTAACCTCTTTTATTATAAACTGCAAACTGTAGAGAAAGAGGTATCAAATTTCACTAAATTAATGCTCGTAACCTCCATGTAATGAGAAAATTAATGTAGGTAGATATATGAAGTAGAAAAGAAACACAATGTCAAAAAGTCGAACCACACATTGTTAGTTAACTATGCAGAAGATTTCAAAAAGCTAACATGAATCATTTAACAGGATACTAAAAATAGAACCAGTTGATGACATCTTGGAAGTTTATAGTTCTAAAAGTAACATAAACTGAATATATATGTCATTGAAAAGCAACTGAGTATCCTCTGATGCGACGTTATAAAAATGACAAATGATCTAAATCCATCTGGGGATAAATTTATGTGTTTTTCTTCACTAAAATTCCGCGCTACATTATGCGTAATAAATTAGATGAATTTATCAGATCTGTCAAACAGAATGAGTAGAACCCTAAGGTGGAATGGGTGAAATTATATTTGTTAGATACAGGAGTTATTTATAGTATGGTAACATTTAAATGTGAAATAGTTGAAGAAAAATTATTAAAGAATGCTGATTAATAACTCATTCTTGTGCTAAGGGCTTTATTTAGCTTTTTTGCTCAGTAGCAAAGTGTGTTTTCAAAAGTTTTTTTTTTTTTTTTTTTTTTTTTTTTTTTTTTTTTTTTTAAGAAAGATTGCATCTTAAAATCTTTGTTGTCTGAGACTGTTCTTATCGTTCAACATAAAGTTATGTAATGCAACCAGCCATATTAAATATTGGGAGGCATTTTGAGTCACTATCATACGAATAATTGAAAGCACGTGATGCTTGCTGATAATACTAAATGGAAAGTTAAGAGCCTACATCAGTCATGCGAAAACATCACAATCAATCTAATGTTAAGTGTATGGGAAGGTTCTTGGCAGATTTCTCGCTCGCATTTTAATATTTTTAAATGATGTTTTTTGCATAGGATAGCGGAGTTCGATCTCTAACGTTGTTAGTTGTTACTTCTGCGATTTTGGATCCATTTTTTTTTTATATAAAGGTACTTCATTTTCAGAACCAGTTCCAACTACTAGTTCCAAAAAAAAAAAAAAAAAAATCATTTAAAAATATTAAAACGCGAGCGAGAAATCTGCCAAGAACCTTCCCATAGACTTAACATTAGCTTGAGCGTTTTTTCGCGTGACTAGCGTAGGCTCTTAAGTATTCGGAGGCATTCTGAGTTACATTCATACAAATAATCGAAAACATGTGATGCTGCTGAACTATAATCCCAAGTGGAAAGTTAAGAAAAAAATATATGTTAATATAAAATGCACAAAAGGGGTAAACCGTAGTAGTTTTTTTAAAGAAAAATTATTGGATCACAACACTGATTAAATTTTATATTTATTTCCTCCTAAATAAACATAATTTGTCGCCAACCTTTACGATTTTCTTTAAGTCAAATAAGCATGTTTTCATCCAGCATTTAAAAAAAAATGAATTCAATCAATTAAGTACTAGAAACAAGTCACACTTTATTGAATTAATTTTTTGGTTTAAGACAAAATGTCTGAGATGTTTATTTTTATTTTTTTAAAAAGCACACATGTTGGCAGGTATGCATACTGTCATGAATTATTGAATGTCTTCTATTAACTATATTAATAAAAAAAAGTTTTTGTCTGTGTATGTGCATGTCTGATTGCTTGTTTGTTTGTTTGTTCAGTTGACTAGGGACATCTATCGCACGTACAGGGCTGCAAATCTGATTCCGGATAGACGATGACAGGTTTCAATGCATCTGACAAGGAAGGTTTTCTTAAAGCGCATACTCAGAATATTGTGAAAAAAAATGCTAATGAAGCTACTCATGTACGTAATAAGAGATCAGTCAAATTTAGCTGCGGAATCCCAGCAGAAAATCTGTAAAAAAGTAAAATACTTTCGAGTATTTGATGCAAAAAGACGCGATTTGGTGAGCCAAACTTTTTCGTCGCCAAGTGCAAGCGATTTTAATGTATTTGAAATGTTCTGGTTAAATGAGTGTTTAAATGCGTAGCACTTTATGAATTTAAACTTCAACGATTAAATAGTTTATTATTTTTTCTTTAAAGTTATGTAATACATATACAAATTAACTATTGCTGAAGTTATTTAATTTTATACAGTTTTGAAGGCTGGTTAAGTTTTAAGTGTATTTTAACAGTAAATGTCCGATTAAACACTCTTTCATTATACATTTCGACTTTGAATAATTCATTGTTTCCATGGCATCAAGACTTTTCTCTAGTTGTCTCCAACACTAACAATATAGATGACAAATTCAATCACACAATTAATTTTTAGTTTAAAACAATTTTAATCAATTCAAATTTTGTTCTAAACCGTAGAATGCGATCATTAATCTTTTTTTAGGTGTACATATAAATATATATGGCAAAACCGTAGTTATAAAAGTGAAATTATTTAAATTAAACTTACTTTAACTTGTTCAGTATAAAGAGTAGAAAACGTTTTCCCTAAAAGAGAATTTATCGTAAATGCATGTTTTTTTTTTTTAATTTCATTGTGTCGCAAACCCAGCGATAAATCGCCAAAACACGAAATTTTCATAATTTTTTCACGGACGCTATATCGAGTTCCGCAGCAAATTTTTTTTATAAACGTATATATCCTCATGAGAAGAATATTCTGTAATTTTTTCAAAATTTTCTGAGTATGCGCTTATGGAGACCTTCCTTGTGAGATTCAGAATTTAGGATTTTATGGTAATTAGTGACGGTATTAAAAAAATCCTCATCGAACGCTAATGAAAGAAACTTCAATTTTTCTTTAGTTGATCCCTTCCACGCATTTCCGGGGAAAACGTGGTTTTTCAAGTACATAATTCGCAGACGGGAGAAAAACGTTTCATTTTTCATAGGGTTTAAAATCGTGATGTCACAGAGCCGGAAGAAAATTATAATATTAATAATAATAAAATAAGGACACCTGAGAATAACCGGTGCCTTCTTTATGCCGATAGTACTTTTAATTATAAAAAAATATTAATATTTGCTATTAAAAAAAAGAATATATATATATATATATATTTCTGAATGTCTTTTTTATATTTACCGTTTATTATATATTTTAAAATCGCAATCGCCGGGGCCCAAATCGAGTTATATATATATAAAAAAATGTACCCACGGAAAACCGGTACCTTCTTCTTCTAAGTTTTCATTATAAAAAATATAAAAGTTTACTACTTAAAAAATATTTTCTGGAGGTCTTTTTCATATTTTCCGTTTATTATATATTTTGTAAATAGTAATCACTGGGGCCAAGATGTAGTTATAAAAAAAAAAAAAAAAAGTATCCAATGAAAGCCGGTACCTACTTCTATGCAGTAGTTTTCATTAAAAAATATAAATATTTTCTACGTAAAAAATATTTTCTGAAGGTCTTTTTCATATTTTTCGTTTATTATGTATTTTAAAATCGCAATCACCGGGGGCACAAATGGAGTTGTATTTTGTCCTTCTAGGCAGTAATTTTCATAAAAAAAAAAAAAAAAAGAAAATTATGGATGTTGTTTTCTTATTTTCCTTTTTTCTGAAGATTTAAATTAGAATTCTCGTAGACCAAATGATACTACAAGGGAAAAAAAAAAAAAAAAACAGGGATATAGAAGGTACTTTTTTGCTTTCAAACGTAGCTTTAATTCTAAAAGAAAATGAATATTTACTATTTCGTAAACAATATTTTCTGATTGTGGTTTTCATATTTAACGTTTTTTCTGTAATTTAAAATTACCATCTACTTCATCCGGATAGAAATACAAAAAACACGGAATACCCACACGAACTGAAGAAATCTTTTTCTCTCAATGGCGCCGTTCATTAAAAAAAAATATGAATATTTACTACTTAAAAGAAAATATTTTCTGAAGGTCTTTTTCTCATTTTCCTGTTTTTGTGCAGCAAGAAATTGTCACTAACCTAATCCGAGTGGAAATATATATATGTGTGTAAATACCCACGGATATACGGTAGACTTCTTAGCGGTACTCTTTTTTTCGGAAGAGGCCGGCCAAGTGGGATTGCTAATCTTTGATAAATGTGAGGAATGTAACTGATGACGATGTAGACAACAAAAACATCACCAGGATTGATGTATATGACATTTCCAAGTCTTATAAATTATGTTTAATATTTTTTACTAATGTTAAAATTTTTAATATATGGGTAATTCCATGGTAATTTACGTTACATTTAAAATAATTGACTTCAGTAATTTTAGTACTATAACACTAAAAAATATTCGAAATGTAATGTTTATATGATTTGTTAATTAAACCTAACAAATCTAAATTTGGATAAAAATTACTTAAATTTAGTACTATTTCTTGAACGCTAAAAATTATATTTACTATGGTAATTTACGTTTCTGACAAAAAGAACGTAAGTTACCATAATAAATATAATGGCCAGTGTTCAAAAAATAGCTCTAAAGATAGGTAATTTTCATCCAAATTTTGCTTTAGATAGGTTTAATTAACAAATCACATCAACATTACATTTTCAATATTTTTTGGTGTTATATTATGAAAATTACTAAAGAAAATTATTTTAAATGTAACGTAAGTTACCATGGATTGACCCATATATATATATATATATTGTGCAGAACAAATAATTTAAAATAATATTATCTTTTTCTTTTCTTTCTCCCCCTTTTTAACATCACTTCTGCATTTAAGTTTTCTTAAAATGCTGGATGATGTTGACTGAAAATTTAACACGTGCATAAAAATTTATAAAACGTTGAGCAGAGAAGCTATTTCTTCCTAGTTAAATTGAGAAAAGAAAATTTATTTTCAAAAAATGACTCATACACGTATTAAATTTCGAACTGTGAAAGACGTAGACACCGCATTTTTTTGTTTTGTTTACGTGGGTCTAACTATTATCGCGTTGCAACTATGTTGTTAGCAGGATCCTGGATTTATTGATAAAGGCAGACAATTAAGTCTTGTAGTGGACTAGCAACTCTCTTATAAAGGGATTCTAGTTTTCTGAATGCGGAAGTGTTGTCAACATTAACCTGTGTACGTAGCAGCGACATGTGTACTTTATTTGTCTGTAATTTTCCGAAGTAAGTTTGGAGCTATCGGAGTTTGTGGTCAGTGCTTTTTGCTGTAAATTAATTAAAATTTAGCTGCGTTGGTCGATGTGAAAGGTGTAAAATGTGAAGCGGGAGATTATTTCGGCGGATTTGGTCCAGTCTTGCCATCTTGGTAATCAAGGCTTGCATCGATAAAGTAATGCTGTAATTTCGATACTTGTTAGGTGGAATCACTTCTTGCTGAGTGAAATTTGCCGATTGGGTAAGGTAACTTTAATTTAAAGTTTTAAATAAAGTCTTTCGGCAACCACGAATTGCTAAATGTAGTAGAATTTAGATTATACTAAAGATTTTCGAGTAACTTTTGTATTACAGCTAAAGCAGTGCGCGAGTTTAAAATTCGATAGTGTCTTGAGCTGCCAGTGATCTATACGTAAGTGAACCTTTTCACATTTAGTAATCTTCTAGTTATTTTCAGTGAAAAATGAGTTAGTGACTGATCTTTGTTAATCGCCGTATAGCGAAGACTAAATTCGTCAAGTGACTCTACCATACTCCTTTTCCACTTAGCTTAAAAAAAGTAGTTTTAACCTTAAAACTGAGTTATGACTGAATTACAAGGTACCGGACTTGCCGGGTACGCTACAGTCTGTCTTACAGTTCTCTTAAGAGGAAAAAAAATCAAACAAAATCCTTTTCTTTAAAAAAATAAAAAGGAAAAACATTAAAACTTTCGGTAACTTTTTGTAGAATGATATTTTTAAGTTTTAATTAAAATTGAGATTTTTTTTGTAAATACGTTTGTGTTTATATCGTTTTCAATTGACGCCACATTCGAAACACCCGACTGTGCATCCAAATGTGTGCGATCAACTTGCTGGCCACCCTTGCGTCAGATAATACATGACATTCGTATACAATCTCCGATTCCAAATTCGCTAAAGTGAAAGCTAGGTGCTAATCTCCACTCTGTTCACTTTTAACACACTTTCATTTCATTTCATTTCATATCTTTCTTTTTCACTACATCCTGAAAGAAATAAGTAATTAAAGAGGTCTGGATTTATGAAACTCTCGAAAATAATAACTAAAATGTATATTATATTTAAAGAAAAAAAAAATAACATTAAATTCTTTAAAAAAATAAAAAGGAAAAACATCAAAACTTTCAGTTACTTTTTTTGAAAAAGATTTCTGAAAGTTTTAATTAAAATTAATGTTCTAGGTAAATACTTTTGTGTTTTTATCTCTCTTTACTGATTCGAAATACCCAGTTTTGCATCCAGTTGTGTGCGATCAAGTTGTTAGCCACACTTGTATATGTCAATATATAATTCTAGAGCAGAAGGATTCACATATAAACAAAAAAAAAAAAGTACTTTCACATACACACAAAAGGAACAGAAATATTCATTAATTTCCCAATAATCTTTAAAGGTATTTATTAAATCTTGAATTTTCCATAAATTCTCTGATTTAAATATAATCGTTAAAGTGAAAGCTAGGCTCTAATCTCCACTCTGTTCACTTTTAACACGCTTTCATTGCATTGATATCTTTCCTTTTTTTTACTACATCCTGGAAGAAAGTAATTAAGGAGATCTGGAATAATGAAACTCTCAAAAATAATAACTAAGATGCATATTATATTTAACAAAAAAATATATATATATTGCATAAAATCTTTTTTTAAAAAAAAGCATAAAAATTTTCAGTCATTTTTTTTAAAAAGATTTCTGAAAGTTTTAATTAAAATTAATGTTTTTTGTAAATACTTTAGTATTTTTATCGCTTTATACTTACGCCACACTCAAAACACACTGGTGTGAATCAAAACATGTGCTATCAATTTATTGGCCGCCCTTGTATCAGACAATATATGATTCTAGAGCAAAAAGATTCATGTAAACAAACAACAACAACAAAAATAATACAAAACAACAACAACAACAACAAAACACTTTTACACGCACAAAAAAAGAAACGAGAAGAGCAGAAATACTCATTAATTTCCCAATAACCTTTAAATGTCTTTATTAAATCTTCAATCTGCCATAAAATCTCCGATTCAAAATATCGTTAAATTGAAAGCTAGACTCTAATCTCCACTCTGTCCACTTTTAACATACTTTCATTTCATTGATCTCTTTTCTTTTTTCACTACATCCTGAAAGAAAGTAATTAAGGAGGTCTGGATTAATGGAACTCTCAAAAACAACAATTCAAATGCGTAATACATTTAAAGAAGAAAAACATTGCATAAAATCCTATAAAAAAAAAATATCAAACTTTCGGTAAGTTTTTTTTAAAAGGGTTTTCGAAAGTTTTAATTAAAATTAATGTTTTTTTGTAAATACTTTTGTGTTTTTATCGCTTTTTACAGACGTCACATTCGAAATACTCAGTTTTGCATCTAATTGAGCACGATCAACTTGTTGGCCACCTTTGTATCAAACAATATATGATTCTAGAGCAAAATGATTCATATAAAGAACAACAACAAAAAATCACTTTTACACGCAAAGAAAAGAAACAAAAAGAACAGAAATACTCATTAATTTCTCAATAACCTTTAAAGGTCTTTATTAAATCTTCAATTTGCCATAAAATCTCTTATTCAAAATATCGTTAAATTGAAAGCTAGGCTCTCAGTTTACTTTAAACACATTTTCATTTCATTGAGATTTTTTATTTTTTTCACTACATCCTGAAAGAAAGTAATTGAGGAGGTCTGGCTTAATGAATCTGTCAAGAATAATAACTAAAATGCATATTACATTTAAAAGAAAAAAAATTACATACAATCCTTAAAAAAAAAAAATAATAATAAAAAAAAAAAACATCAAAACTTTCTGTCTTTTTTTGAAAAGGATTTCCGAAAGTTTGAATTAAAATTAAGGTTTTTTGTAATTAATTTTGTGTTTTTATCGCTTTTCCCTGATGCCACATCCGAAATGCTCAGCTTTGCATCCAACTGTGTCAGATCAACTTGTTGGCCAACCTTGTATCAGAAAATATATCATTCTAGAGCAAAAAAAAAAAAAAAGAAAAAAAAACTTTTATACACACTGAAAAGAAACGAAGAGAGCAGAAATACTCATTAATTTTCCAATAACCTTTAGAGGTCTTATTAAATCTTCAGTCTTCCATAAAATCCCCGATTCAAAATATTGTTAAATTGAAAGCTAGGCTCTTATGTCCAAACTGTACACTTTTAACACACTTTCATTTCATTGATCTCTTTACTTTTTTCACTACATCCTGAAAGAAAGTAATTAAGGAGGTCTGGATTAATGAAACTCTCAAAAATAATAACTAAAATGCATATTACATTTTAATTGAAAAAAATGCATAAAATCCTTTAAAAAATAAAAATAAAAAACATTAAAACTTTCGGGAACTTTTTTTTAAAAGGATTTCCGAAAGTTTTAATTAAAATTAATGTTTTTTGTAAATACTTTTGTGTTTTTATCGCTTTTTGCTGACGCAACATCCGAATTACCCAGTTTTGCATGCAATTGTGTGCGATCAATTTGCTGGCCATCCTTGTATCAAACAATCTATGGTACTAGAGCAGAAAGATTCATACAAAAAAGCACTTTTACACGCACACAAAAGAAACGAAACGAACAGAAATACTCATTAATTTCCCAATAGCCTTTAAATGTCTTTATTAAATTTTCAATCTGTCATAAAATCTCCGATTCAAAATATCGTTAAATTGAAAGTTAGGCTCTAATCTCCACGCTGTCCACTTTTAACACACTTTAATTTCATGAGATCTCTTTCTCTTTTTCACTACATTCTGAAAGAAAGTAATTAAGGAGGTTTGGATTAATGAAACTCTCAAAAATAATAACTAAAATGCATATTACATTAAGGAAAAAAATTTTGCATAAAATCCACTGCAAAAAAATTTAATTGCATAAAAAGGCTTTTAAAAAATAAAAATAAAAAAGCATGAAAACTTTCGGTAACTTTTTTTTAAAGGATTTCGGAAAGTTTTAATTAAAATTAATGTTTTTCGTAAATACTTTTTTTTAATCGCTTTTTACTGACGCCACGTTCAAAATACTTAGTTTTGCTTCCAATTGCATGCGATCAACTTGTTGGCCATCCTTGTATAAAACAATATATGATTCTAGAGCAGAAAGATCCACATAAAAAAATCCCTTTTACACGCACACAAAGAAACGAAAAGAACAGAAATACTCATTAATTTCCCAATAACCTTTAAAGGTCTTTATTAAATCGAAAATCTGCCATAAAATCTCCCATTCAAAAAATCATTAAAGTGAAAGCTAGGCTCTAATCTCCACTCTGTACACTTTTAACACACTTTCATTTCATTGATCTCTTTACTTTTTTCACTACATCCTGAAAGAACGTAATTAAGGAGGTCTGGATTAATGACACTCTCAAAAATAATAACCTTGTTGCTGGGGCTCTATTAAGGGTCAACCAGGATGTAAGATTTCGTTGATCACATTCACAATATAATTGCAGTATAGTGAATGTAACACTTCCAGTTCACTTTTTACTCTTAATGAATCAGGATGTCAATATATTAATTATTTATTTTTATAAGTTACCAGTGTAATCTATTGCATTTAATAACATTTGAACATGAGACTAAATCATTCTTTATCAAAGGTTTAGGTGCTATCACTTGATATATGATTTTTTAAGCATATTTCCTGAAGGTTGCCTTAAGATATTTGTTTGCTTAATATTCGAGTGAACTTCGTCTCTGATCTAATTAAGCTGATAATAATCCTTAAAATATTGTTCAAAGTTGATGATTAAAAAATTCTTTAACAAAATGTGTTGTTGAATAAAAATATTTTTCGAATGTGAAAAAATAAATTTTAGATCAATAACCAATTTTTCACTTCAAAAATTTATCCCAAATTTTTACATATTTTGCTATTTCTAAGGCTCTGAATTACAACTGAATATGCGGTAAAAAATTAATAATGTTTTTACAGTTTTTAAAATTGCTGCGACCTGGATACAGATCAGCCAAGATTAAAGATTTCTTTGATCATTATCCACAATATAATTCCAGTATAATGAATATAATGTATATAAAACTTTCGGTTAATTTTCTATACTTAATTAACCAAGCTGCCAAAGTATTAATATTTGTTTTTACACGTTACCAGTGTAATCTGTTACACTTAATAAAATTTGAACATGAGGCTAAATCCTTTCTTATAAAATATTTAGGTGCTATCACTTGATATATGATTTTTTTAAGTATACTTCCTGAAGGTTGCCTTAAGATATTTACTTGCTTAATATTCGAGTGAACTTCGTCTCTGATCTAATTAGCTGACAATAATCCTTAGAATAAAATATTGTTCAAAGTTGAGGATTAAATAATTCTTTAACAAAATGTGTTGGTGAATACAAATACTACAAATACTAAAAGTACATTTAGATCAATAAGCAATACTTCTTCGAAATTTTTCCCAAACTTTTACATATTTTGCTTGTCTAAGGCACTGGAATAAAACGTAATATGTGGTAAAAAATAATAGTATTTTCTCAGTTTTTAAAATTGCTAGAAACTGCATACAGATCAGCCACAATTATACATTTTGTTGATCATATCCACAATATAATTCCAGTATAATGAATATAACACTTCCGGTTCATTTTCTACACTTAATGAACCGGGCTGTCAAGATGTTAATATTTGTTTTTACACGTTACCAGTATAATTTATTGCATACAATAACATTAAAACATGAGATTAAATCGCACTTCTTATCAAAGAGTTGGGTGCTATCTTTTGATGAATTACTTTTTAAGCGTACTTCCTGAAAGTAGCCTTAAGATATTTGCTTGCTTAATATTCCAGTGTACTTCCTCTCAGATCTAGTTAGATGATAAGAAACCTCCGAATAAAATATTGTGCAAAGGCTAAGATTAAAAATAGTTCTTTAGAAGGAGGTGTTTTTGAATACAAATACTTTACGGATGTGGAGAAATCTTTTTAGATCAATAAGCAGTACAGAGGAGAGGGGCTCAGCCTGATCCCGTCTCTTCGATCTCGGGTTAAAAAAAAAAAAATCGAAAAATCTTATAAAATACAAATGTAACACAATGAGTTGCTACGCAGCTAGTCCACAATATTACTGTATGAATCAATTATTATTTGCACCAAAGCTAGCTAAATATTTAAAAAAAAATCTATAAGGAATTTATCCAAATTTTATTACACATGTTTCGTAGAAAAATAAATAAAGTTTTAGATACGCTAACCAGCAGTGCACTTTTTTGTTTATAAGACAATTTTTCGTTTCATTTTTAGGGTTTCGTTCATCTGACGAAACCCTATTCGACCCACTCTTTTGTGCGTCTATCTGTCTGTCACAGAATTCGTACTAGGAAACTATATAAGTTAGAGGCTGGAAATTTTGCATACTTATAGTTGAATACTTGTTGTCACATGACAAATCATAAAAATTTTGAAAAATTCTTATATTATTTTATTTAAATGAATTAATTTAATGCCATCCGATCATTTCTGCGATTTTCTTAGATCTTAAAACAGAACTTTAATTTCAGTCTTTTTCGTGTCTTTTTCAGTGGTAGCGCGTTTTGTACCTAAACCAAAGGTTCTGGATTCTATTCTCGACGACGGAAGTTGAAAATTTTCGATTTTTACATTTCATTGTCCGATGGATTTAATTAAAAGAACTTTCGTATCCCCCCCCCCAATTTTAAGGGTTTCTTTCTTTTTCAGTTTAGCTAAAATTAAATCATGTAATTAAATATGCTTTTCAGATATACGAACATAAGCTGTTACAATTGAGGGGGTCGGAGCAACAAAGTGCTAAGCTACATTTTTGGTAATTTACAAAGAACGTTGTAATAGTAATATCATTAAAATACTGTCAGATTATTATACAGAATATCTCAAATGTTACTAAGGCATTGGCAAAAAAACTTTGTTTTATATATTTTGATCTGAGTATTTTATCTAACTTTCAAACTGATATATCTCAGAAGTTTACGAATGAGGCTTAAAATTTTCTTGCACCGATCCCCTCAATTATCTGAAAATCAGTTTTTGAATATTTTTAATTTGATTTAAAAAATAGATTTCTCTTGTGATAATTTTATTATTAAATTTAATGGTGCTATTATCTATGTTGTTATTGATAAAGTTTATTGATAAATGATATGGATAATGGTAAATTAATTATTTGGATCAATTAAAAAAAAAGAAAAAATGTTTTAAAAGGAATATTAAACGAAACCCTTTGTGAGATATTCGATCAAACTTACTCACCAGTTTTATACGAGTATTAAGGGGGTTGGTTAGTAGGATCCCAAATTCCTCTCGCCAATGTTAAACCTATCGACGTATGATGGATTCGTATTTTTTAAATATCTCTTAGGAAATTAATATTTTTTACTTTTTCTGTATACTTTTCTTAAAGAATATCTCTTTTTTTCTTTTTCTTTCTTTCTTTCCTTTTTTATTTATTTATTTATTTATTTATTTTTTTTTGTAGTTGTCAAAATATTTCTAAAATATATACTTCATTTTATTTGTAGATTTAAAATCTTACTCAGTTTCACTAAGATTTTAACACATAAAATTATAAATTAAGTATATATTTTAGAAATATTTTGACAAAAAAAAAGAGACATACTTCAAGAAGAGTACACAGAAAAAAGAAGTTAAAAATATTAATTTCCCGAGGTGAAATTGTAAAAATAAGAATCCATCACACGTTCATAAGGGTTAAAATTAGCGAAGGGAATTATATATATACAGGGTGAGTACAAATGATGGACCCGATTAAAAAAAATCATATTTTCGAAACTACTGCACATATTACAATAAGTAATACATGAAATTAAAGTGAAATATACCAAGATTCCACCATTGATCAACGGATGGCAGCACATTCATTGATCGCTGGGATTGAAATCCAAAACTTAGCCAACAAGATCCCCAGACCTAACACCATGTGATTTCTCTTTGTAGGGTTACGTCAAAAACATTGTTTATGTACCATCAAAGCCGAAAACACTGCCAAAACTTAAAGAACGCATTTGTGCAGCATTCAGAACCATTGACAATGTCATGCTACAAATTGTTTGGAACGAACTGGATTACAGATTGGACGTATGCCGTGTAACAAGAGGGTCACACATCGAACATTTGTAAATGAAAAAAACTTGGTATATTTATCTTTAAATTCATGCATCAGTTATTGTAATATGTGCAGTAGTTTCGAAAATATGATTTTTTTAAATCGGTTCCATCATTTGTACTCACCCTGTATAACTACTCAGGAAATTAATGTTTTTAAGTTGTGATTTCTGTGTATTCATCTTGAAGGATGTCTCCTTTTTTTCTTAGTTGTCAAAATATTTCTAAAAGATGTACCAATTTTATAATTTCAAAGCTTTACACTGCTAAAGCGCAGGTTAATGGTCTTGCTGTTCTTCGGATAATTAAAAACTACAATTAATGGATTTAAAATAGATTTATTAAATGTTTTGATGAGGGACGGAAATAGGTGCAACGAATAGTTGATTAACCCAATTACAGTATAATCAATGCAACGTTTCCCATCCATTTTGTATGCTTAATGAACTAAGAGGGTGCTGTGTCATTAATTTATTTAAGTTATCAATGTAATCTATTGCTTCGAATAGCATTTTTGCATAAAACGAAATCTTCCAAACCAGTTCTTAATATGAAAGGCTTGTTTGCACTCTCTTGGTGCATGATTTTGTAAGTAATATGTTTCTTTGGGTTGCCTTAAGATATTTGCTTGCTTAATATTCTAGTGAACTTCATTTCATATCTAATTACATGATAAGATATCGCAGAATGAAATATTGGGCAAAGGTGAAGATTAAATAATTCTTTGGAGTAAGGTCTTGCTAAATATTAATGTTTTATAGAAATGAGGAACGAAATATGTAATCACTTTTCATTTTAAAAGTACATTTTGCTACTTCAAAGAAATTAAACTTTTCAGAGTATGGTCTGAAATATTCAAAAAGCGCACTTAATATCTTAATGGCAATTTCCAAGTATAGAGTAAATGTAAGAAAAATTAGATGATGAATATACAGGATGCTTCATAATTCATGGTACAAACATTAAGAGTTGTACAGGACACTGTAACAAACAATTTTTGTATAGGGAAGCAGGGTCGGAAATCATTTATATAGTCAAAAATACAGGACGTCTCACTCCAATCCGAAGTCACGTTTTCATTCATAACTTTAACAGCAGTGAAGATATTTTAACAAAATTTGCAACATACTCATCTTCGTATGAATCGTTAGCATATTGTAAGGATATCCTTTATTCATACATTTTGTTTTTAATAGATTAGAGGCTACTGATAATTTATTAAAATTCAGTTCACTATAAATTACATAAAATACAATTCAAACAATCAGTAGCTCTATTCATGGATTTGCAACAAACTATAAATTACATAAAGCAACGTTAAAGCAATCAGTAACTGTATTCATTACTGTCTATTCATAATCTTGTTTTTAATTTTATTTTGCATGATTAAATTAGGGCAAGATTGTATCAAACAAATAAACTGGATAAATTATGATCAAGATTTATTTGTTCGTCTGATTTATTTACTGAAAGCTGTTTAAGAATTGATAATATTGGAATAGATGAAAGCTACCGGAAAACCTATTAGTAAGTGGATTGTTAGTTTCAAGATGTAGTATTTAGAAATGAGCGCAGTTTTAGTTAATATTAATGTTTCAAAATAAATTATGATAATAGTTTTTGCAATTTTACTCTCAATTCATCCAAAAACTAAAATGGGGTCTTGTTTTAATTCACGTGTCTTTCTTATAAGGTTTCTTTTTAGCTGCGTATAATTTTATGTCGCCGTCTTTGTTTATCCGGGTTTACTAATACATATGCTTGTCACTTACAGGGTATTGGGGATAAAGTTTATAGTTTTTTTTGTTGCATCATAAATATGGATCCTCAGGGTAAAATGACCGACTCTGTATATTTATGCACTCTTTCGTTTCAGATAGACCTTTGATGGACAAAGAAATAGAAACAGACGAGTGAAAGCCACCGGAATATTGGAAAAGAATTCGTGTATCATGATGATCTGCCCCGGGTATCCCAATTCCACAATTATGACAGCTGCTCAATGTCTTTTGAATCCCGTCGAAGCAATACGAAGTAAAATGAAGAACTTTAACGGAGACTACGAAACTGTGTCTCGTAGAGAAAAAACATTGCAGCCTTTCAGATTACTGCCCTGCACTAAAATCCATTCAACAATTTCAGAAGAAAGGATTGAAACACCCAGCCAACATAATGGAAGTTTTATCGCAGAAAATTCATGTTACAGCTGCGATCATGAGGCTGATTTTGAATGAGGACCTCCAAAATTACTCATACAAGAGGCGTAAATGTCAACTGCTGACAGAAAAAGCTCGAACTAACCGGCTGACGAAGGCAAAAAAACTCCTGAACAAAGTTAATCATCCAGTTGAGCCAGGGACATTGTGGGTTTTCTCTGATCAAAAAGAAAAAAAATGTCAGAACCAGCTACTCAACCTCCAGAGCATCAGATGGCTCGTTTACCATCCATAGAACGTTTCTCGTGTCATACAGACACAGACCAAGTTTTCGCAAACTGTGAGGGTTTTTGGTTGTATTTCCAGTGAGGGTGATGTGATGCCATCTCACATTTTTGAATGGGGATTAAGGCTTAATTCAGATGGCTATGTAAAGTTGCTGAACAACGTGGTGAAAACCTGATTGAAGATGTTGGCTTCCTGACAAGCATGCGTGCGGCAGCTAGATTCAGCATTCTGTTATACCGCAAGAAATATTCAGAAGTTGTTGTCACATAATTTTTTACGATTTCACCAGCTTTACTTGTGGTTCTTTAACTCCCCTTATTGCAATCCTATAGAATAGATTGTTATGTGAGGGGCGTGGTTGAACAATTAACCACTTGCACTGCCTGTAACACGAAGATCAAGCTGATCGCCAAGATTAGGCGAGGGAGTTCGAAGCTCTTTCTCGGAACACCATTAAAAGAACATGTGTCAGATTCCGAATCCGGCTTGAGGCCGTGGTGAATGTTCAGAGTGAATGAATTATCTTTTAATTGTTTGATATTTGTATATCAATGTTCTACTTTCACAATAAATTTCATTTTGACTACGATATTCCTTGTTGTCGTTTTAACCCAAAACTTTCAAATTTAACCCAAACACCTTGTATATCCAATCCAGTTCTGTTTGTGCGCCAATAAATATCAACAAACTAAAGCAATGTGAAGCAACATCTTTTCAAATTTTCTTACAGAGATTTCTACTCAGTGCCATCTTTTGCTTGCGGTAGATCTAAAATGTATGTTGTTTCATTTAAACCAATAAAGTCACAGTATATTCTCGTGGCAAATTAATAAAACTTTTATATTTGAAAATATTAAAGCGTGTGCTTTAAACATAATACTTTGAGTTTGGTGCTGAGCAGACCTGCTCTGTTTCCTAAATTTTCAAAAGGTTGTATATGATGTAAATTTGTTCTAGATTTTCTTAAAAAGACTTTTAGTTAAGAAAATGTTTTGCTTACAGCCGATGTAAAGTGTATGTTTCACTCATTTAAAGTAAAGCAGTTCGAATTATCTGTGCCGGATTAAGTTTTATAGAGGCCCTTATAGACAATTCAAGTCCCAGGGATTTCTTTCTCATCCCCAATTTTTAAAAACTAATTGCAATGATTTTAATTGAATTTTTACCTATTAAGTTCTCAGGTAACTCATATAACTACAAAATATAATATTATAATAATGATAATAAAAACAATACCTTAATTTAATTGTTAGTTATTTTGATAGGGTATTTCGATAATGCGTACAAAAATTAGAAGAAAAAAATGGTATCAAATGCGATATTAATGCTAAAATGCTACAAATCTTATAATCGATTTAAAACATATTTCCGTTCACGCAAGTATAAAGTATAATGTTTTGTACAATACATATCTAATAATAATAACACAACGGTAATTAGAAAATATACATATTCTTTATTTATCTGGAAGAAGGGCCTATGTTACAAGTTTTAGAAAGTTGTGTTTTTTTGTTAGAAAAAGACCTATGTGAAATGATGGATGATTACCCAGTGATAAAAACTTCAATTTCATAATATACAAGTTTGTTTACTTTAAATAAAAAATTAAAACACTAAACTTAAAATTATTCTCTTTCTCACCTAACTAGCTATTTATTACTCGTAACTGCTCAGCATAAAGACAAAAGTGAAGGGTAATTAAGATCGAAAGAAGAAAATGTGTTGCACTAGGTGTTCAGGACATCACTAATCAATGACATTAATAAATTTTTCCTCATTTCTCGAAATTTTTGATTTGTAACGTACGCTCTTCTTCGTAACGTAGAAGAGTCTACACTCTCAGAAAAAACTGTAAATTTATGAGCGTTTGGCCTTCAATTTTCGCGGACAACAGCCGTACTTGATGAAAAACGGTCTGATCCACTAAATAAGTGGTCTTATCCCTTAGATACTTAGAAAGTTAAGAGCAATCCACATATTCTTACAATTCTAGCCCATGTGTTAGCAAAACTACGGTACGACCCCATACATTGTTCTCAGATAGTGTGTAACCCTTCATTTTACTCGTGTTTCGAAAATTTTAACCCGCCAAAACAGCGATTCTGTGATGATTATCTAACGTGCTACGTGCTACGGAACAGTAAGCAAAGTGTTATTGTGTTTTAAAGTGCATTATATCCTGTGCATTATAATGCTGTATTACTTTGCCCCGTAAAATTACGGGCTGCACAACTGATGGGCATGGATTGTTTTTTTTTTACGGGGTATGACTGGAATCTCTGCTGCCGGCCTCTGCCCGTAATCTTACTGCAATTTTTTTTTACAGTGTGCGTTACGAAGGGCCTTCTCTTTTGTAACGCAGGCCCTTCTCCTTCAGACACCCATTCATTTAATGAATTGAACGGGTGAGTGGGAGAGGGATAACATTATAGCTGATGTAAATGGTGAGAAAACACACACACAAAAAACCAGTTATGTAAAAATAAGAATCAATTTTAGTAAAATGTTCACCATTATTCGATTGTAGGTCTACTCGATGAGGGTTCATACTATAAATTTTAAAGAAAAATACTGATTGATTTATCAGTTTTTATTAATTATATTAGTTATTATTAGTTATATTTTTGGATGTTATACTTTTTTTCACTCACTTGTTCAATTAACCTGTTAGCAAAATTATGAAAATGCATAATATAAACTTGTAACAAGTAATTAATTATAAAAATTTATTGATCTAATTTTTAAGTATATAAATTTTCCTTAGTTTTTTTTTAATGCGAATATTTTTAATATATCTTGATTTATTTTTTCTAAAATATGTTTAAATTCTTTAGACCATGGTTTTAATAAAGGAATGTTTTACCTTTAATGTTGATAAGGAATGTTTTACATTTAATGTTGGTAAGGAATGCTTTCATTTATTGTTAGTAAGGAATGTTTTACATTTAATGTTGGTAAGGAAAGTTTTTCATTTAATGTTGGTTAGGAATGCTTTACATTTAATGTTGGGAGGCCCATGAGCGGTTGCCTAATCTGCCTATTTGTCAATTCGGTAGTGTGTATAATTAAATAAATGGATTTCTACGAAGATGATTTATCTTTGAAGAACATTCTTCAAAATATAGGCCGTGATATCCATTCGTTAAAAAACGTAAGTAAAAAGTATCATTATTATTAAAGTTTGCTTAAAGGTCTTTCTAAATGCACCAGAAGTAAGTCAAGTATACATTTAGATAGACGAACATGTTAATGAAAGGTTTTGATTATAGGAAATCAATCATTATCGATGATCGACGGTCAATTTTTTTCTCATTTTCTTTTAGGCAATGTTTCAGTGCAAAATAGAGCAAACATACTATAATTGCTGCGTTTGCCCTTCAAAAAGGAATTATTCTTTCAAGGAATTGAAAATGAGATAAAATATAACTCATTCTATTTAATTAATTTGTTTCATCACCTTACTTCATCGAAAGGATATTACGTTTCATAAAAATTCAGCATTAATATTACCAACAGTTTATATGCTCTCTTTTGAGAATTTTGTTATATTTTCTTAAAACTCTATGTTTTAGGGATTTTTAAAATTTTATTCAAACGTATTAATGGTCCTATTTATTTATTTTTACGTTTTCTGAAAGTTTACTCATGGTCTTTTTTTAGATTTTCTATAGTTTCATTGATTTTACTAATGGTGATTTTAGGAATGTTTTGCATTTTCTTAAATTTTACTAATGCTTATTTTCGGAATTTTTCACATATTTTTAAAGTTTTCTAATTACCTTTATAGAAATTTCTACATTTCCTGAAAACATACTAATAATTATTTTAGAAATTTCTACATTGTCTGTAGGTTAACTCTAGCACTTTTTAAGGAGTTTTTAAATTTTCTGAAAATTTACTCAAGCTGTTTTAAGATATTTGTACATTTTCCGAAAATTAACTGATATATTTTTTAAAAGAAATTTTATATTTTTTTAAAAATAAATTATTATTATTATTATTATTATTTTTGGAATTTCTCACATTTTATTAAAGCATACCAATGATCATTTTAGGAATTTACGCACTTTCTGAAACATTTTTATGCTCATTTTTAGGAACTTCTACATTTTCTGAAAATTTGATAATGCTCATTTTATGATTTTTTTTTTTACACTTTTTTAAAGTTTAATGCTGCTTTTTTTAATAAGCTCTTACATTTTCTTAAATTTTGTTTCTGTTTTTTTTCTAAGAGTTTATTATGTTCCCTTAAATTTTACTACTGGTTTGTTAAGAATTTTCTTACTTTTCTTTGAAATTTACTAGTGATAATTTAATTTTAGAAATATCTTACGTTTTTCTAGAGTTCAGAAATAATTTTTTAGAAGTTTCTTTCCATTTTTAAAAATTCATAATATATTTTAAAAATAATAATAATATATGTATTTTAAAAAGTTTTATGCCGTAGAAAGTGATGTACTTGAAGTTTTCGAAGAGTACACTAATATATATATATATATATATATATATATATATATATATATATATATATATATATATATATATATATATATATAATTATAATATCTATGAATTTCAAAAAACATATCAAGTTCTTGTATCATTCTACTTAAATCTCCAAAGAGATAATTAATGATAATGTGTAGACAGAATACCACATAGCTAATAGATTAACAAGTGCAATCATAATATTACCATAGCTTGTGCTTCAATGGTAATTGGCCAAAAATACTGAAAACATGAAGAAAATTTAAAAAGAGAGAGAGAGAAAAAAATAATAATAATTTAGAGTTGTTATCAAGTGAATACAAATGGATTAAGAAATGAAATATGAACCATATACAATGGTATGTATATATATATATCAGGATCTCTTTACTGCCGATTTTTACGGACAGTGCAGAATAGAAAATTAGATATATAACATAACAATTATTGAAAACAATATTAGATTTATTAGAACAATATAAGATTCATTATTTAGAACATTATTAATTAGATATATAATGTAACAATATTATTTCATTTTAAAAAAGGCAGCATACACTTAACCAAAACACAATTTCGTTAACTAGGAAGAGAGTTTTAAGGAATATTTTCATGAATTTTTTGCTCACATTATTATTTATTAATTAGATATATAATGTAACAATATTATTTCATTTTAAAAAAGTCAGAACATACTTAACCAAAACATAATTTAGTTGACTTGGAAGAGGGTTTTAAGGAATATTTTCATGAATTTTTTGCTCACATTCAAGTTTTCAAATATCATCATTTTGTTGTTATGAAAACATACTAAATTAATATCCAGATAAATATATACTTTGCGCTTGATTTAAATATAAACTAGAAATCAAATTGTGTTTCCCACATCAGACTTTTATGTTTAGTGAAAAAAAATTAAGCAATTGTCTGACTAATCTACAATTGCAGAAAATCATTTTAATGAAGAATCTTACAGACATAATTCTACACATTATACATTTTCATTTATAAATATTACCATTTATTTAGTGTGAAAGTTTAAATACATATTCTGATACTTGAATACATACTCTGGTTTATAGCTCGATCCAAACCAAAAGGACAGTTTCAAATCCAGAACTAGATTTTATTTATATATAGAATTAAAAAAAAATTGTCTAAATCAGGATGCGTATAACCACAATGTTTTAACAGATGATTTCGCTTTATTTTATCGACGATATTCGCTACAAATTCTATGATTAAACAAGGTGATTACCAAATATGAAATTGAAATATTAAATACAAATTTTGTTATTTGAAATAGCAGTGCAGATTCCTTTGAAATTCCAAAGAGTGTATGACCCTTAGTTTGAATAAACAGTTGAGAATTGTTAAACTAAATATTCTCACCAACTTTTTCTACACATTTTAAATATTGACAGATTTAAATCGACAGATAAAATATTGACAGATTTAAATTGACAGATTAAATATTGACAGATTCTCATTCATATAATGTAAAAGCTTGAAACAATATTTTGATAAATGAACATATTCTTGGTTTCAGTTCGATCCAAATAAAAGTGGTCCTTTTATGCAAAAACAGCACACTACTATTTTCATGAAAATACAAGAATAAAAATTCATGCTTCCATAGATTATGAAACACTTTCCAACATATTCAGAATACTGTAAAACAATTTCAGAGTTTTTTAAGGTAAAATATGATGTTTCAGTAGACAGTATGGAAAACGCGTAACACATTTGAAAACTCCATTTCTGTAATTACCGGAAAAATATCCAAATTCTTTTCTGTGACCTGTATATGATCTATAGATTTGTATATACATATAATAAATAGTGTGCAAAAATTTAGTTTAGTTAAGAAATGCATAACACAGTTGAATATTCCCCTTCAGCAATTTCTGCCAATAAACGGAAATACAGCCGTGTATATGATCTATAAGATTTATATACACCAAGTAATGTGAAAAAAATACTGGGGAAATGCACGTATCACAACTGCTCTTATACAATACTGGAACTGAATTATTTTGTGCGTCCGTGTAAATAAACGATTAGTGCTATGTACACCCTATTCTATAGTAAGCATCATGTAGTGCACCTCTGTGATGTATATCAATTTCAATATGTTTAAAATAATGTAACCTCATTAAAATACACTGCGGACGATTTCCACACATAGACCGTATTGTAACGGAATTCTCTTGAATGTCCCTGTAAACGAACTATAAATGCTACACATTTCATTATGAATACCGAACATGCCACAGTAATCCTTAATGACGTAGAACAATTGAATGGCAATATAAGTATATTTATGAGATATAGAGCATGGATAGACGGCAGACAGACAAACCGAATTTATAAACATTTTCCAACTATGTTGGAAAGTGTTTAAAAATGAAGAGAACGTATTCAGACAAATCAGAATCTAAATGTTTTAATGAATTTTTTCACAGATTTACCACTATCATTCTAAATATATATATATATATATATATATATATATATATAAATGATTATTATTATAAATAAATATTCTGAATTTGAATTCAAGAATTCAACGAACTTGAAATGAATTATCAAGTCCAACACTGGACTGGACATTTAATTTTTGAAAATTAAAAAATACGAATGTGTTTGTCTGAAGTACAATTAAAAGAGTTTTTAATATATGTTTTCACAAATATTTTCTTCAAATTTTAAATAATTACCCCTTTTCTCATTTATTTAATGTGAAATTTTTAAATTTTTATGAATAAATGTTTACGCCAGAAATTGAGTTCCGGGGAGAAATGATATTTTCAGAGAACAAAAAGAAGAAAAAAAACATACCCACATAAAAACTACGTAAAACACAAACCAAATGAATTTAATTTTTTTTTCTCAAACTCACTATTTACATTATAAATATTCGTATTCATTTAATGGGAAAATCATTTAACTTCAATCGCTTCACTCACGCGAAAACACCCGCTCGGTAATGTTAATCCTATGGGGGAAATATTGAAATATTTTAAGATATTTCGTTCGCATTTGAATATTTTTAAATGATTTTTTATTTTTTGGCATTGGATAGCTGAAGTAAATCTCTATGCATGCCCTTTTAGTCCAGTCAAATAGTCATAAATAGATGCAAAAATTCAGGTAGAAGATTTTATGATTTTAAGCTGTTTATAGGGATGCTAATAACAGGAATTAATGGTTTCCCAACAAAATATCTCGAGGCTAAACTTTTTGGAGCCAAAAAACAACGAAATTTTTGGACTTTTTTCAGTTTTTTGCTTATAACTCAAAAACTATCAACTTTTTTGTGTACCATACTTAATTATAAAAAAAAAAGAGCATTAAATTCTCTACAAATTTTGTTCTAAAAACTTTTTTCTAAACCCATTATTAAGCGCGCTACGGCTTTTTGAAAATGACACTTTTTTTCAACTTTTTGGAAAAACGTAAAAATCAACTTTTGACACCATTTTTCATTCATTTTATCCTCTTTAACGACACTTGTTTATATTACAGGTGTTTCCATGATATCTATAATGATTAATTGCAAATGTAACATTGTAGAAAAATTGACAAGATTGCAAAATATTTTCTATTTAAAACTTAAGTGGAGAACATTAGTAGTAGGTATTTACATGAATCTAAGTAAAAAATACGTACAGTAACATTTTTATTATACTTAGTAACGTCTGGAGTGCTTGCTGGTTCTTCAACCTCAGCTCGTGGAGCAGACGAGCAGGTTGAATGTTCTTCAACACCATTGATCTCCTTCGAGCTTCTTGCGACATCATCAACATAGTCGTAGAAGTCGTTGTTAGACAGTTTCCCAGACATCAGCTTCATCATCCTCTTCTTCTGGGTAAATAATGTCATCCACATTTTCGCAGTTCACCCCGTTACAGTTTTTGCAAATTGCCGACCACTTCAGTTCTGATTTTCGACAAGAGCATGCCTTACTGCACCCCTTTTTACAGCTACATGAAACAACATGCAGCAAGGATTCAGGTGCTGCGTTTTGGCACATTTGAACTGGCTGTAAGAGACCATCAGACCTGCGAACCCACCCCCATTCTTCAGGAGGGATGTTGTTTCCCAGCCAAGCTTGCACCTGATGGTAACATCGGAGGAAATGATGTTGTGCAGCCTCTAGCGTTGGTGGTAGCCTTGCAAGATGGACTTTGCTTTTTGTGGCAGATTTCGCAAATAAATGAAACCTCAATGTATTCAATGTCTGTGTGGTGCCTATGCATCCACTGTACAGTGCGATAATGAATTCTTCCCCAGCCTTGATGATTTCTTGACGGGTAGTCTCTGGTGTATTATACACACAGGCTATTTCCTCAAGCTGCTCATGTTTTTTCAACGTATTACAAAACTTTGATTTTCCTTGTCCGAAAAGAACGGATGTTGTATCGCATCCGCTTATTTCATGAGTAAAAAGAACATTTTTGTAATTGTATTTGTACGACATTGTGGAAAACTACTTGGTTTCGATGTTACCTCTTCCGGGTTTTTGGAAAAACAGATTTTTGTGTTTGTGTCCCAAGCCTGTCATTATCACGAGAAGGTCAATATCTTCTCCAACAATTACGACACTTTCAGAAGTTTGAGTTCTCGAAATGGCTGAGGTAACAATCATGACATCAGCGTCTTCTTCTGCCTGGTCAGCTTGAATTTTGTAATTTTGAAACTCTGTTTTCAGTAGTGAAATGAAGCGGTTTTTGTTGCTGTCATTGGCCAGAAATGTGTCCTGAGGGACTCTGTTTAACATTTCTGCTGAAACTATGACTTCAGAAGTCTGCATTCTAGATCGACGAACTCTTTCTGCACTTTTCATCCCATTTTGTTCTCCCTCAGATGGATACCCATCGAATACAACGGCGACATGTGATCCAAAATTTTTTTGAATGTAAGAAACATAACTTTTAACAATCAATTTGAAGGGAACATTTCGAGGCCAAGTTACTTTGTGAAGAAGGTACCCCACCCCCCCATCAACAACAAAAAACTTATCTTTTCCGATGATATTCAGATTGTTTAATGGGATGAATGCACTGTAGAATGAGGATTTTGTGCCTTTTCTCATCCCTTCGTCGGAGAACAGAGACATCGGATAGGGAGCAAGTTCATATGTTAGTAGACTCTGCACGTCTTCACCACTTTGTTTAATTAAACAAAGCCTTTGGAAGAGAGTCAATGGATGAACAGAAGTAACTGTAATGTTTCCGAATTTTAAACTGCTGACAACAGAAGCCGAAGTTACTACCTTATCCTTTTTCTTACTTGCCTTCCGCCCTCCCTTGAAAGTCCCCCCCCCCCCCTTTTTGTATTCATTCTCTTCATTTCCACAGTAAATGACAAAAAGAAATTTTTTTGGGATAGGAGGCGAAAAATTAGCCCAATTTCTGTGAAGTTGAAAAAAAAGTGTCATTTTCAAAACGACGTAGTGCGCTTAATAATGGTTTTAGAAAAAGGTTTTTATGACAAATTTTGTAGAGAATTTAATGCTCTTTCTTTATGTAATTACGTATTGTATACAAAAAGTTTATAGTTTTTAAGTTATAAGCAAAAAACTGAAGAAAGTAAAAAATTTCGTGCTTTTTTGGCTATAAAAAGTTTAGCCTCGAGATATTTTGTTGGGAAACCATTAATTTCTGTTATTAGCATCCCCATAAACAGTTTAAAAACATAAAATCTTCTACCTGAATTTTTGCATCTATCGGCTCTTTTTTCTGACTATTTGACTGGACTATTTTGTACTTTTTCGATTTTGATTACTAGTTTTTTTTTTTTTTAAATTCAGATACTTTCACTTGCGGAAATGGTTTCGAAAACCTGTATCCGGAATCGAGTATCCTGAATAAAAAACTGGAACAAAAATCGAAAAAGTTAAAAGGGGCCTGCATAGGTAATGCAATAAAAAAATAAAAATAAAATAACATAAAAAAAATCATTTAAAAATATTGAAATGCGAACGAGATATCATAAAGTATTTCCTCCATAGGATAAACATTAGTGAGCGGGTGTTTTCGCGTGAGTGAAGTAGCCTCTTAATGTGGATATTCTGATAACTATGCCAGCGCATAGGTAATATTTAAATATGTGTCTATGAATGAGGGTAGCTCTTGTTGTAGAATATTTCGCAAATTCTAATTTTTTAACTTATATTAACATAACCCTTCATTTCTCTAAATTTTCAGTTAATTTTTCTTTCACTTTCTTTTTTTTTTTAATCTATAACATGGTAAGTAATGCAGTTCTTTCTTCCAAATTCTAGTTAAATGTTCTTTTTTTTTCCCTTTTCGTAATATCAACCCCAAGTGTAAATTGTTGTGACCTTGTTGTTCAACCCCACTTATTCCAGGAAAAATACCCGCAAAGTTTAACCTTGTAGGACAAACGGTCAACCTTTCAAATAAACGTTCGGTCAAAAAAGGACCATTAGGCAACCCGTTTCTTCGAAAATTTTCCTGTTACCATGTGGTTAGCGCATAGTAACAGAAGCGTAAGGCTCCCGTTCCCCTTAATTTTATAATGGGTAGGCCCCATATAGGTTCGAGGAGTAAAGGTGATACGAGAAGGTCAGTCAGTAAGCAGAGAACAACGTATGATGTAGGTGCGAGTCGAAAAAATTTGGAGCGGGCGAGGGGGATTTTTGGCGGGAAAATGCGCCCCGCTACCCCTGAGCTCCGAAGCATGAGCGCAGAAAAGAAAGGCATTTGTACTACAGAAGAGGCTAACTAAAAAGGATGCTGGTCCTATAAGTATTTGTTGCTATCTCCATTACTGAGGTTTTTCGGAGATATGAACTTTCCTCAACTTTGAGCCGAGGTAGTACATGAAAGTTCGGAATGTGTTGAATGAGGATCGAATTAAAGAGCAGAAGGAGGAATTAATGTTATACTTCTAATAATCCTGCTGATACATTAAAACTAAATTAGTGTAAGCAGAGTTTCTTTCGATGTTATCAACACGAATATCATCGGTGTTACAAGTACCGGCCCCGATAGTGTAAACGGAATTTCTCTCGACATCATCGACACGAGTGTCATCGGTATTAAAGTACCAACCCCGAATTGCATGTGAAAGCAGTACGTGACCAGTGAGATGCGGTTTTAGGTGGTGAAGAATTTCTCTTTCGGCAAAGTGGGGACTGCCGATGAAGTAGAGGCCATCTTCGACGATAATGTGGTGATCGGATATAAAATTGTTAATCTGTCATCCTGATGAAAATCTCTATAGATGAGATAACTGTTGTGGTCTAAGAAAAATATATGTGAGTAAATTTTGGTTTGTCTATAATGTCATACTATAATTATAATATTCTTTCTAGTACTGATATGAAAATGTTTAATTGTAAATAAACCCACAATTAACCAAGAATCTGTTTTTCCCTTATTAATTTGCATCTATTATTCTGATTAATTTAAATACATTTCTCATGTATTATAACAGTAGCTTAAAAGATTTTATTCAAGTTATCAAACTTTAAATGGTAATGTTAAATTCTACTTTAATAGTAGTCTGCTCGATTATAATAACAGCAAATACATGTGTAAAAAAAATTGAATTTAGAATTCTGTTATTGTTTTATTCAATTGTGTTTATAAATATTATTTAATAAGTAATTCTTTTCTACACTTTAAGTTTAAAATCTGTAAATTAATAGTAAATTAAACCCCCTTTCCTTGTTTTTAGCTTTGTTGCCCTTATATTTTTATTCTGTGAAAAAGTCCACCTTCATTGGTTTTTTTTAAATTGATAACAGAATTCATATGGAGTGAAATTCAATCACACATGTTTTCTTTAAAAATATTAATTCTGTAAGAGATATATGTATGACAAATATAATTTTAAATTAATGTGGATTTAAGATGAAATATGGTGAAATGTGTAGATCTAATCTAAATATACAAATGTAAATAGGACTAAATAGCTAAACAGATGATAGTAAATTTTATAGATTAAAGTTTATTGATGCATTTAAAATAAATTGTTTATTCTGAATTAAGTTAATTGTGAAATTTTATATATTTTAAAGAGAGTTAATAAATTTATGAAGTATTAAGAGAATCCTATTAAGTGAAATATTATTGTTTAGGTAATTAAAAATGTGTCCTATCATCTTGATTCACAGCTTTTCAAATGATTTATAAAATACGTAATGTGCTCAACTATACGATTTCATTTGGTCCCTAAATTTTGAAGGTATAAATGTATTCATAAAATAATGTCATTTTGGATCTAACTTGCAAATTTTCTGAGTTCTATCCTCTCAAATATGAGAGTTTGTCTCCATTCAGTTATTCAAAATTAGTGTAATTTTCACTGTTATTAGTCATCATTTATGAATACTTTATATTTTTGAGATTTAGAAGTATTGGGTGTTTTCCTTTTTTTTGGTTGTGAAAGATATGAGAATATTGTTACCTCCTTTGATTTTATTTAAAAGTAAAATTTAAAAGTAAATGAATTTATTTTGCCATTCTCTCACTTTTCTTATATTTTGTACTGTGTGTGTTAACTTGTACTAAATTTTGGTGCCCCTTCTTAAATCTAATTACCTGGTGTTTGTAATAAATTTATGGTAACAATATTCAGTTGGTGGTATGTCTTTCTCACCTGGTGTAATGTTAAATTTAAATTCTTGTATAATTAGATTGAAGTTAAATATTGTGAAGTGGTAGAATGTAAGATTATAGTCATAAGATGCATTAAAATTAACTCTTTAATTAAGGAAAGACCCAATAAGATTGGTGCCCATGACATTTCAAACCTGGCTTATGCTTATAGATTTATAAAAATCTAAAATTTTTTAAAAAAAATATGAAGCTGTATTTTGTGTTTTTGATTTAATTTTCATGGTTGTAAAAGGTATTTTGATTTAATTTTCATGGTTGTAAAAGGTATTTTGATTTAATTTTCATGGTTGTGAAAGGTAAGTCTGTGACTCTGTATTGCAATTTGGTTAAAGTTTTGACATCTCTGCACTTAGATAGTTCCAAATTTAAATTCTCTCTTGTTTTTATGCTTTTGTATGTGTATTTCTGTGTATAGTTGCACCCCCTCCCACTTAATTTTTTTTTCTCATTGATAAAACTTATCATGGCAGAAGATCAGGCAAAAAACTTGGCTAATATTCAAAAGAAAAATTCCCTTATGGAAAATATTTCTTCAATTCCACCTTTTAGCGGTGTTGAAAATTCAGTTTCTTTTAGTGAATTTTTTGAAAAGTGGGATAGCCTTGCTACCTTTTTCGAATGGGGGGAGGATGAGAAAAAATTCGCTTGGTTTAGCAGAGTTACCGGGGGAGCGGCGAGGTTATTTAAGCTTCATAAAGATAAAAAGGTAGATGAAATTGTTAAAATTTTCAGGGAAAGATACACCAGTCATGTTTCTCCAGATGTAGCCCTTTCAAATTTTTTTAGTTTCAAGCAAACCCCTCAAATGTCGGTGCAGGACTTCTATGACAGAGCCTACGACATGTCGCTTAAAGCCCTAGTTATTGATGGATTACAAGGGGAGGTAGTTAACAAAAGTAGAAACGCTATCTTTCACTCAATGCTTTTGGGAAATCTGTCCCCAGAAATAAGAAAAGGGGTCATTACAAAAAACCCACAAACGCCTGAAGAAATCCTCACTGTTGCATTGCTTGAGGAAAAAGCGTGCATGAGTATAAATCCATTCTATAACCTCCAAAATGAAATTAGTGCTCCATTTATACCTGAATCTGTACCACAAAATTTAGCCTGTGCAGCTATGTATCCCCAAAATGAGTATAAACAATCACAGCAGGACATCAGCAATTTGAAAGACCAGGTAGATTTGCTGTCAGCAAAAATTGACAGTTTAGTTCGAATTCAGGAAAGGCAGAGTGAGGTCCAGAGCAAGGAAAGAGCACAATTCAGAAATTTTCAGTGTCATTTGTGCTCAGAAAGTGGACATTATGCACGAGATTGCCCACAGGCGAGGTACCAGTATAACTTTGGTAGGAGCAGGCATAATAACTATAGGGGCCGTGGAAACTATAACAGTAATTATAGAGGAAATTCAAACCAAGCAGGGAATGGTAACTATAGGGGAAATAGAAATAGAAATGAATATAATTATAGGGGTAGAAATGACTACAGTTATAGAGATAGTGATGACTACATAAATAGAGGAGATAATAATAGGGGCAGACATGAAAACAGTAATGGAAACCAACCGAGTAATGATGCTAATGCCCAAGGTACTCCTGCGAGGCCTTTAAACGGTTAGAGGCCGGATCTTTAATGGTCGAATTGATCCCCCAAAAGCCAAACGACTCACCCCCTGTATATAGTGTGTTTTCACCCCATTTATATAGTCTCCCAGTTACTAAAATTACTGTAAATAATAAAAATATTACTGCGTTATGTGACTCGGGATCGGCTATCAATTTGTTGAGTAGCACTATGCTCAATTTGTTCACAGGTAGCCCTATAGAAGAGTGTTGCACACCGATTGTGACAGTAACTGGTCAAAAAGTTCATCTCAATCAAAGTGTACTCGCAACATTTAAAATTAATGATACGCTGTGCAAGGCACAGTTTTTTGTTGTACCAGGTCAGCTGGCGGAGGAATTTTCTGCTATTTTGGGAATGCCTTTTTTAAAAAAGTATCGAGTTCTCATTGATTGTTCAGACAATGCTATCACTCTTAGAAGCCCTGAACAAACCCAATGTAAACAAAAAATTGATATGCAAAGTCATTCCAAATTAGAGACAAACAAGGGTTGCCATAATCTTAGTGAGTCTACTGAGAGTGTGGAAAACGTCGAGGAAAATACTGAACAGTGTCAGGATTCTGTAAATAATGTAGGGGTTATAGTAAATAATTGTAAATATAATTGTAAATATATGTATAATAATGATTCAAAAATGTGTAATTGTGATAATTGTGACCCTGAAAATTCCCAGTGCAAATATGTCAACAAAGGTGAAAGGGAGCAGAAGGTAGACTGTAGTAGTAATATAAAGACAGTTCAGGGTACCATATGTAGTATTAGTGGAGAATTCGATAATGGTGGGCAGAATAAGGTGTCAAGTGAAAGTAATAGTGTCTTGCAAAGTGAAAAAGTAGAGGGTACCACAAATAACTACAGTATACCACAGACTACTGAGGCTCAACAAGTAAACCATATTGCACAACATGCGGATAATGCTAGCAAATCTGATGAGACTGTTTTTTATGATATGGAGGAACAATTAAGTGGGAACACACAAAATAATGAGAGTGAAAATAGAATGAGTAGCAATGAGAGTAATGACAAGACTATCATAGGCATTGCCGCATTATGTGACAAACTTACAATTCCCCCCCAAACTAAAATTTTAGCTAATGTTAAGTGTAATAAAAAATTAAATGTAAATGTTAATGACCCTATAATGTTAGAACCCCTTGCTAGAAGTATGCATCAAGGCCTCCTTATTTCTAGAACCATTTGCACACAAGAGCATGGTTTATTTTTATCTTTTGCTAATTTCTCAGATAATTCTATTAATTTAAATAAAGGAACATATGTTGCCAAAATTCTTAAATGTAAAGACAACTTAAATTTAACCCCAGAGATATGTAATTTAAATTGTAATGTAAATGTTGACCCCCCAATTGCAGATTTCGACCATGCAGATTTAAAATGGAGCTCTGAAATTAATTTAGACCACTTAGACACCCCTTTAAAAGCACAAATGCAAGATTTCCTGGATAAGAACAAAGATGTGTTCGCAGCCTCTGTACTAGATTTACCTGGCTGTGACACTATTCCCCATACCATAAATCTAACCTCTGATAAACCAGTTCGTTGCAAAGCATATAGAGTCCCTTATAAACTGCGCCAGGAAATGGAGGACCAATTAAACATTTTATTAGAAGCTAATATTTTGTCACCTTCAATGTCAGAATTTTCTTCTCCAGTCATTCTCGTACAAAAAACAGATGGTACATACAGATTAGCTGTTGATTTTAGGAAGCTAAATAAAAACTTGGTAAAAGATGCATACCCCATTCCTAATATCACAGACTCTGTAGACTCCCTTTCAGGTGCCAATTATTTTTCAACTCTCGACCTTACTAGTGGTTTTTTTCAACAAGTCATTAGACCTGAAGACATGCATAAAACTGCTATTATTACGCATAAAGGATTATTTGAGTGGTCGCGCAACTGTTTTGGATTGGCTAATTCAGGAAATAGCTTTCAGAGATTAATGAATGCCATTTTTGGGGATCTCGGAAATTTGGGTATATTAGTGTATATTGATGACATTGTAGTATCTTCTAAAGACATTGAGTCTCATTTTACCAAACTTAACTTAGTATTCGAAAGGCTTCGCCAACATAACTTAAAACTTAAACCCAGCAAATGTAATTTCCTGACAGACAAAATTCAGTATCTTGGTTTTGAGATTCATGGTGGTCAAGTATCCCCCATTAATAAAAATATTGAAATTATAGAAAAGTTACAACCTCCTACAAATCGTAAAGGTGTCAGATCTTTCATCGGCACATTGTCTTTTTACAGACGCTTTATCCCAGATTTTACTAAAAGAGCAATTAATTTAATAGACCTCACTAAAGAAACAGGGCGTTTTGTCTGGAACGAGGCAGCCCAGCGGGAATTTGATGATCTTAAGAAAGCTCTTATCTCAAAACCTTGTTTAGCTTTACCTGATTTTGACAAAGAATTCATTATATATTCTGATGCAAGTAGTGAATCTTTAGGGGCAGTGTTATCACAATTGGATAATAACAAAATGATACACCCTGTCGCCTTTGCTAGCAGGAGACTGAAAGATGCAGAGACAAGATACTCTGCCACCGAAAGAGAACTTTTAGCCCTTGTCTGGGCCACTGCACATTTTAAGTGTTATATAGCCAGTACACATTTTTCCATTTATACAGATCATGCTCCACTCACCTTTATGTTGAAGATTCAGGATCCCACGTCACGCATGGCCAAGTGGATATGCACTTTATCAGACTATAACTTTACAATAAACTATGTCAAGGGAAAATGTAACAGTGTGGCAGACTTCCTATCGCGTTTTGCTAATGTAGAGAAGCCTACAAGTGCAGTTAGCTGCAATTTTAGTATTCAGGTAGCTAAAGAAACATCTTTTGAACCATACTCAAACCTTATGGGAAAAATTTGCGAGTTCCAAAAATCGGACACGAAATGCTGTGAAATTGTAAAAAAATTGGAGCAGAAATTGGAAATCTCACCTAGGTATATGAAATTCTTTTTTAGAGACGATATCTTGGTATGTGAGGATACTAGAGAATCTTTGATTTTAAACAACCCCATCAAGTTAGTGGTTCCTAAGGAACTGGTTTTGCAAGTGTTCACTCTAACACACGACTCTCTAGCTGCTTGTCATCAAGGTTTCCAGAAAACAATTGACCGCATCCGAGAGCACTTTTACTGGCCAGGGATGTCGGCAGATGTCAAACACCTGGTAGAATCTTGTGTTAGTTGTCAAGAGAAAAGAGCCCATAAGGCAAATCAGCTTGCCCCCCTTCAGCGTATGCCCACCCCTGAATTTCCTCTAAATAAAGTACACTTAGATATCATAGGCGTCTTGCCACAAACATTTTCAGGAAATAAATATATAGTCACATACATAGACTCTTTTACCAAATGGCCAGAGGCGTATGCTGTCAGTTCAATTACTTCTGATGTAATAGCGGACACGTTGGCAGATTTCATATCCCGATATGGAGCACCGTGTTATATAACGACAGATAATGGAAAAAACCTAATATCGGATGCGATTGAGCATGTATACAGTATGTTTGGCATAAAACATATCAGAACATCTTTTTATCATGCACCCGGAAATGCTCAGGTGGAACGCCAAAATAGAACGTTAAAGAATGCACTTTCTCATATTGTAAATCAAAATCAAACAGACTGGGACTCTAAACTTAAATTTGCTCTGTTAGCAATGCGGACCGCTGTACATTCATCAACAAAGTTAACACCGGCAGCTGTCATGTATGGTAGAAACTTAAATCTTCCCTATCATGTATTTTCACAACCACCTAAACTTAATTACAACGATGCACCGTCTTTCTGTGAACTTGTAATTCCTGCTCTCCAAAAAGTATATGCAGAAGTCCATAACAATCTAGTTAAAGCAGCTGAAACTCAGGAGAGATACAGAGAAAAAACAGCAGTGTGTAAAAATCTAAAAGTAGGTGATCTAGTGTGGCTTTACACACCTAGAATTGAGCCAGGACAGACTAAAAAGCTAAGTAAATTAAATAACGGTCCTTTTACTATTATTGAACAATTAAATAATGTAAATTTTAAGATCGCTTTAGTTACTAACCCGAAAAATACCCAAGTTGTCCATGTTGATAGACTAACGTTATTCAAAGACAGGAAGATTACTAACCAAAACAATCCACAACAACAAACGACTAACGGAAATTCGATTCACAATCCGCCCATCGATGAAACAGAACCGATTCAGAGTGGCGAGCAACCAACCCACCTCCGTACTACTAGACATAGACGATATTTCGCATGGGTTCCGCCCCCATTAGCGCAAGAAAACGAGAATGATTGCAACACTGAAACCGTAACTAAGGAAGACGAGGAGGAGGCGCGCAGCGTTTCAACCGAAATTGGTGCTCTTTCCCCACAACCACAGGTCAGTCCGGGAGGGGAAGAGTCACATCCACAGATTGCTCCGGTAGGGGAAAGTTCGGGTAGCACACAGGAGGAGCCTAATATTGCTGAAAGAGGCAGAGAGGTTGATCAGTCCGATAGCAACGAAAAAGCAACTGAGGGTGATTCGATACGGCCTGTCGCGAAATCGAAACGCCTCGGTCGTTCTAGATCGACTCCACGGGTCGATTATTCCTTTCGGGACAGAAGCGTTCGTCCCATTTATAAAGAGTAACGACTTTATCTGTTTTTCACTCAATGTTTTCTGTATATAGTCTAATTAATTTGTATTTATATGTGTTTTAGAGGAAATTTATCGAAATTAAAACTCGGAATTGAAAATTTTTCAACTTAAAATGGGTTTGTTTTGATTGCTTTCCGGAAGTGTTAGTAAGCGTTTTTGGAGCTTTATATGTACCTTTTTTAGAAGGGTATTGGGTATTATGTTATATTTTGGCATGCATACCGCTCCGCACCCACTTTTTGTAAATTTTTATAAATTTTTAACCAAAATTCGTGCTATTTCTGGGATGTTTGGAGTTTTTTGGGGGATGTTTTGAAAATTACGTGATGCAAGCGAAGGGATTTGAGTAAATTTTTTTTTTCCCTTTTTTACTTCCTTTTGAAAATATAATTGTATTGTATATATATAGCTAATTCTAACACTTATTTAGTTTACTTATTTGTGTTACCTTCTCGGAAGTTGTAATTTTTTGGGTATATGTGCAAATCTTACAGAGATATTTTATACATTTCTGTATGTGGGGTGTGACTTATTTACAGCCGTACATATACACTTTCGGTGTGTACATTTTTATGCCTTCTATATTCTATTCTCTTCTGTAAATTTGGGTAATTGTGTTTATATTTTCTTTTTTCCCTTTTTTTTTTTTTATATCTTGTTGGCAGAGTTACCTGGTAGTAGTGGAATTTGTTTTTCACATTTTTTTTTGCATGTTGTTTTTAGTTTCTGCATTTTTAAAGTTGTCTAGGCTATGGTAATTGTTCCCATAGGAATACAGAGTTGCAGACATACACTAATGTATGCACAATGATCTGTAAGTGCATTTGTACACTCCAAGTAAAACCCCAACAATCAAAATATGAACTTTTCAAATGAATAGGGGTTCCCTGCTAATACAATGAACTTGCATTCATGTATTTTTTTTTTGTAAAGCATTTTAAACTGAAAATGAAATATTGCATCTCTGTTGTGTTTTTTTTTTTGTGTTATGCTATTTACCTGTATGTAACCTAGTGCTATTTCTATGAATTTGATTTAAATACTTTTTTTTATTACCTTTGACTCACACACTGTTATATGTCGAGTAAAAGATTTTATTTGTGTATTATGTATATATATATCTACATCTGCATCTCCAGCCTGTGTCTTGATGTGTATGTAAATTGTGAAAATTACCAGTTGGCAGTCCTTCACATGTTAATTAACCTTAAACTTAAATTTATTTAATTTTAGCAACAATTTTGGGGCCTAGCTGCAGTTACACATGGCAATTACGGTGGAGTGGCATACTCACTTGTAGAAAGTAGTAGTGGTGAAATGAGAGTTCACCGTCTGGATATCTGGTCTGTTTCGGGAAGTTGGTGAAAATTTTCAGTAGGTATCATCTAATACAGATAACTGTAGGCAAATCTGAAGGCAAGGATAGAGGCTCAGTTGGTTGTGATAAACCCCATGGTTACTTATATGGCTCACAGCTTTTACTTATGTATAAATTCCTTTTTAAACTCAATTCCATTTTTCTTTTAGGGATGTGGTCAGGTGGACGGTTCATTGTGTGCAGCTCGAATTGCACATTCCGGAGTGTGACGAGTGGGGTTTCAACTATGTGATGCTTGGAAGCTCTTCGAGTCGCTGTTTGATTTGTTCGAGTATCTAAATTCTAATTTTTTAACTTATATTAACATAACCCTTCATTTCTCTAAATTTTCAGTTAATTTTTCTTTCACTTTCTTTTTTTTTTTAATCTATAACATGGTAAGTAATGCAGTTCTTTCTTCCAAATTCTAGTTAAATGTTCTTTTTTTTTCCCTTTTCGTAATATCAACCCCAAGTGTAAATTGTTGTGACCTTGTTGTTCAACCCCACTTATTCCAGGAAAAATACCCGCAAAGTTTAACCTTGTAGGACAAACGGTCAACCTTTCAAATAAACGTTCGGTCAAAAAAGGACCATTAGGCAACCCGTTTCTTCGAAAATTTTCCTGTTACCATGTGGTTAGCGCATAGTAACAGAAGCGTAAGGCTCCCGTTCCCCTTAATTTTATAATGGGTAGGCCCCATATAGGTTCGAGGAGTAAAGGTGATACGAGAAGGTCAGTCAGTAAGCAGAGAACAACGTATGATGTAGGTGCGAGTCGAAAAAATTTGGAGCGGGCGAGGGGGATTTTTGGCGGGAAAATGCGCCCCGCTACCCCTGAGCTCCGAAGCATGAGCGCAGAAAAGAAAGGCATTTGTACTACAGAAGAGGCTAACTAAAAAGGATGCTGGTCCTATAAGTATTTGTTGCTATCTCCATTACTGAGGTTTTTCGGAGATATGAACTTTCCTCAACTTTGAGCCGAGGTAGTACATGAAAGTTCGGAATGTGTTGAATGAGGATCGAATTAAAGAGCAGAAGGAGGAATTAATGTTATACTTCTAATAATCCTGCTGATACATTAAAACTAAATTAGTGTAAGCAGAGTTTCTTTCGATGTTATCAACACGAATATCATCGGTGTTACAAGTACCGGCCCCGATAGTGTAAACGGAATTTCTCTCGACATCATCGACACGAGTGTCATCGGTATTAAAGTACCAACCCCGAATTGCATGTGAAAGCAGTACGTGACCAGTGAGATGCGGTTTTAGGTGGTGAAGAATTTCTCTTTCGGCAAAGTGGGGACTGCCGATGAAGTAGAGGCCATCTTCGACGATAATGTGGTGATCGGATATAAAATTGTTAATCTGTCATCCTGATGAAAATCTCTATAGATGAGATAACTGTTGTGGTCTAAGAAAAATATATGTGAGTAAATTTTGGTTTGTCTATAATGTCATACTATAATTATAATATTCTTTCTAGTACTGATATGAAAATGTTTAATTGTAAATAAACCCACAATTAACCAAGAATCTGTTTTTCCCTTATTAATTTGCATCTATTATTCTGATTAATTTAAATACATTTCTCATGTATTATAACAGTAGCTTAAAAGATTTTATTCAAGTTATCAAACTTTAAATGGTAATGTTAAATTCTACTTTAATAGTAGTCTGCTCGATTATAATAACAGCAAATACATGTGTAAAAAAAATTGAATTTAGAATTCTGTTATTGTTTTATTCAATTGTGTTTATAAATATTATTTAATAAGTAATTCTTTTCTACACTTTAAGTTTAAAATCTGTAAATTAATAGTAAATTAAACCCCCTTTCCTTGTTTTTAGCTTTGTTGCCCTTATATTTTTATTCTGTGAAAAAGTCCACCTTCATTGGTTTTTTTTAAATTGATAACAGAATTCATATGGAGTGAAATTCAATCACACATGTTTTCTTTAAAAATATTAATTCTGTAAGAGATATATGTATGACAAATATAATTTTAAATTAATGTGGATTTAAGATGAAATATGGTGAAATGTGTAGATCTAATCTAAATATACAAATGTAAATAGGACTAAATAGCTAAACAGATGATAGTAAATTTTATAGATTAAAGTTTATTGATGCATTTAAAATAAATTGTTTATTCTGAATTAAGTTAATTGTGAAATTTTATATATTTTAAAGAGAGTTAATAAATTTATGAAGTATTAAGAGAATCCTATTAAGTGAAATATTATTGTTTAGGTAATTAAAAATGTGTCCTATCATCTTGATTCACAGCTTTTCAAATGATTTATAAAATACGTAATGTGCTCAACTATACGATTTCATTTGGTCCCTAAATTTTGAAGGTATAAATGTATTCATAAAATAATGTCATTTTGGATCTAACTTGCAAATTTTCTGAGTTCTATCCTCTCAAATATGAGAGTTTGTCTCCATTCAGTTATTCAAAATTAGTGTAATTTTCACTGTTATTAGTCATCATTTATGAATACTTTATATTTTTGAGATTTAGAAGTATTGGGTGTTTTCCTTTTTTTTGGTTGTGAAAGATATGAGAATATTGTTACCTCCTTTGATTTTATTTAAAAGTAAAATTTAAAAGTAAATGAATTTATTTTGCCATTCTCTCACTTTTCTTATATTTTGTACTGTGTGTGTTAACTTGTACTAAATTTTGGTGCCCCTTCTTAAATCTAATTACCTGGTGTTTGTAATAAATTTATGGTAACAATATTCAGTTGGTGGTATGTCTTTCTCACCTGGTGTAATGTTAAATTTAAATTCTTGTATAATTAGATTGAAGTTAAATATTGTGAAGTGGTAGAATGTAAGATTATAGTCATAAGATGCATTAAAATTAACTCTTTAATTAAGGAAAGACCCAATACTCTACTAAAGAACATTTTTTCTAAAGGATGAATTGTAATCAATATACGCTGTTAGCGTATGTAGACTAAAATATTACATCATGAAAAGAAAAGAAATAGTCCTTAAAAATAAATAAATAAAGGAAGTGTAAGTTAATGGTCAACATTTTCATTTTGGACAAGAAACGTGATGAAAAAAAGGTCAAGGTCCACCCAAAGTTAAACAATTTCGAAAAATTAAACGAACAAAACGCAATGTATTCATACAACACACACATAAAAGAAGGCAAATTTTATACAATAAGTTGGTAATGTAATACATTTAAATGCAACTATAAATAACAAAAACAAATTGTTCTTGATAAATAAAGCTTCAGAAGACTTGCAAAAGGATTTGTTTAAAAAGGAAAAACTACTCTTTTTAAAGAAAGAAAATGCAAATTTATCGCCAAACTTAATTGTCTCGAATGACGATCCCAGTGATTTGAAGTTCAAGGTACACCCAGGGTGGAGAGAATCTGCAAGAAATAAAAGGAAAAGAGTAAAATAGTGCTTTTGTTTTTCAGCTTTCCGTCATCTTGTAGCATTTTCATTGTAACCTAAAGAAGAATAGAGTTCAGCATTTATCTTATAAACGTAATTTTGGGGTCATTTAACTTATTTTTATTATTTTCATAAGTACGCGATCTACAAACTTCTGCCTTCAGAACTAATTCAATGCAATATTTAATATTCTATGCTTGATATTTTAATTTGAAAATCAATAAAAAAAAAATACCTGGTTATAATTTTTACGCATATATTTTCCGCTTTATGTGACTTTTTAACAGCCTGATTTAAATAATGCTATCACACTCTAAATAAGACATTTTCAAAACTGAGCAAAAAATACTCAAATCTGAGTATGTCGCATAGTTGAAATGACTCCGAATCAAAATTACTCAAGTTTGAAACATGTATATACTCATTTTTGAAAACATGCACACATTCAAGAATAAAACATCATGTGCTCATATTTGAGAATGTCCATGTTTCAAAAAGGAGTATGAATGGACTTCTATGTGCTCATTTTTGAGTATTTCCATGTTTCAAAAATGAGTATGAACTTACTTCTATGGGCTCATATTTGAGCATTTCCATGTTTCAAAAATGAGTATGAACTTACTTCTATGTGCTCAGTTTTGAGTATGTCCATGTTTCAATATTCTGCGTATTTCTGGTATTTCAGAATTAAAAGCATTGGGTCGTCATATATGAAACAGAAAGTTTCATAAGAAAATGAAAACATCGATTTACTCAGATTTGAAAGTGTCTTTTTTCTCAATGCACTTGCTAGTGATAGCATTATTTATTTAGCTGCAATAATTATACACAAGTGTGATCTGAAAATTATTAGAACAATACGAAGTACGAAAAAAAATGAATTACAATGATGTATTTCGTATGAACCGATGTCATATGCAAAAATAACTTTAGTGGAAACCCTGAAATGTAACTGTTTCATATCTAATCAGTAGCTTAAATAGGCCTCAGATTGTGTGCAATATGTGGTATTATAAAACAGATGTACATTTATTAATAAATCTAACATAATTAAGCAAGATATATAGTTTAAAAACAAGTATGCTGAATGTGTCCACCATCGGCAGTCAATGCATACTGCATTTTGCATGTAGCGGATACATTGAGCATATTGAACTTAATTTTTTTATTAAAATAAATTGTGCTTTACTTACACGTATCAATTTTATTAGTAAATATGCATCTATCTGTCTTATAATCCCACACATTTGCATGCAATTAGTTGCGTATTGGAACTGGTGTTTGGATATAAAAATACATTTCAAGACTTGTAAAAAAGTTATTTCTATATGTAAGACATCATTTCATAATAAATTGAGAATGCTGTACAGCTTTGTAATTCACTGTTTTCTCATTTCTCTTACAATTTTTGAGATAAGAACGCTAAATTTACGGTTTACCACTAGGGGGTACTGCCAGGTACCTCAATCTGTAGCGTATACCCATTTCACTATATACTTAGTCACTGCGTTCATGACTGCAGATAACTCGGTTCACCAGTAATTTGAGGTGAAACGGAATTGAGAAAACGGCCGTGTACATGCTCATTTATTTTCGAGGTAAAATTTTCGGTGACATGAGTTTTTTTTTTTTTTTTGGTTATTATCAGACCCACTTGGCGTTGGCCGAAACTGGGCCTGGCCCAAATCTAATGAGACTAAAATAAATAAAATATATAATGAAGGTCCAGTCCGATTCGATCCGGGTCTGCCAAGAAAAATTAAGCACATGCCCGGTTTAAGTCCAATGGCAGAAAATCTGCAGGCCCGTCTCGCAACAACAAACTTCTCGAGTTATTTAATTTGAAACAAAAACGAAAAATCATGCGTCAAGCATATATTATGTAACACTTTCCAACGTTCGAAATAATTTTACAAATCATTACATTTTAATAAGCTGAAAGATAACATCTAAGTAAACAATTTAGAAAACGCATAATATATTTAAAAACGTAATTTCAGGAATTTCCAACATATGCAATATTCGGAAAAATATCCGAATACCTTTATTCAGCCCTGAATATGATCTATAGATTTGTATATATACTACATAGGATGCTAAATTTTAGTTCAGTTAGGAAACGGGTAGCACAGTTTAAAATTCTCCTACTGGAGTTTATGTCAATAAACGGAAATGTGTTCGCGAACTTTTGTGCTGCCCTGTATATGATCTACATAATTTATACACACCAAGTAATAGACAAAAAGTGAGTTAAATTTAAAATCGCGTTCAGCAACTTAAAACGCACTTCCAGGAATTATTGTTAACAGACAGTAGAGAATTCTTTTGTGTGTCCCTGTAAATGAACGATGACTGCTATACACACAATATTCTGTAGTAAGACTCTTGTAATGCACCTCAGGGATATATATAAATTTCAATGCGTTTAAAATAATGAAACATTATTTAAATAAACCGCAAACGATTTTTCTCCATAGACGTAATGTAACGGAATTCTTTTGGCTGTCCCTGTAAAGTAACTATAAGTGTTATGCACACCCTATTCCATATTAAGCTACTTGTAATGCACCTTAGGGATATATATCAATTACAATGTGTTTGCAATTGTGTAACATCATTAAAATAAACCGCAAATGATTTTCCCCCATAGACCGTAATGTAACGGAATTCTTTTGAGTGCCCCTGTAAAAAAACTACGAGTGCTACACACTTCACTTGAAATAGGGAACATGCTATTGATAACGACAATAACATGCAAAAATTTCAGGGCAATCCGAGCATATTTACGGGAGTTAGAGCACGGACAGACGGCAGACGGCCAGACAAACCGAAGTCATAAACACTTTTCAACTAGGTTGGAAAGTGTTAAAAAAGGCGAAACGAAATTCAATGCCATCCCCTCCCCCTTGAGGACACATACTTTTGTTATCATATCTGGAACAGTGTTCCTTTCACTATCTATGATGTCAATAATGGATTTAATATTTCGGGATTTGATAGATTTTCTACATAACTAGCACGCAAACATAGGAATCGAAATTGAATGACTAGCATCGTCAGATAGCGCAGCATAAAACTTGCAAAACTCGGCTATTACAAAAACACAAATGCAATACATACTAGCTAGAAGACCGAATAAAACCACTTGAAAAATGCAGCAGAATTTTAATATGATATATTCAGAAAAAAGTATTTTCAGATAAAAACTGGAAGTTAAAACTATATTATCACGGAGCTCAATCAGGAGATACTTTTCCTAATCTAAACGAAACAAAACAAAACATAACATAAAAAGATTTGATTTGGTAGAATATTATCTTATCTGGATATAATTTTAGCAATACTCAGTTTTTACTATTATATCGGATTTTTTTATTTTACTTGCATCCTCAGACATTGGAACATCTAACTCGTAAGTCTAGGCTTTTAAATTTTCTAAGAACGAAAATACCAAGCATATCAGTTATAACACATGATTCATTTTTAACATAATTATTCTAATTGAAAAATAAATCATATGAGTTGCAAGTTTCCAACTGAGTGAGAAAGTGTACAGGCCAGGATTTGAACCAGTGAATCTGAGTGAATCGTGTCCGTCAGGTTTGTCCCGGACAGCTCAGTTGGCAGAGCATTGGCAGCTTAAGACAAAGGTTCCTAGTCGAAATCCTAGTCTAGACATTTTTTCACTCAGTTATAGAAAATTACAACTCATATCAGGTATAAGATCGAATAAGACCCCTTGAAGTATCAAATAGAAGTTTGATATGATAAATTAACAACAGCAAAATAAATATCTACATTTAAACACAAATTAGTAATGTACCATAAAATTGTTTGTCAGAATAATATTCCTGATGTTAGTGGAAAATTCGATTTGTTTAGGTAGAAAATTACCTGCTCTCTCTCTCTTTAATTTTAGACCATTTATTCCCAAGCTATAATTGTCAGCTTTTACTATCATAACTGGAACAGTGTTCCTTTCACTGTCCTTGATGTCGATAATCATTTTAATATCTCGGGATTTAATCGATTCTCCGCAGATCTGGCACGCAAACATAGGGATCGAAATTGCTCCAGATCCACATTGGAATCGGGCGTCGTTTTGACCTTCACATCTGCTTCCTTAATGGGCACTGCTTGTGACCCAGTAAGTGCCTGGATAGAAAAAAAAGTGACCCAGATATGTTCGGGTATCAATGAGAAATGGGTGGACAACCGAAGCATTCGTACTGAAGATGGTAATTTGGAGGCTGATTGAAGAAAGTTAATGAAGGAAATCATCTATCACGCAATGAGAGTGCTGTTCGATGTTTGCAATGAATGGTGGTACAGAAGTGAGATTTGATGTTTTGATGTAATTGAGTGAACGTTGTAAGGTTTCACTTATTCTTTGTTGTAGATTACATACAATTTCACTTATGTATGGTTATGGAAATGTAATTATTCGACATACTTTTTCTTTGATGTTGCATATATATTCTATTACATATAGTTATAAAAGTGTAATTACTTAACATCAGTCTGTTAACACTGCCAAATATCACAAAATTCCTAGGAATTTTTTTTTATCATTAAAATTAAAGTAGAAATTTTCTATTTTCCTATCAAAACGTGTAACTTAAAAATTCTAATTTTTGGTGCCATTTTTAATAAGATTTATAATAACTTTTATTAAGTGAATAACTCTGGGTTGTTTTCCAATCTGGCAAACCCCCATTTACAATAACCTCTTTAACGACTCGGTCAATTCAAAAAGGAAGAAAAGTTAAAGCCCGATTTTCACAAAATTTTCATTTTTGGAATCAGAAAATAAACTGCGTATATACTTTGTGTTTTGAATCGATACCCCCAGTAGTTTTCTTAATATTCGAGGATAAGTGAAAATGAGAATATTTCGTTGTCTGAAATTATCAAAACGGCAATTTCTTTTGTGGTACGATAAAAATAGCCATTTTCGAAGCGCATTTTAATGAGTTTTTTTCATGCGGTGCTTATCGCGTTTTTAATTAATATCTCGAGTAATTATCAAAATTTTATAATTCTGAGTCTCAGATGCATCACGACAGGCTTTGGACTATCCTCACTTACATTTTCAGACTGCTAGGTGCGCTATATTTTTTAGGCATCACACATACACAGACAGACAGACACAGAGCGAGACTTTTTTTTATTAGTATAGATATTTTAAGGTTTTACCGTGTAGTTTTATATTACTTTAAAGGATTTATGGTTTATAATTTACTTTTTTTTGCGTAGTTTAATGAGACATAAAGAGAGATAGAACATGCCGTCTAGATAGAATAGCTAGAAGAAAGCTACTCAATAAAGATAAAAGTAACTTCTTAACACCATACAAATTAGGATACATAATATTTTAATGTTTTACCGTGTAGTTTTATATAACTCGAAGACTGTTCTGAAATCCAAAAAATCTACTTTCTGACACATTTCTGAATTCATATTTGTTCGGAAATGCTTGAAATTGGTAGGTAATCGAAATTATGTAATCGAAAGACGTTTCCATTTTTTGGTACAAGCAAAAAATCTTTCAAAAAAAAAAAATACTGTCAAAGTCGGCGTTCTGAACCGAATTCCCGACGCGGCAGCAGGAGAAAGCGGAAAATCTTGTCGTCGCGTGACAATAATATCTTAACTCCATAAATAATTTATTTAGCAAAAAATGGAAAACGAAATTCAATTCAAAATCGCTTGAATAGTCAAGCCTGCCAATTTTATGCCTTTACGTTTAAAAATGAGTTAGTAAATGTGTTAGAAAGTTTCGCATTGTTGAGCAGGGAATTTGGGAACTACCTTAAATAATTTATAATGTTATTAAAAAGTTTTTTTTTTTTTTTTTTTTTTTTTTTTTTTTTTTTTTTTTTTGTATTACACTATCTTGTTCAATATTTTAATGTGAGTGCTACTAAACTTATGAAAGAAGCCTCGCAAAATGAAGAATTTGCATTGAAGATGACTTAGAGACTGATGAAGAATATTTATGAATTTTACTTATACTTTGCATATTACTTTGCATATTCTCTTATGTGTAATTAAGAAAATGCAACATTTTTAGGGCATTCTTAGTTTGTCGGAACTAAATAAGACATTGTTTAGACATTCTTTATTAAAATTTTAAATAAATTGTACATTTTACTTTCAAATATTTACACAGCATTACCTAAATTACAAGTTCATATATTTTTTTCTGAAAGAAATATTGACATATTTACCTTTTATTATTTTGTATGTTTGTGTATAATATTTTCTAAAATAATAATAATAATAATGATAAACTTCTGGTTTGTCTGTCTCTCTGCTTGTTTATTTAATGATCTGTGCTATAATTTTCGTAAAATGAAATGAAATAAAAAAAATTCGCTTAATATATATAGTATATATATTGTATTACTATTATTGGTTCTCATATATATTGTCGATTTTTCTGTGGTGTAATAGTTATTATTAACAAAACGTTTTATTAGATATATATATTCCCTTTCAAATGATATATATATTTTTTAATACAATTTAATTTTTTTCAAGTATAACTTTAAATTTGAGATCTTTAGAAAGAGATACTTTATTTTGCGTACTTTCTCCACTTTTGAACACAGAAAGGAATAAATATTAGTATGTCTTTGAGATTTACAAAAATACTTAAAAAATATATATATATATATAAATGTTTTTATATATATATATATATAAATTCTTTCTCTAAGAAATTATTTTTAAACTTTCCCTTCAAAACTAAATATCTCGGTAACCACTTAAAAAATATGTAACTGAAAAACATTTTTCAAAGTTTGACAAATTTATCTTTTATAAATATTTAGATATATTATTTTAAATATGACAAATTTTGAAAAATTACATATGAAAACAAATGCATTTAAATCCTGTAAGAAGGCGCGGCATCCGACCGTATTTGCATGAAGTTTGCGTCATTTGACTTTTTAAAATTCTAGATTATTTTTTGAGTCAATAAAGTAAAGCTGTTATTTTTGTGTGTGTCGGGAACTACCTTAAATTCTGCCAGAGAAATATTTTAAATACAAAAGTCTAACGAAATAATAATAATAAAAGTACTAATTCATAATACAGTCTCCTATTTATGTAAATGTTGTCTTGGAAGTTGTAATGATTGAAATATTATATTTAACTTGCTTTAAAAATTACATCATATCATTCTTAAAAGAAACAATCGACTATCATTAATCTTTTTGGAAACTTTGCAAATGTTGGTCAACGCGCAATCTTAAAAATAATAGAAAATTTCTAATTCAGAATATTGAAAATACAGTGGAAAAGAAAAACATTTGTACCCATTAGTTTTGAAAAATATGTTCTAATAATTACATTTTTGTAGTAATGATTGGCAGAATACATAAATCTTATGAAAATAGTGTTCCTTTATCCTGTCACGTATTGCTAAAGATGATCAAGTCCAAGTTTTTTCTCTTTTGCTATATTAAGATTTATGATCTTTGTGACCAGAAAAGTCGTAGCTACTTAAAGCTGTGACTAAAATTCTGGAATACGATTAAATAAGTGACTTAAGTTGGATGAGATACAGCATTATGTAATACATAAAGATATCATGTAATGGAGAATGATTTATTACACTTTCGTTTTAAAAAAGCTGCTTTGAAAACATAGAAGGAGGCTACCGAATTTAAAATGACAATTTTCGTGTAAATTTTCGAATTTATACTTTTAATTTATTTATGTATTATACAGTCTAAAAACGACATTTTCAAAACTGAGCAAAATATACTCAAATCTGAGTGTGTCTCATAGTCAAAATGGCTCCGAATCAAAATTACTCAAGTTTGAAACATGTATATACTCATTTCTGAAAACATGCACACACTCAAGAATAAAACACCATGTGCTCATATTTCAGTATGTCCATGTTTCACAAATGAGCATGAACTGAAATCTATGTGCTCATTTTTGAGTATGTCCATGTTTCAAAAATGAGTTTGAACTGATCGTAATCATGTTTTAGTATGTCTATGTTTCAAAAATGAGTATGAACTGACATCTATGTGCTCCGTTTTGAGTATGTCCATGTTTCAAAAATGAGCATGAACTGAAATCTATGTGCTCATTTTTGAGTATGTCCATGTTTCAAAAATGAGTTTGAACTGATCCTAATCATTTTTTAGTATGTCCATGTTTCAAAAATGAGTATGAACTGACATCTATGTGCTCCGTTTTGAGTATGTCCATGTTTCAAAAATGAGTATGACCTGACCTCTATGTGCGCAGTTTTGAGTATGTCCATGTTTCAATATTCTGAGTATTTCCGGTATTTCAGAATTGAAAGCATTGGGTCGTCGTATTTGAAGCAAAAAGTTTCATAATAAAATGAAAACATCGATTTACTCAGATATGAAAGTGTCATTTTTCTCAGTGTAATTTTGTTTAAAATAGAAATTAATCAGCTTAATCAACGTAAACTTATACTACCCCCTCCCATCCCAATCTAATTAATAAAGTTTTCTGTACCAATTTATGCAACCCTAGAGATATACGCTGATAAATAATATTTTTTAATCCGATATTAATTCTGTGTATCCCTAATAAGAGGATAAACATGTTTTTCAGAATTTCTGTCTATATTTTGTTGTGTGCAAATAAATAAAGAATTAAACGCATAAATTAAATCGAAATCTATAGAGATAACCTTATATTTTATTACCATTTTATTATAGTAAAATTTACTACCATGCATAGTTTGATTGACTTTGTGAAACTTTTTTTTTTATTAACATGCATTAAACTTTAAGATTTCCCCAAAAACAATTAAAAAATGAATTGTATCTTTTAACTTCAATATTGCGCTACTTTTAGATTTTTTTTATTGATTACACTCGGTATAAGTTTTTATATTCATTATTATCTCGCTATAAAAATTCTTATTACTAATTAGTAAATAAAAAAAGAGCACGACACCAACTCCTATATCATTAAAGGACTATATATAACGTTCCTAAAACGAATAGGCTCCAGCAGTGGCTGAGAGGTCTGCTCTCGAAGCTGAAATACGGGAGGTGCTGGGTTCGATCCCAATCGCGCCTGTCGGCCTAATCATTCGGAGTTTTCGTGGTTTTCTTCGAGCCGTGGATTTATCCATGCGTAAATACGGGTTAGGTTCCCTTAGAAAGACCCCCACGAAGGGCACTCCCCCCGGGCCTATATACCAAGTGTAGATAATTGGCCGTCAATAATCAACCCAACCCAACCCTAAAACGAATAGATAAAATATTACACTTTTCCTGTAATTGCAATTTCTCAAAGTCTTTAAAAAGAGTGGTCAAATATAAAATCGATTCAACATTTCATCGATATTTTTAAACTAAAAGAAAAACAAAAGTTTAATAAACTGTTTGCTTAATTTGGAAATTGATTTATATAATTTGCTTTTGATTACAGTGTTTTGATTTACAAAT